>CAWUFW010006728.1:0-600000 GCA_963921515.1 Calotriton arnoldi | reverse complement strand
GGTGTCCTGCTGTTGGTTGTTGCACAGTTCTCAGCAGGGCCTTGTGCTCCCCCGAGCAGTACCCAGTGTCAGCCATCTTGTGAGTCCTTTTCCACTCCCTGTGATGTGAGCATGGTTGAGAGTGGTGTTGATGGGCCAATTGTGAGGGTGAGCAATATCTGTGCCTATAACTCCCATCATGCTATTGCCTCCACCCCCCTTCCCAGCATGCCCATCCTTCCTTCCTTTTGACTCTGCTTCCCTGTGGGGTGGGTTGCCTGTGCTGACAGGATGGCTGGGAGTGTTGTCCTGGCAGTTGTTTGGCTACAAGTCCCAAGAGTGTCCCTGTGCTTCACACAGCATGACCCAGGGTGGTGGTTCTTTGTGGGATCTTCAGTTAGGATGTGAGGCATTGCATTCTCCCAGGTGGGTTATGTGGAGTTAGTGCTGAGGGGGTGTGTGAGGGGAGGTCCTTGTAACTATGGTCATAGCTGTGAGTCCTCCTTCCCACCCAGCCAGATATCCCACCATGGAACGTGCTTCCATTGCAGGGAGTGCAAGTTGTCTTTCAGGATGTCAGTCAGTGGTGTCCTGCTGTTGGTTGTTGCACAGTTCCCAGCAGGGCCTTGTGCTCCCCACAGCAGTACCCAGTGTCAGCCATCTTGTCAGTTGTTTTCCACTCCCTGTGATGTGAGCATGGTTCAGAGTGGTGTTGATGGGCCAATTGTGGGTGTGACCAATATCTGTGCCTACAACTCCCATCCTGCTATTTCCTCCACCCCCCTTCCCAGCATGCCCATCCTTCCTTCCTTTTGGATGGACTTCAGTGTGTGTGAGTGTGACAGCAATGGCAAGATGGCTGACAGTGTTGTCCTGTTGTTTGTTGGTGCCCAGTTCCCAGCAGGGCCTTGTGTTCCCCACAGCAGTAGCCAGTGTCAGCCATCTTGTCAGTTGTTTTCCACTCCCTGTGATGTGAGCATTGTTCAGAGTGGTGTTGATGGGCCAATTGTGGGTGTGACCAATATCTGTGACTACCACTCCCATCATGCTATTGGCTACACTGACTTGACCAGCATACACAGAATTCCTTCCTTTCAGTGAGCTTCCCTGTGAGGTGGTCTTCTAGTGGTGGGTAAATATCTGGGAGTATTTGTTGGTTCTATTTGTGCCACTGCCTTACTGTATTTGTTGTTAGGTTTGTAGATGTCATGACACAGTTACATATCTCTATGGGATGGCAGGTATTGTGTTTGTCTGACTAGCATTCACATCTTGGGATGGATATCTTTTGGTTGGTGTGTATTTGCTAAGTGTGCATGGTTTGCCTATCCCCTTGACTGTGATGTGTGTGTGTAGTCACACCATATTGTGTATATTAGTTGTGTACTCACCCAGGCTCTGGGATGTCTGTTAGTCCGTATACGCTCACTGGTGGTAGGATGGCCCGCACCTTCTCCTCCCTGGGCCTGAGGTATACTGGTTTTGCAGGAGGGCCACTGCCGGTGTGCTGGCTGAGGAGGTAGTCCTTTTGAGTAGGTCCCTGACCCTCCTGCGCACATCATACCACCTGTTCTGGATGTCTTCCTTTGTGCGCAAACATGGTGATTGTGCGTTGACCCTGTCGACAATCCTCGCCCACATCTTGGTTTTCTGCAACATGGGGGTCTGTTGTACCAATGTACCAAACAACTGTGGCTCTACCCTCAGGATCTCGTCTACCAGGACTTCCAATTCACAATCTAGGAACTTATGGTTCTTCTTTGGGGGCATGGTGATGGGTGGTGGTGGTGATTGATGTGTGTGTGTGTGCAAGTGGGGGTGTGTGAGTGTAGGTTTAGCTGGGTGTGTGTGAGGGTGCTATTTGTAGGTGTGGTAATGGTGTGTGGCTTGTGTGATGTATGAGCTGTGAGTGTGTCTGTGGTTGCTGTGTGATGGTGTTCTGTCTGGCAGGTCAGTGGAATTTGCAAGGGATCATAGTCGGGATTTGTGGCCTTTATGTAGGTGGAGTTGGAGGTGTGTCCTTGTTCCATTTTTTTTTCCTCCCTGTATTTATTGGCTTAGTGGTTGCTTGTTTGGCCCTTTTTTTTATTAATTTTTCCTTGGTGTTTTTGGTGCATGTAGGAGTCGTTCTTGTGTCCGAGTAGGACGCTGCAGTTGTCTGGTGCGATCTTGTCCGACTCGTTCCCTCTGTGTGTCAGCTAGGTTTCATATGCGGCGTACGAGTCGGTCGCGTAGTATTGGGTTGCTTCGGCTGGGTTTTGTATGCGTGTCGGTCGTACGGCTTGTGCTCCGGGCGAGTCGGTCGTGTTTTGCACGCACAGCATCGTACTACGCAGATCGGAGTTCGCGGGTACGTTTCGCTCGGGTTCAATCCGAGTGCGTGTCGGTCGGTTCGTTTCGCGTGATTTCCCGGCCGGATGCCTTGTTTCTATCCGGCTCGGTCGGTCGTTTTGTATTCCGTCCGAGTCTGTCGGATTTCACATGCATTTCATCGTACTACCCGGGTCGTGCGGCGCCGGTCCGAGTCAGTCGGACTAAATTCCCGTACCGAGTCGGTCGGTACGTTTTCCGTCCCGAATCGGAATCGGCCCCTATGTTGTGATGAACTCGAATGGTTATTTTCATTGCCTTTTACTATACATAGGTTGAAAACCTGACAGTTCTTCCTATTAAACAAGTGAACTCAATATTAAGTGATGAGTTACTTATTGATTGTTTAATGGAAGTTCATAGGATGTAGAAGCACAGGACCTAGAAATGTTGCTTTACTTCAGTTTCTCTTATGTGTAAGCCTGGTATTAGTATGACTACGTCCAGATGAGACCCTAACAGTCACAAGGGGTCGAAATATTGACAATCTCTTCCTCTTGGTTGCAATTTAACTTCAAGTGATTCCACACTGAAATATGAGAACCCTGTTATGAATTTTAATAATCAATGCATACAACCATTGGGAAATGTACAGTGTCTTTTATATATGTTCTTTGTATATATAATTACCATTGGAGCACTGTGTTGTCTGCAGTATGGTCACTTATTTTGTTGATTGTTACACTCAAAGCAATCTTCATCAGTCATGACTTTTCTTTTCCAATAATTTTGGTCCAATGAATAAGTCTGAGTAACTCTGAGTTCCTTCTAAGACACATTAGAAGGTACCACTTTTGAATGAGTCCTAATGTACAATTGTTGCATTATTGCATTGGGTGCTTTATTTTTCTTGGTGCTTTTTCCACTTAAATCTTTAAAAATTCCATTCTTCTGTTCCCCTTGTTGGATTTTTGGCAATTTAGTATCATTTTGCCTATTATGTAGCAAGCATCGACATCGAAGACTCAATGCATTGATTCCGAACTGCACAGGCAATGAAGGCTTCATCGCCGAACTGCTTTAAGATGCAGGCTCTGCGTCATTGTCAAGCCACGCTGTCTGTCGTTGTCGAGCTGCATAGTGCGTTGAAGTGATTTTGTCGATTGGCTCCTGTGTCGGTGTTGAAAGGCAATGAATTGGTTCCGATTGGTGTAAAGTTGTCACTGCACCGATTTTGATGATTCTGGACAGCAGAAATCATCTTTAAAGGACTAGATTATCACCACTTGACAGGACATGAAACAGATGGCAGAGTCCATGTGCTGTTGCAAAGTTGAAGGAAGTCTTTGATGGCCCTGAGACTTCAGAACAGGGGGCAAGCCAACAAGCTCGTGGAGTCACTCTGGGTTCAAGTGAGATGTGTCCAGTGTTGGAATGTGGTTTATTTGTTGGTGTAAGTAGGTGCCTATCACTAGTAATAAGGCCACCATCACAATTTAAGGTCCAGTCAAGGTCTTAATAAATTATTTACCTTGGTCAATCCTTGGTAGCTGGCTGCAAGAAGGCTGGTGTCAGGAACCCACCAATCTGTTCAGCAACCATCTCCCAGAGTAGGAATAGAGGAGTAAAATACCATAGATTAAGCAGTTATCCTCGGTGGAGAAGGCTATATCCGCTGCGGAGATTATTGAACCGAGTTATTCTCAAGACCCTTCAAACTCGCCATCGCGGGATTTTCAAGATGGCCGCCGACGCATCGGATTCGGAAGGTGAGCGGTCTAGTGTTCCCAGCAGAAAGAAGACAAGTGCGCGCGAGTGACTAGCGCTCCTCGCACTTCAACTGAAACTCATGTGGCAGCTGCAACGTCTCTTCAACGCGCCTGTTAGTTCTGAGGTATTTGGTTTGAGACACTTTCAGGAAGGCTCAAGCAAGTGTCTCTGAGGAAATTCAAAGAACTCTGTGAGTAGCGTCATCGTGACTAAGGAAAACCCAAGAACTCTGTGAGTAAAATCTTCGTTGATTAAACGGTCCGAGCTCTGAGTTTGATACTAGTTTGTGTTCTGCATTCTGTCGACTTGGCTGGAAAAGGTGAACTTAAAAAGACTGCTACAATTTAAATTATAGTTTGAGGCAATGTTGTTTAGTAAGAAATTCTTTCTTTGAGTGTCACAAAATTCTGAACTGGATAAAAGGAACTGTGCTAAAATAAAATCAGTCCTTATTTATCAAAAGAGAGCCTAGAGAAAAGATTTGCATATCTTTAAATTCCTGCTCAAGGAATTTACCTCACGAACATTTTGTTTGAGAACCATCAGCCAACCATCAAAGAGACATCTTTCAAAAAGAAATAAAATCTAAATATATATATATATATATATGTATCTAGCAACCCAACAACGTTAAGTGTTTTACAAACATTCTTTACTGAGGATTTACATCAGATAAAAGACTCAATATTCAACAGTGTTTAAACTACAACATTAAAAGAAAGGTTTAATAGAGAGTAGCTATTCTCCGAGTTTAAACAGGTAAAAGAAACTAAAAAACGATGAGAGAATAGCAATAGAGATTAGTAGGAGATTGTATGTCCCTAATAATTGTTGTGCTAATCTGTTACAGGTGTTCCCTCAGACACGTCCGAGAGCAGTGTAGGAAGGTGAATTCCAGAAGCACCTGATGGGAGGAATCTCTCTTAATCCCAATTCCCCTTTCCCCTTTGATTAGTGCTTTAGGCTGAGATATGTAAATTTTGGGTACATTGGTCGAGAGCACTGATAAAGGGAATTGGAGAAGAAATCTTCTGCTCCTGAGGAAGTTGACTTGAAGCACCTGACAGCTGGTTTGATTCAGGAGACAGGTGTGTAAAGCATTTAAAAACACCAACACATTAAATAAGTAAGGCACAATCCACACTAAAAATCCAACACCAATTTATAACAATAGGAACTATTTTTATGAATATAATGACACCAAAATGACAAGATCCAATGTAGGAATGGGTTGAATGAATTTTTAAAGAATAAATACTTTCTAGTGCCTAAAAGCCAAAAGCACCACTTTGGGACATCTGTTCGCGCTTGACCAGGCAAACTCAAAATTTCAGGCTGACCGCGATGCAGCGCGGGTCAGATACACTCAGCAGTAAGGCCCAGTCAAGTTTTTACTTTCTGACTTAGTCACTTTTTTGTAGCTTTTTCTCTCAGCTTCGAGTGAGGCTCCTCGTCAGGCAGGCCTTTGGTTCGATGACGGTGGCTTGGCTCAGCGCAATGCCTCAGTCAACTCCTGGAAGCCTTATCAATGACGAAACGCTCTGAAGCTTCAGCATGGCAAACCTGAATCTCAGGCCGAGTCGCAGTTCAACGTCCCCCAGCTTGACTCTTGTCGACATCGACAGGTCGGTCACCTTCTGGAGCTATTTCACAAAAATTCGCCAGATCTTCTCAAAGTTCTGGATCTTCTTCCAGAGGGTCCTTTTGAGTATCCAAAGTCTGTACGACACCAATCCAAGGTTCCAGAAGCTCTGAGTTGCTCCTTGTTATGTTGGGGCTACGTCTCCCACAATGCACCTGGCCAAATCTTTTAAAGCCCAGCTGAAGGTGGTCAGCTGATTTCTTCTTGCTGAAGATGATGCAGCTGGAGCTCTTTTAACCTTTTGCTTTCAGGGAGTCCACTCCTTCACCTTTTCAAAGCAAGGCAAAGTCCTTAGGGCTGTAGTTCCAAAGTATGCAGCAGATGCAGACATTCAGAGTGCAATCCTCTTGGTGTGGGCCAGGGTTCTAGCAGGGCATTCTTTCTTCTTCGTGTATTTTCATGCAGGGTTCTGAGTTGCTGGGCAGATCTCCCATATTTATCCAGGTTTCGTAGGTGACAAGCAGGGGGCCCCCCTGACCAATGGGGTACAGGGTGCCACCCAGACGTATGACAGCTTCCTCCAAAGTGTGGCATAGTTTTGTCCCAGAAAGCACTGACTAAGCCAACTCCCTGGTGTGGCTAATTTCCCCTAGCCCTCCTCTTCCAGCCCCTCTGCTTATTCAATTACTAGGGCTCCTGTCTGGCTGGAAGTGTAGGATGTGGAGGTGAGCCTTTGTCCTGTCCTAACTTTCATCCCCTCTTTGAAAACCAGTTTGACTACTCCACCTCTATCCTGCCTTTTGCTCAGCAGATGCAGGTCTCCTTCCACCAGATGTCCTTTGTCTCTATGTAGGCCACCTCACACCTCAGCAGAGCAGTTTGAATCAGCCTGTCAAAGGCTGGCCAATCTGGAAAGACTATGGAAGGCTGGATATTGGTTAATCAGAAAAGCAAGATTGATAACTTCTTTTCCATAATAGTTATAATAAATCTAACATTGGCAGGTTGTTGGATTTAGCATAAACATTTCTTTAAGGTTTTTAATTATATTCCTAGCTCACTCCTATCAATAGTTATACTTTATTAAAGTATTCCCATGTTAGCCTAGAGGGCCAATATACTACAATGGGGAAAAACGAAATTGCCAGTTTTTCTCTCACCAGGGCATAATAAAACATTATTTAAAAAGTCTGTGCTTACAGTTACAAGGTACCCTAACCTTGGATAACTTAGTGGAGACCTTAGGGGTGATGTACATGTAAACATAAGGTAGTTTAAGACTTTGTAAGTACCTTTAATTCCAAAGTCGAATTTGCATATCATTTAATTTTAAAATCAGCCTACAAATCAGGGCTGCTTTTAAAATGACAGCAGACAGCACAGCAATGCCCACTTAAGGGCATTACATCTGCTGGGCCTCTAAACCTACATGCTGCATCATATACTAGGGGTTTACAGGTAGGTTGTCATGTCAATTATATTTACACCTAATATACCTATTACACAGAGCTCTGGCCCTGGGTCTGGTTAGAAGAGCCCAGGGCACAAGCAGAGTCAGTTACCACCAGTATCAGTCAATAAACTTTATTCAATTCACATAGTGTATCATAACAGCATACATGACAGAATAGAGTAAACATAAATAAAAATTGTTTAAAAAGCAGAGAAATAAAAATACAAATACAATGTAAGTTAATGCACTAGTGATCTGCTCACCCGAGAACGTCTTCCTACGGAAGATGACAGCCCATAAAAATCGTGCTAAAACCATAATTGTATACAAATCTGGGAGTAGTTGTAGGTATAAAAAAGCCAGTCTACATTGTTTAAAATTTAAGGTTTTCATTAATGGCTTAATAAAAGAATTTCTCAAGTCCGCATAAAATTTACAAAAAAACATAATATGCATGGTCGATTGTTTTGACAAGTTGTCACAGTGGCAATTTATTAATTCACGTGACCAATTATTGGTATTAGGAAAACTCGTCAATCGATAAAAAATGTCAAGTCTGAAGCATGTCAGGGCAAATATGTGCTGGGCATTAAGAACATTGACTAAGTAGGGTTGCATGGAAAATGTGGTCAAGATCATTTGATTATAAAAGACAGTGGGTTTAACTAGTTCAATAGACAGCCTCAATTCCTCAAGAAGAGTTAGACATTCCAGTTTTAGAGATTTCCTTGTGATAGTACTCAAGGTTTCTGGATGGTCATAGTATTCGGGATGGCCATTGTCAGACATGAATTGATTGATTAATTTTAACCGTGGAATTTTTAGAGCGTGCTCCAAACCCCAACAGTCCTTTGCAATGACACGGTTAAATTCTGTATAGTCCGATGACCAAATTTTGTGCCAAAGTAAAACTGGTTGAACCTTTAGCAAATCTGCTAGATGATGTGCACCCATCTCAGAGTGACATACAAAGTTAGAACAGCTATTGGGAAGACCAAGAAGATTTTAAAAAAAAAGCATTTTCCAACAGCTGTAGAGTCTCCACGTTTACATATCCCCACAACTCAGAACCATACATCGCAATAGATAGACATTTGGCATTGTAAATTGTCAAAATTTCTTTTGGATGTTTAATGCCCAGTTTCCTAGAAAAATTGGACAAGGCCGTAATTGATTTAATGAATTGCAGTCTTCTAGAATTTATAGCACTTCTCCAATTCCCCTTGCAGTCAAATACGATCCCTAAATACGAGAAGGAGGGTGTTTGTGGTATGCTAGCTTCCGCAATTTGAATGTTACAGCATTTTGTTGTTCTTTGACCTACTTTCATAACAAAAGTTTTGCTAGTGTTAATTTGTAACCCCAGATTCTGCATATAGTGTACAAATTTGTTAAGAAGATGCTGCAGGGCCAACGGGGTGTGAGCCATGAGCACAGCGTTGTCTGCATAAAGGAGAACCTGTATAGACCGGTACCCGACTTGCGGGAGGTCGGAGCATTTATTGGCAACAGTGCTAGCCAAACTGTTAATAACAAGTTAAACAGAAAGGGAGCAAGTACGCACCCTTTTCGAACCCCTTTTTGGATGCTGAAAGCTCGGGTACATTCACCTGTCAGTCCATAGCGGACCCTTGCAGTGCTGGTTGAATATAAATGTCTAAGAAAGTTGACTATAGTGGTGTCTACTCCCATTAAAAGCATAACAGACCAGAGTTTGTCGTGGACTACACAGTCGAAGGCAGAGGACAAATCGACGAATGCCAGGAACAAGTTACCACACTTTGTATATTAATATTTGCCTATCAATAGGTTCAGGTAGATAGCCTCCTCCGTGGTCCCAATTCCCGGCCAAAATCTGTATTGTAGGTCTGAAATGATGTTGTTACAATCAGCCCACTCCTGTAGTCTACATAAGAGCATACGACCAACCACTTTAACTAGTGGATCTAACAGTGAGATCGGTCTGTAATGGGCAGGGGAGTTTCGGTCACCTTTCTTAAATATAGCGACAATATGGGACTCGGACCAGGAGTTTGGAAAGCCAACACTCTGCCACGATCTAAGGACGAGAGTCAGAAGGGGGTCAAGAGATCAATATTAGCCCTAAAAAGATCGATTGGGATGCCGTTGGGGCCTGGCGTTTTGCCTCCTTTACATATCAGTCAAAGAAAGGGGGGTGATAAGGGCAAAAAGGGATGACTTTCTCAAATCCAGTCCTTGTCCTTAGTATGGCAGAGATCGGCAGGCAGCAGGGCAGCACAGCAAACCAGAAACACAGTTTTTCCAGAGCAGCAGTCAAGCAGAGTGGCAATCCTTGTAGCACAGCAGTCTTTACTCCTGGCAAAGGTCTTCACAGGTCCAGTAGTGTACTGCCTTGGTAGAGTCAGAGGGCCAGTACTTATACTCAGTTTTGCCTTTGAAGTGGGGGTGACATCAAAGCAGGCCCTTGAAGTGCACAGGTCACCTTTTCTGCCCAGCTCTAGCTGTAGTCTTTCATAGGGGGTAAACAGTTCTTTGTGTGGGAAACTGGACACTGCCTATTCAGGTAGAAAGCGTCAGCTCCCCACCTCTCTTCCTGGCCAGGAAGAGCTATCAGAATACAGATGAATGCAGATGAGTTCTCTGTCATACCCACCCTTCCTGTGTTTGTGGCTGTCTAGCGGGAATACACAGAGTGCAGCTGTCACCCACCCCAAACGTGTATTGGAGACAGGCTGCAAAGCACACAGAGCAGTAAAAGCAGAGAAATGTTCACTTTCTAAAAGCGGCAGTTCTAAAATAGTAATGTTAAATCCGACTTTACCAGTAAACAGGATTTATCATTGCCATTTCAAAGATATGAAACGTGATTCTGCTGCTCCTTTCTAATAAAAAAATACAGCTTAAAATTGCATTAAGGAATTCTCAATTCTAGCCTATGAGAGGAGTAGGCCTCACACTAGTAAAAAAACAATTTAGCTGTTTGTCACTACCAGGACATGTAAAACTTAAAAATGCATGTCCTAGCTATTTCTTACACAGCACCCTGCCATATAGGCAACCTAGGGCCTACCTTAGTGGTGATGTATGTGTAATAAAAGAAGAGTTTATGGCTTAGCAAGGGGTTTTAAATGCCAAGTCATAGTGTCAGTAAACTGCACACACAGGCCTTGCAATGGCAGGCCTGCAACAGGTTTGAAAGGACACTTGTGTGAGTGACACAATCATTGCTGCAGGCCCACTGGTAGCATTTAACTTAAAGGCCCTGGGTATATGGTATACCCCTTTACAAGAGACTTATCTGTAAAGGAAATAAGTCAATTGGACATTAGTCACTCTTAACCATGTTTAAAGGAGAGAGCACATGCACTTTAGCACTGGTTAGCAGTGGTAAAGTGCTCAGAGTCCTAAAACCAACAGAAAGAACATCAGAACAGGAGAAGGAGGAAGGCAAAAAGTTTGGGGTGCCCCATCCGGAAGAGCCATTTTCCAGCCTTCACTTTAGAGATTTCAAATCACTCTATAAATTAATGCAAAAATGTATTCATTTTATTACCTTTAGAAGGCAACTTTTCTGGTTGATGCAAAGATTTCTAATCCTCGAGCATTGGCATAGAAATTTCCACAGGCTTATTACTAATTGGATCATGTTTGTGAGCAGCATGATAATGTCATGACCTTTTCTTCTCTTTATAAAAATAGTTTGATCATCATGAACCATTCCTGTGATTATGCCATTTAGTCATGCAACCCGTATTTTAGTTAAGATTGTCATCTAACCCCATTTTGCGATTTTTCCTCTCTTTTCTGTACTGCTTCTGTACTATGTGTCTTATAAAATATCATTAAAAAGGGTTTTGAAATAAGATGTTCTTATCTATGTTGAAAAGGATCCGGTTTACGTATAGCAATTAGTTAGCAATGCATTCTTTTACTGGAAAATATTGATGCAATTGCTTTATATGTCATCTCTTCTGCTGTCATACTATCTAGACCTGGCGATTTAAAACTCTGTAAAGTCAAAAATTCGTGTGTTTTATTCTGTGTTTGAAATTTGACTGTTCAGTGTTTCCTTACTATTTGCAGCTAGAAATAGTCTGGAGAGAGTATCTAATAACGCATTCATAGTACCAGCCTCAATGATTTTTTTCAGAATGCAGACCTGAAAAGAACCTTTTAAGTATTTTATTCATCTCTTTGCTTTCATCTACACGCTTACCTTGAATGTAAAGGTAAGAGACATCCAAATACTTTTAAAATATCAAGTATTAAAAAAAAATCAAAGGTTAAAAGGGAGGCAGTAATGAACATCATAGAAAAGACACGACAGATGCATTAGGATCTCAGTAAGCATGTAGAGAAAACAGGCTAGACAGTTTGACGACCAGTGGCCAGATGCCAGGAAACATCACTAAAAAAGCATTGAGAGGCGTCTCCTCAAAGTATCTTCATTTACAATTTTGGGCCTCCCAGACATTTAAAATGTATAATGTTAAGTATTGTCATAGGTGTAGTATGTGGTGGAATGTAAGGCCTTGCTGAAACAGCTAAAAACAAACTTAAAATGGAAACACTGGTATAAGCTTCAGTTCCTCTGCACATGAGGTTGCAATTTTTCACTTACAGTCCTGCTTTTGTGAGACCATGTGTACTGTCAGAGCAATATCCACTTTAAAGACTCCCTAGTGCAGAGGTCTTCAAACTTTTTTACACTGAGCCCCCCCTCCCAAAATATTTTGAAGTCGGGCCCCCCTCCAAAACTCTATGGAAAGACTGGAGAAAGCGAGAAGAGCAGGGCTGAGCACAGGGGGTGGTGTGTATGAGATCATTTCATGGGCAGTTTTTTAGTATCTCATAAGCCACACTAAATGTGAGACTTATGAGAAAATACATTAAAAAACATGAAATAGACAAAAAAAAACTACTCCCATTATTTGGGGTTTTGTGAACCCCTCCCATTTCTGGGCCCCAATGCAACTGCACCTTCTGCACTAATTATAGCTGCAGCCCTGAGTAGCAGGGTATCCCCTCTGCCTCTTTCACCCCTTCCCGCCAAGCCTGGTCATCACCCCAATTTTGAAACAGACTCTGTCCCTTTCAGATAAAATGAGATCCCATGTGTTTCTCGCCTCTTTGCAGCAAGGATGCCCTCAGCCCTAATGCTATCCAGCATGCCTCTATTCTAAAGTAAGACTGTCATAATTGTGAGCAGGGCATTTTGAGCATGATGTACAAATCCTTTTTGCACTCCAAAGTCTAATGTGAGAAAAAAACATCAGTTTACCAAATGGAAATTGCAAAGAAATCAACATTTCTTCATTGAAACTCATTCTGAATCAGTGGTAAAGGGGGCATGATATGGGCGTCCTCCTTCCTAGCGGTCTGGATTGAGATGTACCAATGGTTTATAACCTCTATGTCAAACCGTGGACAGTATACCAACACCTCAAAGAGACTGGTGTATATTCTCAAAGTGGAGCTGTCCACAAGGGGTTGCTGCATGCTTCCCTTATTTACATTTATACCTAGGTACCGATCTCAACAGTTCATCTTAATTCCTTAGTATTTGGACTCGGTTGTAACATGATAGTTTGCAGCTAGGAGCAGCTGCACCCTGACAGCCACTGTTGGGCAGCAGGGGACGTCAGTTTGGATTCAAGATTTAGGATCCCCTGCTCCTGAGTGCAAACATAAAAGTGTGATATCTAGGAGCTTTGGCTACATCCAATAGTCAAAATAGCAGTATTGTTTTACAGGACCATTTATTTAAATATAATTTAATTATGTCAGATTTTGACAATGCACTACTAATTTACCAATACCTTTCCAAAAACCAAAGGCCTGCTTTGGTTTTTAGAGCTTCGTCGACTTCAATATTGAGAGAAATGGTCATATTTGTTAAAACCAGAGAGTATGTTACAGATAATTTGCACCAGTGCAAATAGAGGGCAAACCCATTTTGCTTTGTTTTGGACATTTCCTAAGACTAAATGTAGCAAACAGTTTTTGCTGCCCCGCCATATTACAGAATGGATTTTGTGTCAGGGCAAAAATGTGGAAAACTTTGGGGAACCACTGTTAAACATAAATCTATTTACTTGCGTCATCGGCAAAGAAATTCTAATCCCTGGCCAAAATGTCTTTTAAAAAATAGTAAAGAAAACTGAATGTGCACAGTTTTTTTGCTAATTTACGATTTGTTTGTTAACACAATGGACACAGTGGTGTTTGCTTCAAAGATAATACATTTTAGAAAGTGGTGAAGTATTTTCTCCTTTTCGTATCGATTAATAACACCAAATGTAGGTTTGTGCCTTATTTTCCATAGTGCAAAGAACATTGGTCCATATCCTATTTCTTAAGGAGCAATACGATACTGTGTTTGCACTGATTGTGATTGCACCAATGCAATGTTTCTGCAATGCAACCCTTGATATTTTGATTCATGAAATGATTTGCCTCATTACCAGTATTTGAAAGCAATGTGTTTTTTAGCAGTCACGTTCAATCAATGAATCAATCAGATGTTTATATAGCGTGGTTACTCACTACTCACCTGTAATGGTCTCATGGCGCTGGGGGGAGGGGTTGCTGATCCGTCAGGGCGCAGGGGTTCAGTAGACGAGCCAGGTCTTGGGATCCTTCCTGAATTGGTTTAGCGACAGGGATTGTCTGAGGTAGAGAGGCAGGGTGTTCCAGGTCTTGGTGGCGAGGTAGGAGAAGGATCTTCCTCCTGCTCTGGTCTTGTGGATCCATGGGACAGTGGCCAGGGCCAGTTGGGAGGTCCAAAATCCAAGGTTTGTCCTCTTTGGCCAGACTGTTGCCATTCAAAGGTGACTAATCATTCTTGTTCGAAGGAGATTTCATCTTCTCATACTTCCTTCTGTTTTCTCTGCTTAGGTCTATTCGTTTCTACTTTTAAATTCTTATTCAGGTCCAACAACATTGTATTGTAACATAATTCCATGTTTGTGAATTGTTGTATAGCCCCCATGAGCAGGCTAAGTTCCATATAGACCATTCTCATGTTTGGAGTTGGAGTACCATGGGTTGGGTTCTTCAAGACTCACATTTCTCTGTGATGCATTAATATGAGAGACAGTCACTTTCAATTTAGAGAACGTCTTTCACTGCAAAAGGTGTATCTGACTGCTCAACTAGACCCAGATTATCTTGTAAACTTCCTTTTCTATAGTGATTCAGAGCGATCTGAATACCTAAACCCCTCAGCCTAGCTTCAATAAGCACTCCTTCTCCTGTCTCTGTTGATAGCATGATACCATGCTACAACTTGAATGTGCCTCTCATTTATTGGGCCACTGCAGAATTTCACCACCACCAAATCACCTTTTTAATTGTATTCATACTCTTGTCATCATTGGTTTCTCACAGTTGAGAAAATTATGGCCAGCGAGTGAGTACTAGTCAAAGAGCTTGAAAAGTTGGAAATCCAAACAATTTGTTGAGAAAATCATACTTGGAAACAGGTCTGTGGTGTTGTGCTTGCTGCCCATTAAGATTCTTTTTCTTCTGTATTTTCTTGCTTAATTCACATTTGGGGTGTGTCCAGCTGCCTACTAAGATGGTTCCCTAAACAAGGCTTTCTGGTCCAAAGTTTAATAATCCTTCAACACCCTCCCACATCCTTCATATGAGGATCAGGTGGGCCACATGGGTCTCCCTCATTGCTGCCATCTTGAGAATGGGCTCTTTTTCTGGAAACCTCCTCCACTTCCAAGAAGATGCATATCACCAGCTGTCCATTTGCATGGAGATGGGCCTTGGAGGCCTTGCGGTGACAGGATGCTGGTGAGCCTGAGGCTCCACCTGCCGAGCGCAGAGTCTGGCACTAAGATAAACTGATGGCATGACGTGAGGGACTTCAAATATCTGTGGAGATGAAGAGATGTTCAAAGAATAGAGCTGAGCAAAGGTCACACCGCTATGGCCTGAGAGTCACTGACACCATAGCGGCTGAAAGCAATGGCTGATGTACTGGAAGGCCTGTAAAGAGCGAAGTCCCCTAAAGCATTCTGCAAGGCCATTGGCCTCCTTGGACCCTCCTTAACTTTATAACTTGAAAGCAGAGGCTGTAAGAGAGAGCCTTGACCTCATATCGGTTATGGGCCACCTGCATGGAATGGGTCCTCAGAGTACCAGTGGTGACATGGACTTCTGGCATGCCTGAGGAATAGACAGCAAAGTGCCCACGCAGTTGGGTTGTCACATGAGGCATTACCTCTGACCCTTTAGCAAGGATTGATGGAGAGTGGAAAGGTACCCTTAAAAATAGGTGGGTGCTGTGGGCAGACAGTGTCCTTGAAAATTGTAGGTGTCCATCACCTCGATACTAGAGTGGTGGGGGGAGTGAGGCCCCAGCCCCGCAAAATCTCCTAGGAGCAGTAACTGATTAGGAGAGCGCAATGTTGGAGTCTGCTAATCCCCTGAAAGACTATCCTCTGTTTGGAACGAACCACAAGGGCGCCCAGACAGTCATCAAATTGCCCCCGGTGGATCAGGTTTCTCCTGAGGTGTCAGTTCAAACTACCTTGGGTACGATGATTGCCAGCACCACGGTACAGGATGGCCAGGATGGTCAGGATGGCCAGGCCCCACGAGAAAGCAACCCTGAGGAGTCTACACAAGCAGTTCCGGGAGAAGGTGCTGATACGTTTCAGGAACAAGTGACATCGGGGGACCCTGGGGGCCCTGGGCTTCTCTCTCCCTGTATCCAGTGGTCTCCAGTGGAAATTCGGGGTGGATTCATCTATCCAGCAGAGGGGTACAAGCACAAGCATAACTGTAGCTGCCCTAGAAAGTACTACTATGCCCCGATCTTCGATGGTTTCGATGGACCAAATGCATAACCTTTTCGAAACTATCCTGGGAGAAATACGCGACTGCAAATCTTCACAGGCCCAAGAATTATCCCTATTACATCAGAGATTGGATAAAATCGAGTCTATGGTACAGCAAATACCAGAACGTTTCAAAGAACTGGAACAACGTGTATCAGATATTGAGGACCACTCTCTGGTATGTGACACGGATATTGCCTCTCTCCAGAAAAAGCTACAGGCCTCACAGTTAAAGTTGGACGATATGGAAAATTATGCAAGACGATCAAACTTACGTTTTACAGGGATACCAGAGGATAGTGAATGTCTAAATGGCCAACCCAATCCTCTAGCCTACATAGAGTCATTAATTAGAGACCATATACTTGATAAAGCGCCGGAGGACCTTGCTATAATGAGAGCCCACAGAGTCCCCTTTCAGAGATCTTCGGGGGCCAAGTATCCCAGGACAATGATTGTTAATTTTTCAGATTGCCGGATTGGAGAGGCTATCCTAACCAAAGCGATTAAAAAAAGAGGCATTGTTTTACCAGACGGAGCCAGAGTGAGAGTGTTTTCCAATATGTCAGCATCTGCAGCACATAGACGGAGGGACTTTGTGGGCATGATGGGTCAGTTTAAGAGTGCAGGAGCACAGGTCTCTATTGCCCAGCAATCCAAGCTGAAAGTTTTATGGAAAGGAAAGTTCCATCTCTGCTCCTTCTTGGAGGAAGTCCAAGAATTACTACAAACGATTACACAAGCACGTGGCTAATAGGGAAAGATCGGGACAGAGTACGATTCTTTGGTCCACAGAACTTGGGGATTACAGACAGTAATTTAATAATTCTCATTGCCAGGGCCCTGTACTTTAAGCACTTCAGGCACTTTGTGATGCACTTGTGTTCACTTTAACTTTATGCACTTTATGAGGGTAGTTTGCTTACGGAGGACATGTATATGCTGCTACTACTTTTCTGTGTTTTAAGGATCCCCTTTCTCTACGAGGGTAACTCTATTGTATTAGCACTTTCCGCTTTTGATTCACAGTATTCACTTTTACTATGGCACTTTAGTTGTAACTCCAGTAGAAGGAGGTACGCTAGTGAGTAGCCGCAGGCGGGTTTAGCTTACAGGAATTGATTCCTAGATTAGCTATGGAATATTGCAAAAATTGATCCTTGTTTTTTTTTCTCTTGACTTAGATGGGCAGTATTTGTGTATTCCTAGTTTTAAGCCCCATAGATTATGGCTAGTATAGCCAGTACAAGTTGGCCTAGACATATATCTTAAAGCTTAAGCCCTTCCTGTTTTTTGAGAAGGATATCACTTTTGCACTTTAAGCACTTTAAGCACTTTAAGTAGGGGAGATTTGTTAGTAAGTAACCCAGGGGTCAGAAAGGGAAATTTATATGTTATATGTCACGGAGGAGGGGAGGGAGGATAGACGCGTAATCAGGCACCAAGTCAAGGCGCCCTTTTTTTCTTGAGTGGTCTGAGGAGGCGAGGTAAGGGCTACCTCCTTCCTCAGGAAGGGTGGGGAGGTCAAGGGTGGAGGGGTTGGGGTGTGAAGCATAAAACACAAAATGGGCGTAGCAGTAGCAGGCAAGCAAAAAGTAAGTATAAGAATAAGAATCAAATCAGGAAGGCAGATGGTATTTTGATAAAGCACTCCTCAGACCAAAATTGGATCACTGAAACCTGTGGTTTTATACAATAGTTTTATGAGGAAAATATTAATACAGCATCATGTTTTATGCTTTGGGAAGCGTTCAAAGCTATATTTCGGGGTAGGGTGGTTGCATATAGGGCAAATCTCTATAAGACCAGACAGGAGAGGATGCGGGGGCTTCAGAATGCTGTGGATCAAGCAAGGTCAGAACTTATGTCTAAGCCCTCAGGGAACTCTGAGGAAGAAATGGCACAGCAGGACTTAATAAAAGCAAAGGAGCAATTAAAATCTTTTTTTTCTCTCTTGAAGAGATCTCGGGAAGTAATGCATTTAAACAGAAGGTGTACGAAGAAAGTCAGCATACAAGCAAATTCTTAGCCTGGTCGACGAAAACACATCTGAGTAAGCAACTAATTCCTAAAATAAGGGACCCCAATACTACTAATCTAATTACCAATAAAGATAGTATTGCCAAGATCTTCGTGTCACACTTTGAGAAAATCTATGCGGAGACCCAGCTAGTAAGCACCCAGGTCCTTGAGGACTATTTCAGCGTAGTCCAACTACCTTTGGTTACTGAGGATGAGTGTAAGGTTCTGGGTGAACCAATTACAGCTACAGAACTTAGGGATACTATAAAAGAAATGGCCACTGCGAAGGAAAGTGGTAATGATGGGTTGCCGATCTAGTTTCACAAAATGTTTATAGATGAACTTTCCCCCATGCTAGTGTCTTTGTACAATCAGATTATGGATGGCTTGACTGTCCCTGATAGATTTAAGGAAGCAGTCGTGATCACTATCCTGAAGAAGGATAAGGATCCAGCCGATCCAAGTTCCTATCGTCCAATTAGTCTACTAAACGTGGACTACAAGCTTATCATGAAAATTTGGGCAAAGAGGATCTCAGGATGTACCCGTCATTTGATACATGCGGACCAAACAGGGTTTTTGCCTGGCAGATCAATGGCGGCGAATACTTTTTATCCGATTCAAGCTAAAGATTATTTCTCTGCCAGGAAGGACAGCGCGGCTATTTTAATGATGGATGCAGAAAAGGCATTCAACCTGGTTGATTGGCAGGCCCTTTTTTTTATCCTTCAGAAGTTTGGCTTTCCGTCCTGCCTGATAGAGATGCTAAGGAGAATTTATATGGGGGCATCTGCGAAAATAAATATAAACGCAGAGCAGGCAGGAGAAGTATTGATAAGATGGGGGACTAGGCAGGGCTGTCCTCTTTCCCCCTTTTATTCTCGCTTTTTATTGAGCCACTGGCAATAAGGATTCGAGCTAATACTTCAATCTTGGCTTCATTACCAGGAATGTCCAAAATCAAGCTCTTTGCAGTGGACCTGATTTTATATCTGAACCCAGAGAGGGCAAATATTCAGATGGCGATAGGGGAAATCCAAGCTTTTACAGAATTAGGAGGATACAAGGTCAATCAGTCCAAAACGGAGCTTCTTCTATTTAATTCACCATAGGCCGATCTTCCTGAAGGATTAGAATACCGGCCATTAAGACCTACTAGATACCTGGGTCTTTTTGTCACAGCAGTTTTTTCTCAACTGTTCCATTTAAACTACATACAAACGCTCAATAAAATTAAAAATCTTTTAGAAAAATGGCCGCTTTTACCTCTGACAATAGTAGGCCAAATTTCTCTAGTGAAAATGTCAATCCTTCCCCTGCTGATATTCCTGTTTTTATATCTTCCTTTTGAAATGCCGATTTCTTATTTTAATGAAGTAGACAAAATTTTACAGCATTTTATATGGGCAAAAAAAAAAATGAGGACCAAGGTAGCTATTCTCCAATTAGATGTGGAGCAGGGTGGACTTGCATTACCCCACCTATCTACCTATTACCAAGCTGCTCTGGTTAGTTTACTAACGAAGCTGGCGGCTCCGGCCTCGAAATTCAATAACTTCTTACTGAATATGATGCTAATAGAAAGTGCAATTAAGCTACCAGCATTTCTGCGCACCACGAAGCTACCTAAAAAAACAAGGTATAAGGTAGTGAACATAATTGCTAACCGTATTCAACGGTTCCATAAAGCTCATAACATTCCATTGTGCCACGCATTTACTCCCCTTAAAGACTGCGAGCTGTGGGGTCACCAGGTTCCACAAAAGTTACTGCGGATTTATAATAGGCTAGGATTTTGCAAACTGGGAGATTTCTACAATGGCACCAATTGTATATCATGGGAGGCATTCACATTGCATTGTGTATCTCAGAGGGGTGATCTCTGGTTAAGTTTTAGACAGATAATTTGTTTCCTCACAAATAAGTATAAAATAATCAATGAGAGGGAAAGAATAATTCTGAAAGCAGCCCTAGAGTTGAATTTAAGCGGTATCGGTAATTGGTACCGTTTATTACGACAAGGCTCGAATCAGAATCTCATTGAGACAATGCTTTTAAAAATTGCCCAGGAAACTAACTGCTGGTTTAATATAAAGGAATGGCAACAAGGATGCGAATTTGGGAATAAGGCACTGAGGGCAGCGAATTTTAAGAGGATGTCCATTTTTTCGAGGTGTTTGGTCTATCATAGCCCCCTCGGACTACACAAATGGTTTCCTGCACTTCCAAATAACTGTTTTAGATACAACCGGGTGGGGGCAGGCGATTGGACGCACATATTTTTTACATGTCCCAAA
This sequence comes from Calotriton arnoldi, assembly GCA_963921515.1. Taxonomy (NCBI): domain Eukaryota; kingdom Metazoa; phylum Chordata; class Amphibia; order Caudata; family Salamandridae; genus Calotriton; species Calotriton arnoldi. The sequence continues at coordinate 579,750 of CAWUFW010006728.1, read as the reverse complement.
CTATTTCATTTTTGGGACGAGGTGTTCAGGTTTATTAGTGATTGTATGTCTAGGCTCATCTTACCTTCATCACCACTTGCCCTTTTTGGCTTTTCCTACGTAACCAGCCAGTTGCCAAAATATAGGCAATATTTCGTTTTTGCTGCTATTGCAGTAGCTAGATCTCTGGTGTTGCAAAACTGGAGATCTCAGAAGGTGTCTACAGTGGGACAATGGCTTTCCAAGTTGGCCCGGACCTACCAATTTGTAGAGGCATATGCAAAAAGGGTAGGGGCGCTTCACAGATTTAAGTTAACTTGGGAGGGCTATGCTCGGATTGCATGTACAGAAGAGAATATGTAAGGCAGGCTATCCTTTGGGGTAAAGAAGTGTCATGAGATTCTCTTTTTTTCACATAATGTTTCTTCCCTGTGCTGGGCTTTTTAGAATGCTAGCTATATTGTATGCAAAGTTTATTTATTGTCTACCGAAATATGAATTTGGATATTAGGGAGGCTATGTTGGTTTTTTTTTTATTTTATTTTTTTTAAATGTTGGTTATACTATAGGTAAATCTATTTATTGTCTACTGAAATATGAATTTGGATATTATGAATATGTGTTCTTAGTGTTATACTATGTTTAACGTGTCTACTTTGTCTGCTTTCTACGCTCAATAAAAAATAAAAAATAAAACGCCACCTAAAAAAAAAAGAAAAAGTTACTAGAGCCCCTGTGAACTTAAGGCCAGAACAAGCGGTGGCTCTGAAGACATGGAAGCAGTGAGCAACAGGCTATAAATGGAACTAGCCTATCATCCTGCAGAGAGAAAAACAAGGCAACCATGGACTTACAATATGCTAATGAAGACACAATGTCATGCAGTGATAGCCACCCTGCAATAGTATCAGTTACTGAAGCTCTGTTGCCTAAACTAAAATACAGCCTTAAATCCATGGATGGAAAAAACAATGCTGTCATATCTAGGCTAGACCATCTAACAGAGAGACTGGATCTTTGAAGTATATGTAATGATGGCTCAGAACACCGAATATCCAATTTCAAAGATGAAATTGGTTGAAAATGGTGCCAAGAATGAAGGCCTCAAAGTGCTCTTGTGATGCCATAATACTTATATCTTAGGCCTTCCCGAAATAACAAATATAGGCAAGCCTGAACTCTACGTCGAAGAAATTCTCTCTGAGCTTTTTGACTAGTCCAGGTTCACTAGCACATTTGTGTTTGAAAGGGCGCACCAATCTGTGTACAAAACACTGGTGATTGTCCTCATGTTCGACTATTGTAACAGGAATACTGCACTAACAATTGCTACTGTCCAAGAAGCTCTTCAAAAATTCACAGATGCCAAAAAGAAATTCTAGGCCAATTGTATGAATCATTCTATCCAGTACCCAGTTAAGGTAAGAATTGAGACCGACAAAATACCATATTTTTCAGTGACTTAGAAGAAGCCAAAACATTTCTTCATATAATTTCTCACATTTCCCTGACAAACTTAGAATCAAAGGTATTTTTGCACCCAGTAAATAACTTACCTCAAGGAAGTATTATACTGTGTACCATTATAATATATTTAGTGATGCATGCTCTAGGGCCCAGGCTCACTATGATTTTGCCTCTGGGTTGCAACACTTTTTTGACGCAGCCCTGGTGCAAAATCTATTTTGGGATTTACAAAGTCATTCAAATCTGCATTTGCGTGTCTTTTTATAAAAAAGTATTGCAAAGCAGTGCAAAGGACTGCCTCACGTTACGTTGAGTCAGTTTGTCGTTACATGGGTGGTGCATGGGTGTTCCTGTGCATCCACCAATGTATTTTTGATGTAAACCCATTTTCACAAAGACTTGTGAACATGGGTTTGCAACAGAATGGTGCGCCTACCGGAGGCAACTGTAAAGAGGAGGTATATCTTTATTTTCTCATATTTTATTCCTCTTTGAATGTGTGCTGCATTTTGCAGCACACGTACAAAAAGGAAATAGTCTCAAAAGATAGTTTTTCTTCCTGCACAAAAAGTATCCTGACCACAACACAGACACCCTTTCAACATGACGCAAGGGCGCCTGCATTGGCTCATGGCAGCCCCGGGTTTGTGCTAGCGTAGGGGAGAGCAGAACTGTGCCCTCTCTTTGAAAATATGGTGCAGTTCACTCACTCCATTACAAGAAACGCAGCTCAGCAACTTCACTTGCTGTGCTGCGTGAAATTTTAGTGAATATGCCCCTTGGTTTGTAATGTTATGAGGCAACTAGGGGTGGATTTAGAGTTTGGCTGATGTGAAATATCCACCGAAAAGAGGCGACTGTCCTGTCTCCCCTATTTTGAGTGTATGGATGTCTGTGCACTTTAAATAGAGCAGATGTGACATCTGCTGATTTTTGGCAGATGTCCTGCATCCCCAAAATTCTGAATTAGATATTTCGTTTTAGGTTGAGCCTGTTCTGTAAACAGACTTCTACAAACCTCTGTTATTTGCTTTTTTTCGCAGGTTGCAATGTGGTCCCAAAGCTGAAGAGTCATCCGAGACCCAAGCTTAGAGATATAGTGCTTTCAAATACCTATAGGCAAAGCCGAGTCAAATGCCCTGGGCACAGTTTTAATGCCAATTGTGACTTTTCAGGGAATTTGGCTTCCTGCAAAATGTTGTTTTGAACAAAATGTTTGGTAGCACATTTGCTCTAGCAAAAAATGGCCCAGAAGATGTCACAGGATTGGAGTCAGGGGTAAGTGCACCAGGAGGCACTGACGAATCAGAGCTGGGCACATAAGGGGCATGTGAGAATTGACATAGACTAGGTACATTAGGGGACAAGTCTAGAGTGAGGCTTGGCACCACAGGAACATGATGGCGGCTAGGTGTACCTGAACAATGGTTAGGGTGGCCCTTATGTGCTGTAATATTCTTTCTTCTTGTTACATTCTCATAGGATATGGTCTATATTCTGTATGTTTGAATAAAAGCCTGACCCACTTAGGCAGCATGCTATACTTCTCCTAATGTCACACCTTCCTTGTTCATTTTTATAAGGCAGGAAAGTGGATCAATATATAAACGTCATTGGGGGTAATGCATCAAAGTACAAATGAACAATTTGCATTTTGCAAAAATACGACTTGTGCAATGCATATATTTAATTGGGAGATATATAAATATAGCATGTACCACAATACCGAATCTTTATGAATCTCAAATACAAAATACTGAGGAGCAGATTTACTAAACTGTCACCCAACGCAGTGCAGCAGCCAAAAATACTGCGCTGCGTGACAGGGAGGGAGCATGATAGCCCCATATCTACAGAGATATGGCACTCTCCTCTCCTCTCCCTAAAGCCAGTGCAGAATTTTGCTGCTGTGTGCCACGCACACACTTTTGCACCATAGTGCAAGGGTGTGTGTGAGAGTCTAGCATAGGTTTTTTATTGGAATGTGTTATGTCTTGCTTCATCTTCCCTGCCACAATGTGTAGAAGGTTAGCCATGTCACCAGGGGTGGAACACTATGAGTGGAAGGTTGTGGATGTCATCAGGAGTGGAATGTGTAATGGTCATAAATTGAACTGAACTGTCGTGGGACGTGGTGACAGTTGGGAGAGCTACTGCTCATAGGGTTGATGAACGTTTGCACTAAAGGAATAAAGGCTTAAAATCTCTCGAAAGCATCACGTTTCTGGATTTTAATGCATGCAATGAGGATGGGATCCAGATAGTTAGGGGAGATACTGCTGCTGTTAGGGTTGATGGACGTTTGTGCTAACTGAATAAAGGCTTAAAATTTCCTGAAAGCATCACATTTCTGGATTTTAATAAAATGGTTTCATTCCAGTACAAAATACTATGCCTAGACAACTTCTAACACTTTTCCTACTTTTCCTACAGTGCAGCACACATGCAAAGTCGGAAAATGTGTGGTTTCAAAAGACATTTATTTTTCATGCAAAACCCTGTCTCACATTTTTAGTAGATATGGTTTTGCACCAAAATGGGTGGCTGATTGCATGGAAATGCCCATGTAACTCCCCTTGATGCTAAGTAACGCAAAGTAGCGCTCTGCACTACTTTGCGTTACTTTTTGTCAATTCCTAGCGCAAAACAAGTTTTGCTTTGGAAAGTAAATAATAAAAAAAAAAATGTCCTTGTTTGCATCACTTTATGGCACAAACCCAGCGCAAAATGTTATTAAATCACCCCCTGAACCTCAATTGGTGAAGTATGGAAAGTCATGAGGCATCAGAGGATGGGTCAAAAAAACACTAAGCACAAATTCGGTGTTGGTGAATTGAAAACCCTGGAGGAGGATGGTGTTGCAGAGAGTGACAAGCTCTTTGGCAAATCCTCTTTCAAAGTCACTGAACCCACCAAAATAGTATATGGGGGATTGTATTAAAGACCACACTAATTCAGTGGAAGAGATAAACAGAGCACAAAATAAGAAGAAATATGAAAGCGGTGGTAGGAAGCACAATCTTAGACAAAGAAAATGTGTCTTGGCTGCGGTATGACTGAGTTAATCATTTCCTGACTGCAGTATTACCTACCAACATGGTAATACCACACTGTGCAGAGAAAAGTGCAGTATAACAAGATAACGTGTAATCCTAATTTGGGATCAGATTGCGCCTACAAGGTTTACCAGCCCAAATAAAATAACATGAAAACCTAATTATCCAATCAATCATATTAATGGTATTTACTGAAGCTATGTTTGTGCTTGATGGCTATTTTTATTTGGGAGCTTTACAACCTCACGCATAACTTTCAACGGAAATGTTAATGTAGCCCCCCTAGGCCTGGGCGGTGAACTCTGCTCCATTTGTGGAGTTTTCTACACTCCGCAGAGCTCTGCTCCGTGTAGTGCAGCAGAGTTTTTTCCCTGCTCCCGCTAGCAAACAGTAAGTTTATGAGCGCGATCAGCCACTCGGGTTGAATTTCTACCCGAGCGGCAGGAACACCAGAGCGAATGGCAGTTCGCACTGTACTCCGCCACTTGTGGAAGCCCGCAGAGTTTTTTTCTCACTTTGCGGAGTTCTGCGTAGCGAAACTCTGCGAATTACGCCCAGGTTCAGGTCAAACGTTTCTCCTTTTCTCCTATGAGTGAAATGTTGAGGAAAGTGTTTTTAAAAATATTGAATGTTGCATGCTTAATCTCTGTTTCTGTTCGGGAAATTGAACAAAAGCAATAAGAAAAACAACACTGGTTTACATTATACGCACCTAGGCTCCCAGCGTGGTAGTTTAAATATGGCTATCTATAAATATAAAGTGTACAAATATTTTCTCCCAATATATCTGGACATTAGTCACAAATTGCATGGCCTTTATTTATACATTTCCTCTCGTTATTATTCCGTGCTTAGGTGTAATCTCTAATGATTTTCAGAATAATTAACTGAAACCGCGCATCATCTGCACAATTTGTATGTTTGAAACAAGAGCCACAGTGGCTAGTTGCACTGCTTGCAACAGCTCCAGCTGGATTGCCCAGGGCCACATATCCTTTCTTTTTTATTTTTGCTCATTTCGATGCTGTAGTGTGGTGCTTACATATAAATTAGAAACCTATCATAAAGCACTGAAATCATGATGTTTCTTTTTCATAAGTAACGGAAAATGAGAAAATGTACATGCAGGGATTGCTAGAGGGCACCCTTCACAATGTTAATTTATATTGGGTGACATTTCGAAAATATTATTTTGTCAAACTACCTCTTCCTATTGTAATTTACCGAAAATATCATGTCACAGCATTTAGTGAAATAGAGACATAAGCATATTTATTCCAAAAATGTATTATGGAATTCGATTGGCTTGAGAAGTATATTGACTTTTAGTCAACGTCTGAAGTAGGATTCATTACATTAATGTGAACAAAAAAAATGCTGTGTGTCCTTTTGCTATGGCAACTGAAATAATCAAATGCGGCACAATATATTTCCCCTTCATATAATATAGCATACATTGTGTTGTCTGCTACAAGAATGTAATTTTTGCATAAATTGATCCACTCAAATATATTTCTTCACTTTTGTTGCTTATTAATGACTTACGAAAATATGTATTTTATTTCCCATGAGTCCAATTCACACAAAATAGTTTTTGGAAGGGACAGAAGCACATAATACCAACAATGTTGCTGTATAAATAAAACATCAGCTCAATCCCCTGAAACATATGTTGTCGCTCAAATGATTGCAACCAACTAGCACACAATTTATACACAACAGAATTCAGTGAGGTATCAATGGTGTAATTTGTAAAAGTGGATTGTGCACGTGAAAGAACCGGTCAGTTGCTGGTTACCACACGTTCAACACTGCTGAAATGAACATTGCTTATGCCTGTGTCACATTTGCATGGTGGCTTGGTGTTGCATTGGGCGGCATTTTCCCCCTGATTCATATTAAAGGATTGAAGGTGCGTAATGTGCGAGCCACAGTGCATACTGTATACAGCCAGTGCATTAAATATGCATTGCTCCATATGACCTAATGCAAAGATGGACGGGTGAATATACACGGACCATCTTGCTGTGTCTGTATCTATTTGTTTCCAAATGTATGCTATGGAAACTACTCTAGTCATCTGCAAGAGTAGGTTCAATGAGGATCTATACCCTGTGCTTTAGTGGGACATTTACATTTATTGATGTGCCTTGAGAGTTGACATACCCTGTCTACCCCAAAGGCGAGGTGCATGTAAAGTTGCAACCTTTTTCTTCCAAGTGTTTCTAAAAGGCTTATTGACAGTTTTGCAAAATATCAGAAATTGGGTTATTAGTTTGGGAATGGGTGACCTTTACCAGCTTATTTAACACAATCTGGGTAGGCAGACTCTATGTCCAACTCTGTGTCTGTGTCAAAAGCAGCAGGTAATCCTCGGAGAAATATATGCTCAGTTCAAATAGTACCAACAATGTTAAAGTCAAGAAAACTATACACTATCCATCAATCAATCAATCAATCAATAAATCAATCACAGGGTTCTTGTAAAGTGTGGCTTGTCACCCCGGGGGGGTCTCCAGACACTAGGGGGCAGATTTACAAGCCCCTTGCGCCACTTTTGCGTCACTTTTCCCATGTTAAAAGTGACGCAAAAGTGGCGCAAGGGGCTTGTAAATTTGCCCCTAGGTCCTAACGTTGTTGGTTGAAGAGTCATGTTGTGAGCTTCTTCCTGAATTCTTCAAGTGAAGAGCAGGTGCGAAGGTGGAGGTCAGGCCAGGACTTGGCAGAGAGGTAGGAGAAGGATCGTCCTCTGCAGCGGTCCTGGCAGATGCGGGGCTGTGGGCCAAGGTGAGGGAGGTGGAGCGGAGTTCCCTGGTGGTTGATGTAAGAGGGCCCAGAGTCTGGAGCTTGAAGAGGCATCGTTCCTGTATGGGGAGCCAGTGGAGGTGGGGGGTTCTCCTGATGAGGTTGAGGATAAGTCTTGCTGAGGTGCTCTGGATTTTCTGGAGGTGGTTGAGTAGTTGCTTGGTGGTTCCGGCGTACAGTGCGTTGACGTTGTCAAGGCAGCTGGAGATGATGGCTAGGGTGACTGTTTTCCTGGTGGAGATGGGGATACATTGAAAAATCTTGCGGAGGGTGTGGAAGCAGAAGGAGGAGACGGCGTTGACTTGGTTCTTCATGATTAGTTCAATGTCAAGGATGATTCCGAGGTTGCAGTCATGGTTGGAGGGAGTCGGAGCTGAGCCGAGTGTGGCGGGCCACCAGGAGTCGTCCCAGGGGGAGTGGTTGTTTCCGAAGATGACTTATGAAATGCAGATGATACACAATATAATCCGTAAACCAACTGAGAAAACTAGAGAAAAAAATAATGAGCAAAAAAACTCCAAGATCGTTAGAATTGGATAACAGGAATCAAACATAAGATTCTGTAAAGTTTTAAGGCAAAAAGCATCTATAGAATGTAAAGCAGTATTGAAGAATAACATTTTGTGGATGACTGGGATCTAGGTGCAATTTCAGACTAACCTTGATAGAGCAGAGATTGCATACATGAAGCAGGAAATGCAGGTTAAAGATTTTACCTTCACAATAAGTACCACTTTCTCAAGGGGCAAGGAAAGTTTCTTGTGGTCAGACTCTCAATATCTAGCTCTACACTATGGGTTAGGGTACCCATATGATTGGCATGACCTCCCCGATAAGTCCCTAGTACATAATAGGGCAGGGGGGGTCAAAACTGCTTTAAGACCCCACTGTATAATAGGGCATGGCAGTTTAGAGGCCAGCAGCCTTTTCTGCACTTGTATGTGTGCACTGTTGAGGCCTGAGGTCAGATTCAAAGCAGCCCTGTGTTGCAGGATTGCTTCTAAAATGTAAATTGTGCCCAAACTCGACTTTGGTGTTTGGGGCACTTAAAAATAAATAAACTACAATGTTTTGGCATATTAGGCAGGCTTAAAGAAGGAATGTGCAGATGCCAGGGGGAGGCAGAATATGGGGATGAGCCATTCTGGAGATGGGTTTAGCCAGCTTTTGCCTCTCTGCTGGGACTTTAGACATATTGGGGCAGAATTACGTTCCCTGGCGCATCCCTGCAAATCAGCAGGGATGCGCCAGGGAAGATGCGTGACGCAAGTTTACCCTTGCGCCACCACAGATGCGCCGCATTTACAATGCGGCGCATCATGGCGCAAGGATAAACAGATGCGTGACGCATCTGTCGGCGGAAGGGTGGCGCAGTACTGGAGTCGTGTCGCAAGTGCGACGTAACTCCAGTACTGCTCAGGGGTGCCCTATACCTAACATGCTGCGTCACTCCTTACGCCTGCTTGAAGCAGGCGTAAGGATTTGATGCAACAGGGACGTAAAAGTGACTCAGTGAAATCTTGTAGATTTCACTGCGTCACCTTTGCGGGCTTCCTGCGCAGGAACGCCCCCTGCGCCGGCACGCCCACATGAAACCTGACGCAGGTTTCATGTGGCGCAGGGCTTTACAACGTGACGCATCTCCCTAGATGCGTCACGTTGTAAATTCCCCGCAGCATGGCGCATGATTTGCGCCGCCGCTGCGTCACAAAAGTGATGCAACGGCGGCGCAAAAGTGGCGTAAGGGGCTTGTAAATCTGCCCCATTGAATTTTGGAGAAATAGTGCTTTGTGGGAGACCATTGTGCCACATTTTGGAGGAAATGGTCATGCTCTGGGGTGTCGTTCTGCACCTCATTGGATAAGAGTGCCCTCCTGTGTGACCCTAGAGAACACTGAATAGTATCTGAGAGTGCCAATGCCTCTTAGATCTGCTGCTTGAAACTACAGAAGGTGAAGGGTCCAAGCTCTAATTTTGATTTGAACCAACCAGGACCTGCACTCTGACTGACTACGCCTGCTGCACAATCTAGAACTATAGCCCTGTGGATCAAACCTGCTTAAAAAGGACTAAAGAATGGCCTCCCTGCAAGCTACAGGTTATCAGAGCTCACCTGGACCATCACCACCAAGAATCCCCAGCCTGGAGTACTAACAGTGAATTTGAAAGGGTTTTGTCAAAGTGGATTGTGGGAATTGAAGTCCCAAATTTTCAAAGACCATCTTGGAGCTTCCTGACCCTTGGAGCAAGGTTTGCACAATTTCAGACCCTCAAAGGAACTTCAGGAATAAGTTCCAGAAGTTTGAAGAAGTTTGGAGCAACTTTGGAAAAAAGCTCCATAAGTTGACTGACTCCACCTGGCCAGCCAAGCCGGTGACCCTCAACCTCGAGCCAGCTTGCCCTTCAGGTTCGTCCCAGTGAAAAGCTCTGGAGGACCGATTTTCAAAGTTTGACCCGGAGTTAGTCAAAACCCAAGCTGACGATCCCTTACCAAATCCGGCCTGGTGAAGAGCAACGAGGGACCGCAAGAGTCAAGCCGCCCACCTTCAACCACAAGCCGGCCTGGATCCCTGGTTCATCCTGCAGGAAAGCTCCAGATGTCTGACATCCATAGGTTTGACTGGAAGCTCGTCGCAAGGCAAGCCGGCGAACCCTCACTAAATCAGGACTGGCTGAGAGCTTCGAGGGACCCCGGGAAGAAAAGCTCCAGAAAAGTTTCTAAGTCAGAAGGTAAAAACTTTGACCAAGACCTACAACAAGGGGTAGCCGCCCAGGGCTCCATCCCGGTTGGCTCAAAACTTTGACTTTGTCCCAGTATTGCACAATCAAGATGTCCCACTAGGCGGTATAGGTTTCTATGTGCTATATAGTGCTAAATCTTTAAAAATCCATATCTCCGGTTCCCTACATTGGATTGTTTTTGTTTTGGTGTCATTTTAAAAATAAAAATATATCCTATTTTTAAAATCTGATTTTTATTGTGAGTTGTGTCTTAATTATTTACTGAGTTTATGTTTTCGAATGCTTTACATACCTGTCTTTGAAGTTAAGCCTGACTGCTCGAAGCCAAGCTACCAAGGGTTTAGCATGGGAATACATTTCTAAGACCTATTTTGAGCCCTATATTTTGTGAGTGGTATTATTGCCAGTGGTAGATGCAGATTTACCACTACTAATACTCCACTTTCCAGCAGTATGCATGAAGCAGACAAACAAGATTCCAGCCACTTGACTTTTACAGAGCAGTTCCAGTTCCAGTTCCGTAAATACTTTAGTCCTTGATTAAGTCTTCCAGCCGGAGTCTTTTTTGTTCAAGCAAGGTCTTCTTCCAGGTATAATCTTCCCAGGCATATGAGTGTACTGAGGAGGTAATTAATAAGTATTGTCTTATTATGTGCAAAAGCCAGTGATTGGAGAAATTCCCCTATCCACCCTGGCGTATTTCTCACCCTATGCCCGCTTCCTTTTGCAACACTTCGCCTTTACTGCAAAATTACCCATGAAGCCTCGTTTTAAAATAGCAGTCCGTGTTTCCACCAGGATAGCTCCATTCTGCTCCCTAGCCACTGCTGATTTAAATGGGGAGCCTCACAACATACAAGGTCTGAACTGGTTTACTTCCTACTGTGACTAAAACCAGGCTGTTTAAGAGATGCTCTCTCCCTGGGATTTCCAACTAAGGAGAGGTGTTAAGGCTGCTCTTTGTTCTGTACACTGTCCTACACCCCTCTCAGATAGCTAATCCCTGCTAAATGGGCAGTAGTTAACACTTAACTGTGCGTACTGGGCTCAGAGGCAAGCAAGCTATTGTCTTTCGAGCCAGGGTTATTAGCTCTCATAGAAAAAGATTTAAATCCTAACCCTCGAGGTGTGTGAATGACAGAACTGTTTTTAGCCAGTTTAAGCTCACGCAGCCTAAAGTACATTTTTATAGGTTACTTTTCCAGTAACACTGAAAATCTGATTTCATCATTCTATTAGATTTCTAAAGTTAAGGTAAAATTATATTTGAATGACTTTTCAATCATTTCCCCAGCCAGAGGAGTACACTGGGATATTCCAATCACACCAAGGCCTGTCGTAAGGAAAATGTAGTGATTCAACACAAAAAATTGCTTTTAAGCTTTCAATCACTGAGGGCTCACATTCTAAATATACAGTATTCCACTTTTAATATATTTGGCACCCTGCAGGAAACACTTTAGAGGTGGCCTGTTAATATGTCAAAATTAGTATTATTACATGGCCAAGACACTTTTCCTTGGCATGTGTTACTGCAGCGCCTTTTAACCACTGCCCAGCCAGTGCATTATGAGTCTCCTGGCAGCCATATATTTTTGTCATCTGCAAGAACCAACAAAGACAAACTGGAGCAGGGCTAATAGAAGTTAAAGTAGGAAGTACTGCAAAACCAACACTACTGTTGCAGACAATTGTGGATCATAGGAAAGCAAACTAGCCCTTCAATTAACAGATGCAAGTCGTATTCTGCCAGGCAGGGCTCAGGTGTAACTTTATATTGTTATACTGAGTTCCCTCTCATCATTTCTCTTAGAGAGTATATGTAGATAAGGATGCGATGTGACTCAATCAATCAATCAATCAATCAATCAGGGAATTGTAAGTGAGCTACTCACCCGTGAGGGTCTCAAAGCGATGGGGTGGGGGGGGGGAAGCAGCTCCGTTCAGTCGAAAAGCCAGGTCTAGAGTGTCATCCTGAAGATTTTCAGAGAAGGGGCACATCTGATGTCGACTGGGTGCTTGTTCCAAGTCTCGCCCTTGATGTAGGAGAAGGCCCTTCCGCCTTATCTGGCTCTGTGGATGCACCGGGTTACGGCGAGGGCGAGGTCGGCGTATGGGAAGTTTCTCTTGGGTAAGTGGAAGGATATTCTCTTGTTGAGGTATTGCGGTCCGGTGTTGTTAAGGCATTTGAAGGTGTGGCTAAGTATCTTGAAGGTTATTCTCTTCTGGACAGGGAGCTAGTGGAGGTCTCGCAGGTGTTGGGTGATGTGCTCTTGTCGAGGGATGCCGAGGACGAGTCTGGCTGAGGTGTTCTGTATGCTCTGCAGTTTGCGGAGCAGGGATTTGTTGATTCCAGCGAAGAGGGCGTTTCCGTAGTCTAGTTTGCTGGTTATGAGTGTGTGGGTGACGGTTTTTCTTGATTCGGGGGGATCCATTTGAAGGTCTTGTGAAGGATGCGGAGGGTGTTGAAGGAGGTGGATGCGACGGCGTTGACCTGTCAGGTCATGGAGAGGGAGGAGTCGAGTACGATGCTGAGGTTCCGGGCGTGGTCGGTGGGGGTGGGCGGGCTGCAGAGGGCGGTGGGCCACCAGGTGCTGTCCAAGGCAGTGGGGGAGGGTCCGAGGTTGAGGACCTCTGTCTTCTCCGAGTTGAGCTTCAGGTAACTGCTGCACATCCAGGATACGACGTCCTTTATACCTTCCTGAAAGCTGAGTCTGGTGGTGACGGGGTCTTTGGTGAGGGAGAGGATGAGTTGGGTGTCATCAGCGTAGGAGACTTTGTTGAGTCAGTGCTGTCTGACGATGGCGGCAAGGGGGGCCATGTAGATGTTGAAGAGCATTGGGCTCTTCAATGTCAATGGGAATTAGAGTACATTGAAGTGGGAAGGGGAAAATAAGTTGGATGTAGGAAGGGAGCAGGATGTGCAGTCCACTGCATTTTCTACTGGCTAGTGTTTTTTTAAGGGAAAAAGTAAGCTAAGCTGAAAGGTTTATTTGAATGTATGTAATAAGAGGGAGAGGGTAATAAATTAAATTGCTTGCTATGCAGAGAACTCTTTTTTATAAAGTGATTCTTCCATTAGATAAATAACTTTTAACATACCTTAGCTAGTCCTTACATTTTCCACACTAATCTGAAGATTGAGGGGCTTATTTATGAGCCCCTTGCACCGTCGGTGCATCACGTTGTGTGATGCACCGGCGGCGCAACCTGCTGCATGAAATTTACAAGCACACGTAAAGCCACCCCCGGGGTGGCATAGGGAGGTGCAAGGAGGAAAAATGTTTTCATTTCTACTAGTTTTTTCCTCTTTCAATGCGTACTGCTTTCTACAGCATGAATTGGAAGAGGAAATCACCTCAAGTGATTGTTTTTGTGCAGGAAGGTGCCCCTTCCGGGCACAAAAACAATCGCACCATGATGCAGGGAACCTTGCACCATGGTGAAACAGTGCCTGCGCATGGCAGCAGTTTGTGCGCAGGGCAGGGAAAGGCAGAGAGATGCGACATGTTGCTCTAAATTGGTCACATCCCTGTGCCTGGAAACTAATGCAGCGTGGCGCAGCAAAATAATTTGCAACACCGGGCTGCGTTAGTTTCCCATAAATAAGCTCCTGAGTGTGTAACCAACAGCCTCATGTTATCATTACTGCAACCATAAAAAGCATTTGCAATCAAACGAACAAAAGGTGAAGTAAGGAATGCCTACAAATAGACTTAACCACTGTCAGTTGCTCTGCAAAGTATTCCAACCCATTGTTTCCACCCATTGTGCTCATCCAGGTAGAACCCTGTCTCAAACAAATCAGCACTGACTGTGTTCATTTTGCCCAGCCCAAACGGCCAGGTGAGGCCACATCCCAAAGGGAACACAACCACCCAACCCTATTCAGCCTTTTGGAAGGCCATGTTTTAATTTTAATTACGACAACATAATTGGAGTAATTTGGTGATTTCATATTACTCTTGTGAAATGCAATTACTGACTTTACCGTCATAATGCCATGTCACATAAGCAATTCTCTTGTTCGATAAAAATTAGACCATGAGAAGCACTGAAACGATAAAATAGCACAGACACTTATGTATGTGTTCTTGCCAAATGCGATAAGAAAATTCAGCGGTTGTTTTGAACCCAAGCAGCAGTTCTTTAATGCGAGTGGTCACCGGTCTGCATTTTGGGTAGATTTCATAATCGCCCTACACAAAGAGGGTATAAAACATGTGGGGATATTATGAATGTGGTTTGGTCCCTATACTTAAAGATGTACAGATAAACTGGCAGGTAATCCTTTCAGCATGGGCAATAACAAATCGAGGAGTAACTCTGATCCAAAACTATCCACCCTGCCACTACTGCCCCAGTACTCTGGCTCTAATGCTCCTACTCCAGTGTAGATATTTGGCAACTGCACAAACTATGGGTTCTTTAATCTCATCGCACAGCAGCCTAAGTGCCACTGAGCACTGTCTAACCTCAAAGAGACTACAAATCGTAGGAGCCAATACTTTCTCGGGCGTTCAGAGCCTGGGCAGAAGAAAAATAAGTTCAATAAGGTGTCCTATGCACAGCAGTACACTGAACAGACAGTGCATTCATCAATTTTAGAATTCCATCTCGAGCAAAAGGACTGCAGTGGTAAAGTGCCATGGCGAAACTCAAACATAGTATAAAAGACTAGCAGCATGATATGTAATAAAGTCTAGGAAGCATCTGAAATAGCTATATGGTTTAAAATCTAAGAATTCAGTTGTGAACAAGCCATAATTCTTATTGCTCACCTCAAGGCCCCACACGTAAGCCCAGTAAGTGTACTTTAGGGTCTGAATAAAGAGGTGAGAACGACTTTCATTGTCGCGTCAGCCAATGTCCTGCCTTAGGGGAGTCAAAGGCGTGCTTTTGGGAAGGCTTAACAAGGACCGTAAACAATTATTCTCTGCTACCCCAGCACAGTCAAGCCAGGTGAGCCCCATAATTTGGCACCATATAGGGTGCTACCTTCTGCCGGGTGCTGTACACCTTTAATGCTGGTGAAATGTGTCTTTCTTTTGAAGTCTGATACAGCCTCATAATACCAGTTGCATGGTGGCATAAATTCATACTGCTTTTCTTTTCTTGGGGGAAACATAGCATATTCTAAGTTAGCCTTATACCAAGGTAATCAAAGGAGGTTACCCGGTCAAGACAACTTCCTTCAAGAAAGATGGAACCTCTAAATGACTCGTGGGGATTGATAGTCAAAATGTAGTTTTTTCATTGTTAATTACCAACCCATGGTCACCACAAAAAACAGCAAAACGATTCACAAAGGTCTGCAGGTCAACTGGGGTTTTAGAGACCAACAAGTGTTCATTTGCAAATAGAAGCAATGGAACTTTCAGGCCCACAACCCATGATGCATAATTTTCACAGTCATCAAGGTAAGCTGCCACATCATTAAGGTAGAAGGAAAATAGAGTGGGGGTTAATTCATATCCCTGCCGAACACCCTTGTGACTCTCAGTACGTTCCAGGAGCTCACCCTGGGGTCCCCAGCATACCTGAGCATAAGTATCCTGGTATAGGTGCACAACTACATTTAACAAATCAAGAGAAACCTTATTTGACTTCAGTACCTCCAAGAGTTTTGGGCGGGGGACCAAGTTGAAAGCGGACTTTAGATCCAGAAACAGTAGTTAGAGATGTGACCTCTGCAGAATGATCGACTTCCAATATATAGTGAGAAATCTAAAGACTTGGTCAATGGTGATTACATCTTTCCTAAAGCCAGCTTGGAGGTTAGATAAAGCATCATTCTCTTCAAGTCCGTCAAGTCCTTAACCGATCTGCTGTAGTTCAGGAAAGCCCTTAAGACTTGGCTCTTTCCTAAGTAATTTTGAGTCTAGGCTCCGTTATCAATCACCTGACTCATTCATTTTTATTTTTCTGTCTGTGGTCTCTACCCTCCCTCCCCCCCCCAGCTCTTGTATTTTTAACAGTTTCAGCGGCTAGCACCAGGATACCAGTTGGTGACAGAGCACTTTATAAATTCTATAAATAAAAAAATTGTATCTGCCTGCAAAAAACCACATGGGTCATGTCAATGAGGCTTATTGGCCAATAATTGAGGGGAGTCCCTAGAATCCTTTTTGTAAACTGGAACTATCTCCACTGCTTTCCAGCTACCAGGAGTATCCACACCTTATTTATATAACTGGCCCAGTTCTCTAATTCATTGTGAAATTGATCCCCAGGGATCCCGTCAGGTCCTGCAGCCTTACCAAGGGTGACACTTGATTACACATACCGTTTCCTTTATATCAAATGGTGGAGTTGGAGTGGAGCCTTGTAGCTCAAAAGCTAGTGGGGCATAGATAGCCTCCTCAGTCCCCAAAGAAGGACCATAGAGATCTGAGAAGTGTTTAAACCAAGTATCCGAATTGATGGTACATGCTAGGTGGCACTTGCCACGCTCTCCCACATTAGCTACAAGGCACCAAAATCTCCTGGCATCCCTGGCTTTTGTTGCGTATATATATATATATATATATATATATATATATATATATATATATATATATATATATATATCTAGATATATATATATATATAGATATATATATATATAGATAGATAGATAGATAGATAGATAGATATAGATATAGATATAGATATATCTTCCCAAATCTGGGTATTCCAGCTCTTACACACTTTTACTGGGACCTGCTTGTACAGTTTCCTCTTTTGTCTAATATTAGTGCTGTTGCCCCTTTCAATAGTGTGACATAGCTCATTTTTTGCAAGCCTGCAACACTTGTTATACCATGTACTAGTTGCTTTTGCTGGCATTTTTCCCTGGGTGGACTTCCCCTGGAAATATTGACCTATGGTATTGAAAATATTCACATGTATGGATGAAACTACAAAGTTTCTAACCTGCTGTAGCGATGGACTATCTAGGTTCCCTCCAGTGTCTAGAAGGGCCTTATTCTTAACGGCCCTGCAATCTAGATCCACTTCTATTTTGGGCCATTTGAGTCTGCGCCTGTTGTTTGATGGAATCAGCTCAGTAGTGAACAAAAGAGGAGCGCCCTCCAGATGGTTAAATAAATCAGACAGTGTACAAAGTTGTTTCTTGGGACCACAAATATTTCAGATACTGATCGCCGTAAGGGCAGGGCAATTAATATATAGTCGATACTACTGACTTGGCCTAGGTGATTGAAAGTGAGGAATGCCTGTAGGTCAGATTTTGTATGGCCATTACAAGCCTCACAAAATTAGATGTCTGGCTCATGCAATGTTGGTGGCTGGGGAGCTGGTAAGGGCAGGGTAGGCCTTGGGGCTTCCCCAAAGCCTCAACTTATAAAAATGAAAAATAAAAAGTGTGGGTGCCCTGGTTGGGCACCGGGACACCAAAAAATACCAACAGTAGCAACAAAAAAAAGGAATGATAAAAGAGTGGCCAGAGCCACTCATTTATTACTCACAGCTGCAGCAAGAAGCACCCCACAATGCCCTAGGGCTTATTAAAATTAGATGTTTTTCTGGTGGTACCCCTAAAGCATTAAAGGGCTAAAGAAAAGGTTAAAGAGTCATTACAGTTAGGTGAAAATATCAGTTAAAGCCTACCATTTTAATTTAACAAAACCACTGAAATTTACCAGTTATAGAAAATGAAATGCAGGCTCCTGCCTGTTTCGAAAATGAGCCCAAGCAGGGTGTGCTAGAGCCCAGGGATCGGCGGTTGTATTTCTGTATGGTGAGAGGGCAGATGGCCCCCCTCCCTGGGCTTTTTCCAGGCTCCAAAGAACCCTTCCCCAGGGATGTGTTACTTTTTTTCAGTTTCAAGCATCTTTATTCGATTCATAGAATCATCAAAGCATCAATAAATACAAAAACATTATTATTATTAATAAAAGAAAGAAAAGAAAAAGTATATACAATTCATTAGTCCTCATTTCAGTTGCAATACAGTACATAGGATGTAATTTACAGTTAGCAGCATATACATGAAAATGCAAAGTGCAGAATGTCGGATAGCCTCATATTGGTTGCAGTACAATACATTCAGTAGAATTTTCGCAACTAGCAGCTATTCAATTAATTCCATAAAGTGCAAAGTGCAAAATGTTGAGTAATTAACCATCAATAGCGCATTAACATATGCATTCCGCTATAAAACATAGAAGCTAGTTTTTACAGTCAGCAACGATGGGATTAATTCCATAAAGTGCAAAGTGCAAGGTGCAATTTCATCAAGATTACTATATCATCACATAAATAGAAGAAGGAATTTCCACACTATAAATTTTAAAATATCATTAACTATATACGACGTCAACATTTGAGTTTCATATGGTTCCCTTAAAAACACATTTTTTTTATAATACAAAAGGTTGTGGGGCATATTATCAAGAACGGCATTAAAATTATCGCCGGTTTAGCGGCAGAAAACTGCCGCTAAAGCGGCGATAATGGGCTTGATAATATACCCTGGAGAATTCCAATAGAAGCCCATGTTCACACCAGAACATGGACTTCTATTGGAATTCTCAAGAGCATATTATCAAGCCCATTATCGCCGCTTTAGCAGCAGTTTTCTGCCGCTAAACCGGCGATAATTTTAACGCCGTTCTTGATAATATGCCCCTAAGTTTTTAAAATTTAAGCCCTGTCTTCATCCTAATAAAATTAGCAGCCAATAAAAATCTGCTAGTACCAAATACAATTAGCTTGGAGCTATCAGTTTTCAAAATACGCAGCATTTCAGTGTATTTCCTAATACACAATTTCCTGCCCAGAGGTTTTATCCATTTCTTTCTGGGATTTTCATATGCAGGGCAGAAAAATAAAACATGCGCAATATCCTCTTCGCTTCCTAAGTGGCACTGGGTACTCTTGCAATCATTTCCCTCTAACTGCTTTTGTCCCCACCTGGATGTAAACGACTTTATTTGAAGAGTACCATACCTAAATTTCAGATACAATACCTTAGCAAGTAAAGGTTCGATCTCATCTAAAAATGATTCGAAACAGGGGGTTATTTTAAACATCAGAAACTGGGTTGTGAGTGTACCAGATCTACAATTTGAAATGATATTGTACCTAATAAAATTCCAGTAAATGGTTTTGATTTCCCTTTTTGAATCAGGAGTCAACAAATTCGGTTGTTCCCAGAACCTGCTCAAACCCAGGTCCGAAAGCCATTTACGGATGTGGATCAACCAAAGGAAAAGTTACATGAGTGTCAAGAGCCAATAATTTACTCAATGCTTGTCTATAGGTTTGCAATTCCTCGGTGGTCCATATTCTTATCCAGTATGATAAGGTCATCCAAACTGCCCTTTGCTCAATTCGCTTGATGCCCAGGTTGAGCATTAGGGGGATCACAGGTGTATTTTGGGGTAGAGCAGTAAACCTCCTCAAGATCTTATTTTCCCCCATAATTAAAGGTAAAAGTGATCCCCCCCCAACAATTCTGAGCCATATAAGGCGGTAGTTTGTGCCCTGGATTCATAAACTTCAAGGGCTGGTGTAACAGCCTTTGTCGTGGTGGCGAAGAGTTTTTTTTATAACTGGTGCTGCGTATTGCGTTAAAATTGATCTAGATTTCATTATCTGGGGGTTCCATGAGAGTTTAGAGTCGATGTTTACCCCAAGATAAACAAAATTAGAGACTCGCTCCAAAATTGCTCCATCCAGCTTTATGTTATTCTTAAAAGATTTATGGGGCCTGATAATCATGTACTTAGTTTTTAGTGGGTTTATTTCCAGCCCCTTTTGTTTACAATATTGATCAAGAGTATTTAAAAGGTTTTGCAAGCCCTTTGGCGTTTGCGACAACAAAATTGTGTCGTCAGCAAAAGATAGTGCGCAGATGTGGTTCCCTCCTAATTTCGGGGAGTCATGATTGGATTTTTGGAGGAACTCGACCATGTCATTAACATATAAGAGGAATAGAGTTGGCGCCAGGACACAGCCCTGGTGCACACCTCTCTTGATAGGTATCTCTTCTGTGAGTTCCCCCCCTTTACCCCAACGCACTTTTGCAAAGGTATTCTCATGAAGCCTGACCAGCTGGACTATGATATTTTTTGGCACCCCCTGCTGTAATAGGTTTAACCATAGTAGGTCTCTAGGAATTGAATCAAATGCGGCCTTTAAATCTATAAAGGCCACGTATAGATGACCGGATCTTAGCCTTGTATATTTCCAGGCTATAGTTATCAGCCTGAACACTTGATCTATAGTACTTGTCCTCCTTCTAAAACCCGCCTGGCATGGGGAAAGTACATCATTTACAAGCATCCAGTCATTCAACCTATCTAAGATCTGTTTGGCATAAACCATTTGCAATATATCTATCAAACTGATAGGTCTATAGTTAGCGGGATCGTCCCTACAGCCCTTCTTATATATCGGGACGATCTCCACGCCTTTCCAAGATTCTGGAATGGGCTCGCCTCTAGCGATTGCATTACATAGAAGATTAATATATGGAGCCCACACTTCAGGTGCATGTTTAAAGAGATTGCCCGGGATCTTATCGGGGCATGGGGCTTTCGATGGCTTAATAGCGGCTATGGCCAGTGTGGTATCCTCTACACTAAATTGTAGTGGTGCAATCTCGTTTGACGACATAAGGTCCTCAATACTACATGGGAGATCTCTAATCATTGGGGCCGGAAGGGCATATAGCTGAGCAAAATGTCCATGCCAAGTCCAGGGGTCCAAATTATAGTCCTGGGCCAGGTTATTTGCTTGGGTATCATTTGCAATGATCCGCCAAAACAGAAATTGATCGCCTGTCTTTGAAGCTATTATCAGTTCTTCCCAGCTTGCATCTTCCCAATTTCTGCGGGCTGCTTTCAAAACTTTATTGTACGCATTCCTTAATTGCCTGATCAAGATTATATCCTTGGTTTGCAGGGCCCTGGTTAAACTTTGTTTAGTCAGTGCACATTCATTATCAAACCATGGGTTGGACAACCCAATCTTCTTAGTACATTTGGTCTTCCCAGTCACCGATTTAGTTAAATGGGGTTTTATACATTCCACCAACTTTTGATGAGTCTGTGTTATAAATAAACTTCCAGGGCACTCTTTTAAAAGAGCAATACTAGATCACAAAAAATATTATAAATACAAGTAAGGGGTTCTACCTTTCCCAGAATAGATGGCCATTTCACTGCCCTCCTATTATTGCTCACTATAGGCTGTATGACCTCTGAGTCCAATCCCGATTGTATCAGTGGGTGTAGCAGAAAATGTTTCGCTGTAAGATCTAAACACAGAGGAAAATGATCACTTTCTCTTCTGCCATCCACTTTAAAATCCTGCACATAATCCCAATGAGCAGCACTTACCATAATATAATCTATCCGAGAGGAAGAAAGACCTCTCGAAAAGGTGTTAGAACATTTGAGATCAGAGGGGTTCTACCGTTGCATGACCTTAATCCCTTCTCTACAGTAAAATTAAATAATTGCAATGCAGAGACAGAACATCTCATGGTCTTTTCTATCCCTAAGGACGGGATACCCATTGCTAGATCTTCTTCTTCAAGGATTGTATTTAATCCCAGCAGGGGTTCATAACAACAGTTGAAGTCGCCTCCAATTACAATGAGCCCATTGGATCTAATAGAATCAAGGGCTTCTACTAGGTGCTGGATTATAGGTGATTATTTTGAGCATTCTCTTGGTCTTATATATATATTGAATAAGTGTAACCAGGATTTGTTTCATAATTTAAAACTCAGGCCCAAGATGTCATCAGTGGCCGTAGTTACAATATCTATGGAAGCATTTATATTGTTTTTTATCCAAATTAAGAGGCCTCCAGATGGTCTTCCTCTAGTTGGTTTGTGATCCTCAATACTAAATGTTGTGTAGCCTACTTTAAATAATGGTTCCGTTGCCCACGTCTCTTGGAAGAGGCAGAGTTCAAAAGTTTCAATATAATCCTGCCAATCTGGTTCTTGCAGTTTTTTTGCAAGGCCAGCTATATTCCAAGACACCATCCTTATTCGATTTTCAATTAGACCTGTTGGCAAAGTATCGGGGCAATCACTTTCAGATATTATACATGTAGATTTTTTAATAGGGGAACCAGTATTGATGACGCATTTAGGCCCTTCTAACTGGACAATGTTATTTTCTTGTCCTTTATCAGGACTATATCCTTCATGTTGTATATCCACATTAAATTGGTCATCAAGATCAGTTACCCATCGAACCTGAGCCAAAGGATGCAGAGTCCCCCTCCCTGGGAGATCCGAATTCCGCTCATGAATCAGTCAATCTATAGCTTCAAGGTTGCTTTGCCCCCCAGAGATGTATGTAGCAAGGCTACGATTGACTGTACCAGTTTTGTTTTGCCTGATATTAATTTTGGAGTTGAAAAGTGAGTGAGTTCTTAAATTCATAGTTATTAAGTTCTCAGCAATGAATTTGGAGTAGAATGTTAACCTTATATCATCCAAATTCCCATCATCTTGTGGAATCCTTTCAGCATTTTTTATATCCGATCTTATTATGGAGAGACACTGCCGTTCCTTCCTAATCCAATATATAGCTTTATTTACAAGGGAATCCCTATCTTCTATACTGCCCGGATTTAATCTCGGGACATTGGTGAGAAACACATTATGCAGATTATGTTCCTCCCTAATTGGGAGGTAAAATGCCTGGCGTTGTCCATATTTCCCTTCAGGACCCCCAAGCCCCCTTCCCAAACCTTGGGCACTCTGTGGTAGCCTATTTGGGTGCTGGATTTTTAAGTCTGGATTTACGCATTGCATTTGTTGTTGTGATATAAATGGTCTCGAATGATCGTGCATATTAGTCACATGTTTCTCCAGAATAAGTTTAGGGTAAGGCTTTGGGATTGGATTATTACTCTGATCTATGGTCTTCTTTGGGGGATAGTTTAGGGTAGCTCTAGATGGTGGTTTAGGTACCTGGTTCTCCATGTTAGTGTAATGAGATTTCTTCCCTGTTTGTTTTTGGTCCCCTGGTGCATTGGTTACAACTCCTGGATCTCTGTGTAAGTGACTTGTTAGTGCCTCTATCATTCTTTTAATTGTCAGAACCTCTTCTTGAACTGTGTTGAGTTTTGTGTAGAGGTCCAACACAAGTGTATGGGTATCATGTACCTGTCCCTGCATATATTCCCCAACTAAACTCAAATTAGTTGGACTATTTCCGTCTTTTCATGATATTTGCTCTGCTTGGACTTCCTTCAGATTGTCATCTAGGGGTGAGTATCTATTTGAGCACTCTACATTTATGATCTCATTGTATATTAGATTACCTTGATCCCTATCTATATTATCAGGAACGTTAGAGCTAGGGGAGGGAGTCGTACCAGTACCCAATCCTGACTTTAATGGTGATGCGGCTGGTAATTGCAATGGCGATTTGTTATGTGCTTGGTGAACAATAATAGTTGGGCTGTTTGGCTTTGCTGGAGCCACTTTTTCTCTTCTGCTATAGTAGGATGAGATTTTACTTTTCCCCTTAGTACTATTCTCTTTTCCGCTGGACAGCATATTTTCTACCTCTTCTATTAAATCGTCGATAGCGGCCAAAGTGCAGTTCTCTGCTGCAGATTTGGCCAATTTTTGCATCCTTGCTATCTTTTTCCTCCCTGTCATCGTTTCTGCTGCTTTCCTCTTCCCCATTACTGCCTTGATGACTTATTGCAAGGCTGCTATCTTGGCTATGTAATCAACGTAGTGACTTACGATAAGGTTAAATTGGGAATGCAAAGCAGATATTCCTGTGTCCAATAATATCAATATAATAAAAAGCAACCCAAAAGTATCACAACTATCTGCCTCTATTATTTAGTATCCTCAGTTTAGATATTTACATTTAAATATAACGTAAAAATACTTCAACAAATAATTTGCTAAAAGAACAAAGATGCTTTTAGTAAAATCGGGATAAGAATTGTCCAATGGGTACTAATCATAGTTTGTCAACAATTAGTTCATGTCCCACTTCGGCATATATATAGCCTGTTTAATCTTACCGCTGTAGTGGAGATGCCAGGATAAAAAACCAAGCGATATGGCCCAGCCCGGCCTTCTTCGGGCTTTGACGGGCTTTGACGGGCCCGCCCTTGGCCCGCGCGCGTCCCGCGCTGCGGGGGGCGCTTGCCGATTTTGTAGCACCTCCGGGCGCAAGCTGGTGCGTCAGAGGTGCGCCGCTGGTCTCAGGGGGCTGCTGGGAGTTGTAGGCTTTAGTACGCGCCGGCCGTTTCCCTCATGGCGTGTAGGAGAGAACACAGCCGTTCCCCTCACGGCGCGATGTCAGGAATGCTGGCCGTTCCCCTCACGGCGTCTGGAGTCAGCAAAGAGGTAGGTCTCACTCGTCTCTTATTTGCATCAGGGCTCTCAGTTCCTAACATGCTGTTGCTGGCAAGTCCTGCCCCGCAGCCTGTGTTACTTGTTAGATGTGTTACTTGTGTTACTTGAAAAGGGAAGGAGGGTGCACAGCTCCCCATCCATAGCCATTTTCAGCCCACGGGATACACTCTCCTAGGGTCCCATTTATTAAAAGCGGAGAGGCACATGGCCTCCCTCACTGGGCTTTATAGGCTCCCAGGGAACCCATCCCCCAGGGTGGATCCTGATAAGTAGGGACGGGGGCGTGCAGCTGCCTTCCCAGCCTCATTGTGAGCCCTGGGTGCCCCACCACCCGGGGTCAAGACTTACATTTTGGGAAGGGGCAAGAGGCCCCCCTCCTGAGCAATGCACTGCCCCAGGTCCCCATCCACCAATGTACAATACAGCTCCAGTGTCCTGGGGACCTCATTCACCAGTATTCTACTGTTCCCTGCCTGAGAGAGTGCAGGCAGGGCAACACATTTATTCACTGGCCACACTCTCCTGTGAAGGGAACAAAACTTGTTTCAACTCGGGCAGGCGCAGTAGTGCGCAGTAGTGCAAAGTTACTGAGCCAGCTGCCACCATAACCACAGTGGGTGCTCGATAGGGAGTCAGCAGGGACTGTGGGGGCCATGGTGCTCCCCATGCAGCCCAATGATGAAGCTGTTGTGGGTGCCCGGGTGGGAACCAGGGCCCACACTTTTAAAAAATGTTTAAAAATGGCTGGCTCCCACCAAAGTAGTAGATTGGGAGCAGGCACCAGCTGCAGGGGCCCCGGGAATGCCCTAGTGGGCTCAAACAACTGATTAGTTGTGGGTGCCCTGGGTGGGCACTGAGGCACCCACCTTTACAAAATGGTAAAAAAAAAATGGCCGGCTCTTGGAATGGTGGTGGCTGGGGAGCCGGCCCCAATGTTTAGAAAATACCAACAATAGCGAAAAATGAGCCACTCATTTATTAATCACAACTGTGGCAAGGAGCGCCCCATAAAGTCCTAAGGCTTATTAAAATTATATTTGTTTTCTGGTGGTGCCCCTAGAAGCGTCAAAAGTTTAAAACAAAGGTCAAAGGGACATTACAGTTAGGTGAAAATGTCAGTTAAACCATACAATTTTTAATGAACAAAACCACTGAAATTCACCAGTTATAGTTATTTCAATCAACTTTAGCTGGTACTCTAAAGTAACTATAACTTGCGCCCCTGTCATGTCAATCTAATTACCTCACATATTACATCACGCATGACATGTTTTATGACATCATTGATAAGATCACTGCAACATATGAAATGACATGATTATATATGTGTGTGTGTGTATTAACATTACCTATGTAACTGTTTATTTTTAATTAGAATTATATATTTTACTATTATATTTTAAACAAATTAGTTATAATGCTGCACCATGTCATGAGTGATGTGATATGTGACATCATAAGCAGTGCATTGTGGGCGCATAAGTTATAGCTAGCTCAGGTAACTGTAAGTTCTGAATCTCACTGGTTTTGTATGAGTGAAATCTGAGCCTTAATATAACGTCCCTGTAACCTTTATTTTTTCTGTGATTTCTAAGTTTTTTAATTCTATTTCCTAACTATAACATCCCTGTAACCTTTGTTTTTCAGGGAATTTCTAAGGATTTTTCTAATTGTAGTTCCTAACTAAAATGTCCCTGTAACCTTTGGTTTTGTCAGTGAATTTCTAAGGTTTTTGAAATTCTATTTCCTAACTATAACGTTCCTGTTACCTTTGGTTCTTTCAATGAATTTCAATGTTTTTTAAAATTTTATTTCCTAACTGTAACTTTTTGAGTTTTAATTTCTGTGAAATGAGCATTGTGCCAGAACTAATCCTGCCCTGCGTATTTATCAAAGAAGAGGCCACCGTTTTGTGCAACACTTCTACCCAATAGGAGTACTTTCTACTGACTAATTAGTAAGTGCTACCTCATTAGGTAAATGTAGAGAGCATCTCCTACACTACAGCTGTTTAAAGTACACTGGGGGATGTCTCCAGTGACCTTTTCTGTCTGTAACTTTGCCGATGTGATTGTTGTTAGAGCATCTTCAACAGATAACTTTACAAGGCAGAACTTCAGAGAAAAGTGCTTGTACATAGAAGAAGTAAGTGCTTCTTTGTTTGGTGGAGATGCAATTGTATTCCTAGGCATCAAGACCCCGTATCCAAAATCGGTAGTGAATGCACTCAGATGGCCTTTTAGTAAGCTGTCCAACATCCTCGGAAAAGGGCGGGAAGATGTTCCATACAGCTAATGTATATGAGGCGGGACCAAACTGGCGGGGCTTCTAGGCAAGTTTACATACTTCTTGTTTTTAAAAGTTTAGAACACAATCTCTGGTCTCAGCAGCAGATGACAAGAATGCACTCCCTCGTCACAGAAAATACATGAGATATTGCGCTTGAGAAAAGCAAGGATGCAAACACCTCCATCACGGATTACAAATATCTTTTCAGTGGAAGTACAGAGAAAACACAGTTGCTTTGCCTTGGCCATGCATAATAATTGTATACGTTACCTGAAACTTTGCACTTTCTCCTGGTCCCCGGTCCGACGCAGCTGTTTTGGCCGTTTGTGCGGAGGGACGCAGCTCTTCCCACTTGGCTTGCCTCATTTCCGGTGGCAACACATTTAAGGCATATGTATGAACGGACGCGCGCAGCGGGCGCGCCGCTGGCGTGCCGAAGGCGTGCCAAAGGCAAGCCTGTCTGCACCCATCCGCATCTGGACCGCGGCCAGCGCAACCATGCTGCCCCCCACAATAAAAATACTACCATCTTCTGGACACGAGACTCCCTTCTGAGTCTGAGGAAGACGGTGTGCTTTGATGGTCGTGCTTTAGATCTAGTGAGTGATGAACTCCCTTATTTCTGTAAAAACTGTAACTTTGTCATAGGGAACATTGAGGGACCACGAGGAAACACTAGAGCAACCCCAGTAAACACGAGGTTAATGATCCCAGGAGACAGAATAAGAGCCTGCCTTATTAATTGCAAGTCTATACCTAAACATGCAGAACACATATGGATATCGTTATTTAATAATGATTGGGATATGATGTTTCTGACCGAAACCTGGTTAAAAGAGGATTCCAGACCCGCTCTGGCTCTAGCTATCCCGCCAGGCTTTAAAGTATGCTGTGCTAACAGATCTGGAGATAAAAGAGGTGGCGGGGTAGCCATCATTATGAGAGACGCCTGGGAGATCGCTTCTTCAGAATTACAAAATATGGGCTCAATTGAAGGACTACATTTCTGCTTAAAGACTGGACCAACATCCTCTCTTGCAGGACTTTTGACCTACAGACCCCCTGGTTGTGCTCTCAGCCTAACTATAGATGTTTGCAATTTCATTGCACAGAAGTCTGTATGCTATGCATACTACACGGTCCTAGGAGACTTTAATTTACATATTTTGGACCCCGACTGCACTCATGCATCTCAGCTGATGATGTCACTTGAGGGGGCTAATCTCACCCAGCATGTAAGTTCCCCTACCCACCGTGCGGGCAACATCTTGGATCTGGTTTTCTAAAACATCCCGTCCTTGGTCGTTGAGCCCCCGCAACAAATGGTATGGACAGACCACTTCTTGGTCCCTTTCTCATGTATTAGAGAAGCCCCACAACTAGGTGATAAAACCCATAATACGCCTAAAAGGAACTGGAAGAAACTGACGCCGGAATCCTTTGGCCCGGTACTGTGGGAAAGTCAACCTCAACTCACCAATGACCCTAACACTGACTCAAATGCCCTGACCTGGTGGATCTCTGCCGCCTTGGATAACCTAGCTCCAGTTAGGTTAGGCGGATCCCCCAGAAACTCCCCGTCGGCCCCCTGGTTTTCTGAGGAACTCAGAGCAGAAAAAAGTAAATGTAAACATAAAGAACGCCTTTGGAGGAAAGAATACTGTCCTTTGGCTAAATTGATTTACAAGGAAGCTCTAAAAGAACTTCATAAATCGATGAGGGTGGCTAGAAGAGACTACTTTGTAAATCGAATTAACACCTCGGAGAAGTCCAGCAAAGACATTTTTAGGACAGTTAGCTCTTTTACTAAACCAATAGCACTTGAAAATAAGATTCCACCATCACCGTCGTTGTGTGCTAAACTGTCTGATTTCTTTGAGGAATTTTTTTTAAGGTCTATGATGCCTTCACGACTAGAATGAAAACTACTGAATCTGAAACTTTGGAAACCCACGCTGGGGAGGCCTCCCTCTCAGAATTTCCCCCTATCTCTCAACAGGAATCCTTGGCAGAGATTCTGAGATGCAAATCGGGGTCCCCAGAAGATCCATGCCCCCCAAAACTGTGGAGAGCACTGGCCCACCTTATCAATCCCACCCTAAACCACTTATGGAACAGTTCACTTGCCACTGGCATTTTCCCGCAGTCTTGGAAACATGCCATGCTCCTGCCTCTCTTGAAGAAGCCCAATGCGGATCCTGGTGAACCAAACAACTATCGCCCGATCTCACTTCTGCCAGCTCCTGCGAAGATGCTGGAAAAATTGGTCCAACGTCAACTGACCAATTTCATTGATAGACGCGGTATTTTACACGAAATGCAGCCTGGATTTCGTGCGGGCTTCAGCACTGAGACAGCTCTGTTGGAGGTGGCAGAGTCTATAAGAAAGTCGGTGGACACAGGAGCCTCAGCCATGCTAGTGCTGTTGGACCTGACCGCCGCCTTCGATACGGTGGATCATCTAATCCTACTTGCCAGGCTTAAATGTGCGGGAGTAGAAGGGATGGCTCTGGCTTGGCTAAAGTCCTATCTTAGTGACAGCATGCAAAGGGTCACTCTTCACCCTTTTAGGTCAGAAGCCAAATCTTTACGGTGTGGGGTTCCACAGCGATCGGCACTGAGTCCTCTACTTTTTAACGTATATCTGGCTCCCCTCTTCTCGCTTATTGCCAAATGGGAAATAAAAGCTATCTCCTACGCAGACGACACCCAGCTGGTATTCTCCTTCAAGGACCACTCAGCTAACTCCTTCGCTAGATTTAGGGGATGCCTGAAGGACATCTCCAGCTGGATGAACAACAATAAATTAAAGCTTAATGCAGAAAAAACTGAGGTCCTGTTTTTTGGCAAGGCACCCCCCGCCAGCCGAACTGTGGTGGCCGGTGGAAATGGGACTACCCCCCAGCCCCTTAACCGCGGCAAAAAACCTGGGCATATAATGAGAATCTGAACTGACGTTCTCATCCCAAATACGTCACATGGCATCCTCTTGCTTCGGGATACTGAAAAGCCTGAGAAAATGTCTTCACCCATTACCGATGAGTTGCCGCAGATCCGTTGTTCACGCATCAGTGACATCGAGGCTGGACTATGCAAATAGTCTTTACCTGGGGCTGCCTGAATATCTGATCAAGAGATTGTAGATGGTGCAAAATGCGATTGCGAGATTGATCAGAAGAGTACCTTTTAGACATCACATCTCTCCGCACATCAAACAGCTTCACTGGCTACCTGTAGCCAAATGGATTGAATTCAAGTCACTGTCGGTAGCTTTCAGGGCACTGACAGGCAACTGTCCCAGCTACATTAGGAAGCGAATCCGCCCCTATCTTCAAAAACGCTCGCTAAGATAGAACTCCCAGAATTTGCTTTGCGTTCCTCAATATGCAAAGGCACACATTGGGGGTAGATCCTTCACAATGGTTATGACCAGACTATGGAACTCTCTTCCAGTTAAACTTCACCTAATCCAATCAGAATCGGAGTTCAGGAAAGCGCTGAAGACCTGGTTATTTAGCCTGAGCTAGACTCTAGATATTTTCTCTCTCCTGCTTGACTGCGATAGCGCCGGGACACCTCTGTCAGAGGTAGCTGATGCGCATTATAAATTTATTATTATTATTATATGAAGTTAGGATGATTAGTACTTTACAGAAATGGAGCTTCAGCGTGGGCAACTGTTTTGTTTATATCTGTAAGTGCTTCCCATTGAGGCTTGATTTCTGTTAAATAAGTATTGTGCCAGAATTAATCCAGCCCTGCGTATTTATCCAGAAGACGCCACCGTTTTGGGCAACACCTCTACCCGACTGGAGTACTTTCTATTGGCTAATTAATCAGTGCTACCTCGTTGGGTAAATGTATAATGCATCTCCTACACTACAGCTGCATAAAGGACACTGAGGAAATGTCTCCAGTGACCTTGTGTGTCTGTAACTTTGCCAATGTGATTGTTGCTCGCGAGTCTTTAACAGATAACTTTGCAAGATGAAACTGCAGAGAAAACACACTTGGATGTTTTGTTCTTTACAGAAGTATGTGCTTTTTTTTACTATGGGGAGGGGGGCCCTGTGCCCCTTTCCTGGGTCAATTTCAGCCCCAGGGACCCCATCCCCTGGGGCCCAGCCACGTCACCTGGTTGCCACTATGGCTGAAAGTCAGCTCTCTGTCTGTCAGAGCAATTTTTCATCTGTTTCCCTATATGGAAATATGCGCGAAGGGAAAGAGATGAAAACTCAGCTTTTTGCAAGCTGGAGCTGTTTAACAGCTCCGGCTTGCAGAAAGCGGAGTTATATTTGCTTTTGCTCCATCAAGCAAAAGCAAAGATCTATCGCCCGAGGGTGGGCACCTCAGGAGGTAGCAGGTGCTAGCCCTCGGGAAGTGGTGGTCTCAGGGTCTGGGGGTCTGCAATGGACCCCTATATTAATTTATTCCAGCCCCGGGGAGGTGGTGGTCCCTGGGGCTGTGGTGGGGCATGCGGGCCCCTGCATTAATTCTAGATGTTTTGCCTCAGGGAGGTGATGGTCACCAGGGAAGCGGGGGTCCACATGGTCCCCCGCATTAATTTAACTTGATTTGCCCCAGGAAGTGGTGGACCCCAGGTCACAGGTGGGCCCAACGGGCACGCCCACATATATATTTTTAGAGTGCTCTAGGGAGGTGGCAATCACCGGGGCTGTGGGGGACACAGGCCTCTGCATTAATTTAACTTAATTTGCCCCTGGGAGGTGATGGTCCCCGGGGCGCGGATGGGCCCAGCTGGCCCGCCCACACACATATGCATGCAGGGAAACAGGTGAAAACATTTGCTCTGAGAGACAGGGAGCTGCCTTTCAGCAGCCCCCTGTCTGTCACAGCAATGCCGGCACTCGGAGTAAGCAGGGAGCCGGCTGAGACCACGGGGGCCTTAAGGCTCTCCCTGAGATTCTGTGGGAATAAGGAGAAAGAGGCAAAATATAGGTCAGAAATGAGCAGAAAGAGGCAGAAAAAGGTCAGCGATGAGCAAAATTGAGGCAAGATGAAGGTGAGAAATGAGCAGAAAGAGGCAGCATAAAGGTCAGAAACAAGCAAAAAGAGGCTGAATAAAGGTCGTCAATGAGCAAAAAGAGGCTGAATAATGGTCAGAAATGTGCAGAAAGAGGCAGAACAAAGGTGAGCAACGAGCAGAAAGAAGCAGAATAAAGGCCAGCAGTAAGCAGAAAGAGGCAAGATAAAGGTGAGAAATGAGCAGAAATAGAAAAGAAAATGTCAACAATGAGCAGGAAGAGGCAAAAAAGGTGAAAAATGACCAGAAAGAGGCTGAATAAATGTCAGAAACAAGCATAAAGAGGCAAAATAGAGGTCAGAAATGAGCAGCAAGAGGTACAATGAAGGCCAGCCAAGAGCAGAAAGATGCCCTTCTCCCCATAGTGAAAAAATGCCCTTTTTCTCTAAAGTACAACTCATTGTGTGTTTTCTCTGCAGTTCCACCTTGTAAAGCTATCTGGTGAAAACGCTCAAACAACAATCACATTGGCAAAGTTGCAGACACACAAGGTCACTGGAGACATTTTCTCAGTGTCCTTTATGCAGCTGTAGTGTAGTAGATGCACAATACATTTACCCAACAAGGTAGGACTAACTTATTAGCCAGTAAGTAGAAAGTACTCCAGTTGGATAGAGGTGTTGCACAAAATGATGGCGTCTTGGATAAATACGCAGGGCAGGATACATTCGGTCATGATGCTCATTTCACAGAAATAAAACCTCAACGGGAAGCACTTAGAGATATAATCAAAGCATGTGCCCAATTTGAATCCCCATGTCTGTAAAGTACTAATTATCCTAAAATCTTGGGCATGGCCTAAGGGAAAGCAAGTGCGTTTTCTTTCCATTTCCACTGTGAAAATGTATCTGTAATCCTTCATGTTTGTATCCTTGCTTTTCTCAAGCACAAAATCTCATATAGTGTCTGTGATGAGGGGGTACTTTCTTGACATGTTGCAGTGAGACCAGAGAACGTGTTCTAAACTTTTACAAACTACAAGTATGTAAACTTGCCAACAAACCCCACCCCATATACATCAGCGCTATGCAACACCTTCCCACCCTTTTTCCAGTATGATGGACAGCTTACTAAAAGAACCCCCAACATGTTTCCCGTACATTTTGGAGATACGTACCTCATGCCTAGGAATATGATTGCATCTCCATCAAACAAATAAGCACTTACTTCTGCAAAGTACAAATCATCCAAGTGTGTTTTCTCTGCAGTTCTACAATTGTAAAGATATTTGGTGAAGAGTCTTGAGGCACAATCACATTGGCAAATGCACAGACACACAAGGTCACTGGAGACATTTTCTCTGCATCTATTATGCAGTTGTTGTGTAGGAGATGCACTACACGTTTACCCAACGAGGTAGCACTTACTAATTAGCCAGTAGAAAGTACCCCAGTTGGGTATAAGTGTTGCAAAAATTGGTGGCCTCTTCTTGGATAAATACGCACAGCAGAATAATTATAGAACAATGCTCATTTTGCAGAAATTAAAGCTCAACGGGTTACAGTAAGGAAATAAAATGTAAAAACATTTTACAATTTACTGAAAAAAACAAAGGTTACAGGGACATTTTAGTTAGGTAATAGAATTTATAAAGTTAGGAAATTCACTGAAAAAAAACAAAGGTTACAGTGGTTATAGTTAGGAAATAAATTAAAGAAAAAAACCTTAGACATTCAGTGAAAAAAACAAAGGTTACAGGGATGTTATAGTTAGGATCACATTTCACTCGTACAAAACCAGAGAAATTCAGCAGTTATAGTTAGCTGAGCTAACTATAACTTGTGCCTCATAATGCACTATTTATGACCTAACATATTACATCACTCATGACATGGTCAGTAACATCACTGATGATATCACAGATGACATCTCAAATGACATCAATGATGACATCTCAAATTACATCACTGATAACATTATCCAGTGATTGTGAGGGTTTTCTAAAAGTTACTGAGTGTTAAACATATATATCTAAGGTAAGTTGCTGTGGGAGTGCCTGTATGGGTGAATGAGTGGGTGTATCAGTGGTGTATAGAAGAGTGAGTGGGTGTGTGAGAGACTGTCTACAAGTTATAGGCAGTGCTGCTAACTAAAACTGGTGTATTTCTGTGTTTTGTTTAGTTTGAAACGTTAATGTTGTCACTGGCAAATTCACCTAACTATAGCGTTAGTTTAACTTTTGTTTTTTCTATGAATATATATATAAATACTTACCCTTTTCGATTATATTCTGTTCCACAATATTTTTGACATGTTATCTTTATAGTTTCAATTCAAGGTAAGTTAACTTGATATTTTTGTAGAAGATCTTTTGACACAATATTCTGGTGTCACATTGATATTCTCCCCCATATTTGTTCATACAACCATTCTGCGTAGCTTTTGAGAGGGATTTCGTACCTCCTTCATACTTCATTTAGGCCAAGTACAAGTTGGGAGTTGCAGGAGAGTTAATGCAAATTAGTATCCAGAAACTTCAGGCAAGAGAAAAGTAAATTTGTAAAAGTTTATTTTCCTTAATATTTATTTCAGAATCTGATTTCATCATGGATTTGGATTTTTAATAACTATTAAAAATGGCTGTTTAGTTATCTTTTAAGCTATTAGTTCCTATTTGCCCTACTACAAACAACCGCATAATGCACCTTATTCTCAATATTCTAAGATAATCAAAACCCTTCTCCCCTTGTGCAAAGCTTGTGTGCTCACTCAGAGGTGTGTCTAGGGTAATGAGTAGTCCCCTCCTACGTGGTTCCGGAGGTACCATCCCGAAGCTGCTTCCTCCTGTCTCCCCTTATATTTACTTGTGAAAGGCCAGATCACCTTTCAAGTTAATGAAGTTCCTGCATCCTACCGAACTGTTCTTTCGAAGTAAAAAAAAAACACCTCCCTACACCCAGGCCGTTGTGTCTGCTCTGGGAACAGTTTTCACACTTCTTTCACACCTAATTCAGGCCCAAATACAGATTGGGCAGTTGCTGGAGAGCTTATTCAATTTAGCTTTTAGCACCTTTAGATAGGTAAAATTAGCTTTGTAAAAGTTACATTTCTAATAAATTAAATAGAAATCTGACTGCACCATTAGATTGGATTTTCATTAAATATTAAATTAATCATTCAATGGAGTCTATAGCTGTTACAGTTCAAACATATAGGTTACAGTGATTATCTTAGCACTGGTACAGGTCAAAAGTTTTAGTTTAAAGTATATAACCTATACTTTGACTTTTACTATGTGCCAGTTACAGTCTGACCAATGACACAGTCGTTTAGGACATAGCCATTGGTAAAACATGTAATTTCTAATGTCATACATGTTCCACTAGTATGCATCCTACCTTGTGGGCAGCAAGGAGTGCTTAGGGCTGACTTATTTAATTTTTAAAATCACATTTTCTTACCTGTCAAAAGGTGTGTCTGCAGAGATTAGGCTGCTGATGTCAGGCTACCAAAGACATGTTTTCACTGTGTGGATGGAACAATGGTTGCTGCAATCCACATGTGGCATTTAACCTTCCATGCCATGCATGTCGTTTCTACACCATATAATATGGTCTTTTAGGAGTATTAATTAAGCCAATCAGGGATTTGGCAATTTCTATAGGTTTTAGAGTTCAGAGCACATACAATGGGTACTGGACCGTAGTGCCTCCATGTACTGAGTTTGAAAACTGCCAACATCATTTAGAAAAACATGGGGGTGACCATGCAGAAAGGGCATTTTCTCACAAAGATTATTTTGTTGGACCTATAGCATTTTGGTTGGCCCAAACTATAACATTTCCAAAGCTTGCTTGCTCAGCTGTAAGGGACACTACCAGGTATTATTTCTGGAGTACCTCACTTCCACCTAGTACGAAATGGTTTAAGTCATTTCTTTCCAGACCAATTTTAGTAAGCAAAATATAATAAAGTGTAAAGAATACAAAGTCATATTAGGAACCCCCCAGCATATTACAAAGATATTTCATGGAGAGAAATGTCTTGACCATTTAGAGGCAGAAGGCCACAGGCCTGGTCTCTTTACAAAGTCTCGGAACTCTGAGGTGACCTGCTGGATACATTGTTGTTTTCGGTTTTGCTATTAGATTTCCTAGAACATGTAGGATCCTGTTTCTAGGGCCAAGAGGGTGTGTGGCTGCTGAATCCCTGCCGTGTACACTGACAGGAAAGGCTAAATGGGAATGGCAACTTATCTTCAGGCTTTTCCAGTATGCTCTGAAGTTATTTTTGTTTAGCATCAAGTGTGGTCAAGTGACTGGGAAGTGGCATAGGGCAGGTGAATAGAGCACCCTCTGCCCTTTTGTTGTATGCTGTCCAGATTGGATGAGCTCCACCCATGCTGCCTGTCACAGCCCTCAATTCCTCTTGTCATCCCTCTTTACCCACTCTTCCTTAATATGGCCTACCTTAGGCCATGTCTTCCTGTGCTCTTACCTTATGTGGCTATGTTCTATCAGAAATAGTAGATGAGAGTCGCCAGCCAACTCAGCCCGTTTGGGTGCTGCACAGACCTACAGTGGAAGGCGGAAGACAATGTAAGGTCTTAGTGACTGGGTGCCTGCTGAACCTATGGCCAACAATGGCAGATTCTACTAATAGTTGTCTAACCATTCCCTCCTATCCTTCCTGAGGTCTCCGTTGTCAGTTGAGAAAGACAGCAGGAGATAAGTTCAGATAAACTCAACTCAACTCAAGTTGGAAACTCCCTAATGCTCTGAGATAAATTGCAGAGGGGGTAGATCGAATCTCCTTCTGAGCCCTGGAGGTCACTCTGTGCGAGGGTGAGGTTGCGATGGGAAGAGTATTGGCTCCTCTAAAAATTATTAGTGACAAAGATAGGTTTAAGACAAAATGATGTCACCACTTGCTTTTCATAAATTATTACAATAAATTAATGATTTTGTTCTGATCACAAGTGAATTATGATGTTAAAACGCATCTGAAATAAGAAAATAAACTACACCTATTTAGAAAAAATAAAACATTATTTTTGTTTCCTTTAAAATGCTTAATTTTAGTCCCTCTCTGTGATATTAAAATGCTCAATTTTAGTCCCTCTCTGTGATATGTTGATAAATCTTCTTCCAGAAAAGTCCAAGCATTTCTCTGGGGTTCCTGCAGACCTGTGAAATCATACAGTGCCGCCGTGTGACACACGGCAGCATAACTCATCGTACTCTTTTCCACTGATGAACCCTAAGGTGAACTGGAAACTAGTTTCCCCAATTAGGTTTCCAGCTCGTACATGCATGCTCTGTAGTGCAGGAATCTATTTAGAATGCAGAGAACAAGGGCGAGGGGGCGGGGGGGGGGGGATTAGGCTACAATTGACTACCAGGGTAGAAAATCACCAGGGCGCTGCCCCCTCCAAGGCACAGCCCCCTCTTTCGTATGATTACATGGTGTAAATTATTTCAAAGCCTACTGGTGTGTTCCTTTTATGTATATTAATAACATGTTTCTTTACACTCACTTCAATGCCGGTATTAGTTGCCCTTCCTTCAACTTCCTCAATGAGATATAGCCTAAAAAACATGAGGGAAGAAGAAAGGCATATGGGCACCATGATGGTCATTTTGCTTGTTTTAAAGTGTGCATTCTGGGAACAAATCCTGCGCGTACAAATACCATTACTATTGTATCATATTACCTGTGATGCAATTGCTAACAATCAGGTTAGCAAGAGGATACGTTTTGAAACCAACTGCAACTACATATTAAACTAAGAAATATTAGGATAAAAGAATGATAAAAATATATCAGTAAAAACAATTAATTTATTAATATCATATTATAAATCATTCTAACTTTATTTCATATTGAATTTGGTGCAGAGAAGTGAATACTAACTTCAAACGATGTCCCTTGAGATTGCATGACAATAGGATTTCTTTTTTTCGATACCTAAAATATGCGGGGTATCTTATTATCAATGCATATAATGCAATTATGCCTTCAAACCTTATTGAAGTACATCTGTTTACGTTTACCATGGAGAAATGTCATTGCTTCAGAAATGTACATGTACAGGCATTTAAATAACTGTGCGAGTTCGTTTTGTTGGCAGGTGCAAAACTTTGTCGGCTGGAACTACCGTGGGTTAATGTACGGAAACGTTTGTTCAAATTATAAAACGCAAAGAATAAGGGTAATAGGTTATACTATTAAAATGCAAATCATAAAATAACTTTTGCAAGAGGAAAAATTCATTGGTTAAATGTTAGCATTCATCTCTCAACTTAACGGGATTCTAATTGATTTTCAGCTGATTTTCGGAACGAGCTGTAATATAAATGTCCCAGAGAAATTCAAAATCGGGGGCAATGTGTGACTTTAACACGATTCCGACATACCGGATTGGAAATAAATTAGACTTTACTCTCCAGTGAATTTTGACGGCAGGAATGTGTGTCTATTTATTTCTGTATACGATTTCTATTATGCAATCACGTTAGTAAACCAAATCAATTTTTATAATAATTTTTGTCTTCTAAGCAGTTATTTTGCAACAAGTTCACCAAAACATGCTATATGGATTACGCTATTACCAAGCATCCTGAAATACATTGTACCGATTTATAAATAATTGAGGTCAGACTAGAGTTCTGTAACATTGTCCTGCTATTGATCTTTACTGATATTTTTTTGGGCCTTTTGCCAGATGGAATAGGGGACCCAGGGCCTTTAAAGGCTCGGGGAGATGGGGAACAGATCCCATCCTCTTTTTATGACATTAGCCCAGGGGATGGGGTCGCTGAGACCTATTAATTGCTCATAAACTACTGAACAGATTTACACCAAATCATAAAAAGGTCGCTTTCTGGACCAATATCTAGATTTCTGCAAAATTTGATGTAAATCTGTCCAGCAATTGATTGGTATTGCTGTCCAATTTTTTGTATGAAAAAATGAATGGGGAAAAGGTGTTTTGGGACCACCCTTTTTTTTAGCCCTCCTTGATGAATCACCTCAAAACGTTCCAGGAAGGAGCTGAAATGGATGCAATTTTTTTGTGGAAAGTTTTGTGAAGATTGCCAAATGGATCCAAAGTTGTTAGGAAAACAAACATGCTTTTCCTATAGAAACACAGGCCTAATTTTAACTACCCAGTGGCAAGCCCCATTGGGTAATATATGTATTTTTAGTTTGCTAATAATGTTGGTGCTGTTTAAGGCATCTTTATTAAACTTTCCAGAGCACAATGGTTTTCATTTTAAAATAATTGTGCTGGTGGGCGTGAGTGGGGCCCCCCTCCCAAAAACTCTCTTGTGCCCCAGGGACACCATCTCCCAAGGCTAGATACACATTAAAGGGGAAGGGCCTGCTCAACTCAACTTTACTCCTGTCCATCTGGAGCTGTTAGAAAATGCTGCTCCCACCTGGCGGGAGCAAAGAGAAAGTGCCGGCTCACTTTTTGCAACATTGCATGTCTCCTTCTCTGTAAGTGGTCCTCACTGTCGCTGCTTAGTTGGTGTACATATTCCACATGAAATTGATCAACTGGTTTGGCCCACCCATGTCTTTTTACAAATTCCACAATTTTTCATGATTAACACATGGCCTTAGTATAGTCTATAACACAGAAAAAGATATTGTTCTGGAATTCTCTGGCTTTTTTAATTATTCATTTCATGTCAGAGATCTGGTCACAAGCTTCTCTTCATTTTCTGAATCCAGC
The DNA here is from genome assembly GCA_963921515.1 of Calotriton arnoldi. Lineage (NCBI taxonomy): Eukaryota > Metazoa > Chordata > Amphibia > Caudata > Salamandridae > Calotriton > Calotriton arnoldi. The sequence continues at coordinate 540,331 of CAWUFW010006728.1, read as the reverse complement.
TGGCACATCTGGCAATTTGGGCTGCATGTATAGTTATGGTCCTGTGTGTATGATGCTCAGCATGATTTTACTGGCATGTGATATTAAGGCTATTGTGCAGTAGTTCAAGCAGTTTTTTGCAGCCCCTTTTGTGGGATAGGTGCAAATATGGATCTCTTCCAGTTTTTCGGCCATTGCGTCCTCTTCCATATCTACTGACAAACAGCCTTTATTACTTAGATCAAGAAGTCCTTCGTTATTTTGAACAATTCAATTGGTATTGCATCGGTTCCAATTGCTTTGTGCTTAGTTATGAGTTTCAATACCCATCTAACCTCACTTTTCAAAATATCAGCCACCAGCTCTGAGATTTAATCTTCATCTCACTTGTAGAGTTCTTCTGTATATTCTTTCAATCTTCATTTTATTTTTTCTCCATTCAAGAGATCTTTTACTTCTTTCTCCTTCAATGTTCTAATACGTGGGCGGAAATTCTACTTTATCTCCTGGATCTTCCTAAAGAGGTCTCTTGTTCTGTCTCTCTGATTGTTATCCTCCAATTCTTTGCATACTTGGTTCATATTTTCTTCTTTATCCTTCCACACCTTGCGCTGATAGTCTGCATTTAGCCTGGTAATTGTATTCCTGTCTCCAGTGGCTTTTGCCTGCCTTCTTTGTCATGCTAATTCCAGAGTTTCAGAGCCAATTTGCTTTCTGCTTGCGTCTGGCTTGTGGAATATTTTTCTTGGCTTCTTGCAGGACGATATTGCAAATCTCTTCCCAGAGTTCATCGGGCTCTCTTTTGTTTAAGTTGAGAGCATTGAAATGATTTTCTAAAGTAATTGAATAAATGTTGGGTGTGCTATCCAGGTCATATCTCCATTGTGCTGTACCCTTCTTGGTTTTATTTTGTTTTATCTTCAGCTTTAATATTACCAGTTCCTGGTCTGTGCCACAATCTGCTCCTGGACGTGTTTTTTGCTAACAGTACCCAGTACCCACCTTCTGCTGCAGAGTATGTAGTCAATTTGGTATTGGTGTTGCCCATTAGGTGAGGGCAGCGTGTACAGTCTTCTTTTGAGTTGTTTGAACTATGTATTCATAATGCTGAGTGATTTTTCTTGGTAGCCTTCTATCAGTCTGTCTCCTGCTTATTTAAATTTTTTATAAATAATTTTATTAGTGTTTTTTGATAAAGATAAACAAAATAATGCAAAAACAATCCCTGAATAGGGAATCACAAAAGTGGGCATGAAGCACGTAACATCATCAGAAATATAATATTCAGAGCATGGCTGTACAATTGCAATGCCAGGGAAAAAACTTAGTGTATACATGGCGTACAACAGTGTTCTACAATTAAATCACAGATAAACTAGAAAACAATTTAACTTCAGAGTATGAATTCCACAACTAGGCCAATCTGTGAACTTCCGATAGTCATCTCTTCGGAAACTTAGCAACCCCGGGGCAGTCTCCATAGTTTTCTGGGAAGTTTTGATGGCAGCTAGCACCTGGTCTAGTTTGTCCCGGGCGGGTTCAGGGAGGTTGCCCACAATCTCCAGCTGAGGAGTGTCTGGTATGGTTGATGGGGAGTCATGTATCACTGATTTTGATGCTGATGTCAGACGGCCCATGATTATGTGTTTTGAGAGAAGTAACTCATCGACGCTGGGATGTGATCTGAGGTGCACAAGTGCGGCACCCTTAATCTACACCATTCAATTCTGGGAGTCTGTGAATGGATTAAGGAGGACCTGAAAGTCAGGGGCACCTGCTTTAGGTGGGACACCGCCAATCTGTGAACTTCCGATAGTCATCTCTTCGGAAACTTAGCAACCCCAGGGCAGTCTCCATAGTTTTCTGGGAAGTTTTGATGGCAGCTAGCACCTGGTCTAGTTTGTCCCGGGTGGGTTCAGGGAGGTTGCCCACAATCTCCAGCTGAGGAGTGTCTGGTAAGGTTGATGGGGAGTCATGTATCACTGATTTTGATGCTGATGTCAGACGGCCCATGATTATGTGTTTTGAGGGAAGTACCCCATCGCCGCTGGGATGTGATCTGAGGTGCACAAGCGCGGCACCCTTAATCTACACCATTCAATTCTGGGAGTCTGTGAATGGATTAAGGAGGATCTCAAAGTCAGGGGCACCTGCTTTAGGTGGGACACTGCCGTAGTAGGGTCTGGGGTTCCAGCAGTGACAGGTATTGGCCCCGCATGGTGCTCAAGATACCCAGCAGCCCTGGTAGAGTCTCAGTCTATAGGAGGAGGTGGAGGGAGCCCCCCCCAGGGTGATTGCTAAGAGGAGGTCTTGTACAGGCCATGGGTGGGTCAGGCATGGTAGACACGCTGATGATAGGTCTTTTAACTCTGTAGGCCTTTTCCTTTGGGATGCACCAGTGCGCAAAGGGCTATCTCCATGTGTCCCGACTGGACACCGAAAGCAGAGCTGGATGTGCCAGGAACTGCATAAGTCTAGCCCTCTGAGGGGAGATATAAGGCCGGGTCACCGCTGCAGTGCAAGGGCCAGATGCAGGAAAGGGTCCAGTGGATGCCTGGTGCAGCTTTGAAAGGTCCACTGGGATCCCTGGAGCTTAGTTATGGTGAAGTCTTAGCTCCGATATAAAGGGGCAGCCCCTGCACACTTGCTGTATTTTTATGCGGGTATCAAGGGCTCCGAACATTCATCGCACCCCGCCTGCCTGCAATCCACAGTGCAAGTCATCTGAGGCAAAAGCAGAGAAGCTGCTTGTCAGATAAGAAGCCCAACAGCATGCTGCGACCAGTGCTGAAACCGTGGGCTGTGTAGCGGGTATGGTGCTCCACAACGGGCTCCAAGGAACAAAACTGAGGGAGGCGACATCGATCAGGGTCTATCGGCTGGTGCAGTCGCTCTACAGGATTAGGAGCAGGTTGTCTGTGGTAGGACAGACCTGAGAGCGGGTGCCACTGTGCTCTTAAACCCCAGTGTAGGCCGCCTCCCGATGGCAGTGGTGAATACAGAGGCTTGAGTGGTGGCCCGTTGTTGTGCCATGCACTGAATCAAAAAAAAACAATTGATGGACGGAATGCTGAACAATGCAAACAATCCAGGCAGCAAGCAGTTTTTCGTCACAGGCACCAAGGGCCAACCTGAGTACGGGATGCCCCGCTGCAGGCTCAGGGAGGCAGGACACAGGTAGTTGTTGTCAAGCTGGATCTTTACGTCCATGCACAGAGCCAGGTGTGGGCCACCATTGGTGGAGCAGGTCCGGAAGTAGCTGTAGCCACGGTAGTAGCATCTGGTGTAGGCAACCTTTCGGTGAGCAGCAGCAGAGGCGCTGGCCCAGTTGTTGTGCCACTAATGTGCCATGCCCCAATGTGGGCACTGAGAGTCTCTCAAAGGATGTAGCCCCAGCCGCAGGCCTCAGGAGTGAGCAGGAGAGTATGGCAGCGGGAAGGGCCTGTGAGCAAGGGTGGTCATGGCACAGATCCTAGCGCGGGTGTCCGTTTTCCCCTGACAGTGCAGGCTTTGCCTTTAACCAGACCATTGTTCATGATATAGAGACATGAAGACAGCCCACTTCATGAATGGTGAGCCTCCATCACTTTGTGTACCTACTGAGTGCAGGAATAAGCACGGATGATGGGCCTAAAGCGCAAATTTAGCGCAATAGCAGGGTGGATGGCATGACATGCTAATTAAGATCATCCATCATCGTTGCCTGCTTGACCATACCCCCCTCACCCGTTTCCTGCTTCATTTCAGTCTCCAAGTGCTTCTTTTCCAGCAATACCAGATTCTTCTTTGCATTCAACTTTGGCATTGAAATCTCCAATGATGAGCATGGCATCTTTCTTTGGCGTAACATCCAACAACTGTTGTAGGTGAGAGTAGAATGCTTCTTTAGCATCTTCTTCAGCATCCAAGCCAACTATATTGCTCTATTTTGTGACTTTGCAGTACTATCATGGGACTCCTGTAGGACCAACTGTCACTATATCACTAACATTTTAACCTTAATTTCTCAAAAAAACGCTGACTGATTTACATAAAATTACAAAAAGCATTGCTAAAATTCCGACAGGAAATTACATGGGGGAAACATGTTTTTGTGTATTGGGACCCTCCATTTTCTTGGCCCAACTTGACGGATCACTCCGAAACTTTCCAGGAAGGAGCTGAAGTGGATGAATGTTTCAGAAAGTTTCATCAAGATTTGTCAAACGGCTCCAAAGACCCCAAAGTTATTAGCAAAGCAAACAAATATTGTGATCCTAAATTTTGAAACTAAATACCGACTTTACATGTTTACAATATGAAGCAAAATAAAATATCATCTACAAACTAATTAGGGCCTAAATACAGCAAGTATATCTGAAGGCTGTCAATGTAATAAAAAGACTATGCACTGTAGTTTCAACATTTATTGAGTTATTAAATGTGTGCTGAAAGCTTTGAATTGTTGCTTTTCATCATGAATATGCCTAAAGCTCATTAGAATATAAATATGAATTTCTGCCCGTGTTTTGAAAAACAGTTTCACAAAGAGTTTCAATGAGACTTTGAAAAAAAGAAAAAAGGGTTGTATACATTATGAACTAATTGTCTAATGGAGGACAAGTATGTGACTTTTTTTGTTCTTATCAGTAACCTTCTAGTTGGTTATTATAGAAATTTTGGAAGGAATATTCAAATACTATTACTTTAAATGAAGTGTTTGGAACAGGGCTCTATGGTCCAGTTGAAGGCAACTCGCCGAAACACATTTTCCCTTGCACATTTGCCCTTCTTTGCATGTTTGCAATTTTCTGGTTTTTAATGGAGACAATCTAGTGGAATAAAAATCCTTTTTTTGGTTCACCTTGATTGTAGTGCTGCCTCTCCTTTGATTTGCCTAAGAACTGTACAAGGACAGAGGGAGTGAAGGAATATGTCTTATGCTGCTGTTGGAATTCACTTAGCGAGCACCAGGAAGTGAGATGGAACAGTGTTTTCTTGGAGCAAGCAGTAACCCTCAGGGAGTGCAAACTGATACCGATACCTCAGCCTGACAAAAAGGATTAATGGGTAAATGGAAAAGCTGTATGCGAGGCTAAAGCTTGTGGGTTGGTTGAGCATCACATCTGACGCCTCGGAGAGGGCATTGGAGGGGGCAATCTCTTGCTTTGTTACCAACGTCATTTTATTTTTTCCCGCATTCACAAGTGGAGGTAAAGTTGTGTTGATATTGGACCCATATGGGTGCAGCGGGAGCCGGCATTGCTTCCACCTTGCTGGAGCAAGTTTTACTTTGCACTGGCTGGTGGGAGCATTTCACTCACATTTCCTTGCCCGAGAGCATGGGCAGGGAAAAGTTTCGCACTCCCACCTGGCGGGTGCAGCTTTGTGCTCCCACTGAGTGGGAGAACATTACTTCCAGGGGTTGGAGAGCCCAGGACACCATCCCTGAGCCAGCCCTGGAAGATGGGGTCACCACGGCCTTTTTACGCTTGGGGAGGAGTGCCGTGTGCCCCTCCCCCTAAATAGCAAATCAGCTGCCCAGACCACTGGCCCACCTTGGGAGGTATTTTTTTTTTAACCTGCGGGAGCCTGCACTTTAAAAAAAAGTTAACGTGAGTATGCACATTCTCTGCATATTCGTGGCATAGTAAAACAATACGTTTTTGTATCCCAGGAAGGATCCCTTTGGAGTCAGGATATCCCCACTCTGCCCCCTTCCTTATGATTCCTTAGAGTCTCGATGCCTAAGATGGCTGCCGCCACATTGGTGTTGATGTGGTGGCAGCCAATCTGATCTCTACATGAACATGATTATATATACATTTTTGTTTAGCACTAATTGTTCAAAGATTACTAAATAGATTTATACTAAATCACAAAAAGCACTTTTTCTGGACCAAGATCTAGCTTTTTGCTGAATTTGGTGTATATCCATTTAGCGGTTTGTGCTGTAGTTGTGTCTAAAGTTGCTATGGGAAAAATGAATGGCATGTGCGTTTTGAGACCTCCCCCTTTTTCTTGTCTGCCCCCAGCTTGACGTATCGAACCCTCAAAACTTTTCATACACAAACTAGACATCAGTGATTTCATCAGTGATGTCACTGACTATGTCATGAGTGATGTAATATGTGAGGTCATAAGCAGTGCATTGTGGAGGTGTGAGTTAAAGTTAGCTCAGTAACTATGACTGCTGAATTTCTATGGTTTTGTATGAGTGAAATCTGATCCGAACTATAACGTCCCAGTAACCTTTGTTTATTTCAGTGAATATCTAAGTTTTTTAAAATTCTATTTCCTAACTGTAGCGTCCCTGTAGCCTTTTTAAGTGAATTTGTAAGGCTTTTCAAATTCTATTTCTTAACTATTACGTCCCTGTAACCTTTGCTTTTTTCTGTGAATTTCTATGTTTTTTTAACTAGCAGCCGAATTTGCAGAGTGGTGAAGAAAGGGGGCGAGCCTCCAGCCAGCTCTGAGGAATCCCACTGTGTCAGACTTACCGGAGGTAGCAGGAGGGCTTCTTGGCCCCCAAGGACCCTCAGCATCCAAGAGGACTTCATCCCCCAACCAGTAGGGCACCAGGAGGTGCATTTGCAGAGTGGTGAAGAAAGTGGGCAGGGCATCCGACCAGCTCTCAGCAATCACGTTGTGTTGGGCTCATAGGAGGTGACAGGAGGGGTTCTTGGTCCCCAATGACCCTTAGCATCCAAGGGGACTTCATCCCCACCCAGTAGTGTGCCAGGGGGTGCGTTTGCAGAGTTGTGGAGAAAGGGGGCATGGTCTCTGAACATGTGTCAGCAATACTGCTGTTTGGTACTTACTGGAGGTGACAGGAGGGCTTGTTGGCACCCAAGGGTCCTCAGCAGCCAAGGAGACTTCACGCCAGGGGACTTCACCCCCAACCAGTGGTGAGCCAGGAGGCGCATTTGCAGAGTGATGGAACAAGGGGGCATGGCCTCTGACCACCTCTCAGCAATCCCACAGTTTGGGACTTACTGGAAGTAACAGGAGGGTAAGTTGGCCCCCAAGGACGCTCAGGAGGCAAAGGGGCAACATACCCCAATCAGTAGTGTGCCAGGAGGTACATTTGCAGAGTTTTAGTAAAAGGGGGTGGGGCCTCCGGGAAGTTGCCGGGCCGTCTCTTTTTTCTTATTACTTGGTTCGTATTAGGAAAAGGTGGCTGTGTGGCCTTCCTTCTGTGGGCCGATTTGGTCCCCTGGACCCTGTTCCCCAGGGCCAGGCCTTTTTGGAATGCGGTAGTGGGGCCAGGAGGTGCATTTGCAGAGTGGTGGTAAAAGTGGGCAGGGCCTCCAGTAAGTTGCCGGGCCGTCTCTTTTTTTCTTATTACTTGGCTAGTATTTGGGAAAGACAGCCATGTGGCCTCCCTTCTCTGGGCCGATTTTGGCCCCGGGGACCCCATCCACGGGAGTCTGGCCTCTTTTCAATTTTTGTATTTATTTAGGATAGGGGGACGATTTGAGCCCCGGGACCCCCATCCCCCAGGGCCTGCCCTTTAAAAAAATATATTTTACAAAAGGGACGGGGGCTCCATGGCCCCTCCCCAGGCCAATTGCGGACCCGGGATCCCATCACCTGGGACCTGGCATCTCTGTTGGGGACAGCGAGGGAGTCTAAATGCCCCACTGTCCCTTCCAGCCCCTTCCCTTCTGCAGGAGCCGGCACTACTTTGACACACAGGGAGCTGCTAAATATGAAGCTCCCTGTGTTCTCAAAACAATTGTCCTCTGCTTCCCAGAAACAGAGGACACCTCTGAACTCAGCAAGGTGTAACACAGTTCCAGCTTACTGACAGCAGAGTGTTTGCTCTGACTTAGTGGGAACTGTCAAAGCTTCCGTCAAGCCAGAGCAAACTGCTATGTCCTGTGGTGGGCACTCCTAGACAAAGCAAGAACTGGCTCTGTGGGTGGCGGTCCCCAGGGCCATTATTGGCTTCATGAGTGGGGCCCAAGAGCTCCCCTGTTTTTTGGGATTTTGCCCCGGGGAGGTGGTGGTCCACGGGACACAGGCCAGCCAAGCGGGCCTGCCTGCACCCATATTTGAAAGTGCAGCGGTCCCCTGGGCTGTGGGGGGTCTGCTTGGCTCCCACACTTTAAAATTCACAAACCCCTGTGGATGTGGCATTCCCTGGGGCTGCTGGGGATCAGCACTGTCCCTGAATCCAATGTATACATAGCCCCAGGGAAGTAGCAGTCCTTTGGCCTGCAGGGGGGTCCACGTGGCCCACCACATCACATTTCACAAAGCCCAATGGAGGTGGTGGTCCCCGGGGCTATATGCACACTCACTCACCCATACAGCCCCTCGCAGACACACTCATGAACCCATACACCCACTAAATCACCCACTCACACATCCATGCAGGGAGTTACAGAACACAGAGACTCAAGCATCCATACAGGTACTCAGATAACCAATCAATAACCCATATAGACACTCATGTAGCTACTCACCAACCCATGCAGCCACTTACACACCAACTGACAGACTGATACAGGCATTCACACAGATTAGTCATTCACCCATGCATTCACCAAGACATGTTCAATCACTCACTTATACAGTCAGACATGCACCCACAAAATCATCCATACAGACACTCATACACCCACTCATTCTTCGAATACACCTTGGCGTATATATAGATAACATTCTTAAACTTTTCAGAAACACTCAGCCACTGGATGATGTCATCAGTGATGTCATCAGTGATGTCATTTGAGATGTCATCAGTGATGTCACTGACCATGTCATGAGTGATGTAATATGTGACGTCATCAGCAGTGCATTGCGGGGGCGGGAGTTATAGTTAGCTCAACTAACTATAACGGCCAAATTTCTCTGGTTTTGTACAAGTGAAATGTCCAACTAACTGTAACGTCCCTGAAACCTGTGGTTTTTTCAGTGAATTTCTATGGTTTTGTAAATGCTAATTTCTAACTATAACGCCCCTGAAACCTATGGTTTTTTCTAACCCTGGGTGGAAAAATCCGCTCCGCTCGCGGAGTTTGCAGATTTTTGGTAACTCCGCGTTCCGCGTAGAACGCGGAGTTACCAAAAACTCTGCGCTCCGCAATGGAGGTTTTTTTTTGTTCACGCGTTCAAAATGCGTTTTCGCGTGCGCAGGAGCGACTTACCGGGATGCCTGCGTTCGCTGACGAGATTTCCTATCCGTTTGCGTGCGCCACGAGATTTGGTAGCTGGCCGCACGGTCCGGCGAGAGTCTGCGATCGCGAACATGTCATTCAGACGCACCATCGGACTTCCGGTGGAAGATTTGTGAAGATCGTGATGCCGAACATGCAGAATTTGCAAGCTGGAGAAGAATATCTCTCGAGCAGCATAAAACCTTCTCAAAATGATGATTTGGATGAAAAAAACTCCTCAGATTGACATTTGGCTGTACTTTTTTGTGCAAGGAGTCCTTTTTCTTTTTTCTTATTTTTTCAAGAGGAAGGATGTGCCCCAGTGTCTCCAACTTCCTTTTCCTGTCCAGCAGGCTCCTCCCAGTGCTTTGTCCATCTCCTGTTCACTGTTCATTTGGATTTGGAGCTGGAAGGATCCCTATTTTTGTCTGCTGCATCATATATCATTGGATTTGAGGACTTTTGGATTTGAGATTTCACAAGTAAGTTGGAAAATTGATGTTGTTTGTTTGATTGGGGCATTGCACCTACATTTTTTTGTACTTTTCATTGGTTTTTTTCAATGTATTGTGGTGGGTGGCCTGTAGTTTCAGTAGGGGCCTAGTTGTTTCTTTGTATGTAATTTTCTTCTAGTTTTCTTTTATAAAGGAAACATGTTGCAAAGTTCACTACATTTTCTCCAACATTTGCAATCAATTTGCAACCTTTATTTAATTCACTAGCCCAGTAGTCTGCCAATAGGCCTTTTTCAGCCAGTAGGCCAGGAGCTACTCATGTGTGCATGAAACAACTGTTTCTGTGGTGTCTGTTGGATTTAAACATAATTTAGGGCATGGATGGCATAGGATTGAATTGCAAAATGTGTTTTTTGGGGGCATTTCACTTTTTTCGTGTGTGTTAAATAAATGCCTTTGTTGGATGTGTGTGGTATGGTTGTTGTGTAACTTGCACACTTTTTTAGCCCTGTGGTTTTTCGTCTTTGCATTGTTGCATTAAAGCTGTGTTGTTTAGCATGCCTCCTTTGTCTGGCCATATAGGCCTGCTTGAGTTAATTGTTTTACAGGCCTCCTGCTTGTTGTAATGTGAGGGACCATGTGGCTGGTAGCCATTTTGTGGTGGTAGTTAATTAGTGTGCTGCTTTTGCCATAGGCCTGCATGTCTTTCCTTTGTTCCTCTTGGATTACTGCTTCTTGTTGTTGTGGCCTGGCCTTGTGGCTGGCGGCCATTTTGTGAAGCTAGCCAGTGTGCTTTTGCCATAGGCCTGCATTGTCTGTCTTCCCTTTCTTGTTGTTGTGGTGGCCTGGCCATGTGGCTGGCGGCCATTTTGTGAAGCCAGCCAGTGTGCTTTGCCATAGGCCTGCATTCTCTAGCATTGTCTGTCTTCCCTTTCTTGTTGTTGTGGTGGCCTGGCCATGTGGCTGGTGGCCATTTTGTGAAGCCAGCCAGTGTGCTTTGCCTTAGGCCTGCATTGTCTAGCATTGTCTGTCTTTCCTTTCTTGTTGTTGTGGTGGCCTGGCCATGTGACTGGCGGCCATTTTGTGAAGCCAGCCAGTGTGCTTTGCCATAGGACCACATTGTCTAGCATTGTCTGTCTTCCCTTTCTTGTTGTTATGGTGGCCTGGCCATGTGGCTGGCGGCCATTTTGTGAAGCCAGCCAGTGTGCTTTGCCATAGGCCTGCATTGCCTAGCATTGTCTGTCCTCCCTTTCTTGTTGTTATGGTGGCCTGGCCATGTGGCTGGTAGCCATTTTGTGAAGCCAGCCAGTGTGCTTTGCCATAGGCCTGCATTGTCTAGCATTGTCTGTCTTCCCTTTCTTGTTTTTGTTGTGGTGGCCATGCCTTGCTCTTGTTGTTGTTTTGCATGCAACCTTTTTCTTTTTACCCAGTAAGAAAATGCAGGACAGTTCACTACATTTTCTAATACATTTGCAATATTATTGATTTGAATTGATTCACTATGTGGCCTAGTCTACCAATAGGCCTTTTTCAGCCAGTAGGCCCAGAGCTACTCATGTATGCATGAAACAACTGTTTCTGTGGTGTCTGTTGAATTTAAACATCATTTAGGGCATGGATGGCATTGAATTGAATTGCAAAATGTGTTTTTAGGGGGTATTTCACTTTTTCGTGTGTTTTAAATACATGCCTTTGTTGGATGTGTGTGGTGTGGTTGTTGTATAACTTGCAAACCATGTTTAGCCCTGTGGTTTTTCGTTTTTGCATTGTTGCATTAAAGATATGTTGTTTAGCATGCCTCCTTTGTCTGGCCATATAGGCCTGCTTGAGTTCATTGTTTTACAGGCCTCCTGCTTGTTGTTGTGTGAGTGACCATGTGTCTGGTGGCCATTTTGTGGTGGTAGTTAGTTAGTGTGCTGCTTTTGCCATAGGCCTGCATGTCTTTCCTTTGTTCCTCTTGGCTTACTGCTTCTTGTTATTGTGGCCTGGCCATGTGGCTGGTGGCCATTTTGTGAAGCCAGCCAGTGTGCTTTTGCCATAGGCCTGCATTGTCTGTCTTCCCTTTCTTGTTGTTGTGGTGGCCTGGCCATGTGGCTCGTGGCCATTTTGTGAAGCCAGCCATTGTGCTTTGCCTTAGGCCTGCATTGTCTAGCATTGTCTGTCTTCCCTTTCTTGTTGTTGTGGTGGTGGCCTGGCCATGTAGCTGGCGGCCATTTTGTGAAGCCAGCCAGTGTGCTTTGCCATAGGCCTGCATTGTCTAGCATTGTCTGTCTTCCCTTTCTTGTTGTTGTGGTGGCCTGGCCATGTGGCTGGTGGCCATTTTGTAAAGCCAGCCAGTGTGCTTTGCCATAGGCCTGCATTGTCTAGCATTGTCTGTCTTCCCTTTCTTGTTGTGTTGGTGGCCTGGCCATGTGGCTGGTGGCCATTTTGTAAAGCCAGCCAGTGTGCTTTGCCATAGGCCTGCATTGTCTAGCATTGTCTGTCTTCCCTTTCTTGTTGTTGTGGTGGCCTGGCCATGTGGCTGGCTGCCATTTTGTGAAGCCAGCCAGTGTGCTTTGCCATAGCCCTGCATTGTCTAGCATTGTCTGTCTTCCCTTTCTTGTTGTTGTGGTGGTGGCCTGGCCATGTGGCTGGTGGCAATTTTGTGAAGCCAGCCAGTGTGCTTTGCCGTAGGCCTGCATTGTATAGTATTGTCTGTCTTCCTTTCTCATTATTGTGGTGGTGCCCTGACCATGTGGCTAGCGGCCATTTTGTACAGGCAGCCAGTGTGCTTTTGCCATATGCCTGCGAGCTTTCTTTGTGATGGCCATGCCTTGCCCTTGTTGTTGTTTTGCATGCAATTTTTTCTTTTACCCAGCAAAAAAATGCAGGACAGTTCACTACATTTTCTAATACATTTGAAATATTATTGATTTGAATTGATTCACTATGTGGCCTAGTCTACCAATAGGCCTTTTTCAGCCAGTAGGCCCAGAGCTACTCATGTGTGCATGAAACAACTGTTTCTGTGGTGTCTGTTGAATTTAAACATCATTTAGGGCATGGATGGCATTGGATTGATTTGCAAAATGTGTTTTTGGGGTATTTCACTTTTTGCGTGTGTGTTAAATAAATGCCTTTGTTGGATGTGTGTGGTGTGGTTGTTGTGTAACTTGCAAACTTTTTAGCCCTGTGGTTTTTCGTTTTTGCATTGTTGTATTAAAGCTGTGTTGTTTAGCATGCCTCCTTTGTCTGGCCATATAGGCCTGCTTGAGTTCATTGTTTTACAGGCCTCCTGCTTGTTGTTGTTTGAGTGACCATGTGGCTGGTGGCCATTTTGTGGTGGTAGTTAGTTAGTGTGCTGCTTTTGCCATAGGCCTGCATGTCTTTCCTTTGTTCCTCTTGGCTTACTGCTTCTTGTTATTGTGGCCTGGCCATGTGGCTGACGGCCATTTTGTGAAGCCAGCCAGTGTGCTTTTGCCATAGGCCTGAATTGTCTGTCGTCCCTTTCTTGTTGTTGTGGTGGCCTGGCCATGTGGCTGGCGGCCATTTTGTGAAGCCAGCCATTGTGCTTTGCTATAGGCCTGCATTGTCTAGCATTGTCTGTCTTCCCTTTCTTGTTGTTGTGGTGGTGGCCTGGCCATGTAGCTGGCGGCCATTTTGTGAAGCCAGCCAGTGTGCTTTGCCATAGGCTTGCATTGTCTAGCATTGTCTGTCTTCCCTTTCTTGTTGTTGTGGTGTCCTGGCCATGTGGCTGGTGGCCATTTTGTAAAGCCAGCCAGTGTGCTTTGCCATAGGCCTGCATTGTCTAGCATTGTCTGTCTTCCCTTTCTTGTTGTTGTGGTGGCCTGGCCATGTGGCTGGCCGCCATTTTGTGAAGCCAGCCAGTGTGCTTTGCCATAGCCCTGCATTGTCTAGCATTGTCTGTCTTCCCTTTCTTGTTGTTGTGGTGGTGGCCTGGCCATGTGGCTGGTGGCAATTTTGTGAAGCCAGCCAGTGTGCTTTGCCATAGGCCTGCATTGTCTAGCATTGTCTGTCTTCCCTTTCTTGTTTTTGTTGTGGTGGCCATGCCTTGCTCTTGTTGTTGTTTTGCATGCAACCTTTTTCTTTTTACCCAGTAAGAAAATGCAGGACAGTTCACTACATTTTCTAATACATTTGAAATATTATTGATTTGAATTGATTCACTATGTGGCCTAGTCTACCAATAGGCCTTTTTCAGCCAGTAGGCCCAGAGCTACTCATGTGTGCATGAAACAACTGTTTCTGTGGTGTCTGTTGAATTTAAACATCATTTAGGGCATGGATGGCATTGGATTGAATTGCAAAATGTGTTTTTTTGGGGTATTTCACTTTTTGCGTGTGTGTTAAATAAATGCCTTTGTTGGATGTGTGTGGTGTGGTTGTTGTGTAACTTGCAAACTTTTTTAGCCCTGTGGTTTTTCGTTTTTGCATTGTTGTATTAAAGCTGTGTTGTTTAGCATGCCTCCTTTGTCTGGCCATATAGGCCTGCTTGAGTTCATTGGTTTACAGGCCTCCTGCTTGTTGTTGTTTGAGTGACCATGTGGCTGGTGGCCATTTTGTGGTGGTAGTTAGTTAGTGTGCTGCTTTTGCCATAGGCCTGCATGTCTTTCCTTTGTTCCTCTTGGCTTACTGCTTCTTGTTATTGTGGCCTGGCCATGTGGCTGACGGCCATTTTGTGAAGCCAGCCAGTGTGCTTTTGCCATAGGCCTGCATTGTCTGTCGTCCCTTTCTTGTTGTTGTGGTGGCCTGGCCATGTGGCTGGCGGCCATTTTGTGAAGCCAGCCATTGTGCTTTGCTATAGGCCTGCATTGTCTAGCATTGTCTGTCTTCCCTTTCTTGTTGTTGTGGTGGTGGCCTGGCCATGTAGCTGGCGGCCATTTTGTGAAGCTCAGCCAGTGTGCTTTGCCATAGGCTTGCATTGTCTAGCATTGTCTGTCTTCCCTTTCTTGTTGTTGTGGTGTCCTGGCCATGTGGCTGGTGGCCATTTTGTAAAGCCAGCCAGTGTGCTTTGCCATAGGCCTGCATTGTCTAGCATTGTCTGTCTTCCCTTTCTTGTTGTTGTGGTGGCCTGGCCATGTGGCTGGCCGCCATTTTGTGAAGCCAGCCAGTGTGCTTTGCCATAGCCCTGCATTGTCTAGCATTGTCTGTCTTCCCTTTCTTGTTGTTGTGGTGGTGGCCTGGCCATGTGGCTGGTGGCAATTTTGTGAAGCCAGCCAGTGTGCTTTGCCGTAGGCCTGCATTGTATAGTATTGTCTGTCTTCCCTTTCTCATTATTGTGGTGGTGCCCTGACCATGTGGCTAGCGGCCATTTTGTACAGGCAGCCAGTGTGCTTTTGCCATATGCCTGCGAGCTTTCTTTGTGATGGCCATGCCTTGCCCTTGTTGTTGTTTTGCATGCAATTTTTTTCTTTTTACCCAGCAAAAAAATGCAGGACAGTTCACTACATTTTCTAATACATTTGAAATATTATTGATTTGAATTGATTCACTATGTGGCCTAGTCTACCAATAGGCCTTTTTCAGCCAGTAGGCCCAGAGCTACTCAAGTGTGCATGAAACAACTGTTTCTGTGGTGTCTGTTGAATTTAAACATCATTTTGGGCATGGATGGCATTGGATTGAATTGCAGAATGTGTTTTTTTGGGGTATTTCACTTTTTGCGTGTGTGTTAAATAAATGCCTTTGTTGGATGTGTGTGGTGTGGTTGTTGTGTAACTTGCAAACTTTTTTAGCCCTGTGGTTTTTCGTTTTTGCATTGTTGTATTAAAGCTGTGTTGTTTAGCATGCCTCCTTTGCCTGGCCATATAGGCCTGCTTGAGTTCATTGTTTTACAGGCCTCCTGTTTGTTGTTGTGTGAGTGACCATGTGTCAGGTGGCCATTTTGTGGTGGTAGTTAGTTAGTGTGCTGCTTTTGCCATAGGCCTGCATGTCTTTGCTTTGTTCCTCTTGGCTTACTGCTTCTTGTTGTTGTGGCCTGGCCATGTGGCTGGCGGCCATTTTGTGAAGCCAGCCAGTGTGCTTTTGCCATAGGCCTGCATTGTCTGTCTTCCCTTTCTTGTTGTTGTGGTGGCCTGGCCATGTGGCTGGCGTCCATTTTGTGAAGCCAGCCAGTATGCTTTGCCATAGGCCTGCATTGTCTAGCATTGTCTGTCTTCCCTTTCTTGTTATTGTGGTTTTGGTCTGGCCATGTGACTGGCGGCCACTTTGTGAAGCCAGCCAGTGTGCTTTGCCATAGGCCTGCATTGTCTAGCATTGTCTGTCTTCCCTTTCTTGTTGTTGTGATGGCCTGGCCAAGTGGCTGGCGGCCATTTTGTGAAGCCAGCCAGTGTGCTTTGCCATAGGCCTGCATTGTCTAGCATTGTCTGTCTTCCCTTTCTTGTTGTTGTGGTGGCCTGGCTATGTGGCTGGCTGCCATTTTGTGAAGCCAGCCAGTGTGCTTTGCCATAGGCCTGCATTGTCTAGCATTGTCTGTCTTCCCTTTCTTGTTGTTGTGGTGGCCTGGCCATGTGGCTGGTGGCCATTTTGTGAAGCCAGCCAGTGTGCTTTGCCATAGGCCTGCATTGTCTAGCATTGTCTGTCTTCCCTTTCTTGTTGTTGTGGTGGTGGCCTGGCCATGTGGTTGGCGGCCATTTTGTGAAGCCAGCCAGTGTGCTTTGCCATAGGCCTGCATTGTCTAGCATTGTCTGTCTTCCCTTTCTTGTTGTTGTGGTGGTTGCCTGGCCATGTGGTTGGTGGCCATTTTGTACAGGCAGCCAGTGTGCTTTTGACATATGCCTGCAAGCTTTCTTTGTGGTGGCCATGCCTTGTTCTTGTTGTTGTTTTGCATGCATTTTTTTTCTTTTTACCCAGCAAGAAAATGCAGTACAGTTCACTTCATTGTCTAATACATTTAGAATATTATTGATTTGAATTGATTCACTATGTGGACTAGTCTACCAATAGGCCTTTTTCAGCCAGTAGGCCCAGAGCTACTCACGAGACACCACGAGACAAGGCTAGGGAAAAGGAAGGTTCCAGAAAGCCTCAGAGTTATGGAGGTAGATGTAGAAGACTCAGAGGAGGATGATGATGAGCCAGTCATCATCATGGACATCAGTCCCACTCCAGTGGAGACCGACATTACCCCATCCCAAATTGCTATGAGGGATGTGGCACGGATACCACCAACACAGGTAACACCAACACCACCTCCAGCTTCCATATTTGCATTTGCAAAGGCCCAGCAGCGACCTACATCCAGCACAACCACCTCAGTAGAAGTAGGTAGTGGTAGTGCACAGGGTCAAATTCCACGCCCACCCTCCATTTCATCCAGCATTGCAAGTGGCACCTCCAGCAGCTCCAGAAAGTTCACCTCCCCTGTTTGGGACTTCTTTTCGGTTAGCAGTAAGGAGGAGAACATTGCTATATGCTCCCTTTGTAAACAAGGTGTTAGTCGGGGTAAGCTTGGTACAAACTATGATACCTGAGGCCAAACAACCCAT
This sequence comes from Calotriton arnoldi, assembly GCA_963921515.1. Taxonomy (NCBI): domain Eukaryota; kingdom Metazoa; phylum Chordata; class Amphibia; order Caudata; family Salamandridae; genus Calotriton; species Calotriton arnoldi. The sequence goes on along the minus strand of CAWUFW010006728.1, from coordinate 523,267 downwards.
CTGAAAACACACCACTTGATCCAGTGGGAGGAACACCTTAAAGGCCAAAAAAGTAAAACTGCACCCATTGCTGTTGGTGTTGATGAAGAAGTAAAAGCTATGATCATGGTGGAAGGTGAACAAGAGGGAGACATTTTCTCTGGAACACAAAGTAGCCATGTCCCCAGCAGTTGAGTGGTACCGCCCACATCCTCAGCAACATCTCAGTGGCACAAGAGTAAGAGTCAGGCTGAGAGTGACACACCAAGGCAACAGAGTACTGCAAAGAAAAAAAGTGCGGCGTTAAGCCTAACAACATCTGGTGTCAAGAAGTCACCTCCATCAGTGGCACCAGAAAGGAAAAAAATCCAGCCTACCATTTTCAGCATGTTTAGGTCGGAGGGGCAGTACGAACGCAACCACCCAACGGCACGTTTGTACAATGCGAAGCTGGCTGAAATGTTAGTGTTGGACCTTCTCCCTTTTTCTTTTGTGGAAGGTGTGGGTTTTCTTGAATTTGTGACAGCCATCTGCCCAAAATGGAAGGTTCCCAGACGGTCCTATTTTGCCAGAGTTGCTGTTCCAGCACTACATCTCGACGTGCTGGAATTGCTTGGAACTAGCTTTGCGGCAGAGTGCTGTTCACAGTATCCACATGATAATAGACATGTGGACCAGTTGCCAAGCCACTGATTACATGTGCATCACTGCACACTGGATCTCTTTTGTTTGGGTTAGAGAAAAGATATCTGCAGGTGTTGACACTGCTGAGATTTTTAATGCCACTCGGAAACATGCAACTGTAGCCATGTTCGCCATCGAGAAATCTCATACTGCTGCAAACATTTTGGAAGAGTTTAACAGCAAGGTCTTTAAATGGCTGCACCCAAGAGGGCTTAACATTGGTTTTGTTGCCACGGACAATGACAGTAATATAGTTAAAGCTATGGGCAATGGTGGCTATTTCAGGGTCCTGTGTTTGGCGCACTGCATTAACATCATTGTTCAAGACTTTCTGAAAAAAGAATACCGAGTCAGCAACTTACTGACCACCTGCAGAAGAATATGCACACATTTCAGCCATTCTGTTAAAGCCCGGAAGCAGCTGAGGATCATTCAATGTGAGTATAGAGTGCCAGTTAAAGCACTCATCCAGGAGGTGCCAACACGTTGGAATTCAACTTATTACATGCTTAACCGTCTGTTTGAGCAGTAAAGACCAATCAATGAATATGTCATGCGAAGACAAGGGGATGCTGCTGTGAAAGGCATGACCGTTGAGATGGACCAATGGGGCCTATTTAAATGCCTGACAGAGATGCTACTTCCTTTCGAGCTCTTCACACGTGAAGTCAGCAAGGAGGACTGTACTATGGGCCAAGCTATCCCATTGTTGCACATGCTACAGGAACAGCTGAAGGGGGTGTCTGCAATGTACGCAGGTGTGGAGGAAAAAAAGAAGCATATGAGTTGGTGGAGAGCTTATCCCTTCGCTTAGCTGAAAATACAAAGGTGCAAACTAAGATTGTGTCATCCAACCATTACATATCTGCCACAATTCTGGATCCACGGTACAAATCAGTACTGAACACTAACACATTAATTCCTTTTTCACAAGTGGATGTTGCCAATTACAAAACTTGGATAGCTGCAGCAGAGAGTGACTTTGAAAAAGACCGGCTGGAAATAAGAGGCCCGCTGCTCCGGCCCACAACAAGTACTGCAGGGCAGCCTGCATCAAGTTCAACTTCAGAGCCAGGGGGCAGTCCGTTTGGCTCACAGCAGTCAAAACCACCAACATCAACAACAGGATCATCACCAGCCCCAGTAAAATCGGCACAAGATTGGTATCTACAGCAAGGGCTTGTTAGGTCCAGGGCTGATGCAAATGCAAAGGCAAAAGAGGCCGGGCAAAGCGGAGCACCCCTGAGCATTGAGCAGATGGTCCAGGCCTATCTGAATGACCCAACAGAGGTCTACATTGATCAAAACCCATTGCTGTATTGGTATGGGAAAAGTCGCCATTGGCCAGTGCTCAGCAGGCTGGCGATAAACTATCTGGCTTGCCCTGTCACAAGTGTCTCTTCAGAGCGTGATTTCAGTGCTGCTGGTGCCATTGTAACAGTGAAAAGGACTAGTCTCTCGCCCCAAAATGTGGAGAGGTTAACCATGATCAAAATGAATCAGCACTTTAGGAATCAATCATTTTTATTGTCGGAAGGTATAGCTAGTAGACACCGCTTCCACTTTATACCACCGTATTACACCATACCTGAAGCACAGCAGGAACAGGAGGACAGTGACTTAGGTGACCAAAGTAGTGTGGTAGATGACCTACTTCTGGGTGAACCACCAGAGTTTGAGGACGAGCTCTACTTCCCTGACAACTAGGCTTTCAACTTGTTACTTTCTTTCTTCCTTATTTACTTTTATTGTTTGAGTGTGTCTCTGTTTTTCTGGTTCGAATCACAACAAATCCATCACCACCGTCTTGTCTTTTTATTGCTGTATTGGAGTTGCAACTGTGTGCATTTATTAAAGAAGTCACTCCTCCGAGTCCTGCTCTATCCATCCTGACTCGCCCTAAATCCATTTCTCTCAAGCCAGTACAAGAAATGTGTGCCTGCCTCGTCGAGTCCCTCTAAAAGAACATGACTATAGCCATCCTCCTTTCCGAGCCGAGAGGGACTGCCCCTTAAGATGAGAACAGGTAATGATTAATCTGATGGCATGCATTGGACGCTGACTCTGAGTTATTGGTGTGTTTGTGTTGTTGTTGTTGTTGTGCATGAAGTGTACTAGTATTTAATCTACACACTAAAACAAAGTGACTCAAGTCAGTGTTTCCCTTCTTGTTGTTTAATAACAAATTGTACTTCTATTGCAGGGCGATCCATTGCATTTTTGAATATGGAATCTGGACTCACTCGGTACAACACTACAGACTGAGTGGGACACCATGATGACCACATAATCTATACTCTTCGCAGTCAGTCAGTAGGATCGGAGATGATTGATGGAATAACTCGGAGCGTTTCATGAAGTGGCATAAAGGTAAACAAGTCAATCAACAACAACCACAGCAGACCTACATGTCTGTGACTGTAGTGGTGGAGTCGAGTCAGTGTAGTGGAGTGGTATGACTGACAGCGGTGCATTGACTTAGTTACTTAGGGGCTCATTACGATGGCGGGCAGACATGAGTCCGCCCGCCATCGTTGCGGTGGTGGGGACCGCCCGCCAGTAATGCGGCGGTCTCACCACACATATTACGATGCGCCCGCCAGTATGGCGGGCTCATCCCGGTCCTTTAACATTGCGGACGGTGCTGCAGGCTGCAGCACCTTTCGCAATGTTAAAACGGCATGCACTACATTTCCCTGCACTGCGTGGCAGGCACCACGCGGTGCCTGCCACACAGTGCAGGGAAATGAGTGCAGCAACACCTCCACCCGGAAAAAGGGGGGCCCACAACGGACCCCCAAACCCTATCCCCGCCAGCCTTTCCATGGCGGCATCGCCACCATGGAAAGGCCTTTTCCTCACAACATCCTAATCTGGTGGACGGTGCCTGCTAGGCACCGCCACCATTTTAGGCACCCTGCACCATCCGCCAGGCAATCGGTAAGATTGCCTTTGGCAGTGTAGTGGCGGCGGAATTTTCATCTGCCGCGGTACCCACCGCCATCCTAATTGGACGGTGGGTAAAACGCTTAGTGATGGCAGAAGGACCGCCACCACTGGTCCGGCGGTGGCGGGCCTTCCGCCATCCTAATCGACCCCTTAATTTGGAAAATTCTATGTTGCTGTATATGTGTGCTCTGTCTGGCTCAGTCAAAATCTAAGCTAACTGGAGTTTTGGTGGGTGCCGTTGGCATGCTCTGTCCTGTTGTTGTTGTAGCGTGGCTAATGCTGGAAACAGAGTAGACATGATGTAGCCATGCCGCCTCTGAAACTGTTCTTGTTGCACTGCTCCGTAATTTATGCATTTGTTTTCTCCTTGATTTTTCAATATCCCTTTGGGTTTTCCATCTACATTTACAGGCCGGCCTTTACTCGGCGCTATACTGGGAAAAACAACTCACACTTACGTTACCAATCCGCATCCGCCAGGCAGGCAGTGGGGCACCCAAGACTGACGGATGGTGCATCCATGGAAGGGAGGAGACCAAGAGGAATAACCAGATGCAACTTCCCAATTTGACCAGGATAGTAGAGTAACTTAGTATCATTCATCATCATTTAATTAATTTGATTCATTTTTTCTCTTCAATCATTACGACTGTATGTTGTTGTTTATTTGGTTTGCTCTTAGTCTTTGATTATATACCTACAGCTATTTTTTAATTTTCTTTGCTAGCTTTAAAAGGAAGCCCGGTACAACATAACATAACTAAAATGTATGTAATTTGGGTCTCTCTGAGGGCAGACAGGCAATGCAATTGCATAATAATAATTAATAATATACTGCTGCCCTGTGTCTACTAGTCTACTTAGTAGTAGTAGTACTACTTATCATTAACCACATCATGCATGCATTTCCTTTTTCTCCCTTAACTGATTTATGAATATGATGGTCGTCTGCCAAGATTGTGTGTTGTCCACGTGTAGTGTTTGTCTTCCCAACCATTCATCAAACCCTAACCCTCTTCCCCCAGGCTGTGTGATTTATTGAGGTGTGACTAAATTAAATTTACACCAATAATTGGTCACACAGTTGCTGGGGTGGATGTGGTTCAAGCAAGTAAGCAACACTAATTCAAGGCAGGTCGAGGATCTTCTAATTCTGCTCTAAGTATATATATATCGTCGGCCACACTGGCAACAGATTAGATTGCCCAGTGCCCACCCATGCTCAGTAGTATTCGCTATTCTCTTTTTTTTCCAGAGGAACATAATTATATTATTAACCCATTATTAATTATTAATTGCCGTCATGGATTTCATCCTTCCAGCACTAAAGGTTACGCTGGTCCACTTCATAGGTCGAGTCCACTACTTCAGTTTGATGTAACTTGTACTAGGCTATCCCTGCCACCATTATGTTTTATTTTACTTTAGCATTAATAATATCAATAACATTCATCATCACTTTTTTCTTGTTTGGCAGTCTTCTTCTTGTGTACTTACTACTTACTGTACTTCTACTACTCGTTCCCTAGTCTCACTCAGTTGACTGACTTGTCTCATTTGCAAATGCAACTGTCTGCTACTGCTACCACCACCCACCATGGCACCTTAGGAAAACAAACCATCACCGTGCAGTCATTGCTTCGGCTAAACATCAATCACAGGTAAGAGAAGAAGTGTGGGGGAGTCAATAATGTATAGCCTATGGAAATTAATTCACACACCCACATCCTTCCCAGTACATACTGCAAAGGGGTTTTAGTTGCAGAATGCATTGATTAGGAGGAGAGACTGACAGTAGTAGGACAAGTGTGGGTACTGCATCTATCTATATGTCTGTGTGTTACACTATTGGCAGATTTCAAAAACTGGCTGCGGCCCTGCAGCAAAAGGAGTAAACAAAAACAAACAAGGTGACGTAAAAGAGTAACCCCACCCCAGAAAAGATTTGCATCATATCATATGTATTGGAAAACTATAAATTATTTATTTTTATACCCTAACAAATATAAATTATAAGAAAAACCCACAACACCTGACCCACCCCTCTCCCTAACCCCAGCCAATGTCCAGTAATGTCCATGTCCAAAAGTAGACCCCAAGGTTCCCCAACTAGTCCCAACATCCGACCCACCAAAAAAAAGATTAAAAAAGGGGCAAGAGTCGAAGAAGACTGAGGTCATGATGTGATAGTCTGACGTCTAGCAGTGGGGGTGCCGGCTAGTTTATTTAGGACCTCCTCCATCTGGGCCTCCAGGCGCGCCACTCTGCAGAGCACGTGACACCGAAAGTTCCTGCAGGAACAACAGGGGTGTGCAGCAGTAGATGTTGTTGTTGCCAATGGTGATGGGCGGCGGGCAGCTGCCAGACCACGGCGCCCTACCACCGGAGGCACGGGGGGGCTGGCTGGGCCCCGGGGCATTGGAGGAAGAAGCTGCCGCCTCCTCCTCCGCCAGGACAACCAGCCGGCGATATTCATCCCGTATGGCCTCCAGCTTCCTTTTCCGGGCCCTGGCCGCCAACTCCTGCCTAGTGGTTTGGGAAGGAGTAGCTATATCAAGAAAGGAAAAAAAGAATTGTTGTAACCAATACTCTTAGCAAAACAGTAACACAAAATTAAATTACAGTAGCACTAGCAGCTGTCGTATCCTCCTCTCCTCCTCACTTCCCTTCCTCTGCCCCTAAGATTTGGATGTGATGATTATACTTTCAGGCACTAAGTATGGAGTAGAGTAGAAGTATTCTTTTTCTCTCTCTTGTTTAGCACAATTAATCCTGTAGGCATGGCAGGTCAGTCAGCTTGTGCCCTAGACAGACATACTCGTGTCGCAGTCTCGCAGACTCATGTACTTTACTACTGTCTGCATGTGGGGCAGCTATACTACACAATTATATATTTCCATTACGGCCATACTCTGTTAAATCAATGGCAAATGCTCAGACAATTTCACTTTCACCCTGACTGCACTACTGCAATAAGGCACACGATGATGGTTAATGATCATCACATGCTTATGGATGATGAGAAACGGCGGCACAACATCATGTCACTCACGTCACGTGATGATGATGACACACTGAGTGATTTGTAAGTACTAGTTACCAATTACCATGCAGTCGATAGGCCACCCATGGCTGACACAGGGAGGGGACTGGAGCGGAAGTGGGCCTCGGAGTCGGAGGGAGGCAATTATGGGTAGGGTAAATATTTAGTCATGCACAATATATATGTTGTGCTTGCAAACTACTGTGAGTCAAGCGAGTATTTCATTCTGAAATACAAGTACAACCTCAAACCTTTGAATCAAAAACCTTGCATAAAAACAGTCCTTGTTCTTCCCAGGGCTTGTTTTTTCATTTATATTCAGTGCATTGCTCTTCTAGCATTATTATTATTTTATTCGTAATATTCTTCACCCTTGGCTTTTGGTACTCTGGCACGGTTTAATTTTCTTTTACATTCTCTTCATCCAGTCTGACTCTGTTTTCACCTACTATGATACCATCCAGGCATCCATCAATCCAAACATGGCTATCATCATAAACCGGCTTTCACCGACAACAAAATACACTTTAGATATATAACCAACCACCACCCATGCCACGCGTCCTTGCTTGCCTTAGAGTTTGCCCCCTCAACCCCCCCCGGAGGATTCTTTTCACCCATACAGTTTCACCCACCCAGACAGGCATCCTTTCTGCTTTCTCTTTCACCTTTTCACCGATCCTTCAACTACCCATGCATCCTATTCCAATCCTTATCATCTTCTTCCACCACCTATGCATCCCGGGGCCCCTTCCTTCACCCACGCATCCTTCTCTGCCAGTCATACATGTTGTCTGACTGTTTGTCTTCGTCATAAAACTGTCTTTGCTGAGTTGAAGATAGAATATGCCATTAGTTACTCAACACCCGCAGCTAATGCTAATGCTAATGTTTAAGTAAAGGCCAGGATGTCTTCTTCAACTGTTCAGTGTTCTCACAAGCAACAGCTTAGCCTCAGCAGAAGTACAGTGTACTACTAGTACTGAGTGTACACCCTTGCAGCAAGTGTATTCATCATTCTCAATAAGTAAGGAATATCACTTACCACTGCCCGCCACTGCTGCTGGCTCACCCCCTGTGGCTGCCGCATCCGCTCCCTCCAGAGTGGCATGGTGGCCCTCACCGCCGCTGGCCCCGGCACTGGTGGTCGGTACACCTGGAAAAAAAAAATCCCATTTAGATGCCATATACGCCTCCCCTATTTATTTTTTAATTAGCAAGACTGAAAATACATAATCAATAATACATATACACCACACACATCACTATCTACAATTCGGATACCAGTACAGTAGACAGAATGTGCTATAAAAAATAATTAAATAATATCCGGTTGGGCATTTTGTTGGTGGCAATTTTTGAAAAGCCTCTCAAGAAGAGGACAACCCATAGGACTGGACTCAGTGACTAGAGCTATGATGCCTCTCATTTTTTGAAAAGAAGAAAGAATGGCCAACTGGGCGGACATGAGGTCTCTCTTAGTTGGAAAATAGTGCCATCCTCCTACTCCTCTCATATACTTCCTTCCAGCCATGGTGCACAGTAACAGTTGTTCAGTGTTCTACCATCAATTGCTGCTACTAAAAAAGTACTAGGCCTGGATTAGAAAAAGTAAAATACACCACTTTGGGGGTCCTGCACCTGTCCAACGTGAGTGACCACCATTACTGATTGAGCATGATGAGACAGTAAAAGAAGCGAAAGCCTTCTCATCTCACAATTCACAACCCTGCGGCTATACCTTACCTGTCTTGGGCATGCAATCTGCAGTCTGGCTCTGCACAGCACATTAGTGCTACTAGTAGTAGTAAGGAGTCCTTACTAGTACTAGTAGTAGCCTAGGCTAGGACCAATGGGTTCTCTGAGTCTTACAGTACCACTACTAGGCAATCCACATAAGGGGAGAGAGAAAGCTCAGTGAATTCCAGAAGAAAGCAAGCCACAGACAGACTCTAATAGAGTCAGAGCAGAGGTTAGTCAGATGCAGTTTGATTTGTAAAAATAAAAACAGACACTAGAAGAAACAATGTCAGTAGTAGTACTGAGTTAGTAGTAGGTAACGGTGGAGCAAAAACAAGAATTTAGAAGCAGATAGATTGAAGAGGATTTTGGAAAAATTAAAATTAGGAAATGGAAATAATAGAGCGGTAAAAATCAGGGAAATATGAATATAAACAACAGGAGGACTTACTGGGGCCAGCAGCAGAGCCATCTACGGCTGCGCCTGAGGCCGCTTCCTGCTGTTCCTGGGAGGCCCCTCCAGCTCCCGCACCTACCGCACTGCCAGCTGCCCCAGTCTTCTTCTTGCCCCTGGATGCTGATCATGTAAAGAGACAAAAAATTATTTATGTTAAATATATAAATATAATTGCTCTAAAAATATTTTTAGACAGGAAACGGCAATTGCAATAACATTAACCTATGCTAAATCAATCAGATCGACTTATTCGACTAGTAGTAGTCGACTAGTATGTATCGCAGTCGAGTACCATCTGATTATTATTATTCCACAGTTTAATTCCGATTCCTGAATCCTAAAAATACCTAGCCCGCCTATTCCTGACTTTGGAATGAATGAATTGCAAAAAAATTATATTTGCATTTTGCTTCTAAGTTCAGATCTCATTCCCAATCATCTCTCAGACAGTCTCAGTCTCAACTCCAACAACCCCCTTTGACGGGCCAATTACTAAGTCTGCATTTATTCTTCTTAATGCGTAGATGGACGCATGCATAATTGCAGCATACACCAAATTGGTTGGTTGCTATTATTCACTCACTATAAGAACTACTAGGAGTAGGACTGAAGTCATGTGAGAGCCTGAGTGAGGACGCGTCACTCACGAGTCACAACGCAGGCCGCTAAATTACCAAATAATACTAACTAACTCACTACTACCACTATCTTAGTGACAGGAGGAGACAGGACAGCCTGCCAGGACAAAGGAAAGGACTGGAGTCTTTCCTATGTGGATTAAAATAAATACCTACCTAACTAAAATTCTCTAACCTCTCTGAAATAACCAGCCCAAGTGAGCGCAAAGTTGCAAACAAGTACGACGATTAGTTAGTAGCGCCGAGCACCTGCCTGGAAGTAACAATCACATAATATAACATATTTAAACATAGATTACCTTACCTGCATGTAAGCACTGCAGCAGCAGCATGTTAGCTATTTGCGAAAAAAATAATATACTCAATTGCAATAAATAACAGTCAGAACAGAAGAACACAAAATAGTAATATAAGTAAATAGCTACTCACCAAGCCCCGGGACCTCAACACCTAGCAGGTCCAGCAGGTCATGCTTCCGGTCCAGGATATTGGACCACCGGTGCGTCCATTGGTTATAGGTGCGCCGGACCCCAGAGCAGTGAAACACTGCCCGGCTCACCCTTGCCCACCGCCGGTGATGCTCCCGGAGCCCGTACTCGGACCCAGGCCTGCCGCCTGCTGCCAGGGTTAAGGGGAAGTGGCGCTGGATAAAAAAAACCAGGGCGGCCACCTCCGCCTCACTAAATAAGGCCCGTGCCTGCACCCCATGTGGGCGCCGCCTTCCGCAAGGAAGGCGGTCGCGGCTCTCACTGCGAGCCCTCTGACTCTTCTTCCCCTGGCCCTTTGCCATGGTTCTGGGTAGGCGGGGGCGGAAAAGAAAAGCTAGGAACTAAAAAAGTAAATAAAAGAAATGAAAAAAGCAAGTAATAGAAAAAGAGTGAAAAACGCAGTAGAAACACTAAAAAAGTAGGATAAAACGCAAAATATACAATCAGGAATAGAGAGGGATAGATAATAAATAAAAATATTTAAAAAAAGTTTCTAGAAGCAAAGGATTGCAAAGATATAGGGAGGATAGAAAAACAGGCCCAGAACCATAGCAAAAAGTGAAAAACAAGATGGCCGCGCCCATTGGCGACCGCGTGGTGAAGTTCACGCAATATTTCCCCCCGAGCACGCAAAAAACGTCCCGAACACGTAATACGCGTTCCCGAACAGAAAAAAAAATGCATTGCGGACAGGCGGAACAAGCAACTCCGCATGCTCGCGGAAATTCGCATAGCTCGCCGAGGTTTTCTGCGGCTTCGCAGAATTCCGCGTAGCGCGACTATGTGAACTTCGCCCAGGGTTAGTTTTTCAGTGAATTTCTATGGTTTTTTAAATGATAATTTCTAACTATAACTTCTCTGAAACCTATGGTTTTTTCAGTGAATTTCTAAGGTTTTTTAAATTCTAATTTCTAACTATAACGTCCCTGAAACCTATGGTTTTTTCAGTGAATTTCAAAGGTTTTTTAAATGCTAATTTCTAAGTATAATGTCCAAAAAATACTTTTTCTTAGTTTTTAAATTGTTATAAAAATAATGTAATGTTTTCTCTTTTCTAAAATATAAATATACATTTTTATTTTTTTTTAAAAGTGGATTTGCGTATCGATCGTGTACCTGTCTCGGTGTGTGCATGAATCCAAGAACTTTGCCGCCATATTGGTGAAGTCGTGTAGGATGCGCGTTTGGTATGCAATGGGTGCTTGGATCTCGGCCCCGCGTAACGGCACGTACATATTTCCGGGGGTCGCGCAGGGTGCGCGAATCCACCGCAAATTTTTATGTTTTAAAAGTATATGCATATAAGTTTAATATGTATATTATAGCAAGAGATTATTTAATCTAATTATAAAAATCATATATTTGCAACTGGAATAAAGATATATTGTTATTAAATATATTTTTCGGAAATCGCGTTGGATGCACGCACGTTGCGCGCCGGGTGGCGCGAATCCCATGTGAATTCAAAAGAAAGCATTTAATTGGTTAAAAAGCTTTTTATTCTAGAACTTGCAGCACCACACCCACATTTTTCATTCTTCCAAGAACATCTTCAGAGACACAGCTCTTGTGTTTTCTGTTCTTCTTTCTTGCATTTTTTTGGTGTTTTTTTTCACTCCACTGGAAAAATGGCTTCTTCAATTCCACCACAGGACATTCCTGGACAAGAAGAAGAAGACTTGGAAGAACCAGTAAAGCAAAGGTACGAGAGCATCGTATGGGCCTTTTTTTTGATTCCAGAAGGTGAAAAGAAGGTCAACGCAAGAAAGGTGACATGCACCATCTGTAAAAAGGTCCTTTCACATGGATCTTAAAAAAAATACTCGATGTGGCACATCATCTATGCTTAAACACCTGCAGACAATGCATCCACATCGTCTTGCACGTGAGCAACATCGTCGTGAGCTTCAAAAACAGGCATCTCAAGACGACCAAGTTGCAGGACCTAGCATCCTCATCAGGTTCTTCAACAACAACTCAAAGAACCCAAATCATACCTGAGTTTGCTGGACTTGAGCAGTGGTGCAGTAAATGCAAAAAAGTTATTTGTTATGGAGAGCAATCGGTGGATGCTAACGTGGTTGCTGCAAAAAACCACAGTTGTTAATTATTTTTTTTTTGCAATGACTTCTTAATTGCAAAATGTTTCAAAAGTTTTCTCAGTTCATTCTGTTGATTTTTTCATTTTTTATTAAAAAGCCACCAAAAAATACAAAAAGAGTTAAAAAACACAAACAAAATTTAAAAGAAAACAGAAGGAAAAAAATGGTTCTTTTAGAACCGCCTATTTGGTTAAAAAAAGACAAATTTCTATGTGTTGTATGAATTGCAGCAAGTGTAATATATGGAGAACTGCATGGGTAGCGCATGTGTGATTGCATGAGTGCATGTGTAGTACCTGCATAATTGGAGAAGTGCATGTGTACTACCTGAGTGATTGCATGAGTATATGAGTAATGCCTGGGTGATTGCAAGAGTGCATGGATACTGGCTGGATGTTAGCATGAGTGCAGGAGTAGTGCCTGAATGATTGAAAGAGTATATGGGTAATTCTTGGGATATTGCATAAGTGTATGCGTAGTGCATGGATAGTGCCTGAGTGATTGGAGGAGTGCAACGGTAGTGCCTGAGTCATTGGAGGAGTGCATGGATAGTGCCTGAGTGATTGAAGGAGTGCATCAGTAATGCCTAGGTGTATGGAGGACTGCATCAGTACTATCTAGGTTATTCATGAGTGTATACGTAGTACTTGGGTGATTAAATGACGGCAGCAGTACTGCCTGAGTGATTGCATGAGTGCATAGTTAGTGCATGGATGATTTTATAAGTGTATGTGTAGTAGCTGGGTGATTGAAGGAGTGCTTGGGTAATGCATGGATGGTTGCATGAGTGCAGGGATAATGTGTGAGTGTTTGGAGGAGTGCATGAGTAATGTCAGGGTGATTGCATGACTGCAGGGGTAATGCCTCGGTGATTGTATGAGTGCAGGTGTAATTCCTGGGTGATTTTATAAGTGCATGGGTACCACCTGAGTTTTTGAAGGTGTGCATGGGTAATACCTACGTGATTGTATGAATGCCGGGGTAATGTCTGGGTCATTGGAGGAGTGCATGGATAGTGGTTGGGTAATTGCATGAGTGCAAGAGTAATGTCTGGGTGGTTGCATGAGTGTAGTGGTAGTTCCTGGATGATTGCAGAACTGCATAAGTAGTGTGTGTGTGATTCCATGAGAGCATAGGTAGTGCCTGGATGATTTTATAAGTGCATGGGTACTGCCTGAGTCATTGAAGGACCTCATGGATAATAGCTAGGTGATTGCATGAGTGCACAGTAAATGTCTGGATCATTGGAGGAGTGCATGGGTAATGCTTGGCTGATTAGAGGAGTGCATGGGTAATGCCTAGGTGCATCGATGAGTGCATCAGTAGTACGTCTGTGATTCCATGAGTGCATAGGTAGAGTCTGGTTGGAATTTATAAGTGCTTGGGTACTTCCTGAGTGATTGAAGGAGTGCATGGGTAATGCCTGGGAGATTGCATAAGTGCAGGGGTTATGTCTGGGTGATTGGAGGAGTGCATGGACACTGTCTGAGTCATTGAAGAATTGCATGGGCAATGTCAGGGTGATTGTATGAGTGCAGGAATAATATCTGAGTGATTGGAGGAGTGCATGGGTAATGCCTGGGTGCATAGAAGAGTGCATGGGTAGTGCCTGGGTGCATGGAGGAGTGCATAGATAGTTCCTGGGTGATTGGAGTAGTGCAAGAGTAGAACCTGGGTGATTGCATGAGTGTACGGGTAGTGACTGGATGATTGGAAGACTGCATAGGTAGTGCTTGAGTGATTGCATAAGTGCAGCAGAAGTACCTGAGTTCTTGTATGAGTGCATGGGTAGTGCCTGAGTGACTGCATAAGTGCATGGGTAGTGCCTGGGTGATATTATGAGTGCAGGGGTAATGTCTGGGTACATGGAGGAGTGCATAGGTAGTTCCTGAGTGATTGGAGGAGCGCATGAGTAGAACCTGGGTGATTGCATGAGTGTACAGGTAGTGACTGGATGATTGGAAGACTGCATAGGTAGTGCTTGGGTGATTGCATAAGTGCAGCAGAAGTACCTGAGTGCTTGTATGAGTGCATGGGTAGTGCCTGAGTGATTGCATGAGTGCATGGGTAGTGCCTGGGTGATTGGAGGAGTGCATGGGTAGTGCTTGGGTGATTGCATGAGTGCATAGGTAATGCCTGGGTGATTGCATGAGTGCATAGGTAGTGTCTGCATGTTTTTAAAAATGTATGGATATTGCCTGGGTAATTATATAAGTACAGCAGTAGTGCTTCAGTTATTGGATGAGTGCAAGAGTAGTGACTGCGTAATTGAAGGAGTACATACATAGTGCATGGCTAATTAGAGGAGTGCATGGGTAATGCCTAGGTACATCGATGAGTGCATTAGTTGTACCTCTGTGATTCAATGAGTGCATAGGTAGTACCTGGATGATTTTATAAGTGCATGGGTACTGTCTGAGTTATTGAAGGAGTGCTTGGGTAATGCCTGGGTGATATGAGGAGTGCATGGGTAGTGCATGGATGATTGCAGCACTGCAAGAGTATTGCTTGGGTTATTGTATGAGTGCATAGCTAGTGCCTGGGTGATTGCATGAGTGCAAGAGTAATGTCTGGGTGGTTGCATGAGTGTAGTGGTAGTTCCTGGGTGATTGCAGAAGTGCATAAGTAGTGCCTGGGTTAATGCATGAGTGCATAGAAAGTACCTGGATGATTTTATAAGTACATGAGTACTGCCTGAGTGATTGAAGGACTGCATGGGAAATAGGTAGGTGATTGCATGAGTGTAGGGTAAATGTCTGGGTCATTGGACGAGTGCATGGATAATGCCTAAGTAATTGCATGAGTACATGGGTAATGTGTAAGTAATTGGAGGAGGGCATGAGTAATGTCTGCCTGATTGCATGAATGCAAAGGTAATGTGACGCATGTTGCATGACTGTAGTGGTAGTGCCTGGGTGAAAGGAAAAGTGTATAAGTAGTGCCTGGGTGATTTTTTAAGTGCATGAGTCCTGCCTGGATGTTTGGAGGAGTGCCTGGATACTGCCTGGATGATTGCAGCAGTAAAAGAGTAGTGCCTGAGTTATTCTTTGAGTGCATAGCTAATGGCTGGGTGATTGTATGAGTGCAAAAGTAATGTCTGGGTGGTTATATGAGTGTAGTGGTAGTGCCTGGATGATTGGAGTAGTGTATAGGTAGTGTCTGGATGATGTAAGAGTGCATAAGTACTACCTGGGTGATTGCATGTGTGCATGACTAATGTCTGGGTCGTTGCATGACTGTAGTGGTAGTGCCTAGAGGATTGGAAAAGTGTATAAGTAGTGCTTGGGTGATTTTCTAGGTGCATGGGTACTGGCTGGGTGATTGGAGGAGTGCATGAATAGTGCCTGGGTGATTGCAGCAGTGCAAGAGTAGTGCCTGAGTTATTTTAGGAGTGCATGCATAGTGCCTGGATGATTCCATGAGTGCAGGAGTAATGTCTGGGTGATTGGAGAAGTGCATGGGTACTGCCTGAGTGATTGAAAGAGTGCATAGATAATGCCTGGGTGATTGCATAAGTGCATGGGTAGTGCCTGTGTGATTGAAGGAGTACATGGGAACTGCCTGAACGACTGAAGGAATGCATGTGTAATGCCTGGGTGATTGCATGAGTGCAGGTGTAATGTTTGGGTGATTGGAGGAGTGCATGGGTACTGCCTCAATCATTGAAGAAATGGATGGGTAATACCTGGGTGATTGCATAAGTGCTGCAGAAGTGCCTGAGTGCATGTATGACTGCATGGGTAGTGCCTGAGTGATTGAATGAGTGCATGTGTAGTGCCTGGGTGATTGCATGAATGCAGGAGTAATGTCTGGGTGACTGGAGGAGTGCATGGGTACTACCTGAGTGATTGAAAAAGTGCAAGGGATTGTGCCTGGGTGATTGCATAAGTGCAGGGGTAATGTTTGGGTGATTGGAGGAGTGCATGGGTACTGCCTCAGTGATTAAAGGAGTGCATCAGTAATGCTTGAGTGATTGAAGAAGTGCATGGGTACTGCCTCAGTGATTGAAGGAGTGCATCAGTAATGCCTGAGTGATTGAAGAAGTGCATGGGTAATGCCTGGGTTATTGCATGAGTGCAAGGGTAGTGCCTGGCTGATTGGAGGAGTGCATAGGTACTGCTTGAGTGATTGAAGGAGTGCATAGGTAATGCCTGGGTGATTGCATCAGTGCAGGGTTAATGTCTGGGTTATTGGAGGAGTGCATGGTTACTGCCTGAGTGATTGAAGGAGTGCATACGTAATGCCTGGGTGATTCCATAAGTGCATGGATACAGGCTAGGTGACTGGAGAAGTGTATGGATAGTGCATGGGTGAGTGTGGGAATAGTGCCTAACTCTATAGATGAGTGAATATTATAGTATCCAATATCAAAATAATTCTACAAAGAGCTGCAGTTCAAGGGTTTCAATGCTTTTGCATTTGACTCGTGAGGGACATCTAGTAACGACTAGTGGAACTGTAGCTTGATGTAATAATTTCAATGCTTTTGCATTTGACTCGTGAGGGACACCTAGTAACGAAGAGTTGAACTGCAGCTCTTTGTAGAATTATTTTGATATTGGATACTATAATATTCACTGCCCACTGCTAATCTCGTCCCATAATGCTTTGCAGGGCCTTTGGTTGGGATTGTATTTTTGCCCATAACTGTGCTTGGGGTGGTCCTAAGAGGATGGGACCACCACCGAATCGTTCAGCAAGATGTGCTCTTTGTTTTAAGGCATCTGCTTGGTTTTCTCCCTAGGTTAGGGAGGATCTCAAAATCATCACCTCTCTCACTGCTTGCTAAATTTTCATTTTCACTTTTGTGAAATGACTATATGAATTTTAGCATGTAAAGACAGAGATTCTTGTTATTTTACCAAAAGTGTATGAGGTCTCTGTTTTATTAAGTGGGAAGCGGAGCGAAGTTGCGGAATTCACGTAGTTTTTGTTCAACTTCGTGGAATTCTGCGTAGTAGTACTCCGCCAACTACGCCCACCCTTAAAAATTACCCGACAGTTCACACATACATATAAAGTTTATCTAAACCTGCAGTCTTAGACACCGACTTTTCCAAAGAATTCAATTTTGACTGTAATTTCTCTGAGAGAAGAATAGTAACTCCTTCATGCTCCATTTTATCGATAGCTTCCATTTTCAGTATTGGTTGTTTTTCCAATTTCAAAAGTTCTTGATTGAATGTAGAACACTCTTCCAGTGTAGGCATTAGGCAAACTATAGACTTATTTGCTCTAATCTCTTTGTATATTAGTTCAGGTGCTAAGTTTTCATTTGGAAACAAGTTCATTAAAAGTCGACTTTGTAAAGCTTCTTTTCCATCTTTTGTTAAAACACCAATTCTTATCTCTTGAAGAATGTTTCCATAATGTTCATCACTTGCTTGTCGCATATTCCTAATAAGTTCTTTATTTTCAAAATAAGACCAAATGTTGACATTTCCAATACTTCCCAAAGATTTCTTAGTGTCTTCATGAAAAAGTGTTTTAAAAACAGGTTGTCCTTTTACAGGAGTAAGTTGTAGTAGGTCGCCAAATAGAATTACATGTTTAACTCCAAATAGAACATCATAATCTGTTTTTCAAATCTGTTGCATTCTTAAATGTACAAAGGCAAGCATTAAGTTTGAGACCATGCTCACCTCATCAATGATTAGAAGTTTCATTTTCTTGAGTACTCTTGAAACTTCATAACAAGCTTCTCCAGATAACTTGTGATATTCCAACTTATTCTCATGTTCAACTGGTAACATAAGTAATCGATGTAACGAAATCCCTTTAATGTTGTGTGCTGCTAACCCAGTTGGAGCGGTTACAACACAAGATAAATGTGATTCAGTGGTTTTATGTAGATAACTGGTCAAAATTTTAATTAAGAAACTTTTTCCTGTTCCAGTTTCCCACTGATATACATTCGAATAGGTTGAAATGATGTCCACTGGCATTATTTTTTTCATGCAGTAAACCATGCTGTATCTGTTGTGTCACTTGCTGATATATTTCTTTTTGTTCAATATTCAGTTTTTCTTCTAGGTTTCCCAACTCAATAATATCCTGTTGTGCTTGTTGCATTGCCGTTTCTACTTCATTCATGGCTACTGCTGCTTCATTTTCAAGAATTGGTTGACCTAGCGGATCTTGACTTAGTGGAGCAGAAGTTTGACTATCTTGAGAACTGTCTCTAGCTATTTCAGCTGCAATAGTAGTTTCTTGTTCAATCTCTTCATTTAACATTTGTAGATGAGTTGGAAAAATTGTGCATTGAATGCTATCTTTACATGCATTAAAAGAATCTTCATAGCACTCAAAATCTCCAAGTAATTCCATTTCACTACGCCAAAGCTTGAAGAGTTCAGAAGTGGTAAATAGAAAAATTCCCTTTTATCTTGAGTTTCACAACTGAGTTTCCTGTGGTTATTAAGATCTCCTTTGGCATGTTTTACCAAACATCCATCACATCCAATTACTGCATATTTTTCTTCATTTATATTTTCTGTAATATTTCTCTTAAAACTGTAATTTTGCAGTAGTTCATAGAGACATATGTTTTCCAGATGTGGACTCCTTTTGAGATAGTACGTATCCAACATATTTGTTTTAACGATATCTGTACTTTCCAGTTCATTCAATGCCAAGTATTCAATTTCATCTAGAGATTTCAATACTCGATTTCGTGTTTCAGCAAGACCTAGACTTACCCAAATGATTCCTCTTGACTTTGAGTATAAACTTGCAGAAGTCAACCGATCCGAACATTCGTAAGATCCAATTTCTCGATGGGAAAGCATCTTCAAACTAAAGCTGTACAACTTGTTACTAAGAGTCTTCTGTTGAGAAATTTTTTGCCACATTTCTTTCAACTCCGTCTTTTCAGATTTTGTTATATATGACGTAACATACCGAGCAACAGCACTTGAATTATCTGCAACATACTGGATATCCATATTTGCACTCTACATTGTCAAAATCACTGGATTGTAGTCATTAATATACTTTGATTCTTCAGTTCTTTTTATGTTGTAAGTATTCTATGGAGATTTTCGAGTGATAGTATGCCTTACTGCTGACATGAAACTATTGACTCTTCCTTTTGAAATTACGGGACGTGGGAATGCAAAACGACATTTTGTATAAAAGTTTCCCTTTGACGTGTATTTTCGTAGACAATATTTTCCACATCGATGACTTTGAGACCGTAAAACTTGTTGTCTTAAGCTATTTTCTCTACCTTTTTTTGAAATAGCACAGGTAACATAATCTTCAATAAAAGACAAAACAGTTTCATCAGAATTGGTTCCAAATTTAGGTGCATCCTTGATCCATAATAGCATGTGTATAAGAGGAGCACCTCTGGCTTGGTACTCCTTTCTCCAAAAGAAATCAATAACTTCTCCAAGAGGTGGATTATTTTTATTGCAGATAAAAGACATCATAGCTTGAAACCTATGATTAAAATATCTGCACACATTTACAGGATCCAAGGAACACAGTTCTCCAGCTGTCTTCAATTCAATGTTTTTAATATTTGAATTTGCTTCTAGTAGAAATTCAAGTAAATCGTCCCATGTGTATTTAGCACCGCTAAGCGTAACAAACCACATAGGGGTTCCTAAGTTTCTTAACATACATTTAAGTTCTCCGTGACGATGATACCAATACTCATTAGTACCATGTTGACACGCCATCAAATTAATTAACTGAGATTCTAAAAGATCATCTCTTTGTCGAACTTTGTCAAAAAAATCCTTTGCAGAAACATGTGTAAGATGAACTCCCGTTTTTAATATGTGGTTCACTGCATATGAAAGTACAGACAAGTCACTTTCAAACAGAAGACAAAATAAATATGGAACACACTGTCGAAATCTTGGATCTTCTGAGTACAATCTTGTTGTACGATATTCTGAAGCTGGAATCTGTACTGGTCGTTCATCATATACGTCCACCTTTTCCAGTGGGGAAGAGCTGTGGAAATTAACGAGCTTCTACACTTTTTTCCCATACACTCATGGGAGTTCCATTTGCTTTCTTCATTTGGAATATTTCAATAGTGTTTCCTATAATTTCTTTTGAATGTAGAGAATGTATACTGTAATGTTCATAAATAACTTCACTCCTGGAGTTGTCCACTTTTTCTATTTGCCCAGTTTAAATTTCTCTATCATCTTCTAAAGATAATTCTTGTGCTTCATCATATACATTTTTATAGTAAATATTGTTTTGTACAAGATATAATGTAGCTTTTGAAGTTTGGTGACATCTATTTAATTCTTGCCATATTTTCCGACTCTTTGTTGGTACACCATTAACTAGAATAACTACAGGTTCACTTTCCTCTCTCTCTACACCAACAGTTTCAATATTTTTCTTAAACTCTAAAGGTAAATACACAACTCTTCCTTTTAAACCTCTTTGTAAATCTGTTGGAGGCAGCTTACCTGTTTTAGGCTCCATACGAACTATAGCCTGAAACGGGTGCACAGATTGAATAAGAATGGACTCATACGAATTTAAATCTACCAGTTCCGGAGGAATAGCTACCAACTCTAGGTTGTTATGTACAGCTCTAGCTGGCATTTTGTTCTCTTCTAATTTGACTTCTATAGTGAGTACATCGACAACAAATACAAACTAACGGGGGTCATTACAATAGCGGGTGGATCGCCACCGCCCGTATGGCGGTGGCGATCTGCCCGCCATATTCTACCGCCCACATGCCAATTCCCCCCGCCACATTACGATGGCGGGGGGGACCCCGACGGACGGAAAGAACGTCAGCCGGTTTTCTGCCAGTCTGACAGGGGACCGGGCGGAAAAGGGCACTAATATGGTGGCGGTGTCTGCAAGACACCGCCATCCATATTAGGATGGTGGCAGAGAGCAGCCTTTCCATGGCGGCAACGCCGCCATGGAAAGGCATACGGTCTTTGCTGTTGGGGGCCCGTTGCAGGCCCCCCAGATGTTGGGGGGGCGGGGGGTGCACATGGGGGTACCTATGGTACCCCCCTGCATTTGCGTGCACAAGGTGGCAGGCACCGCACGGTGCCTGTCATGTTGTGCATGCAAATGCACAACATGCATATATGGCATTGTGGCGGGTGCTGCTTACAGCACAGCCCGCCGCAATTCAATGCATGTGGGATGCCACCGCCACCGTGGCGGTGGCATCCTAATGCTTACTGCGGGACCGCCGCTCCTCTGGCAGACGGTCCCATTCACCGTTACGGTGGTGGGCGGACTTTGTCCGCCCGCGATCGTAATATGCCCCATAGTTTGGTTTTCACAAGAAAGTACTTTAAACTTTGTAATTTCTTCTGCAAACTTCTCAGTAGTACTATCTTCCACCTCTTCTTCAACACCTACACTTATCAAACTCTCACTTTCTCTACACTCCTCTTCAGGACCAAAGAAACGAAACTGTATATCATCAGAAACTTTTTTTACTCCAATACTGAACCATGGAAAAGAGCAGTGTTTATTTCACTTAAAGATAATGCAGGACTTTTTACATAGTACAATCTTCTTACTAACTTCCACATTTCTGAGTGATGTACTGCTAACATTCTTAAATGAAGAAAAGTACTTCAACACACTTTTCTAGAAAGACAAGCCAGAGAATGACCCTGCAAGCCACTATATTTTCTCACTTTACAAGGATCTAGTCCTTGCTATATCTTAATCTTCTGTTTAACACTTTTATTACCATAATCTCGTAAGAAATTTCATAATATCTCAATAGATTCCTGTCATATACTACAAATACTACTACAATCCCACTTATACACTGGAGCGTGTGTACATCTCCCTTGAACTTCTTCAGCTATTACTTCTTCCACATTTCTAGGAACCATCTTTTCTTTTTCAATTGGACAACCATTTGTAACCTCATAACAACGACCCCTGGTATCAACTGCATGAACTAATGTAATTTGTTGAAAATAGCTTTCTTCATTAAAAAAAGGTTCAGTACTAGAAGTGTGCTTCCATTCACCCGAACTTTTTTTGCAAAAGTTAGTTCTATTAATCAGTCTTTTTCTTTTACTTTTCTCCTTCATAAAGTGCATTGTTTTATTCAATGTTGTCATTCTCTTCAATACTAATATAAACAATTTTCTTTTCAATTCAAAAGCCTTTTCGACTACACTTTCAATATGTTCTTTCTTCTTGTAAAATGCTGATCTTCTTTTATATTTTTTGCAATCTTTCAATACATTTTGTGGTACTCTACTTTTATTCATTTTCTTCCTAATGTCTTTATATTGTTTCATCCTTTTTTCAACATGGATTGTTTGCCTATAACCTGATTTTGCATTAATTTCTCCTTTTTTCTTTTCCTTCTGAATGCTTGTAGTACTTTTCTTTCTCTTTTCCCCATTTTCAAAATCGATTGCATTTTTTAAAACACTTTTAACAAATTCTTTTGTTTTCTTTGTTGTCTTTTCTTTTGTACTTTTCTTGTCATACTGAATATTTCTTAATAATTATGAAGAATTTAAAAAAAACAAAGTTTATTATCTTTCTAAAAAATATTTAATATTATTAAAATAATTATATACAAATATTGTCATCTATAAATAAAGAAATACATTGAGTAATGCCTAGGTGAATACATAAGTGCAACAGTAGGACCTGGATGATTCTACAACTGCAAGGGTGGCATGTAACTAGTGCCTGGGTGATTGCATGACTAAAGGGATAATATCTGGAGGATTACTGCAGTACATAGCAAATCAGTGGGTGATTTTATAACTGCATGAGTACCGCTTTGCGTGATTGCAGGAGTACTGAGGGAATGCCTGAGTGGTTGGAGAAGTGCAAAGGTAGTGCCTGAGTGATTTTATAAGTGCATGAGTACTGGCTGAGTGATTACATAAGTACAAGGGTAATACCTGCAGGATTGAAGGAGCGCAAGGGTAGTACCTGAGAGATTATATAAGTTCATGGATAGTGGCTGGATGATTGAAAGAGTGCATAGGTAATACCTGGGTGAATGCATGAGTGCATAGGTAGTGCCTGGGTGGTTTCATGAGTGCAGGGGTAATAACCTGGGTAATTGCAACAGTGCATATGTAGTGCCTGGATCATTTGAAGACTGCATAACTAGTATTTGGGTGTTTTTATAACTGCATGAGTGTTGGGCATAGCCAAATACAAAGCAGCACACTTTTACATGACTCAATCATAAGTCTCTTCATATTGTTAAAAGCATGCATACATACGTCTCTACCTTTTCAAATCATCATCATATCTAAATGAAATATGTATACAATATTTCTGAAATATAGTGAAACCTAGAAACTGAGACATGTAATAGATCTGCCTGAGTGATTGCATAACTCCATGCATAGTGCTTCGATGATTATTTGACTCCAAAGGTAGTCGCTAGGTAATTCCAGGAGAAGATGGATAGTGACTGGCTAATTCATCAGTGCATACATACAGGTTGAGTGCATGGATAAGTGTATTAATAGCTCCTGAAGGCATAGATGAGTCATGGAGTAGTGCCTAGGTGAATAGATAACTGCAACAGTAGCACCTGCATGATTCTATGACTGTAAGGGTAGTGTGTGGGTTATTACATAACTGCATAGGTAGACACTGCATGATTCTATGACTGCTAAGGTACTACATAAGTATTGCCTGGGTGATTCCATGACTACAGGGATAATATCTGGGCGATTACTGGAGTACATAGCAATTGAGTGAGTGATTTTATAACTGCATGAGTACTGCTTCAGTGATTGCAAGAGTAATGAGGTAGTGCCTGAATGAATAGAGGAGTGCAATGGTAGTGTCTGGGTGATTTTATAACAGCATGACTACTAGCTGAGTGATTACATAAGTACAAGGGTAGGGTCTACGTGATTGAAGGAGTGCAACATTAGTGCCTGACTGATTATATAAGTGTATGAGTAGTGGCTACATGATTCAAAGAGTGCATGGGTAATACCTTAGTGATTGCATGAATGCATAGGTAGTGCCTGGATGTTTGCATGAGTGCAGGAGTAATGCCTGAGTGATTACAGCACTGCATATGTAGTGACTGGAGCATTGGAAGACTGCATGGGTAGTACTTGGGTGTTTTTATAACTACATGAGTGTTGGGCCTAGCCAAATATAAAACAGCAGACTATCACATGACTTAACTATAAGTCTCTCCATATTGTTAAAAGTTTGCATACATATGTCTCTACGTTTTCAAATCATCATCATATCTAAAAGAAATATGTATACAATATTTCTGAAATATAGTGAAACTTACAACTGAAACATGTAATAGATCTGCCTGAGTGATTGCATAACTTCATGTGTAGTGCTTGGGTGATTGTATGCATGCAAGTGTAGTCACGGGGTAGTTGTAGGAGAAGATAGATAGTGACTGGCTAATTTCATGAGTGCACACATAAACATTGAGTGCATGGATAAGTGTATAAATAGCACCTAAAGGTACAGATGACTCATTGAGTAGTGCCTAGGTGAATAGATGAGTACAACAGTAGGACCTATATGATTCTACAACAGCAAGGGTAGTGCCTGGATTATTACATGAGTGCATAGGTACAGCCTGCATGATTGCATGCCTGCAGAAATAGTACATAAGTAGTGCCTGGGTGATTGCATGACTGCAGGGGTAATATCTACTGCATTACTGGAGTACATAGAAAGTGAGTGGGTGATTTTATAAGTCCATGAGTACTGCCTGGGTGATTACAGAAGTACTAAGGTACTGACTGAATGATTACAGGAGTGCAAAGGTAGTGCCTGGGTGATTTTATAAGTGCATGAGTATTGCCTGAGTGATGACATAAGTACAAGAGTAGTGCCTTCATGATTGAAAGAGTGCAAGGATAGTGCCTGGGCGATTGAAGCACTGTATAGCTAATGCATTGGTGATTGCATGAGTACGGAGGTAACATCTGGGGGATTAAAGGAGTACATATGTAACACCTGGGTGACTGCATGACTACAGGAGTAATATCTGGTGATTTACATGACTACATAGAAAGTGACTGGGTGATTTCATAAGAGCATGGGTACTTCTTGGGTGATTTCAGAACTACTGAGATAACGCCTGAGTGAATAAATGAGTGGAACGGTAGTGCCTGGGTAATTTTATAATATCATGACTACTGGCTGAGTGATAACATAAGTACAAGGCTAGTGCCTCTGTGATTGAAAGAGTACAACGTTAGTGCCTGAGTGATTATATAAGTGCATGAGCAGTGGCTACATGATTCAAAGTGTGCATGGGTAATACCTTGGTGATTGCATGAGTGCATAGCTAGTGCCTGGGTGATTTCATGAGTGCAGGGGTAATGCCTGGGTGATTGCATCAGTGCATATGTACTGCCTGGATCATTGGAAGACTTGACAGGTAGTACTAGGGTGTTTTATAACTGCATGAGTGTTGGGCCTGGCCAAATATAAAACAGCAGACTATTACATGACTCAACCATAAGTCTCTCCATATCGTTAAAAGCATGCATACATATGTCTCTACCTTTTCAAATCATCTTCATATCTAAAAGAAATATACATACAATATTTCTGAAATATAGTGAAACCTAGAAACTGAGACATGTAATAGATCTGCCTGAGTGATTGCAAAACTCCATGGGTAGTACTTGGGTGATTGTATGACTCCAAAGGTAGTCGCTGGGTAATTGCAAGGGAAGATGGATAGTGACTGGCTAATTACATAAGTGCACACATAAAGGTTCAGTGCATGGATAAGTGTATAAATAGCACCTGAAGGCATAGACGACTCACTGAGAAGTGCCTAGGTGAATAGATGAGTGCAACAGTAGGGCCTGGGTGATTCTATGACTGCAAGGTTAGTGCCTGGGTTATTACATGAGTGCATAGGTAGAGACTGCATGATTCTATAACTGTAGGGGTAGTACATAACTAGTGCCTGGGTTATTGCATGATTGCAGGGGTAATATCTGGGGGATTACTGGAGTCCATAGGAAGTGAGAGGGTGATTGATTTTATAAGTCCATGAGTACTGCCTGGGTGATTACAGAAGTTCTAAGGTACTGCCTGAGTGATTACACGAGTGCAAAGGTAGTGCCTGGGTGATTGTATAAGTGTATGAGTATTGCCTGAGTGATTACATAAGTATAAGAGTAGTGTCGCCGTGATTGAAAGAGTGCAAGGATAGTGCCTGAGTGATTGAAGCACTGTATAGCTAATGCATTGGTGATTGCATGAGTACAGAAGTAACCTCTGGGGGATTAAAGGAGTACATAGGTAATGCCTGGGTGTCTGCATGACTACAGGAGTAATATCTGGTGATTTACATGACTACATACAAAGTGACTGAGTGATTTTATAACTGCATGGGTACTTCTAGGGTGATTTCAGGAGTACTGAGGTAACGCCTGATCGAATAAATGAGTGCAAAGGTAGTGCCTGGGTGATCTCATAACACCATGACTACTGGCTGAGTGATTACATAAGTACAAGGCTAGTGCCTCTGTGATTGAAAGAGTACAACGTTAGTGCCTGAGTGATTATATAATTGCATCAGTAGTGGTTACAATATTCAAAGAGTGCATGGGTAATACCTTGGTGATTGCATGAGTGCAGGGATAATGCCTGGGTGATTGCATCAGTGTATATGTACTGCCTGGATCATTGGAAGACTGCATGGGTAGTACTAGGGTGTTTTATAACTGCATGAGTGTTGGGCCTAGCCAAATATAAAACAGCAGACTATTACATGACTCAACTATAAGTCTCTACATATTGTTAAAAGCTTGCATACATATGTCTCTATGTTTTCAAATCATCATCATATCTATAAGAAATATGTATACAATATTTCTGAAATATAATGAAACTTACAACTGAAACATGTAACAGATCTGCCTCAGTGATTGCATAACTTCATGGGTAGTGCTTGGATGATTGTATGCGTGCAAGGGTAGTCACTGGGTAATTGTAGGAGACGATAGATAGTGACTGGCTAATTGCATGAGTTCACACATAAACATTGAATGCATGGATAAGTGTATAAATAGCACCTAAAGGTACAGATGACTCATTGAGTAGTGCCTAGGTGAATAGAGGAGTGCAACAGTAGGACCTAAATGATTCTACAACTGCAAGGGTAGTGCCTGGGTTATTACATGAGTGCATAGGTACAGCCTGCATGATTGCATGACTGCCGGAGTAGTACATAACTAGTGCCTGGGTGATTGCATGACTGCAGGGGTAATATCTGGGGGATTACTGGAGTACATGGCAAGTGAGTGGGTGATTTTATAAGTGCATGCGTACTGGCTAAGTGATTGAAGGAGTGCATAGATCCTGAAAAGGAAATTGGAGGAGTGCAAGGGTATTGCCTGGGTGATTGAACCAGTGTATAGCTAATGCATTGGTGATTGCATGAGTTCAGAGATAATATCTGGGGGACTACAGGAGTACATAGAAAGTGCCTGGGTGAATTTATAAGTGCATCAGTACTGCCTGGGTGATTAGAGTAATACTGTGGTAGTGCCTCAGTGATTGCAAAAGTGTAAAGGTAGTGCCTGGGTGATTTCATAAGTGCATAGGCACTGGCTAGGTGATTGGAGGAGTGCATAGATCCTAACAGGGTGTTTGGAGGAGTGCAAGGGTAGTGCCTGCATGATTAAACCAGTGTATAGCTAACGCATTGATGATTGCATGATTGCAGGAGTTATGTCTGGGGGATTAGAGGAGTACATAGAAAGTGCCTGGGTGATTTTATAAGTGCATGTGTACTACCTGAGTGATTTGAGTAGTACTGCAGTAGTACCTGAGTGATTGGAGGAGTGCAACATCCTGAGTAGTAGCAGAATATTGAAACTGCAGCACAAAAGTCAGGTCTATGACTTAGTGTGCACTTTCGTACTGCAGCTTCAAAATTCTGTAACTACTCAGGGTGTTGGGCGTACTCAAAATAAAGCATAAAAGCTAAACATGAGTCTGTTATAAATCTCACCATATTCCTGAAACTATACATGCATATATGTCTACCTTTTGAAATCATCATCATATATAACAGAAATAAACAAGTAGACTGAACTTTACATTACAAAGACACACCTACATTTCTGCAGTGTATTTCAAGTGTACCTTTGACCAGACTCATAGAATGCAGGCTAATCAGTAATCCCTTCTGCTAACATGTCTTAAAACTCACTTTTGTGCTGCAGCTTCACCATTCTACAAATATTGGGCCTAGTCAAACATAAAGCAGCAACCTATAACATGTCTCTACCATAACTCTAACCATATTCCTAAAAGCATGCATGCTTCTTTCTATACCTATTGCCAAAAGCATTACACATATTAAAATACATGTGCAAGTAGAAACATAACCACACTCACAAGACCGTAAAGGCCTTAAAACTTGACAGACTATACTTAACATTTCAAACACACCTAGATTTGTGTGGCAAATTTCAAGTGAACTTTTACACAGACTCATAAAGTACCATAATCAATAATTCCTCTCCCAACATATCTTAAACATCACTTTTCTACTACTTCTGCTTCACTATTCTAGTAGTAATCAGGTATAGAGCATAGCTAACAGCCAAGCAACACTTCACTTATCTTTCATGAAAGTCTCCCCAAATTTCAAAGCCATGTATGCATATGTCTGTACCTTTTGCTAGCAGCATTATATATAAAAGTAATACACAGATAAATGTATACCTGTGTTTTATACATCTATCATCTTCAGACACATAACACATACCGTAATATATGTGCAAGTAGACACATATCTCAGTCACAACACCATCCACAGCTCAAAACTTCACAGACTACACTTCAATTTTCAAACAGACACTGAAAAGTATGCGGTATATATCAAATATACCTTTCCTCACATCATACAAATTACTCTAATAAATAACATCTCTACAAACATCTCAAACCTCACTTTCAGGCTGCTGCTTTACCATTCTACAACTACTTATAATGTTACACCTACCCAAATACAAAGCAGGAACCCTTCACATGTCTTTACTAAAAGTCTCACCATATTCCTAAAAGCATACATGAATATGTCTGTACCATAACACTATCCAAACCTTAAAAATTCACAGAACAAACTTCCAATTTCAAGCAAACACCAAAAATGATGTGGCATATTTCAACTGTACCTCTCTAGAAACTTAAAAAAAGAAGCCTAATCAATAATACCTAATGTCAACATCTTTCAAACCACACTATTATGCTGCATCTTCACCATTCAACTACTACTCACAGTCTTGAGACTACCACATAAAAAGCAACAACACCTCTTTGTTATACATCATGCACCTTCAAATGTATAAGACATATGAAAATACATATACAAGTAGAAACATACTTAAGACAGAAGTCCATGCACACCTTAAAACTTGACAGACTCCACCTCCAATTTTAAAGCAACAGCTAAAATTATGCGGTATACTACAAATGTACATATCCACACACTAAAACAAACTACCATAATCACTATTCCATCTTCTAATATACACGTATTACTATACAGAATCTATTTCATACAACATTTAACTAGAATAAAACAAACTACAATACACATCTCTACATTTAATAATATATTTCAAATATCACAGTACATCAATAATTTTTAAAGATTAAAAATAAACCTAATACATAATACACCTCACAAATTTATAACTCACCTTCCAAATTGATTTGTAGAATTTAAAATATCACAAACTCATAAAAGATTTTCTTATGCACACAATCAATGTAATGCACCACTCTCAGCAAGGTAAAACCAGTAATGGCAAACTTTCCCTCTCTTTCTCCACACAAATACATGTAAGTAACAAATCACATTGCTTCCTACATTATTTCAAATTATAAAACACATTTCTATTGGTTAGACATATTAACCCTTACCAACTGACTTCTAAAAGTGCCCAAACTGGTTCTGGAACTTTTTGGAGTCGCGACTCCACGGTGCACCAACGCGATGGAGCCGCAAATCCAAACAGGAGTTCAAAAATATATTACAAATAAAAATAACACTATTGTTTAAGAACACACCACTTCTAAAGATAGTACTGACTTGGGAAATCTTACTTTAATAAGATATCACTT
Organism: Calotriton arnoldi; assembly: GCA_963921515.1. Classification (NCBI taxonomy): domain Eukaryota; kingdom Metazoa; phylum Chordata; class Amphibia; order Caudata; family Salamandridae; genus Calotriton; species Calotriton arnoldi. The sequence continues at coordinate 493,094 of CAWUFW010006728.1, read as the reverse complement.
ATATATAAATTATAATTTCACATTTTAAGTCCACAATTTAAGTTTCAACCCTTCCCCCATTCTGCTTAATGCCTGTTTCCATAGTAACAGTTCATGGAACATTCAACTGAACTGACAGGTCACAAATTCACCATATTTTCAAGTTGAGCACACAAGGTTACAAATGCAAACAGCAGGTGTGGCTGACGTTTGCAAAAAATGACCTTATCCTATCTACTGTACCTTTCAAACATTTTTTACTAACCAATAAGAAACATGCTTTTTAAAGAAAGTAACATGCACCCTATTTTTGAATGTACAATGTTCTTAAACAGCCAATCAATTCTCTACTTTTAAAAAACAGCATCTTGTCCACCATTTTAGATACCTCTCATTCTACCAACTGACTACCTCAGCTACAGACATCTTTTCATTACTTCCAGACATCCCTTCAAGGTTCTTACAGTATGGATTGTTGGGCACAGCTATATTTTCTGGTGCAAAAGGTATGCTGAACGCAGAGGTATTGACAAAGACCTAGCTTTGCAAACTGTGGATATTAAATGGATTGCACAGAGAGGATTAAAGTGGCACCAATTGATGCCTTTGGTTAAAACCTTTTTGCATCTCCAAACCCCTGACCTCATGATTGTGCACTGTGGTGGCAATGACCTAGGCACATTGACTGCGGTGGGTCTGGAAATGCTAATGAAGGACACCTTTGCACAATTGATGTTGCTTTTACCTCAAACAGTCTTTGTGTACTCTAATATATGCCAAAGACAGAAATAGAAGTGGTCAAATCAATTCTGTCCACAGATTGAGAAAGCTAGAAAGAATGTCAATAAAGCAGTTTCTGCTTACCTCAGAGACCCTAGGATGGGCTCCATCTATAACAACAATCTACGTTTTGATATGGATAACATCTACAGAGGTGATGGAGTACACTTCATAGATCAAGGAAACAGAGTCTTTCTCAACAACCTAAAGCTGTGCATCCACACTTACATGTAGCTACAACAAACTCATAATGAAAACAAGGGCTCTTTTTAGAGCCACCCTATAACATAATAGTGAATATAATTTTCTTTTTACACATACATATTTTTTAAAACATTTTTGTGGATTCGCACACCCGACGCGAATCTTCAAAAGCAGGAATTCAATGTACTACAACACAATACACTTTTCAAGTTTAACTATTAATTTTTAATTTTATATATTTTTAACAACTCTATACATTGTACTCTTGTCATTAACTACAATCCCAGTAACTCTTTAAAACAACTTCACAAATAAAACACTAACTTCTAAATTATATACTATTTAATTATTTATTTAAGGTGAATTCGTGAATCCAACGCGATGTTACACGGTGGGGCCGCGCTGAGAGCAGCTTTGGGGTCGCGACTCCAAACTCGAAAGAAAAAAAAACGCCTCTCTTCCATTATTCGGTATTCGCCCCGGGGACCCCATGCTCCGGGGCCTGCCAGCAGTTATTATTCTAAAAAAATAAGGAGGGGACTACGCAGGGACACCATCCCCCAGGGCTTGCCACTATTTTATTTTTTTTAAAAGAGGGGGACCGCGTGGCCCCCTCCTCAGGCCAATATTGGCTCCGGGGACCCCATCCCCCGGGACTTGCCAATATATATATATATTTTTTTTAAAAGAGGGGGATGTGTGCCCCCCTCCTCAGGCCAATAATGGCCTAGGGGACCCCATCCCCCAGGGCCTGGCCTTAGCGTTGGGGACCGTGGGGGGAGCCCCAATGCCCCCACGGTCCCTGCCGGCTCCCCGCCTCCTCCGGGAGCCGGCATTGCTTTTGGGCAAGGGGAGCTCCTAACATGCAGCTCCCCTTGCCCAAAAGCAATTCTGCTTTGCTTCATTGAAGCGAGAGCAGGTTTCCTGCAGAGCAGTGTTTGCTATGACAGGGTGGGAGCTGTGCTCCTGCCCTGCCATAGCAAACAGCAATGTCCAGGGGGTGGGCACCCTGGGACATTGCAGGAGCCAGCTCTGGGGGGTGGCGGTCCCCAGGGCCATCAAGGGCTCCAGGAGGGGGGCCACGCGGCCCCCTCCCTTTGTGGAAATTAACATGGGGAAAACGTATTTTGGGACCCACCTTTTATCTCGGCCCCGGCTTGACGAATCACCCCCAAACTTTCAAGACAGGAGCTGACTGGAGCTGGTCATTAGTTTTGAAAATTTCGCGAAGATTCATCAAACAGCACCAAAGATATTAGCAAAAGAAAAAACGCTTTTTGAATAGAAACAAAGTCCTAACTATAACTACCTACTGGCGACCGCCAGTAGGTAATATATATATATATTCGTGAAATTTTCAAAACTAATGGTTCACTCAGGTCAGCTCCTGTCTTGAAAGTTTCGGGGTGATTCGTCAAGCGGGGGCCGAGAAAAAAGGGGCGTCCCAAAACGCGTTTTCCTCATGTTAATTTGCATAGGAAATTTTGGAATGACACCAAATTTGACTAAAAAGTAGCTCTTGGCTCAGAAAGCGACCTTTTATTTAAATGGTGTAAATCCGTTCAGTAGTTCCTGAGAAATTCAATAAAAATAAAAATGTATATATCTGAGCACCAAAGAGGAGTCGCAACTCTTCCCAAGCACGAGCTGACTTCTGATTGGCTGCCAACACTCCAAAGCAGAATGTGTTGGCAGCCATCTTGTGACTCGGTAACCGAGTCACAAGAAAAAGGGGGAAAAAAAGTGAAAAATGAAGAAAAAGGGGCAGGTATTTTTTTAAAATCGGCAGAATTCGCGCTGGGTGTGCAAATCCTGCCGACAAAATAAGAAGAAAACGAAGCGCGGGCTCCCACGCTTCGTTTTAATGAGCCCCCGGGTGGGCCAAGTCCCGGGGGCAATGCCAAAATTATATAACGGGGGCCCACGGGGGACCCACAGCCCCGGGGACCGCCACCTTCCCAGGGCTATGCTAATTATATGCAGGGGTGTGGGGCCCCCCGCAGCCCCGGGGACCGCCACCTCCCCGGGGCTTTATTTAGTTATGCGCAAGGGGCACACGGCCTCCCGCAACCCCAGGGAACGCCACCTCCCCGGGGCTTTATTTTGTGTGGGGGGCCTCACAGACCCCCCCAAGCACAGGGACCACCACCACCCCGGGGCTTTCGTAATTTATTTGCGGGGGGCCTCACGGGACCCCCATGCCCCGGGGACCACCACCTCCCCAGGGCTGTTCAAATGATGGGAGGGGGGCTGTGCGGCCCCCCTCCTGCAGCCCTTGATGGCCCTGGGGACAGCCACCCCCCAGGGCCCACTCCTGCAATGTCCCAGGGTGCCCACCCCGGGACATTGCTGTTTGCTATGACAGGGCGGGACACTGCTTCGCTTCATGGAAGCGAGAGCAGGAAACCTGCTCTCGCTTCCATGAAGCGAAGCAGATTGCTTTTGGGCAAGGGGAGCTGCATGTTAGCAGCTCCCCTTGCCCAAAAGCAATGCTGGCTCCTGCAGGAGGCGGGGAGCCAGCAGGGACCATGGGGGCATTGGTGCTCCCCCCACAGTCCCCAATGCTAAGGGCAGGCCCTGGGGGATGGGGTCCCCGTGGCCAGAAGTGGCTCGGGAGGGGGCAACGCGGCCCCCTCCCTTTAATTTAAAATAAAAAATGGCCGTGTCCCAGGGGATGGGGTCCCTGGGGCAGAAATCGGCCTGGGGTGGGGGGCCGCGTGGCCCCCCTCCTTAAATTTAAATATAAAATGGCCAAGCCCCATGGGATGGGGTCCCTGGGGCCAATAGTGGCTGAGGGAAGGGGGGCCATGCGGACCCCCTTCCCTATCAATATTTATTTTTCAAAAAGAGGCCATGCCTTGGGGGATGGGGTCCCCGGGGACAAAAGTGGCCCATGTGGCACCCTTCCCTATAAATATGTTAAAAAAAAGGAGGCCATGCCCCGGGGGATGGGGTCCCCGGGGCTGAAATCGGCCTCGGGAGGGGGCCCCCTTCCAGTTTAAATTTTTTTTTTTTTTTTAAAAAGGGTCAGGTCCTGGGCTACAGGGTCCCCAGGGCCCCAGAAATACTAAAAGAAGGGGGGCCACACAGCCTCCCTTCTAAAAATATATATAAAAAAAAAGCCGGCATCTTGCCGGAGGCCCCGTCCCGTCCCTGCACCACTCTGCAAACGTGCCCTCTGGCATGTTCTAAGTTGGGGAATTAAGTCCCCTTGAATACTGAGGGTCCCTGGGGGCGAACTAGCCCACCAGGTACCTCCAGTAAGCACCTCACAGCTGGATTGCAAAGAGGTGGTCTGAGGCTACGCCCCTTTTTACACCACTCTGCAAATGTGCCTCTTGACGCACTGCTGGTGGGGCGATGAGGTCCTCTTTTGTCCTGAGGACCTCAGGACACAAGTGGACTTGATCCCCCAAGCAGCAGTGCACGAGTCATGTTTGCAGAGTCGTGTAAAAAGGGGGTGTGGCCCTTGAGCACTCTCAGCAATCTAGCTGTATGGGGCTTACTGGAGGTAGCAGGAGGGACAGTTGGCCTCCAGGGACCCTCAGGAGGAAAGGGGACTTCATCCCCCAACCAAGAGCGTGCCAGGTTGCACGTTTGCAGAGTGGTGGCGGGATGGGGCGTGGCCTGTGTCCACCTCTCAGCAATCCCACTGTGTGGGGCTTACTTGAGGTAAGAGGTAGGCTAGTTGGCCCCTAAAGGAACCCCAGCAGTGAAGGGGACTTTAATTCTCATCCAAGAGCGTGCCAGGGAGCGCGTTTGCAGAGTGGTGGGCAAAAGGGGCATGGCCTGCTATGAGAATTTAGCAATCCCGTAGTCTGCCAGGAGGCGCGTTTGCAGAGTGGTGGAGAAAGGGGGGCGTGGCCTCCGAAGACGTTTTAGCAATCCCACTGTGTGGGACTTACTGGAGGTAATAGGAGGGGTAGTTGGCCCCCAAGGATGTCCATGGGGTCCAACTACCCCTCTTGTTACCTCCAGTAATTCCCACACAGTGGGATTGCTAAGACGTCTTCGGAGGCCATGCCCCCCTTTCTCCACCACTCTGCAAACGCGCCTCCTGGCAGACTACGGGATGGGGGATGAAGTCCAATTTACTCCTGAGGGACTTTGGGGGCCAAGGAGCTCTCCTGGTACCTCCTGTAAGTCCTATGCAGCAGAATTCCTGAGCGCTGGTTGGAGGCCCAGCCCCCTTTCTCCCCCACTCTGCAAACACGACTACTAGTTAAAGAAGCATTTGCAATGTAATAGGTTTCGCATTTGCGAGAGTTAGAGCTATTGGCGTTGTAAATGTAAAAGGTTTTTACTAATGTTTTTTTGAGTGGAGTGGATGTACGTTGTGTGTAGTGGAAATTATGTGGTATGTTGTGCAGTGAAATTATGTGGGTAGAAAGTATGTGGTATTTAGTGTATAGGAATTATGTAGAGTGAGATTATGTGTTATGGAGAGTAATTATGTGGTATGGTAGTCTGTGTTGTGGAGTGGTAACCTCAGGTTTAGTCTTCCTCGTTTCCATAGAAGCTCAACTATGAACTCAGTGAGACAAAAAAAAGAAGGAATCACTGAAGAGCACTTGTGGACCTAGTCAGAGGTATGAGCAGGGCCACTGGAATTATGCGACTGTTTGGCTGCACTGACTTTCGCACAATTATTCATTTTCCGCATTAGCAACATAATCCATCATCTGCTCCCTAATCTGCAGATTTGACAAAAAAAGCCTTGCTTCTAGCTCAAACGGCTCAAACTTTACCAAAAACGCAGCGACAAGTGTTACAGCGTGTTGGAAGGCCCTTTGCAAACCTAGAATGGTCACCTGTTACTTACTGCTAAATGTGGGTGCTAGATTGGCACTAATGGTGTGCAAGCCACTCTTGCTTCTTTATGTGCCTCTCTTGCCTCTTTCTGCATTTCTGTTGCTTCTTTCTGCACATTTCTTTCTTTTTCTGCACTTCTCTTGCCTCTTTCTGCACATCTCTTCTACTTTCTGCACCTCTCTTGCCTCTTTCTGCACCTCTGTTGCCTCTTTCTGAACCTCACTTGCTTCTTTCTGTATCCCTCTTGCCTCTTTCTACACCCTTCTTCCCTCTTTCTGCACCTCTCTTGCTACTTTCTGTACCCCTCTTACCTCTTTCTGCCCCTCTTCCCCCTTTCTGCATGTCTGTTGCTTCTTTCTGCACTTCTCTTGCCTCTTTCTCTAACCATCTTCCCTCTTTATGCATTCCTGTTGCTTCTTTCTGTACTTATCTTGCTTCTTTCTACACCTCTCTTGCCTCTTTCTGCACCCCTGTTCCCTCTTTCTGCACCTTTCCTGCCTCTTTCTGCACCTCTCTTGCCTCTTTCTGTACCTCTTTTGCTACTTTCTGTACTTCTCTCTCCTCTTTCTGCACCCCTCTTGCCCTTTTTCTGCACCTCTGCTGCTTCTTTCTGCACTTCTTTTGCCTCTTTCTGCACCTCTCTTGCTTCTTTCTGCACCTCACTTGCCTCTTTCAGCACCTCTGTTGCTTCTTTCTGCAGATCTCTTGCTTCTTTCTGCACCTCACTTGCCTCTTTCAGCACCTCTGTTGCTTTTTACTGCAGATCTCTTGCCTCTTTCTGTACCCCTCTATTCTCTTTCTCCACCTTTCTTGCCTTTTTCTGCACCCCTGTTCTCTCTTTCTGCACTTTTGCATGAATGATGTAATATGTGATGTCATCAGCAGTGCATTGCGGGGGCGTGAGTTATAGTTAGCTCAACTAACTATAACGGCTGAATTTCTCTGGTTTTGTACGAGTGAAATGTCCAACTAACTATAACGTCCCTGAAACCTGTGGTTTTTTCAGTGAATATATATATATATATATATATGTAGGTTATATATATATATATGTAGGTTATATATATATATTACCTACTGGCGGTCGCTAGTAGGTAGTTATAGTTAGGACCTTGTTTCCATAGGAAAAGCGTTTTTTGATGTGCCAATATCTTTGGCGCCGTTTGACGAATCTTCGCAATTTATTTTTTATTTTTGGCAGAATTCGGGTAGGGTTCACGAATCCCACTGGATTTTTTTTTTAAACAACGAAGGCCGATCTCCCGTGTTTTGTTTTCTTGAAGCCCCCAGGTGGGCCAGGTCCCAGGGGCAATGGTTATTCATGATGGGGGGCCATCTCCCCAGGGCTATGCTAATGATATGTGGGGGCCACGTGGCCCCCCGCAGCCCCAGGGACCGCCACCTCCCTGGGGCTTTTTAAAAAATATGTGGGGGGCTCCTGCCCTCCCTCACTGCCCCGAGGACTGCCACCTCCCCGGGGCTTTAATTAATTATGGGCGGGGGCCTCACAGGCCCCCCAAGCCCTGGAACTGCCACCTCCCCGGGGCTTTCATAAATTAAATGGAGTGTGGGGGGCTCCAGCCCTCCCCCACACTGTCCCGGGGACCACCACCTCCCCGGGGCACTAATTATTTAAATGTGGGGTCCATTGCAGACCCACGGGGACCACCATCTCCCCGGGCCTATTTTAAAAGCTGAGTGGGGGGCTCGAGCCTCTCCACACTGCCCCGGGGACCACCACCTCCCCAGGGCTACACCCATGTTGGAGGGGGTCCATGTGGCCCCACCTTGTGGAGCCCTCTATGGCCCTGGGGAATGCCACCCCCCGGGCCGGATCCAGCAATGTCCTGAGGTGCCCACCCCGGGACACTGCAGTTTGCTATGGGATGGCAGGAGCACTGCTCCCGCCATCCCATAGCACACTTCTGCTGCGCTTCATGGAAGCGAGAGCAGAAAAACTGCTCTCGCTTCCATGAAGTGAAGCAAAATTGCTTTTGGGCAAAGGGAGTTGCATGTCAACAGCTCCCTTTGCCCAAAAGCAATTCTGGCTCCCTCAGGAGGTGGGGAGCCTGCAGGGACCACGGGGGCATTGGGACTCCCCCCATGGTCCCCAACATGAGGCCAAGCCCTGGGGGATGGGGTCCCTGGGCCAAAAGTGGCCTGGGTAGGGGGGCCGCGCAGGCCTCCTGCCCATTTTTCTTTTAAAAGAAAGGATTGGCAATGCCCCGGGGGATGGGGTCCCCGGGGCTATAAAGGCCTCAGGGGGAGGCTGCGCGGCACCCTCCAAAATGTAAAAAAAAAAAGAGAGGGCAGGCCCTGGGAGATGGGGTCCCCGGGGCCAAAACTGGCCCACCTTCCATAAAAAGAGTTTACAAAAAATGAAAAAAGGCCGGGCCCCCGGGGGATGGGGTCCCCGGGCCGAAATCGGCCTGGGGAGGGAAGCCGCATGGCCCCCTCCCCTTTAAAAAAAACCCGAAAAAACAAAGGCCTAGCCCCTGGGGATGGGGTCCCCAGGGCCGTAATCGGCCTCGGGAGGGGTGCTGCGCGCCCCCCTTCCTTTTCTTTCTTTTTTTTTTTTATTGCTCAGGCCCCGGGGATGGGGTCCCCAGGGCTCAAAAGGGTCAAGGGAAGGGAGGCCACACAGACCCCCTTCCTAAGATAAAAAAAAGAAACCAGCAACTCATCCGAGGCCTCGCCCCCTTCCTGCACAACTCTGCAAACGCACCTCCTGGTGCGCTCTGGGTTGGGGATGAAGTCCCCTTCACTGGTGAGGGTCCTTAGGGGCCAACAAGCCCACCAGGTACCTCCAGTAAGCCCCACACAGTGGGATTGCTGAGAGGTGGTATGGGCCATGCCCCTTTTTACACCACTCTGCAAACGCGCCTCTTGGCGCACTGCTAGTGGGGTGATGAGGTCCCCTTGTGTCCTCAGCTCTAAAGTGGACTTCATTGCCCAAGCAGAAGTACGCCAGGAGGCATGTTTGCAAAGTGGTGTAGAAAGGGGGCATGGCCTCTGAGACCTCTCCACCATCCAGCTGTGTGGGGCTTACTGGAGGTAACAGGAGGGCTAATTGGCCCCCAGGGACCCTCAGGAGGCAAGGGGACTTCATCCCCAACCAAGAGCACACCAGAAGGTGTGTTTGCAGAGTGGTGGAGAAAGGGGGCATGGCCTGTGCAATCCCACTGTGTGGGGCTTACTGGAGGTAACAGGTAGGCTAGTTGGACCCTAAGGACCCCCAGCAGAGAATGGGACTTCAATCCCAATCCAAGGGCATGCCAGGGAGCGCGTTTGCCGAGTGGTGGGCAAAGGGGGCGTGGCCTGCTATGAGAACTTAGCAATCTTGCTGTGTGGGACTTACTAGCGGTAATAGGAGGGGTAGTTGGCCCCCAAGGATGTCCTTGAGGCCAACTACCCCTCCTGTTACCTCCAGTAAGTCCCACACAGTGTGATTGCTAAGAGGTCTTCGGAGGCCATGACCCTCTTTCTCCACCACTCTGCAAACGTGCCCTAGCACACTACTGGTTGGGGGATGAAGTCCACTTTATTCCTGAGGGACTTTGGGGGCCAAGAAGCCCTCCTGGTACCTCCTGTAAGTCCTATGCAGGAAATTCCTGAGCACTGGTCGGAGGCCCAGCCCCCATTCTCAACCACTCTGCAAACATGAATACTAGTTAAAGAAGCATTTGCAATGTAGTAGGTCTCACATTTGCGACAGTTAGAGCTATTGGCGTTGTAAATGTAAAAGTTTTTTACTAATGTCTTTTGGAGTGGAGTGGATGTACGTTGTGTGTCGTGGAATTATGTGGTATGTTGTGCAGTGAAATTATGTGGATAGAAAGTGTGTGGTATTTAGTGTATAGGAATTATGTAGAATGGGATTATGTGTTATGAAGAGTAAATATGTTGTATTGTAGTCTTTGTTGTGGAGTGATAACCTCAGGTTTAGTCGTCCTCGTTTCCATAGAAGCTAAACTATAAACTCAATGAGACAAAAAAAAGAAGGAACCACTGAGGAGCACTTCTGGATCTAGTCAGAGGAATGAGCAGGGCCACTGGAATTATGCGACTGGTCGGCCGCACCGATTTTTGCATAACAATAAATTTTCCGCATTTGCCACATAATCCATCTTCTGCTGCATAATCTGCAGATTTGAACAAAAAAAAAACCTGGTTTCTAGCTCAAACGGCTCAAACGTTACCAAAAATGCAGCGACAAGTGTTACAGCGTGGTGGAAGGCCCTTTGCAAAGCTGGAATGGTCTCCCGTTACTTATTGCTAAATGTGGAAGTTAAATTGGTACTAATGGTGTGCAAACCACTCTTGTTTCTTTCTGCGCCTCTCTTGCCTCTTTCTGCATTTCTCTTGCTTCTTTCTGTACTTTTCTTCCTTTTTCTGCACTTCTCTTGCCTCTTTCTGCACATCTCTTCCACTTTCTGCACCTCCCTTCTTTCTGTACCTCGCTTGCTTCTTTCTACACCTCTCCTTATTCTTTCTTCTGTACCTCCCTTGCCTCTTTCTGTACCCCTAATGCTTCTTTCTGCACTTCCCTTGCCTCTTCCTACACCTCTCTTACCTCTTCCTGCACCTCTCTTGCCTCTTTATGCACTTCTCTTGCCTCTTTCTGTACCTCGCTTGCTTCTTCCTACACTTCCCTTGCTTCTTTCTATACCTCTCTTCCTTCTTTCTGCACCCCTTTTGCCTCTATCGGCACCTCTCTTGCTTCTTTCTGCACTTCTCTTGCTTCTTTCTGCACCTCTCTTGCTTCTTTCTGCACCCTTCTTCTCTCTATCTGCACCTCTCTTCCCTCTTTCTGTACCTCTGTTACCTGTTTCTGCACCTCTCTTGCCTCTTTCTGCACTTCTCTTGCCTCTTTATGCACTTCTCTTACCTCTTTCTGCATTTCTGTTGATTCTTTCTGCACTTCTCTTGCCTCGTTCTGCACCCCTCTTGCCTCTTTCTGCACCTCTGTTGCTTCTTTCTGCACCTCTCTTGCTTCTTTCTGTACTTCTCCTGCCTCTTTCTGCACCTGTCTTGCCTCTTTCTGCACTTCTCTTGCCTCTTTCTGCACCTCTGAAGCCTATTTCTGCACTTGTCTTCCCTCTTTCTGCACCTCTTTTGTCTCTTTGTCCACCTCTCTTGTCTCTTTCTGCACTTCTGTTGCCTCTTGCGGCACCTCTGTTGTTTGTTTCTGCACTTCTCTTGCCTCTTTCTGCATTTCTGTTGCTTCTTTCTGCACTTCTCTTGCCTTTTTATGCATTTCTGTTCCTTCTTTCCGCACTTCTCTTGCTTCTTTCTGCACCACCGTTGCTTCTTCCAGCACTTCTCTTGCCTCTTTCTGCACCCCTCTTCCCTCTTTCTGCACCTCTGTTGCTTCTGTCTGCACTTCTCTTGCTTCTTTCTGTATTTGTATGTTTATTTTTATGTAACATGTCACTAGGTAAAAGCAGAGACACACGCATGCATACCTTCACAAACATGGTCAGACTTACAACAGTGTTATGGTTTGGATTGCTGTTTTACATTTGGTAGGCCTAACATTCTGAGCAGTCGATGAATAGTGAACCTTCAAGAGAAAAGTGAGGTGTAAGACATCTTGGAGAGAAGGATTAGTTATTAGGCTGCTTTGTATGAGTCTGTGGAAAGGTACAGTCGAAGTGAGGCCTCTTTCTGCACCTCTGTTGCTTCTTTCTGCACTTCTCTTGCTTCTTTCTGTACCTTTATTCCTCTTTCTGGACTTCTGTTCCCTATTTCTACATTTTTCTTGCTTCTTTATGTACCTTTCTTCCTCTTTCTGCACGACTCTTGCCTCTTTCTGTGCTTCCCTTGCTCCTTTATGCGCCTTTCATCCTCTTTCTGTACATGTCCTACCTATGTAGGCATAGTTAGAAATTAGCATTTAATAAACCTTAGAAATTCACTGAAAAAACTACAGGTTTCAGGGACATTATAGTTAGTAATTAGCATTTTAAAAACCTTAGATATTCACTGAAAAAAACCACAGGTTTCAGGGACGTTATAGTTAGGCTGACATTTCACTTGTACAAAACCAGAGAAATTCAGCCGTTATAGTTAGCTGAGCTAACTATAACTTGCACCCCCTCAATGCACTGCTGATGACGTCACATATTACATCATTCAAGAAATGGTCAGTGACATCACTGATGACATCTTAAATGACATCAGTGATGACATCATCCAGTGACTTGAGTTTTTCTAAAACGTTTCAGAATGTTATATATATATGTATACGCCAAGGTGTATTGAAGAATGAGTGGGTGTATGAGAGTCTGAATGGATGATTTAGTGGGTGCTTGACTGACTGTATAAGTGAGTGATTAAACGTGTCTTAGTGAATGCATGGGTGAATGATTACTCTGTGTGAGTGTCTGTACCAGTCTGTCAGTTGGTGTGTAAGTGGCTGCATGGGTTGCTGAGTTACAGGTAGACTTTTGGTGCTGTGTGGGAAGGTGTGTGGGAGACAACGCCTGATGGGAGTTGCAGCTATTGCAAATACTCATCCACACACCCAGGCCAGAGAAGTCCTCTGGCTCTATGCTCACCTCAGTGAGAAGAAGTGTACTGGCAAGGTGGCTGACACTGGGGTATGGTGTTCAACTTGAAGCCAACTCCCATCAAGGCCCTGTGCACAAAACACCATGTAACAGTGTCAGCCATCTTGCTAGTACACCTCCATTCACTGTCAGGTAACCATAGGCACAGATGACCTGCTTTGACTGGGTGGGGGTAGGAGTGTTTGCCCTGGCTACATCTCCCATCAGGCTCTGTCCTACACACACCTTCCTACACATCCCAAATAGCTTACCTGAGACTCTGCTTCCCTGACAGTGAGTGGAAAAGTACTGGCAAGATGGCTGGCACTGGGGACTGATGTGAAGAGCACAAGGCCTTGATGGGATTTGGGCTCAAAGAAAACACCATGCAGCAGTGTCAGCCATCTTGCCAGCATATGTTCACTCACTCACAGAAAACCTGAATCACATCAAGGGTGGTTGGGATGGCTGGGAAGGTAGATGTGGACAAAGGCATGATGGGAGTTTTAGTCACAGCAAACACTCCTCCCACACAGGCCAACAGGCTTACCTGGAACCATACTTTCCTGACAGTGAGTGGAAAATTACTGGCAAGATGGCTGACACTGGGGACTGGTGTGAGGAGCACAAGGCCTTGATAGGAGTTGGGGTCAAAGAAAACACCACACAGGACATGACTAAACATGGTCTGGGACATGCCACCAACTGTTGCCACAGTATATTTAAATGTCCCCGCGCCATCACCTTCACCTTGGGGGTCAGCGCAAGAGGATATGGGCATTGCGCCTGCAGAAGTGGTGCCAACTGCGCAGACAAATCCTCAATAATTTGAGTGTTGAACTGATATCGCCTGATGGTATCACGTTCCTCCATGGTCTGTTGGACGGGAAAGGGCCTGTAAACTGGAGGACATCTACGATACCTATATGTAGGGTGTAAATAGAGTTGGTGTCAGTTTTCAATGTACAAAGCAACATGCATTGAGACAAACTGAACATGAATTGGTAAACAAATAAGGGTACAGAACTTTGGAAATACACATTTCATGAAAAACGCTTACCCCATATACATATCACAGCATTAGTACCCTTCCCAGACATGTTACCAAGGGATGGTGACACAGCAATTAGAGTGCTGTTCAGTAAAATTCCTCTACTGTCTGTCACCATTAATTTGATCGAGCATCACATACTCCGCACTTCCACACCAAATTAGCCAAGATATAGGTTTCTGACAACAATTACATGGTTTGAAGGTACCCACAATAGGATCATGGAGAGCCATATATGTGGAACACATGATACACACAGTGTCTCACAATGATAATCCTGCTCACAAGTGTCACAGGGAGGACACTGTCATGTTGTCATGTCAGCCAAACACATACAATCACATACATAGAACATGAACAATGTAGGTGGTGCATCATTTACCCCATCATCCACTTAAGTCTGGGAGACAAATATACATAGGCTTTCCTGTTTTCAGTTTCTATTTTTGGTAAATTCTGGTGGGGTTTTTTCAGTGTTTTCAAGTGATTTCAATACCTTAAAAAACAGTGGTTATCAGTGGTTACACATTTTCACGCCATTAAAAACAACAGAAACAGTATTTTTCTGGTGTTTATGGAACGTTTGCTTTTATTATTGCTTGCTTTCTGCACTGATAGTGCATGGTATGTAGACCGTTTACGTACAGTGTATATGAGGTCAAAATACATTTTTGCAAATCAAACTTATTGTACTACATCATACAATACTTCTTCAGTGAGTCTTTGGTCATGTGTGCTCGCTCTTTCCTTCCCATGTAAACATTTTTGTGTGAAAAGGCCCTCTCAACATTGGCACTTGAGACGGGTAACGCCAAAACAGCTAGTACACAATTTGCTAACTCTGGCCACTGACATAGCTTTCCATGCCAATACTGGTGCACTTGAAGACTGCGATTCTCTGGGCAGGTTCTGCAACATTTGCATTGAACTGGGCGCTTATGCCCTCAGAGTTACTGAAGCGGTCAGAAATGAAGCACCACTTTTGAAACTACGGAGAAGATTCCCCTTTATGGAAGGAATCTAGAACTTGGACAGAGTACCACAGTGAGCTTTCATTAACGTCAAATGCCATGGTTGGTGAAGGGACATTTCTATGCATAATTGCAAGCCATTTCTCATACATTGTAAAATAAAAGTTCCTGAATTGCTCTTCACCATTGATTTGCTTACCAAGTGGCAAGCACTCTAACATGGAACATTTTGCAGTGCCAGTCACTAAAGGTGTTGCCCAGCCTACTCTCAAGGTGATGTTTCACATATACACCAATTATGCTGAACACTTGGCAAACAAGGGTGTTTTCAAACTCTAGTTTTTTTATTATGTCCACTACAGCAGTTATGTTTTCCTGTAAAGATCTAAGAATGCAGTAGAGTGTACTTTTTTCACATCACTATCAATATGCGACCAAAGAGCCTCACATTTCTTGCCTTTGGCATCATCACTCAGCAAAAATTCTGTAAACGGTTGGCACATGGATAATATAGCAATCACAGCCTCAAGGACTGAGAATCACCAGCTAATGACACATTTGGGATTACTCTTTGATGCAACGGAAAGCACAAAATGAAAAACATTTGCGTTTTAGTTCCGACGCATAACAAAACAGTGCACCACAATGGACTGAAAAGTCAATAGCATTCTTCATTCACTCTAAAGATTGTAAAGATGCTTTCAGCATGCCATCTAGCAAGTGGCAAGGATCTCTTACAGGGAAGCACTTCAGCTCAGGTATCAATTTTGACAGGTCATCACACAACCTTTTCATATACGTAGCTGAATCACTGCAAATATAAACAATATCACTCCAATCTTTGTTGAACTTGGAAAGAAACTTTTTGCAGCAGCATTCCAAGTGACATTGCGTTCCATGTTTTCCAAACGTCTGGTGTCATGTTTTCACCACTATCCCAGATGCTTGGTGATAGCACTCTTTTCACATATACCTGTCACTATACCTTGCATTGAATGTTTAAAGCCTGAGGTGTTGGCAATTCATCTACTATCAATATTGACTCACTAGAAACTGGGGGCTGATGCATCAAGGGTTTTTACCCATTCTTTGTGGGTAAATGTGATGCCACATATTGGGAAAGATTCTTATGAAACCAGCCATTTTACGTATCAGTGAAAGAATCAAATGCAGCCAAAATATCAAATATGATTTTGATATTTCCTGATTCTCTACCGTTTATAAAATAATTAAACAAGACCTAAAACATTCTTCTAAACCCTGCATCTTTAGACCAAAGACCACAAAATTGAAAAAGCAAAAGGAAGAAGAAACAAGAGTTTAGTGACATCTTTAAACAACAAAACTCAAGCAGAATAATGTTAGCCCAGTCTATCTTGCTGCTAGCTTGTATAACAAAGTTACATTGTTTTAGCCCCTTCAGGAAGAAAAAAAATGACTTTCACTCTCCTTTTCCTTTTTTTGAATGGCATTTAGTTTGTGGTTGTGCAGGTGTTTTTTCAGTGTTTATATGTTTACACTGGTGAGGGCTATTTCCCTTTCGGTGGGGTTTCATCAGTTATTATCGGTTTAAATCTAAAACAAGACAGCCTAAATATACACTAGTAACTGAAATAATAAACACCAGCTGATGTGGCAGATTAATGTCACAGTATACTCATTCAGATATTTATGCTTAATGCATGACTTCACACCCCCAACATATACTGTAAGGAATCTCACAGAATGCACATTAGGTTCACACAGTCACCAAAAGCAGTGAACATGTCATTTAAACACATGTGTATACCCCAAAGGTTATTGGCACTGTGATCAAGCTTAAGAGGGTAAAAGGAATACATTTGTCATAATGTTGGTATGACCCTCCAAAAAAGTGTTCTCATGTGCCCCTCAAGGTTAGCTCCTAATGGGAATGTGAGATATATATTGAAAGGGCTATCTCATCATGGGAAAACTGTCTACACACATGTAATGCACAAGAACAAATCAATCACAGGAGTGTCTGCCCTGAAGACCGATAACTGAAAGGATGCAGTAGCCGCATCCTAACCAATTCTGACTGGGTCATACATTGCAAGCTGTAATGCTGATTGATACGGGTGAGTATTCAAAGGACGCAGTAGCCACATCCGGACCGATTCTGATTGGGCCATACGCTGCAAGCTGTAATGCTGATTGATACGGGTGAGTATTCAAAGGACGCGGTAGCTGCAGCCAGACCGATTCGGTCACGGCCATTGGCTGTTGGTTGTTATGGTGAAAGTGGCGGGCGAGTATTCAAAGGACGTGGTAGCCACATCCGGACCGATTCGGTCACAGTCATTGGCTGTTGGTTGTTATGGTGAAAGACGCAGGTGAGTATTCAAAGGACGCGGTAGCCGCAACCGGACCGATTCGGTCACATCCATTGGCTGTTGGTTGGTATGGTGACCGATGCGTGCTTCTGTTCGTGTCATCATCGCGTGGAACACGACTCGGTAACCTCCCATCAACAATGTATCAAAGTCTATCGCGGTCAGATGAATTTATGAACGTCACGGTAGGCGTGTCGTATGCAAGCAATGTTGTGCATTGGACCGATTCGGATAATGCGACCGACTCGAACCTATCGCTTTGTCTGCCGAGATTTGAGACTGCCTCTGCAAATCATATATAAGTCTGTCTGTTCCCTAGAGACTTCACTTGCATGCACAACCTGCAGCATTCCTGCACCTCCCCATCTCTCTGCTGCTGTTACCACATAATCTGGGAGCTGCAATGGCATGGACATAGGAGAGGGCCCCAGCTTTCAGCAAGGAGGAGAACAAGGCCCTGTTGGACACCCTCCTGCCACTGCACAGCCCGCTATGTGGCAAACCAGAGGAGCAGGTAAGTGATGATTACACTGCAATTTCTTTGACCATGTGCAAACACCATGCACTACTTGCAGTAGGAATCTCATTCTCAATCAGGTAAAATGTTATCTGTAACTATAAAAGTGAGTAGATAACTGGTCTGGGCAGGTACACTTCTATAGAAGTGTGTGTACTGGGGGAACATCTCATCACTGTTATAATGGGACAGAGTCATCATAGGACCCTGGACAACTGCACACCATGCCAAATGCATAGCCCTTAGATATTCATGCCAAACAGAGCATTAACAGTGTGTGCTGGTGTCTGACTCAGAAACGTTTAGCATGTACATTAAGGTTCTGTCACCATGTCATCCTTACAGGTCAACACCCATGAGAAGGCAAAAATTTGGAGGACCATCTCCCGGAATGTGTGCGCCATAGGTTTAGAGCTTCTGCGCGTCCGTCAAAGCTGCAAGAGGTGTCAGGACCTTTGTGGCTGGGCCAAGAAGATCGCTGAGGTCCAGCTGGGCCTGCCATGTCCTGGCAAGAGGGGCGGATGCCGGACATTGACCCCACACATGCTCTGCATCCTAGAGGTGGTCTTCCCTGACCTGGATGGGCAGTTGAAAGCCAGACAGCAGCAAGGAGGGGGTGAGTATGTGCCTTTTCACACAGCTTTGTTAGACATATATGTTACAGTAGCTTAGCCTGCTGCCCCTTTTCCTGGTTGTAAGTCAGGCAAACCCACTGATCTGTTTTGTAAGTTGCATATGCACAGGGATAATTTGATGCCCAATTACAGCTCTGTATCAGGGAGATGTTAGTCTGTTATGTTCATGGAAGTGACCATAGTGCCATGCTCATCTGATCGTCGAAAATCACAGAAACCTGTGCATGGAGGTAATCTTTTGTAGTAATGCAAATGCTCAACATGTGCCAGCACATTGACTAATGTATGACCTATTCTCATTGTGGTTTACACAAATGTGTGAGGCATGTTGTTATTGGAGCAAACAAGTGTGACTAGGCCATACTATACATACCCGCAGCAGTTGACATCAAGATTGAGGCCTTGGTGATTTTTGCTTGCTTATTGTGCCACTGTTAGGTCCTAGCCGTGCTGCTCAGTGTTATGATATGTATCTCATCGGCCAATTACAGGTATGCTAACTCTGGTCATCTGTCACACTGGCCTGTCACATGATTGTGTGGAAGATTTCATTCTCTCAATTTAGAGGAGTGAGTCCATGTGTCTGACTCTGTAACAGTGACAACACTGCCATTCACTGACAAACACAGGTGGTCACTGGCTGACCCATGTCTGAAAATGTGTTTCTGATGTTAGATACACATTCAGAACAGTTTCCATGTGTGTAAATGCTGTTGACTATACCTACTTGGGGCTTTGGTTACAATGTATATGATGCATCGCTGTCAGCATGAGAGTTGTTAGATATGCATCATCTTGAAGTAGTATAAAAAAACTGAGATGGTAAAAAAGATTATTTAAGCTGTCAGAATTGTGCTATATGTCTAATGGAAGTGAGGGACATTTAGTCTTGGGACATACAAAAGGGGATCTCTGAAGTCTAGACAGGATTGGTACACAGTGTTGACTGGACTCATGAAGAATAGAGGTTCAGTTCTGATAATCTGTACGGACAGTGCACCCAGATGGGCCAGTGGCATTGTGTACCACCAGAAGCATTGTGAAGATGCAGTTATTGGACTTGGAAGTGTGTTGACCATTGTTCACATCTGAAAATGGTGAGCTGTTTACAATTTGCACAACATTCTGATTCATCCTCCTGACACTGTGCATAGATTACACTAGATAGTGGGCCATGTGCCTCTCACACTAGCTATGCCTACTACCTTGTTGAACTCAATCAGAGTCATATGTGTGACATGACAGTAGAGAACATAAGTTGCTGGAAAAATGATCACAATCACTGTTATCTGTGTGACATGACCCATGCAATGAGTATGGAAGCTTTAAGTTCAACAAGGATGTCATTTAACCTGTGACATTACAGCCAAAGTTTCTTAATTGGATTCTAATGTGCATCTTAGAATGGATACCATGTCTCAATTCAATTGTGTGAATCCTATTTCCATTGTGAGCTCTATACTCCCTTGCAGATGACAAGACAGGTATTACATGACACAAGACCGTCAGGTGCAAAAGACGATACATCACCTGTCACATAGTGAAGTAGTCGACATTGTGGTCCTGGAAAATGATCTTGATACACCCAATGTGTCAAAAAACCACATGTGTGAGGGGGCAAGGGTTGACTTGCATAATGAAAAGTGCCATGTATGTAATTGAATGTAGAGGAGATAGCACTAGTGAAACAGATGTAGTAGTTTGAAATGTGATGATTTGTGATGTCACCCATGTGTCAAGTACATACAGATGTCTAATGTGATTCTTTTACATTGCTATTCACAGCATCAGCACCGGCAACAGGAGGAGACAGTGCCACGGATGTAGAGGGAGCAGAGCACCAGTCTGGGACCAGTGTCGAATCGGACATCGAGGCATCCACTGGCGGGGAGTATGAGGGGAGCGACACTGAGGGCAGTTCGGCAAATCCACATGCCACATCTGAGGACTGGTCAAGCTCAAGTGATGACTCCCTGGTGGTGGAGTGAGGAAATGATTCATCAGCATCTGAATCCACCACCACTCCCATCTCTATCCTCCCAGCTACTCCCCACCCCACTGTCATTGACCGCTCCCGTGGCAGGGGAGCTGTCTCCTTTGTGGCAGGCACCTCACCCTCTGCCCCTGTCTCACCCTGCTGCCCTCAGTGTGCAGGCAATAGACATCCTGAGGCAGATCTCTGTAGGGCAGACATCAGTGCTGAATGTCCTCCATGTGCATACCAGTATTTTGACACAAATGTTATCATTCATGCAGGGCATTCACTCTGAACTGTCTGCCCTACACAGATCCAGTCAGGCACATGACTCCACACTGACGGCATCAGTATCCAAGCTCCAGCAGTGCCTCACCCCTCCTACCTCTTCGCCATCCACTGTCCCAAATACCCTACATGTCCCAAGCACACGCAAACACACACATGCACACACCTCAACAGCACAATCACCATCACAGATACACCAGCTGATGACACACATGCATCCACAGATACTCTGCATACCTCATTACCCTCTGCTTCCACAATCCCTTCCCTTTCCTCTCCTGTTCCCCCCTGTACCCAGAAACTCTTCCTTTGTGACCTTGGCCTCTTCCCTACCGACCCATCCAAACCCCCTCTAAAGAAAAAGAGTCACCCCACCCCCCCCAGCCATGACATCTACAACTGCCGCCCCCAACCCCTCTAAAAAGTCAAGCCCCAAACCCCCCAACCGCAAATCCACCAGATCTCACAAGTCAAAAACACCTCCACCAACCCGTAGTTCCCAAGGCCAACCCAGTACTTCCCATACCCGAAAAACCCCTCCAAAACAGTCTGAGCCCCTCCCTTTTTCTTTACCTGCCATCAAGGGGTTTACCATCCCCAAAATGGTAAAACCAAGTCCCTCCCAGTCTCCAACAAGTACTCACACTACACCTGCTCCCCCCCTCAGTCTGAGCCTGCCACTGCAGTGGACCCACTACCCCCTCACTTGGACACGACCACTGCAGGGAACCCAACCTCCCCTTAATTGGACACAATCACTGCAGTGGACCCAACACCCCCTCAATCTGGTACTACCACTGCAGTGGACCCACACACCCTTCCTGATCCCATCCCTCACAAAACCCAACCCAGTCCTCCCTAGCTTTATCCCTTTGGTGCCTGGCATGCCCTGTAGATGCCCCTCCCAGGGGAGGTGACCCCTTGTAGTTTTGGTGCCGGCAAGTGAAAAGGGGCAAGTTGTTTGTGCCCATTGGGCATATGGACATTTATGGACTGGCCATAGGCCTTTTGTTATTTATTTTCTTAACTTCTCATGATGAATAAAGCAGGTTCAAATTTGCATTTGCCAATTTCTGTATTCATCCAATTGTTCTTTAAGTCAACTGTAAATCATGTACAAATAGTAGTGTAAGTATACAATGATGTTAGTATGGTATGGATTGCATATGGTCAATGGAGTAGGAGCACTTTGACAGTATCTATTCAAGATTTTGGTGTCTACATTTGCTGGGTATCATTGTCCACATAATTTTTGGCTATGAGTGTGACATGAAGTCACAAACCTTTACTTTTTGACATCACAATTGCACATAGATCATGCTTTCATATGTCAACATAGTGCAAGTGTTACTACAGTTTAGGAGGAGCATGCCGCATATGTTTGTGATTTCCAGGATGACACCTGTCTCATCGATACACCTGGGTAGATATTGAATTTGACTACATGGTCATTACTTTGGACACACCCATGTACACAGAGTAATGATACAATACATGTATGTGACTTGATAGTGATGGACCCATGTCTGTGTCTCCTGTGTCTCCTTTAGATCTGGTAGACTATTGGCAATGTCAACTTTGCCACAGGTGGCATGCCACTGTAGGCAAATACATTTCATGGCTGTGTACTCATCTGATACATTTTCTGAGACCATGGTGAGTGTAAGGTGAGCAGTATTCTCACAGTCTTCATACCCTGTTGCCTCCAAGGACTCCACTCTCTGCAGTGATCAATGTTAGTCAAGGTGTGTGTTCTCTTAATAGTCCATTGGATTCCAAATTACATGTCATTCATGCCATCCTGCTTTTGTTTGTGTACATCACGTGTATGGTTTTTTTTTGTCTGTCGAAGCTTACATATCATATTTACAACCACAGAGCAGTCACAGTTGAGCATATGATTTGTGTCTAGGTTATCCTTTGTGCATGACTGACAATGGTGTCTTTTTGAGCTATGCTTCATGCTGTTCCAGATCACATAGAGCTGAACTAGGTGTGCTGTAATGTCTGTCATATTGCCATGTGCTACATGTGGTAAGCTGAGTGGACAGTGAGTGCAAAGAAGTGTTGTTGTTCCATCTGCCGTGCAGATGCCACTGGAGCCAGTGTCACATCCATGCTCTCATTTGCCACAAAGGGGAGTAGGTGGTATTTATGTTGGAAAGCCTAGCTGCAGATGTGTTTTGCAAGGTTGATGTTGCATGTGCTAAGCTGTCTCAAACAAGTGTAGAGGTGAGAGCGACTGGTGTTTCTAACTTTGATATGGAGTGAAGACTCCTACGTAATAGAGCAAGCACACATTTTGCTATTGTCATAGAGTGTAAGGTATGTGTTAAATTTTTGAGCAGTTCTTGTGTATGAGCAGTGAAGTACCCACATTGTCCCATTGTGAGTGGTGTTACATGCAGGGATGTGAATCAGTGTATGCAAGCTCGTAAGACTGTTTTAATCCTGAACAAGGTATGGTTGGAATACTTTGATGTGACAGCTAGACATGATCGTATTATGGCAGGTGATGAGAGCTGTAGTCTGTGGCACTATTGTGAGATGTGAGTGGAGCAGTGCATTTACAATGTGTGAGGTTAATTGTTAATATGCATAATTCAATGGGGTTATTGGGCATGGAAGTCATATGTGGATGTGACAGGGCCACAGTGAGACAATGTTAAACTATTCATATGTGACAAAGTGGATAAGAGTATGTAAAGGGTATGCACCAGTTGTGTATTTTAGGGTGCGGAACGGTTAAATGTTAGATGTTGAATTGTTGATGTATGTTTTTTTGCATCAGTGTATGCATGTGTTTTAGAAATGACAATCTGTAGAACTTAAGCAGAGTATGGTGGGTATGTGGTGATATGTGAATGAGTGAGGACATATCCATTGAGCAATGTAAGTGTCTTGTCGTGAGATGTGGTAATGTGTTAAGTGTGTATATCAGAGTGTGCTGTGATGCTGCAAGTTGTGATATGATTGTATTCCAAGCCCTTATTGAGGGTGCAACTGGTGATGAACGTGGTACATTTGACATGTTACGTTTGACATCTGCTGAGGAGGTGATGAGTACATTAAATTGTGTGCATGCCAGGTATGTGAGAGTTGTTGTGTACATAGTGATGAAGAGTGGTGCTGGGCATGTAGGGGTGGATGTGAGAAGTGCAGTGCCAGTGTGAGATTGTAACAATCGTGTTTGAAGAGTTTGAGTCCAAGGCTGTAGCTTGTGTGGCAGACATGTTTTTCCATCTAGCTGCACCAGAGGGGGCTTATGAGGTCATTGTGTGTATGTTAGTTTTGAAAGTTGAGCATGTACTTTGGGATGGATGTAAGAGGGGTCATACCTACACAAGTAGAGTTCATGCAGGCCATGAGATAGGTTGATAGGTACATATGTGCAGATTTGGTATATGTAAGGAGTCAGAAACTGTTGCCTGAGTAAATGTGAAGATGTTGAATGTGTTGTCTGCAGCTTGCTGTCTGCCAATGAATGTTGATGACTGATTGTTTTAATGGCCACTTTGAGTACACTGTCGTATGCCAGACCTATTGACATCACCGGAAAAGTAGGCTCCACCTAGCTTTGCCTTTTCTGAGTTGTGTGTTGGCATATGTGGTGTTTCACCCATTGTAGGTATTTATACTCAGTTATTGTTCATTCTTTCCCTTGAAAAACTGACCTGTGATGGATGTCGATATTGCTAAATTTGCAATGTCATGACTCCCGAACATTGGATGACAGTCCATTCCTTAGAGGAGTACAGCCCCATCAATGTTCAAGTCATGGATGTGTGTTGTTGTGCCACATGGGGTCTGACTACTCCAAAACCCATTGCCACACTTGCCAGTACACTACACATGCATGGGTATTGCTGGCATTCTGACTTTGAATGTCTGTGGTATGGGGACAGCAAGTGAGTTGGAATCATTGTAATGATATCTCTGGTTGTGCTGAGGAAAACACATTGCACTGTAAGCAAACACACCTGACACTAGAACAGTACTGCCAGTTCCATAAGTGGTTGCATCCTCTAAATGTATATACCTCTGATCTGTTTTTGCAAGGTTAGCCCTTGTGTGTGTCCCAGAGTGTTCCCATTGTGCCCATTAAATACTGTTCTTGGCCCTGATGGTAATAATTGTTTGTTGAAGGTCTCCTTGATGTTTCAATTTTCTTTTTGACAGTGTTTCACTTCCAAATGTGTACAAAGTAGACTTCATTCTGCACATGTCTTTCATCCTCACAAGATGTACCCATATCCCCTGGCTTGAAAAAGACTATCAGGCCTGGGCGTAGTTCGCGGAGTTTTGCTACGCGGAACTGTACGAAGTTACAAAAAAACTCTGCGGAGGTCCGCTAGTTGCAGAGTGCAGTGCAAACTGCTGTTCGCGCTGATCTTCCTGCCGCTCGGGTAGAAATTCTACCCGAGTAGCAGCTCGCGATCGCCAACTTACCGTTCGTGAGCATGAGTGGGGAAAAAACTCCACTGCACTACACGAAGTTCACCCCCCAGGCCTAAGTATGTCACTTGTGTAGGTGAGCCACAAATAGAGCCACCCCCCAGCATCCTCAACCGTGCTGGCAGCTTATCTTACCCAATGAGCTGTGCACCAGACACACAAACACTGTTTGTGAATCTTAAGTAATGAGACTCATGCACACTCAGACTGCTGTCCAGGACACAACCTGCACATTCACAATGGGCTTATTAATTTGAAACTAACACGACGGCCTGATGAGGTAGATGCTGACTTGCTGTGAATGACATTCTCCAAAGATGACCGTAGACTCATACAGATTGTGAGCTGTGTGCAGCGGCATCAGTCCACACATGATGACTGTATCCTACATTTATGTTGGCCCATGCATTTTTCAAATCCAAGTTATATTTGATACAAATATTTCCATGACGACTGTGACACAACCACTTTTGTGTTGTTGTATTTTGAGACACAAAAATCAGTACAGAGTGGCTTTGTCTGTGGACATGTGTGTTGTCATGGCCAATATCCTCTGTGCTTTACTGCACACAGACGCATCACAATGACATACTATTGTAAGTACATTGTAGTTCTGTTGCCCTGCGATGTTTCAGTGTCTGTTGTTGTGGAGTCATGCATTCAGATTGTGATACATACATATGTGTGGTTATGGCAATTCCTGTTCCACCGTAAAATGTGTGTTTCCCCTAGTAAATTGAGTGGTAAGTGTACCTACCTGATGATGACATTCCCTCATTGTACATACACAACATGCAATGGACCCATGTTCTAATTGGGATCATGATGATGCTCAGGCCCTCTGAAAGTAATTGTCACACAAACTGTTATCATCTCTTTTCTTCTGGCCTGTGTGCTTTTACCTGTCAAGTGATTTTTTAAATGAAGCGCACTACTGCTGATCAAGGGGGTGGTGTGTAGGTCAGACTGTCCAGGTGTGACTTGCCTCTCTGCAAGGCCCCTACATACAACGCAGCCACCCTGCACCTGTCAAGACCTGAAAGTGATGGCTGTGTGAGGAAGAAGACATTACCTCTGTCAAGGCATGTTAGGCAGTGCACCAAGGTGAGTATGCTCCAAAGGCTGTCCTCCAGCATCAATTTACAGCACATGCGGGGATCTGAGAAAATCCTGGCACCCCATTGCAGTAGCGTGGTGGTGACTGTGTAAGTGAGTCAGGGGCCTATTAGCAATAACCGGCGATAATTATCGCTAAGCGCAGTTAGCGCTAGGATAATTATCGCCGGCTATCGCAGGTTTCTATCGCGGAGATAGCGTGCTATCAGCAACGCTTATCTCCAAAGCGATAGAAACCCTGGAGAACAGTGTGAATATCGCTTGAAAACAAGCGATATTCACACTGTGACCAGTGTTAGCTTGGCGATAGGGCGAGGGATTTAGCCATGTAATCCACCTCCCATTGGATTACATGGCTAAGTCAGGTCTGGACCAGGCGTTAACAAACCAGCGCTAAACGTGTTTAGCGCTGGTTCGTTAATCACCTCCCCTGCCTCGCTAATAGGTGATAGCGACCTTAGCGACTGTTTCCAGTCGCTTTTAGGTTGGGAACGCCTACTTTGCATGCCATTAGCGATAAATATCGCTGGCATGCAAAGCGGCACCCAACCCGGTCGCTATCGCCTAGAAGCTGTCGCTAACAGTAGTTAGCGACAGCTTGCTAATAGGGCGATTGAATTATCGTCGCTTTAGCGGGAAAAAGTCCCGCTAAAGCGGCGATAATCACGTTGCTAATATGCCCCTCAGTCTCTTGGTGTGGTTTACAAAGGCTCAAAAATCATGGCTCACAGGTGACCCGGGTGCACCAGCCCATCAACCAATGCCCAATTGCCAGAGAATGATGATGGATTCAACCCAGATCTGTGACTGGGGGTGAGTGTCTGAAAAGTTTCAGCGCTCCGTCCATCATCTCCTTGTGTTTGCTTTGTTCGCCCTAAGTTGGCAGGGTATGCCCAGACGTGGGTCCCTTGCTCACTTTGCCACTGGATTCAAGCTAGCCTGGCATGAATTCACGAGGGGATCACGAGGAACTGGCATATTAATTCATCCCAGAGTCACATTTCAACCAAATAGAATATGGACAGATGATTATGGTAGATATGTCATCATGACTGGTGCACTTTATGGGGACTCAATCACATTGGACAGTATATATGCCGCTCCTACTTTAGGACAGGCTTTTGTTGAAAAACTATTTGGTCTATGGAGAGAACTACTAGGTGGCCTTTCCGTTATGGGTGGTGACTAGAAAAACGTATTTAATCCAGACAGATGGTGTGCCAGAGTGGGAGAGGTAGAGAGGGGGACATCCAGATTAAGTTTGGTAGTGGACGTCCTGGACTAGACTGATGCATGGAGGGCATATCATCTAGCCAAAGCGGGCTACACATATTATTCAACAGTACATGGTTCATTTTCTATGCCCAACTACTTACTGATTCCCACTGGCTATACGCATAAAGTGTCACATGTTGATATTCTGCTGAGGGGGGTTGTCCAACCACTCCCCAGTGGCTCTTCGGCTCCAAGTAGGTCCAGAGCACCCTTTATTCCATTGGCGCATGTCGCCATGGCATTTGCAGAACCTGTCATATAAAATGCTCCTATACCGGTCTATTACAGACTATTTCTCCATCAACACAGCTATGGCATCCTCCAGAATAATACTATGGGAAGCCCTCAAACCAACATTACAGGGGGTTGGTATTAGTTTTTGTGCTAGCAAGCATAAGTGCAAGACTCGCCCATTAGAGGCCCTGGAGGTTCAGATACATACCATGGATGAGAGAAGTCTCCAAGGGGTGGGTAGCCACATGGTGGCAGCTGCATCTAATTCAGCAGCAGTATCAGCAGCTGCTCCTCGATGATGCTAAATTGGCATGGCAGGCTGAACAGAGTTGCATATTCCAGTGGGGGGACAAATCAAGTAGAATGCTACATAGACTTTGGAGTACCCCAGGGCTCCATTTTGAGCCCCCTGGTGTTTAATGTATAAATCAAACCTTTGGCAGTGATCGCAGAGGAGGCTGGGCTGTCCCTCTTTTCTTACGTGGACGACACCCAAATCATCTTCTCCCTTTCAACTGAAAAGTTGTCCGGACCATCAGTTCTTCAGGCCGGTTTGAGTAACATTGCATCTTGGATGCAAGCTAATTTACTTAAACTTAACGGCGAAAAGACTGAGGTCCTGATCTTGGGTAAAAATAAAAATCTTTGGGGCCCCCAGCACTGGCCTATCGAAATGGGTACCCTACCCCAGCCCACCCATCAAGTCTGCAACTTGGGATTTATTATCGATGACAGATTATCGATGAAACAGCAGGCGGTGAAGGTGGCAGCCACTTGCTTTACCATTTTGAAATGGTTGAAAAAAATCATCTGGATGCTCCCCAGCCCTACCCAAAAGACCATAGTCCAGGCACTTGTGACCTCCAGACTGGATTACTGGAACATCCTCTATTTGGGGGCTAATAAGGATGTAATACGGAAGCTTCAGGTGGTTCAAAATTCAGCCGCAAGATTGCTTTGCCAGATTCCTAAAACATCTTCCACCTCTAGCGCCCTGAGAGATTTGCATTGGCTTAGGGTAGAAAGCCGTACCAAGTTTAAAGCCTTGGTCTATATGTTCAAGATCAAGGCCGGCACTGCTCCTCAATATCTGCAAAATCTTGTTCATCCCTATCAACCCTCCCATCTGTTATGCTCCACAACCCAGGGAAAATTCTCGGTTCCCAGAGTCAAACTTACAAGGACGGGTGGTCGCTCGTTTGCTTACTTGGGTCCATCCCTGTGGAACTCTCTCCCCATAGCGCTCCGCAGTGAAACAATATATGCGAACTTTCGTAAACTTTTAAAAACTTGGTTGTTTAATAAATAATTTTCACTTTTCTGCTCCTCTCTGTTCCTTCAGGCCGGCGCTGGGAAACCCTTGTTGGGTAGCTGTGCGCCTTATAAAATCAACCTAACAATAGCAATAACAATAGACTTTGTCAGATCACACACACGGCCTCGCCAGTCCTGGTGGTGCGTGACGCAGATGGTGTAGTACTATCAAATCCAAGAGAAGTGGCCCAAAGTTTTGCCTCCTTCTATGGTGAATTATATGCCCATAGGGACAGTAGATATGGACCAGATTCTAGACTTCATTAAGGCTTTGCCCTCTTGATCCCTGTCAGACACAGCCTGTGTCATATTAGATAACATGATCACTGAAGAGGAATTATCCATGGCCCTAGCGGAGATGAAGACTGGGAGGGCCCCGGGGCCAAATGGCTTCCCTGGTGAATTTCTAAAATCATAGATGCCGCAACTCAGGAAACATTTACTGAGAGTCATTTACTTGGGGTTCGAAGAATTGGAGCTTCCACCGGATTGGAGACGCAGAAATTGTGGTCTTCCTTAAGCCAGGTCGCCCACCCGAGGACCATTCCTCATATCACCCTATCTCTCTCCTCAACATAGAGGTGAAACCCCTCACCAAAACACTGCCCAACGGATTAATGAAACATATGACAGACCTAGTCCACCAGGACCAAGCGAGCTTTATGCCACATGGAGCGACACACCGTAATATTCAGTGTGTTTGTAATGCCATGGACATATCTGACCGCTTGGAGAAGCCAGCACTGGTCTTATTGGTCGATATAGACAAGGCCTGCAACTGAATCAGCAGGACATATTTATTCGCCCTCTTTCGACATCTTAATTTCAGCCCATGGTTTTTATCATCCATTCGCCTTCTCTATACAGATTTGACTGCCTCAGTTCAAGTGGCTGGCGACGTCTTGCCTCATTTCTAGATTCATAGGAGTATGAGATAGGGGTCCCAACTGTCCCCTCTGTTGTATGTCCGTGAGATGGAGCACTTAGCCACATGGGTGAGGGTGGATGCTCAGGTGAGAGGTTTTGAATGGTCGGGCACGGTGTGTGATAGGATAGCATTATATGCAGACAATGTCTTAATTTTCCTTACAAATCCCAAGAAATCAAGGCTCCGCATCCTACAGATGAAGCAGATTTTTGGTGAGCCATCAGGGCTATATATGAATGTCGAGAAATCGGTGGTATTCCCCATTGGTAGGGCTGCTGGCGATATGGGATGGGCTACCGGGTTAACATCGGCTACCGCCTGGTTCAAATATTTGGGGATATTGATCTCCTCAGACTCCACTGCCTCGTAGGCCCTCAACATTAGCCCACTCTTGTCACGTGTCAAAGAGGAGGTGAAGACATGGTCTTCATTACCACTATCTCTTCTCATCCGATCGCCTATTTTTAAAATGGCCTAGCTTCCTTGTATGCTTTATCAGCTTCAAATTTTCCCCACATTATCCCAGCATCCTGGTTCCGACAGGTAAACACAGTTTTAATTCAATTCCTATGGAGTGGAGGTGCGGCACGCATTGCCCTCCAAACATGTTACCAGTCCATGTATTGTGGGGGCATTGCTGTGGCTGGTGTGCAATCATGCTACTTTGCCTCCCATTTATTGGTCATTAACGATTGGTGGTACTGCGCCCAGGATGATCCATCATATGCGACAGAGAGATGGACAATGGGTGATGTCCCACTCCTCAAACTCCTTTACAGCGAGAGGGGACTGAGTTTCCTTCCCCCAGTGACGCAAGTTGTAATATGTGTCTGGGGGCACTCTCTCCAGTGGCTGGGGTGGTGGGGGAGGTTGACGCTGGAAACTCCTCTATGGCGGGGCATTTTTCTTAGGGTGGGTTCCATAGATGGGACAACATAGGGATATCCACCCTAAGCAATGTCATGAGGGGCACTGTGTTAAAATCATTTCAGGAACTACAAACTGAATATCAGCTTCACTGCAGCCAGTTTTATAAATATCTACAGTTCCGCCATGCCATAAGCCCCTCGTTGCACGACATACAGCTCTTACCTGAGTTTAACCCAATAGAGGGCAAACTGTTAATGGGCGACTTAGGTACTCATAAGGTCACACAAATCTGCCATATACTGGTCACAAACAGCTCCACAACCTTACCGGCCCTCCAGGCGACATGGCAAGGCGACATCAATAAGTTTGATGAAGAAGATTGGACGGAAGCCCTGGGTGCCCCCGAGGGGCAGCCATCTCCTCTCATCTCTGCTTTATTCAATTTTAATATTTACATAGAGCCTACTATACCAGACACCATTTATGGTGCATGGGTGAAGTTGGATTGCCCACCTGCCTTCGATGTGGCAGAGAGAAAGGAACCTTCCTCCACACAGTGAGGAGTTGTGGGACATTGCAGTGCTTCTGGCATGGGGTGACATGATCTAGTCTGGCAGATGTCCTCTCCTGGGAGATCCTGTTTGACCCTAAATTGATCATCCTCCACTGCACAGAGGGGGTGGGAAGGAACCACTACAAATGAGACGTTTTATTCTTTGGATTCACGCTAGCGAAGAGAGACATTGCTGGTATGTGGAAAGTGGATTCCATACCATCTATAGGGTCATGGAAGAAAGGTATGGATCATTGTATGGGCCTCAAGATTACAGTGTTTCAGGCTAGGGGCTGCCCACAAAAACATAATAAAATATGGGGGCGCTGAGCCGATTATAGAGGTATAGTCCTGGCTCCAGTGTGTCCTGTTGCAGATCAGTGGGATATGAAAATACAAACATACAGAGCCACAACATGACAGTACATTATGGGATCCAAGAACATATCTATATGCGACCTCTATAAGGGGCATGCTGGGTTGGAGGGGGGAATGGGAAAAGTCTGTGCCAGTTTTTGTTTCACATTAGTTTATGGGTATTCACCGTACACTGATTTATGTATGTATGTGGGCCATTTTGGCTTGGTTATGTTGTCAAAACCCAATAAAATT
Organism: Calotriton arnoldi; assembly: GCA_963921515.1. NCBI lineage: Eukaryota > Metazoa > Chordata > Amphibia > Caudata > Salamandridae > Calotriton > Calotriton arnoldi. Next base: position 461,620 of record CAWUFW010006728.1, on the reverse strand, counting down.
AGTTGTGGAAAAAAAGCATCCACTCCATTTTTCGCAAGAATGAGCTGCCCCTAGGGCAGCGCATTCACCCTAATACGGCACACTTTCCTTGTTTGAGCAGGGTGTACCTTTTAAAAGGTGCACCCTGTGCAAACAAGGAAAATGCGCCGTATGTATGATACGGCCCCTGGGAGGTATTCACAGTGCAATGTCTGCCCTACAGAGAACTTTTCAGGCTTTGGCCTACTCACTGACCGCTGCCTACCATCTCCCCAATCTTGTGGCCCGTTATTTCCCCATCCCAATACATTATTTTCAAACCTGTCCCAAAAACACTCACACGTGCATGCACCCACTCATACAGACCCATACAGCACTTCCAAACAGAAACACAAACCACACAAGAAACACTTGTGCACATCCAAACAGACAGACACCACACACACACCACCACACCAACAGGCCCCCACCCACATCACATCCACACCCAGCACAGACAATACCACAGCCACAAACACACACCCCACTCCATCAAATCCACAGACAGCATGGCACCAACACAGACTCATGCGCACACCTTACTCCCATTACAACCACGCACAGCACAGAAGACACCACCCCCACATGCCCACAAGCCACCCCCATCACAACCACTTAAAGCACAGATGACTCCACACCCAGATGCCCACAACCAACCCCATCACAATCACACACAGCACAGACTACACAACACCCACATGCACACACAACATCCCCACCATCACATCCACACACACTGCAAACACAACCACACCCACAATTCCCAAAACATTAACATGAACAACACCCACACCCTTTAAATCCCCAGCAACACCTTCCACAGACACAGCAATCACATAGTACACACCCAAGAAAATGAGACTCTCACAATCATGCACCCAACAACCACATGAGACACAAGACACACCCATACTTGAAGCACATACGCCAGACCCACAAACAAGTGCACCCTCAAAGGAGACGGGCACATCAAACACTGTTACTCCCTTTACCTCCTAGACCCCACTCCTTCCCAAACAGCATACCAACTTCCCCACTGAAGATTCTACCTTTTCTCTTGCCCTCAACCCTCAAAAGCCCTTCCAAACACTATCCTAAACCTCACACACATAAGACCACCTCTTCCACATCAAAATCCTCCCCTATCACAGACCCATCCAACCCTTCCACTTCCCAATGCACCCCTTCCAAGCGTCAATCCACCTCTTACACTTCCAAACCTATCACACCCAGATAAAAGTCCACCTCTTCTAAAACCCCCCAATTTTAAACAGAAGTGCACCTCTTCCTCTTCCCCAGCCCCTCCTCCTAAACAAAAATCCACCTCTTACTCTTCCCAACCCAACCCACCCCTTCCCAACAGACGGACACCCATCCCAAGCCCACACAGCCCTCTCCCAAGTAGGTGCCTGTCCTGGCCCTTCCTGAGGAGGATCCTCTGACAGTGTTGTTTTAGGCAAGATTGGTGGAACAGCAATGTGCACTGCAGAAATGTTGCTTTCTGGACAGGCTTTGGCCTTCAGTTCTGGAGAGTGATTCTCTTGTTTTGGAAATAACATTTTTTTAAATAGTTGAGCACATTAGTCCTGGCATTACCTTTGCATAACTACTGTTAGGTACCTAGCAATGTTGCAGAGCTTAGATTATGTAAAATATGTATTTGTTTGCACTTTATGGCAGGGTCTACAACAATTACATTTACAGTGTTCTTAGTTATGTATACATAGAGGTTGATATGCTATGTGATGTGCTCCCACGTGGCGTGCCTTCTGAGGAAGCAAGGAGTAGGGGGGTGGTTTCTGTGACCCGGCACTTATTTGGCAGTGACCGAAAAGCCTTATCCTTTCCCACACAGCAATGGGTGCGTGCAAGGGTTTACAATCTGGCTTTCCTTTGCCCTGGTATATAAGTAGGAGATCTTATCGTACACCACATAGTAATGGCTGAGTGCCTGGGGTGATTAACGAGTGGTTTTTCGCCCTGTACCTTTACCCAGCAGCCTTTAGTGAACTTGAATATTAATAATTAAAACCATTGTTTCTTGGTCTCGTTTTTCATTTCCTATGTGTTACGTGGCTTTTATACATTTACTTTCATTCATTTCATGTTGTCCTTCCTTTTTATGTACTCCTATTTTTTAGTGTGTGAATACGAAGGCCACCACCCCTCCTTTGACCAAGTTTTTGGTATCCCCTAAAGTCTAGGGTAAGGAGTAGGTGTGTTTCTAACTTTGGTCACTAGTAATCTTAGTGGACATAGTTACTGTGCTGGATGTAGAATCCTATAATCCTAATAAGATGGTTCTATGGCTAAATAGACACTGGACATACTTGTGGAGATTTCCCACCATAGTTAATATTAGTTATTGTTTCCCCTTTTTGGCCAGAAAGTGTTCTTGTGTTCCATTACCCACTCACACTCACGAGATATTCTTTATCTATTGCACGTTTTGGGTGATGAATACAAGCATGCAAGAATGCCTGTGGCTATAGTAATATAATTCACCATGGTGTGTGTTAGAACTGGGGGTCTCTAGTTGGCAGAGGTAGGTACCTTTGTCCAAATAGGGACCCTTGCTTCTAGTCAGGGTCAGGGGGATACACTACTAAAATAACCCCTGCTCACCCCCTTGGTAGCTTGGCACGAGCAGGCAGGCTTATCTCAGAGGCAGTGTGTAAAGCATTTGTGAACACATACAGTAACCCAGTGACAACACTACAGATGGACACCACACAGGTTGTAGTATAAAAATAAGTATTTTTATATAGACTTAACACAAGACCCAAACGACAAAAATCCACAATACAATACGAAAAATATGACTGTCAAATGGTAGAAAATAGCTCAGTTAAATAAAGATGATAAATGCGACACTTTACTCTCAATGTACCTTTGGATGCGTAACGCAAAACAAACAAAAGGGTCACAGGGAAGGTGATGCTTCGATTCCTTACACGCAGAAAGGAGGATGCGTCGGTTTCTTACTGCGGCCCGGTTCCAATGCGATGATGATCAAGTGCGATGCGAGAAAATGGCGTCTTGCTTACAGTGCGACAACGTAGACGGGATGTGTGCACGCCCGACGGCCGTGCAGCGACTCGCCGATCTTCTGAGCCGTGACAGGCCCTGTGATATTATTCTCCGGTGATGCGCCGGCGTCCTCTGTGGCAGCGGCATGCTTCTCCGGTGATGCGAGGCGCTTCGGTGATGCAACAGCGGCAGCAGCGGCACGCTTACTCTGCGATAACAACTGCTGCGGCGGCACGCTTCTCCAGTGATGCAGGGCGCTTCGGTGATGCAACAGCGGCAGCAGCGGCACGCTTACTCTGCGATGCGACAACAACTGCTGCGGCGGAGACACGCTTCCTCTTCGTTGCGTCGCTCTTCCAGCTGCCAGCGACACGCAGTCTCTCAGAAGGCCCAACAGCAGTAGGCACTTTAATTCCCAGCAAGGGAATTCAGGAGGGGAGCTGGGGGTGAAGTCTTGTATCCCTGAGACTTCAGGCAGGAGGCAAGCTCAATGTTCAAGCCCTTGGAGATCTTCTTCAAGATGATGAAAGCACACTCAGTCCTTTTCTCCTTTCTTTGGCAATAAAGTAACCACTGCAGGCCAACCCCAACAACACGCAGCATAGGGGTAGTCTCCTCCTTCAGCTTCCTGGTTCTTCTCCTCAGGAAAGGTTCGTCTTGATTCTCAGAAGTGATCTAAAATCTTGGGGTCTGGGTCCCAATATTTATACCCATAAATCCTTTGTCCTCTGAAGGCAGAGGGTCCTGTACCTAGTCCAAACCAGTTCTGGGTGCATTCTGCCAGTGCACTCCTTCTTCCTTTGTCAGTGTGGGCCAGGGACATCGTACACACCACAGGAGGTGGAGCCAGCATTGTGGAAGGCAGGCACAGCTCTATTTAGGCCCAGGTGCTACTCCTCCCACCACTCTACATGCAGATAGGTCTATTCAGCCCTGTGCTGACTCACCCTGTCTCCTGGAGTCCCCCAGCCCCTGTCACTCACAATACCAGACATACAATACACAAGCTAGAAGAGGCAGCTGGATGGTTAGGCAAGAAAATACCTACTTTCTAAAAGTGGTATTTTCAAACACAGAATGTTAAAACCAACTTCACTAAAAGATGTATTTTATCATTCTGAGTTCAGGCATACTAAATTCGTTTTTCTACCATGTTCCCTGGGTCAGTTAGGATTATAAGATGTTATAATCAAACTGCCCATTCTGGCCTATGGGGACAGGTAGCCTTGCAATAGTGAAAAACGAAATTGGCTGTAATTCACTATCAGGGCATGCCACACACATCAGGGCATGTCCTACCTCTTACATACAATGCACCCTGCCCGCAGGCCTACTTTAGGGGTGACTAACATGCAGAAAAGGGAAGGTTTGGGGACTGGTAAGTGGGTGCACTTACCAAGTCGACATGGCAGTACCAGACTGCACACAGGCTCTGCAATGGCAGGCCTGAGACACGCTTTCCAAGCTGCTCCGGTGGGTGGCACAACCAGTGCATTTGATTTACAGGCCCTGGGCACACGCGGTGCACTGTACTAGGGTCTGACAGTAAATCAAATAAGCCAATCATGGAGTCACTAATCCATACATCAATTTATCATAGGGAGCACTTGCACTTTGGCACTGATTAGCAGTGGCAAAGTGCCCAAAGCATCTAAACCAGCAAAACAGGTCAAAAACAGAGGTGGCATAGCGAAAAAAAGGAAGGGAGACCCACGCCAATGGTGCCAGGTCTAACAGTGTGCGTTTGGATAAATAATCGTGTTTTGCACACAATACACTCTCCTTGACCTGTCTCTTCGCAGGTGCATGATGATTTGCGCATAAGAGTGTCCAAGGTAGGATTCCCTTGGGCACACCTTAGGTGCACTCCCCCAATTAGCATGTAGAGATATAGGGGACACCCGATAATGCTTTGTAGGGTTTCAACAGCTCTGACGAATGCCCTAGACCTTTTTGGCTCTTTGCGCGGGCAAAAACATGTTGGCTTACTACAAGATGGATTAGAGACATTACTCTCTTAAGGTTCCATTGTAGTATTTGTTTTTAAAGTACCTAAGGTCCTCTCTAATAAAGGAAATAACCGAGGTACCTGCAGGTATTTTTAATTAAACTGGATCCCGCTTTTGTCCTGTAAGTTTTATGTAAGAACTCCCTCCTTTCGCCAAGCCTTCGCAGAGGTTGACTCCGCCCTGGTAGCACCATCTTACCAGGGTGGGGAGAGGATGCCTATGATGAAGCATGACACAATACTGTGTGTGAGGCATCCTCTTCCACTAAGGATGGCCTCTTAGACGTTCTTAGACCACACATGACTTACAGCATTTAGATTTCCATATCTAACCACGATTTCCTTGCTTATTGTATTGGTATAGGCAACCTACTTCTTTTGTGTTTGTCATTAGATTTTGCACTCAGCCATTAACCATAGTAATGATGATTTGCACCACTTAATTGATGTGGGATCATTCCTTGGGATGTGTGACTAAAGGTGTGTCTGTTTCATCTTGATTGATGTTCAAAATGTAGAGGTTTGTATCTATTGTCCTTGGAGCCAGTGCAGGAGTTGCACAGGAAAGGGGAAATGTTGCATGGATGGATATGTGGCAGGATTCTGATCTGGGACAGAGATTTATTTGGGTTGTATTACAAACGGTAAAGGTTACAGCTTGTCTAGAACAATGTCAACATGCATTGCAGTTGGTTATGCTATTGGTTGTCAGAGATATTCTTAAAAAATGATGGTCCTGTGCATCTGTTAACCCCTTCCATGCTCAGGACGGCCGGGAGCCGTCCTGAGCCACGGTGGTCGTGTGCTCAGGACGGCTCCCGGTCGTCCTGGCACCCACCCACGGGGGAAGCGCTGGCGCTCCCCCTGTGGGCCAGCAATCTTTGTGCCCCCACCGGGGATTGGCAGGGGAAGCCCTTCCCCTGCCTCCCTCCGCCCCCCTTCCGCGTCATCAATGACGTCAGCGCGCGAGGCGCGCTGACGTCATTGAGGGATTCCCAACGCGCTGGAAGCCATTTGCTTCCAGCACGTTGGAGAACGAGGAGGTGAGTTTCTCCTCGATGCGGGTAGGGGGTACTTTTTAAAAGGCATCGGAGGAAAGGAAAGGTTTCCCTTTCCTCCGATGTCTTTTAAAAAAGCATTCCTGCTGCACGATCGCGCCTGGGGCGCAATCGTACAGCAGGAATGCCCATTTCTTTTTTTTTTTTAAAGGGGCATATTGTTTTGGGGAGCGGCCCCTTGGGCAAGGGTCGCTCCCCTTGGGGGAGAAATGTTTGTAGTTTGTTCTGCCCCCCTTGGGGGGGGCAGATTTGGGCGCAAATGTATATTTTTATTAATAGGTGCCCACTGGGCCACCAGGGATTTTTTTTTTTTTAATTGCCCATTTTGTTTTGGGGAGCGGCCCCTTGGGCAAGCGTCGCTCCCCTTGGGGGAAAAAGGTATTTTCTTTGTTCTGCCCCTCTTGGGGGGGCAGATCGATGTCCCAAAAATAATTTAATGTGTATTTATATGTGCCCACTAGGCCACCAGGGATGTGTAATGTTTTGTAAATGGCCATTTTGTTTTGGGGAGCGGCCCGTTGGGCAAGGGTCACTCTCCTTGTGGGAGCAATGTTTGTAATTTGTTCTGCCCCCCTTGGGGGGGGGCAGATTGGGGCGCAAATTTATATTTTTATTAATGGGTGCCCACTGGGCCACCAGGGATTTTTTTTTTTTAATTGGCCATTTTGTTATGGGGAGCGTCCCCTTGGGCAAGGGTCGCTTCCCTTGGGGGAAAATGTATTTTCTTTGTTCTGCCCCTCTTGGGGGGGCAGATCGATGTCCCTAAATTAATTTAATGTGTATTTAATTTAATGTGTCCCTAGGCCACCAGGGATGTGTAATGTTTTGTAAATGGCCATTTTGTTTTGGGGAGCGGCCCCTTGGGCAAGGGTTGCTCCCCTTGGAGGAGCAATGTTTTTACTTTGGTCTGCCGCCCTTGGGGGGGGCAGATCGCCTTTAAATAAAATATATATTTAGGTATAGGTGCCCACTAGACCACCAGGGATTATTTTGTGGGGAGTGGCCCCTTCGGCAAGGGTCACTCCCCCTCGGGGGCAATGTTTTTGGCTGTCTGCGTCCCCCTAGGGGGGCAGATCTCGCCATTTTTTATGTAGTTGCCCACTAGACCACCAGGGATTAATTTGTGGGGAGTGGCCCCTTAGGCAAGGGTCGCTCCCCCTTGGGGCAATGTTTTTGGCTGTCTGTTCCCCCCCTAGGGGGTCAGATCTCGCCATTGTTTATTTAGTGGCCCACTAGACCACCAGGGATTAATTTGTGGGGAGTGGCCCCTTGGGCAAGGGTCGCTCTCCTTTATGGGAGAATGATTGGGGCCACTTCTGCCCTCTTTGGGTGGCACATCAGCAGTATGTTTTTATGCCCATCTGCCCCCAAGGGGGGCTGAAGCCACTAGACACCAGGGTTTTTTTAATTTTGGTGTTGGGGAGTGGCCTCCTGGGCAAGGGTTGCTTCCCTTTTTACGGGGGTGAATATTTTATTTATACTGTTAGGCCCACCTACCCCTTAGCTTGGTTGGTGGATTGTTTGTAGACTGGTGCATTATTTGCATATGTGACTGTAATGTTTTTTTCTCATTTTTATTCTAGTGTTACGCTTTTGATTCTTTTTTGCGGTTTCGGCAGCAGTTGTCCTGCAGTTTTGCGTAATTGCATTTATTTGGTAAGAAAAACATTTTTGTTGTGTTTACTCCAAATGAGTATTATTGTCATGCACGAATTAATTTTTTTGTTAGTGGTGTCATAATGGCAACATATTTAGTTAGTGGTTTGAGCATGAAATTCTTTGCGATGTATTTTGCATTGTCTTATGTGTAATTTTCTTTTCTTTTTCTTTTTAGTGGGATATTCTTGATCCTTACTGTGTCTGTGCAGAGTAGGTGGTGGTGAGTCTAGCTGCTTCTGGCAAGTGAGTGGTATTGTGTCGGAGTATACAGGTCTTTGTGCTAAAGCTACTTTTTGTTTATTTCTGTTTTTTACAAAGGGTTTGTTGTTGTTGACTTGTTTGACAAGTTACCTTTATTAGTAAGCATTATGGCTAGCCGTAGAATGACTGCTCAGCAGGTGGTTGGTATGCTTCTTGAATCTTCCTCTGAGCAGGATTATGAGACTGACAGTGCGTCTGAGGGAGAGGAGGAGGGGAAGATTCAGGCAGTGAGTTTTCTCTCCACATGGAATCATCGGATGATGAAGCTACTCTCAGTGCGGATGAAGCTACTCTCGGTGTGGATGAAGCTACTCTCAGTGCAGATGAAGTGCTTGTTTTAGAGGAGGACACTGCTGTGCCGATGGTGCAAGAGGCATCTGGATTGCAGCCTGAGGCTGCAAGGCTTCCTACTGGAAGTGCTGGACTCTGGGTTGATCCAAACATGGTGCAGCCGGTGTTGCCTGCCTTTAGTGGTGATGCAGGGTGTAGAGTGGATTGTGAAAATGTTTTGCCTATACAGTTTTTTCAGTTGTTTATGGATGATGTATTTTTGGGTGAGATTGTTGAGCAGACTCATTTGTATGCTGAACAGTTTTTGAGGGACAACAGTGCCAGACTTAGGCCCCACTCTAGAGCTACCCGGTGGACTCCCACAAATCTGGAAGAGATGAAGAAGTTTTTGGGTTTGACTTTCTTGATGGGTTTGATAAGGAAGCCGTCCATGGCTTCATATTGGTCTACCAGTCCCTTGAAGGAAGCCGTCCATGGCTTCATATTGGTCTACCAGTCCCTTGATGGCAACGACCATATTTCCTGCAATTATGACTCGTGATCGGTATTTACTTTTGCTTCGGATGCTGCATTTTGTTGATAATGCTCCCGGACCCGGTAGATGTGGGTAGGTCGCTTGGAGATGTGCTATTGACACAGAACAATTGAGGAACTCCTCTTGTTTGTATCCCTACCGGGCACTGATGACGCCTGGTTATACTCACTTTATGGGGTAGGATCAGGGATTGCCAGGTATACTTACGTAGGTAATGAATCGGCTGCGGTGAGTATTTGGCCACCGCACCGTGTGTATGTGTAGATAGTCTACCTTTTATAGAGGTCCTGACGAATCGCATGTAGATCTTGACAACAAGCGTGAAACATGTTGACCTTCCTTTAAGAATGATGATGCCTTTACTTGAGACATAATACTCATTTTTGAGCATCACATTATCACTCTTTTTAATTAGGGTAGGAGACCATTTGAATAAATTACATTTAATGGAACTCCCAACTCTATTTTAGATCACACATTCAACTTTACACATCTACACAATTCTGGCCCCATACCCCCACTTCACCATACGGCTATTGGAAGAAGATCTCCGATAAAGAGCCCCTACTATAGGGAGCCCATTGGGTATTGCACCGCCGACCCGACGAGGAGCAGCCCAGATGATGAAGCATGACACCCTTTGGGTGTGTGAGGGCATTACAATCCAATAATTGGACTTCCCACCTTGAACCAAATTTGGATCAGGTCGGTGTCACTTCCCTTGTGTTGACAACCATCAGGAACAGCATATCTGTATACTTTCATTAGTTCACTCAGGGCGTTTATGCTGGACCTTCCTCCATTCCGATAGGAGGAGAAAGCCCGTCGGTCCCCCCCTTTTTTGTTTCCTTAATGCTTTGGCGTTGCCACGAGATCACCCTGACTGTGACCGTCTTTTTAAGATTCGGCCTGTTCTTGATCACTTTGTAGATCGATTTTCAGAGATCTATACTCCAGGGAAAGAAATATCTATTGATGAGTCTTTGGTCCTGTTCAAGGGCCGTTTGGTTTTTAGGCAGTACATTCCTAGCAAGAGGGCACGTTATGGAATTAAGCTGTATATGTTGTCTGAGAGTAGGACAGGATATGTTTTTAATTTCCGTGTGTACACAGGTAGGGATTCCACTATTGACCCCCCTGGTTGTCCGTCCACTTTTGGAGTTTCAGAGAAAATTGTGTGGGGTCTTGCTAGAGGACTGTTTAACAGAGGCCACCATTTGTACCTTGATAACTTCTACACTGCTGTGCAATTGTTTAAGGAATTGTTCAAAGTGGACACTTTTGCTTGTGGCACAATCCGCCATAACCGTAAAGGTTATCCAAAAGAGCTTGTTTGCAAAAAACTTCAGAGGGGACAGTGCAGTTCCTTGCGTAGTGATGAACTACTAGCTGTGAAATTTGTGGACAGGAGGGATGTGTACATGCTGACTACCATCCATGATGAGAGTACTTCAGCTGTGGCTGTTTGGGGTCAGATTGCTGAAGTGCGCGAACCTGTGTGCATTTTAGACTACAATAAGCACATGGGTGGTGTTGATAGAGTAGATCAGAGGTTGGAACCTTACACTGCTATTCGTAAGGCTTACATTTGGTATAAGAAGTTGGCCATCCATCTCTTCAATTTAGCAACTTTCAATGCTTTTGTTGTGTTCAAGGAGAGTTCTCCTGCGTCAAAGTTGACTTTTGTTCAGTTTCAGGAGTCTGTGATAGGCAGCCTTGTTGTTGTGGAACAGGCAAGTGTTCCTAGAGTTGGAGTGGTGGAGGATGTGGCTAGATTGAAAGATCGCCACTTTCCTGATTTAATTCCTCCCACGCCCAAAAAAACCAATCCCTGTAAGAGATGTAAAGTCTGCTTGCGAAGAGGTGTGCGGAAGGAGAGTCGTATGCACTGTGCCGATTGTCCTTCTAATTCTGGGCTGTGTGTGCCCACATGTTTCAGATTGTATCACACTCAAAAGAGTTTTGGGGAGCAACCATGAGTCTAATAGTGTACAGCCTGGTCTGTATGATTTGATATAGTTCAGTTTAACGTTTGGCAATAGAATGATGTCTTCAGTTACTGCTGTTGTTTTTGTAGTTAACGTTTTGTATTTAGTTGCAATTTGTTTGTGTTTTCATTCTTGTTTAAAAAAAAATTATGACGGTGTGCGTGGACTGGCACTTGGCTGGCGGTGTGCGTGGACTGGAGCTTGGCTGGCGGTGTGCATGGACTGGCGCTTGGCTGGCGGTGAGTGGACTGGAGCTTGGCTGGTGGTGAGTGGACTGGCGCTTGGCTGGCGGTGTGTGTGGATTGATGCTTGGCTGGCGGTGTGCGTGAATTGGCGCTTGGCTGGCGGTGTGCGTGGACTGGTGCTTGGCTGGCAGTGAGTGGACTGGCGCTTGGCTGGCGGTGTGCGTGGATTTGCGCTTGGCTGGCGGTGTGCGTGGATTGGCGCTTGGCTGGCGGTGTGCGTGGATTGGCGCTTGGCTGGCAGTGTGCGTGGATTGGCGCTTGGCTGGCAGTGTGCATGGACTGGCACTTGGCTGGCGGTGTGCGTGGACGGGCGCTTGGCTGGCGGTGTGTGAGTAGTGACTTGCTGCTGGTCACTACACACACTGCTAGCTAAACACCACTCCACGCAATCCGTGAGCTGGTGTGGTTGCTGTGTCAGGAATGTGGGCGTGTGAAAGTGATGGGCCCTTGAATGGCGCTGTCTGCTGGTGTGAGTGTTGTAATGTGCTGGGCCCGTGGCTGGCGGTGTGAATGGTTTTGTATGTGTCACACGTATGAAAGGTGTATGAATGGCCTGTAAAGCGGTTGGTGCCTTGTCGTGGCTTTACAGCTCACGAGCTGTGAGTCAATGGTTCAGTTTCTCGTCCTTTCAATTATTAACAGTGCATTTCATTTTTGTGAAATCTCTGGTTAATACAACTGTATATACTGAACCATCACTCACCCTCGTGCCAAATCCAACCAGTATGTCTGTGTGCTTGAAGAATAGGTGGTTATGCAGAAATATTTGTCTTTTCTGTCTTTCTCAAGCAGGGTGTACCTTGTCACTTTTTGTGAGTGTTGTAATGTGTTGGTTTTGTGCCTGGTGGTGTGAATGGTCTTGTGTGTATCACGTATGAAAGGTGTGTGAATGGCCTGTAAAGCGTTTGGTGCCTTGCCGTGGCTTTACAGCTCACGAGCTGCGAGACACTGGTTCAGTTTTTTGTCATTTTAATTATTGACAGTGCATTTCATTTTTGTGAAATCTCTTGTTAATAAAATTTTATATACTGAACCATCACTCGCCCTCGTGCCAAATCCAACCAGTATGTGTGTGTGCTTGAGGAATAGATGGCTGTGCAGCAATCTTTGTCTTTTTAGTCTCTCTGCCAAGGTGTACATTCCATCTAAGAATAACCTACAAACTGTAGATATTGTTGTAAACTAAACACCCATGGGAGTACATGGTGATGTCTCTCTTGTGGATACCAACACGTTATCTTACCCACAATGTCCTGCAAACCTCAAAATGTCTGTCACATTTTCCTTGCATTATTGTGCCAAAATTTTCACGCTGCAGAAAGAAACAACAAATTTCCTATCCCCCGCCTTTCTCCAAGTATTCCAATAGAAATGGTACCTCACTCACGTGGGAGGCCCAAGTACCCGCGACAGGCAAGGGCCCAAAACGTAGTGAGGCGACATCAAAATTGCCTATCACAAAACAACCTGGTTTTGCAAGGGGGGTCACCTGGGTTTTTGGCCCGTGCTCGGCGGCCATCTAGGGAAACCTACCAAACCCACACATTTCTGAAAACTAGACACCCTATGGATTCCAGGGAGGTATGGCTTGCGTGGATCCCCCAACGTTTCCTTACCCAGAATCCCCTGCAAACCTCAAATGTAGCTGAAAAAATCACTTTTTTTGAACATTTTTGTGTGGGAAAGTTGTGACATCACCGGGCTGACTCAAATTTCCTACCACCCAGCGTTCCCCTGGGTCTCCCGATAAAAATGGTGCCTCACTCATGTGGGAGGCCCAAGTACCCGCGACAGGCAAGGGCCCAAAACGTAGTGAGGCGACATCAAAATTGCCTATCTCAAAACGACCTGGTTTTGTAAGGGGGGTCACCTTTGTTTTTGGCCCCGTGCTCGGCGGCCATCTAGGGAAACCTACCAAACCCACACATTTCTGAAAACTAGACACCAGGGGGATTCCAGGGAGGTATGGCTTGCGTGGATCCCCCAATGTTTCCTTACCCAGAATCCCCTGCAAACCTCAAATGTTGCTGAAAAAGTCACTTTTTTCACACATTTTTGTGTGGGAAAGTTGTGCATCACCGGGCTGACACAAATTTCCTACCACCCAGCATTCCCCAGGGTCTCCCGATAAAAATGGTGCCTCACTCGTGTGGGAGGCCCAAGTACCCGCGACAGGCAAGGGCCCAAAACGTAGTGAGGCGACATCAAAATTGCCTATCTTAAAACGACCTGGTTTTGCAAGGGGGGGTCACCTTTGTTTTTGGCCCCGTGCTCAGCCGCCATCTATGGAAACCTACCAAACCCACACATTTCTGAAAACTAGACACCCGGGGGATTCTAGGGAGGTATGGCTTGCGTGGATCCCCCAACGTTTCCTTACCCAGAATCCCCTGCAAACCTCAAATTTAGCTGAAAAAAATAACTTTTTTTGCACATTTTTGTGTGGGAAAGTTGTGACATCACCGGGCAGACAAAAATTTCCTACCACCCAGCGTTCCCCCGGGTCTCCCGATAAAAATGGTGCCTCACTCGTGTGGGAGGCCCAAGTACCTGCGACAGGCAAGGGCCCAAAACTTATTGAGGCAACATCAAAATTGCCTATCATAAAATGTTTTGGGCCCTTGCCTGTCGCGGGCACTTGGGCCTCCCACACGAGTGAGGCACCAACTTTCCCACACAACAATGTGTGAAAAAAGTGACTTTTTCAGCAAAATATGAGGTTTGTAGGGGATTCTGGGTAAGGAAACGTTGGGGGATCCACGCAAGCCATACCTCCCTGGAATCCCCCGAGTGTCTAGTTTTCAGAAATGTGTGTGTTTGATAGGTTCCCGAGATGGCCGCCGAGCACGGGGCCAAAAACAAAGGTGACCCCCCTTGCAAAACCAGGTCGTTTTGAGATAGGCAATTTTGATGTTGCCTCAATACGTTTTGGGCCCTTGCCTTCGCGGGTACTTGGGCCTCCCACACGAGTGAGGCACCATTTTTATTGGGATACCCGGGGAACGCTGGGTGGTAGGAAATTTGTGTCAGCCCAGTGATGCCACAACTTTCCCACACAAAAATGTGCGAAAAAAGTGATTTTTTCAGCTAAATTTGAGGTTTGCAGGGGATTCTGGGTAAGGAAACGTTGGGGGATCCACGCAAGCCATACCTCCCTGGAATCCCGGGTGTCTAGTTTTCAGAAATGTGTGGGTTTGGTAGGTTTCCTAGATGGTCGCCGAGCACGGGGCCAAAAACCAAGGTGAACCCCCTTGCAAAACCAGGTTGTTTTGAGATAGGCAATTTTGATGTTGCCTCAATACGTTTTGGGCCCTTGCCTGTCGCGGGTACTTGGGCCTCCCACACGAGTGAGGCACCATTTTTATCGTGAGACCCAGGGGAACGCTGGGTGGTAGGAAATTTGTGTCCGCCCGGTAATGCCACAACTTTCCCACACAAACATGTGTGAAAAAAGTTATTTTTTCAGCTAAATTTGAGGTTTGCAGGGGATTCTGGGTAAGGAAACGTTGGGAAATCCACGCAAGCCATACCTCCCTGGAATCCTCCGGGTGTCTAGTTTTCAAAAATGTATAGGTTTGCTAGGTTTCCCTAGGTGCCGGCAGAGCTAGGGTTCAAAAACTACAGCTAGGCAGTTTGCCAAAAATGGGTCATTTTTCGCTGCGAAATTGTGGTGTGTCCACGTTGTGTTTTGCACCGTTTCCTGTCGCGGGAACTAGGCCTACCCACACAAGTGAGGTGCCATTTTTCTCGGAAGACTTTGGGGAACGCGGGGTGGGTGGAAATTTGTGGATCCATGCAGATTCCAGAACTTTCCACAACAGAAATGTGAGGAAAATGTGTTTTTTTTGACAATTTTTTTGGTTCGCAAGGGATTCTGGGTAGCAGAACCTGGTGAGAGGCAGTCAAGTCACCCCATCCTGAATTCCCCTGGGTGTCTAGTTTTCAAAAATGTATAGGTTTGCTAGGTTTCCCTAGGTGCCGGCAGAGCTAGGGTTCAAAAACTACAGCTAGACACTTTGCCAAAAAAGGGTCATTTTTCAATGTGAAATTGTGGTGTGTCCACGTCGCGTTTTGCACCGTTTCCTGTCGCGGTCACTAGGCCTACCCACGCAAGTGAGGTACCATTTTTCTCGGAAGACTTTGGGGAACGCGGGGTGGGTGGAAATTTGTGGATCCACACAGATTCCAGAACTTTCCACCACAGAAATGTGAGGAAAATGTATTTTTTTTTTTTTACAATTGTTTAGGTTTGCAAGGGATTCTGGGTAACAGAACCTGGTGGAAGCCAGTCAAGTCACCCCATCCTGGATTCCCCTGGGTGTCTAGTTTTTAAAAATGTATAGGTTTGCTAGGTTTCCCTATGTTCCGGCAGAGCTAGGGTTCAAAAACTACAGCTAGGCACTTTGCCAAAAAAGGGTCATTTTTCACTGTGAAATTGTGGTGTGTCCACGTTGCGTTTTGCACCGTTTCCAGTCGCGGGCCCTAGGCCTACCCACACAAGTAAGGTACCATTTTTCTCGGAAGACTTTGGGGAACGTGGGGTGGGTGGGAATTTGTGGATCCACTCAGATTCCAGAACTTTCCACCACAGAAATGTGAAGAAAATGTGTTTTTTTGACAATTTTGTAGGTTTGCAAGGGATTCTGGGTAACAGAACCTGGTGAGAGGCAGTCAAGTCACCCCCTCCTGGACTCCTCTGGGTGTCTAGTGTTCAAAAATGTATAGGTTTGCTAGGTTTCCATAGGTGCCGGTAGAGCTAGGGTTAAAAAACTACAGCTAGGCACTTTTCCCAAAAAGCGCCATTTTTCAAAGTGAAATTGTGGTGTGTCCACGTTGTGTTTTGCACCATTTCCTGTCGCGGTCACTAGGCCTACCCATGCAAGTGAGGTACCATTTTTCTCGGAAGACTTTGGGGAACGCGGGGTGGGTGGAAATTTGTGGATCCATGCAGATTCCAGAACTTTCCACCACAGAAATGTGAGGAAAATGTAGTTTTTTTGACAATTATTTAGGTTTGCAAGGGATTCTGGGTAACAGAACCTGGTGAGAGGCAGTGAAGTCACCCCATCCTGGACTCCTCTGGGTCTCTAGTGTTCAAAAATGTATAGGTTTGCTAGGTTTCCCTAGGTGCCGTCAGAGCTAGGGTTCAAAAACTACAGCTAGGCACTTTGCCAAAAAAGGGTCATTTTTCAATGTGAAATTGTGGTGTGTCCACATTGCGTTTTGCGCCGTTTCATGTCGCGGTCACTAGGCCTACCCACGCAAGTGAGGTACCATTTTTCTCAGAAGACTTTGTGGAACGCAGGGTGGGTGTAAATTTGTGGATCCATGCAGATTCCAGAACTTTCCACACAGAAATGTGAGGAAAATGTGTTTTTTTGACAATTTGTTAGGTTTGCAAGGGATTCTGGGTAACAGAACCTGGTGAGAGGCAGTCAAGTCACCCCATACTGGATTCCCCCGGGTGTTCAGTTTTCAAAAATGTATAGGTTTGTAGGTTTCCCTTGGTGCCGGCAGAGCTAGGGTTAAAAAACTACAGCTAGGCACTTTGCCAAAAAAGGGTCATTTTTCACTGTGAAATTGTGGTGTGTCCACGTTGCGTTTTGCGCCGTTTCCTGTCGCGGGCACTAGGCCTACCCATGCAAGTGAGGTACCATTTTTCTCGGAAGTCTTTGGGGAACGCGGAGTGGGTGGACATTTGTGGATCCACGCAGATTCCAGAACTTTCCATCACAGAAATGTGAGGAAAATGTGTTTTTTTGACAATGTTTTAGGTTTGCAAGGGATTCTGGGTAACAGAACATGGTGGGAGCCAGTCAAGTCACCCAATCCTAGATTCCCCTGGCTGTCTAGTTTTCAAAAATGTATAGGTTTGCAAGGTTTCCCTAGGTGCCGGCAGAGCTAGGGTTTAAAAACTACAGCTAGGCACTTTGCCAAAAAAGGGTAATTTTTTACTGTGAAATTGTGGTGTGTCCACGTTGCGTTTTGCACCATTTCCTGTTGCGGGAACTAGGCCTACCCACACAAGTGAGGTACCATTTTTCTCGGAAGACTTTGGGGAACGCGGGGTGGGTGGAAATGTGTGTATCCACGCAGATTCCAGAACTTTCCACCACAGAATTGTGAGGAAAATGTGTTTTTTAAAATAATTTTTTCGGTTTGCAAGGGATTCTGGGTAACAGAACCTGGTGAGAGGCAGTCAAGTCACCCCATCCTGAATTCCCCATGGTGTCTAGTTTTCAAAAATGTATAGGTTTGCTACGTTTCCCTAGGTGCCGGTAGAGCTAGGGTTCAAAAACTACAGCTAGGCACTATTCCAAAAAAGGGTAATTTTTCAATGTGAAATTGTGGTGTGTCCACGTTGCGTTTTGAACCGTTTCCTGTCGCGGTCACTAGCCCTACCCATGCAAGTGAGGTACCATTTTTCTTGGAAGACTTTGGGGAACGCGGCGTGCATGGACATGTGTGGATCCACGCAGATTCCAGAACTTTCCACCACAGAATTGTGAGGAAAATGTGTTTTTAAAAATAATTTTTTAGGTTTGCAAGGGATTCTGGGTAACAGAACCTGGTGGGAGCCAGTCAAGTCACCCAATCCTGGATTCCCCTGGGTGTCTAGTTTTCAAAAATGTATAGGTTTGCTAGGTTTCCCTATGTGCCGGCAGAGCTAGGGTTCAAAAACTACAGCCAGGCACTTTGCCAAAAAAGGGTCATTTTTCACTATAAAATTGTGGTGTGTCCACGTTGCGTTTTGCGCCGTTTCATGTCGCGGTCACTAGGCCTACCCACGCAAGTGAGGTACCATTTTTCTTGGAAGTCTTTGGGGAACGCGGAGGGGGTGGAAATTTGTGGATCCACGCAGATTCCAGAACTTTCCATCACAGAAATGTGAGGAAAATGTGGTTTTTTTGACACTTTTTTAGGTTTGCAAGGGATTCTGGGTGACAGAACCTGGTGGGAGCCAGTCAAGTCACCCCATCCTAGATTCCCTTGCTTGTCTAGTTTTCAAAAATGTATAGGTTTGCAAGGTTTCCCTAGGTGCCGGCAGAGCTAGGGATCAAAAACTACAGCTAGGCACTTTGCCAAAAAAAGGTCATTTTTCACTGTGAAATTGTGGTGTGTCCACGTTGCGTTTTGCACAGTTTCCTTTTGCAGGCACTAGGCCTACCCACACAAGTGAGGTACCATTTTTCTCGGAAGACTTTGGGGAACGCGGGGTGTGTGGAAATTTGTGGATCCACGCATATTCCAGAACTTTCCACCACAGAAATGTGAGGAAAATGTGGTTTTTTTGACAATTGTTTTGGTTTGCAAGGGATTCTGGGTAACAGAACCTGGTGAGAGGCAGTCAAGTCACCCCATCCTGGATTCCCCTGGGTGTCTAGTTCTTAAAAATGTATAGGTTTGCTAGGTTTCCCTATGTGCCGGCAGAGCTAGGGTTCAAAAACTACAGCAAGGCACTTTGCCAAAAAAGGGTCATTTTTCACTGTGAAAGTTTGGTGTGTCCACGTTGCGTTTTGCACCGTTTCCTGTCACGGGCACTAGGCCTACCCACACAAGTGAGGTACCATTTTTCTCGGAAGACTTTGGGAAACGCGGGGTGGGTTGAAATTTGTGGGTCCACGCAGATTCCAGAACTTTCCACCACAGAAATGTGAGGAAAATGTGTTTTTTTTGACAATTGTTTTGGTTTGCAAGGGATTCTGGGTAACAGAACCTGGTGAGAGGCAGTCAAGTCACCCCATCCTGGACTCCTCTGGGTGTCTAGTGTTCAAAAATGCATAGGTTTGCTAGGTTTCCCTAGGTGCCGGCAGAGCTAGGGTTCAAAAACTACAGCTAGGCACTTTGCCAAAAAAGGGTCATTTTTCAATGTGAAATTGTGGTGTGTCCACGTTGCATTTTGTGCCGTTTCATGTCGCGGTCACTAGGCCTACCCACGCAAGTGAGGTACCATTTTTCTCAGAACACTTTGTGGAACGCGGGGTGGGTGGAAATTTGTGGATCCATGCAGATTCCAGAACTTTCCACTACAGAAATGTGAGGAAAATGTGTTATTTTTGACAATTTGTTAGGTTTGCAAGGGATTCTGGGTAACAGAACCTGGTGAGATGCAGTCAAGTCACCCCATCCTGGATTCCCCCGGGTGTCTAGTTTTCAAAAATGTATAGGTTTGCTAGGTTTCCCTTGGTGCCGGCAGAGCTAGCGTTCAAAAACTACAGCTAGGCACTTTGCCAAAAAAGGGTAATTTTTCACTGTGAAATTGTGGTGTGTCCACGTTGCATTTTGCGCCGTTTCATGTCGCGGTCACTAGGCCTACCCACGCAAGTGAGGTACCATTTTTCTCAGAACACTTTGTGGAACGCGGGGTGGGTGGAAATTTGTGGATCCATGCAGATTCCAGAACTTTCCACCACAGAAATGTGAGGAAAATGTGTTATTTTTGACAATTTGTTAGGTTTGCAAGGGATTCTGGGTAACAGAACCTGGTGAGATGCAGTCAAGTCACCCCATCCTGGATTCCCCCGGGTGTCTAGTTTTCAAAAATGTATAGGTTTGCTAGGTTTCCCTTGGTGCCGGCAGAGCTAGGGTTCAAAAACTAAAGCTAGGCACTTTGCCAAAAAAGGGTAATTTTTCACTGTGAAATTGTGGTGTATCCACGTTGCGTTTTGCGCCGTTTCCTGTCGCGGGAACTAGGCCTACCCACACAAGTGAGGTACCATTTTTCTCAGAAGACTTTGGGGAACGCGGGGTGGGTGGAAATTTGTGGATCCACGCAGATTCCAGAACTTTCCACCACAGAAATGTGACGAAAATGTGTTTTTTTTTACAATTGTTTTAGTTTGCAAGGAATTTTAGGTAACAGAACCTGGTGAGAGGCAGTCAAGTCACCCCATCCTGGATTCCCCTGCTTGTCTAGTTTTCAAAAATGTATAGGTTTGCTAGGTTTCCCTAGGTGCCGGCAGAGCTAGGGTTAAAAAACTACAGCTAGGCAGTTTGCCAAAAAAGGGTCATTTTTCGCTGCGAAATTGTGGTGTGTCCACGTTGTGTTTTGCACCGTTTCCTGTCACGGGAACAAGGCCTACCCACACAAGTGAGGTACCATTTTTCTCGAAAGAGTTTGGGGAACGCGGGGTGGGTGGAAATTTGTGTATCCACGCAGATTCCAGAACTTTCCACCACAGAAATGTGAGGAAAATGTGGTTTTTTGGACAATTTTTTGGGTTTGCAAGGGATTCTGGGTAGCAGAACCTGGTGAGAGGCAGTCAAGTCACCCCATCCTGAATTCCCCTGGGTGTCTAGTTTTCAGAAAATGTATAGGTTTGCTAGGTTTCCCTAGGTGCCGGTAGAGCTAGGGTTAAAAAACTACAGCTAGGCACTTTTCAAAAATAGGGTCATTTTCCAATGTGAAATTGTGGTGTGTCCACGTTGCGTTTTGCACCATTTCCTGTCGCGGTCACTAGGCCTACCCACGCAAGTGAGGTACCCTTTTTCTCGGAAGACTTTGGGAAACGCGGGGTGGGTGGAAATTTGTGGATCCACGCAGATTCCAGAACTTTCCACCACAGAATTGTGAGGAAAATGTGTTTTTTTTTACAATTGTTTAGGTTTGCAAGGGATTCTGGGTAACAGAACCTGGTGGGAGCCAGTCAAGTCACCCCATCCTGGATTCCCCTGGGTGTCTAGTTTTCAAAAATGTATAGGTGTGCTAGGTTTCCCTATGTGCCGGCAGAGCTAGGGTTCAAAAACTACAGGTAGGCACTTTGCCAAAAAAGGGTCATTTTTCACTCTTGAAATTTTGGTGTGTCCACGTTGCGTTTTGCACTGTTTCCTGTCGCGGGCACTAGGCCTACCCACACAAGTGAGGTACCATTTTTCTCGGAGGACTTTGGGGAAGGCGGGGTGGGTGGAAATTTGTGGATCCACGCAGAGTCCAGAACTTTCCACCACAGAAATGTGAGGAAAATGTGGTTTTTTTGGACATTTTTTTAGGTTTGCAAGGGATTCTGGGTAACAGAACCTGGTGAGAGGCAGTCAAGTCACCACATCCTGGATTTCCCTGGGTGTCTAGTATTCAAAAATGTATAGGTTTGCTAGGTTTCCCTAGGTGCCGACAGAGCTAGGGTTAAAAAACTACAGCTAGGCACTTTGCAAAAAAAGGGTAATTTTTCATTGTGAAAATGTGGTGTGTTCACTTTGTGTTTTGAGCCGTTTCCTGTCGTGGGCACTATGCCTACCCACACAAGTGAGGTACCATTTTTATTGGGAGACTTAGGGTAATTCAGATTTGTAAAGCAACTGTTATTACCTATTGACTTTCAATGCATTTCTGCCTTCCAAATGAAAGACAATATGTAAAAAAGAAGTCATTTTGAAAAATGACCGATAATTCTCATGCTAGTATGAGTATTCCCAATTTCGGAAATGTGCAAATATCTATTGTTTCTAAACTCTATATTTTGTTCCCATTTCAGAAATACATAGGTGTCTTTCATACCGATTTTCTATGTATACATTTTCCCAGAATAATTGCTATATACCCGGTACATAATAAAAAACCATTGCAAGTTGCTGCTCAGTTTTTGGCTCTAGGTTCGTCGGGTTCTTGGTGAACCTATAAGTCCTATATATCCCCACAACCAGTAAGGTCCTGAGGATGTAACGGTATATTGCTTTCACGGAGCTGTCATAATTAGAAGAAGTTACAGGTGAAAATGTTAACACAAAAGGCTGTTTTTTTCAACAACTTTTCAATTTTTCCTATATTTAACTGTTAGTTTCTATAAAGAAACCTTGAAGGATCTACACAAATGACCCCTTGCTGAATTCATATTTTTGTCTACTTTACTAAAATGTATAGCTTTCCAGGATCCATTATTTCTTTCATACCCATTTCTACCATTAACTGGAAGGAGATTGAAAGCACAAAAAATAGCAAAAATAGGCTATGTCCCAGAAAAATGCCAAAACTGTGTAAAAATGTTTTAGTTTTCTGACAAAAGTCTGTCATTCCCTAAAAGCTGGGAAAATGGTGATTTCAGCCCCACAAACCCTTTTTTGATACCATTTGCAGGGAAAAACCCAGACGCTTTAATTTGCAGCACTTATTTCCCATTTTTCGCAAAAAAACCAAAATGTAGCTGTATTTTGGCTAATTTCTGGGTCCCCTCCAGGGGAATACACAAACTTTGAGTACCTTTAGAATCCCCATGATGTTGGAAGAAAAGGACACAAGTTTGGCGTGGATACCTTATGTGGTCAAAAAGTTACAGGGGCCTAAGCGCAAACTACCCCAAATAGCCAAAAAAAGGCTTAGCACAGGGGGGGAAAAGGCCTAGCAGCGAAGGGGTTAACTGACACGACAATGGAAATGGGTAAGTGTGGGGCTCACCGTCAGACGTCATCAAGCAGCAGCCCTAGGGTTTGTAGGATTGGCTCCATGGTGGTACAGGAAGTGTGAAGGTGAGTAAAAGTCAGTTTGTGCCTTATATCCCTTTCATTCCGCCAACTCAGGTGTGGAGGGTTGACCGCCACAGTCACGTCGGCGGGAAGGCACATCGTGATTGGGCCGGTGGGGATGAAGAAGGTCCTACCTCCGACAGACACTTTACCCTATTCCGCCGTCGATGCGATCGAGGTTTCCTGGAGATGATGGCGGGACCGCTGCGGTCTTTGGTCTGTGCAGCCGCATGCATCATAATAGGGGGGGCAGGCTGCCAAGTAGGCAGATGGGAAATCCATCGCCGTTTTGGTGGCGGGACCGTTTCTGCCAAATTCATAATCAGGCCCTATGTTAGTGATCCATTTTAATAAGGTGGGTTGCTATGCTTTCTGTTAAATAATTAGGAACAAAAACTGCCAAAATGTAAAGATAAAGGAGACATGCTGAATAACAGAAAGAAATGCCTCAGCATGCTCTTTAGGAGGCCTGTTATATTTTCGAATGTCATGAAATGAGGTGCTAGTTGCTTATGTGTTCTTTCGCAGTGTCCTGGCTTTTGATAAACTTTACCAACACTTCATTAGTAAAGAATTGAGCTTTAGAACTGTGCCAGCTCTATACATGATATTCAGATATTCAGTTTTCTTTCAGGTTTATATTTATTCATACTTTTTAAATATGAAAAACTTTTAAAACGGTATAAATGCTATCGTTTTATGTGATCATTTGAGGATTGTATACAAGGCTAAGTACTCCTGCTTATTCAGTTCCAAAAACATTCTTCAAAGGTAACAATTTCTAGCTACGGCTACATAATGACAAACGAAGATGGCATGTGGTACATCCTGAACTCCCGAATGACAAATTATATTTAAGTACATCATGAGATAGATTTTGTCATTCACACAGAGTAGTCTAGAACTGGATACCTCGGGGCAGGTTTACAAGCCCCTTGCACCTCCTTGCGCCGTCATTGCGTCACTTTTTTTGACGCAACTGCGGCGCAAACAATGTGGCCAATTTACAATGTGGCCAATTTACAACGGGAGATGCGTCACGTTGTAAAGCCCTGCATCACATTATACCTGTGCCAGGTATAATGTATGCAGGCTAGGCGTTCCCACGCAAAAAGCCATGTAGAACTGACGCAGTGAAATTTACAACATTTCACAGCGTCACTCTACGCCTTCACTGCATCAAAATCCCTCGCCTGCTCAGACCAGGCGTAAGGAATGACTCAGGGCTTTTTGAATGGGACTCACCTATCTGTTGTGGCAAATTGCTGGAGTTGCATCACTTTCATGAGCAACTCCAGCAATGCATCACTTTTGTGCCAGCAGATGCGTCCGTATTTCGGACGCATCTGTTAATCCTTGCACCATGGAGCACTGTATTGTAAATACAGCGCATCCATAGTGGCGCAAGGACATTCGGCGCCGACGCAAGAAAACTGACGCATCTAGGTAGATGCGTCAGTTCCTTGTAAATCTGCCCCCTCGGGTGCAGAGATTAAAGCAGATCTGTGTACCCTGAAATCCGCTATTAGTTCAAGAAAACACTGAAGAAAGACACAATTCAACTGCACAATTCAAAGAGCTGACAAGTCCCTTGGGAGTGCTCCAAGTTACGCTTAAAACTATAAAATTTCATAGCACATTTAAAAATTGGCTAAGTGATGCCCTAGGTTTCACAGATTCCAGGCTTTCAGACTTAAACTCAAACACCTTTAAACCATAATGCATTCTGCTTCAATTTATATAAGAATTCGTGGACATTACTCCATGTACTCCAAGGAGGACACGCATACAGGGTTCTATCTATGAATTTAAGCAGTTAGGGGCAGATTTACAAGGAAGTGCCGCAGCGCGGCAACACAAGCCCTTTGGCTGCGCCACGCTGCAGCACTTCCAAAGCACAGGAATGCAACATATTTACAATGATATGTTTCATTCCCGTGCTCTCCCCTGTGCTGGCGCACAAACAGCTGCCATGCGCCGGCGCAGGCACCCTTGCACCATGGTGCAAGGATGCCTGCGTCATGGGGAGATTGTTTTTGTGCAGGAAGGGGCACCTTCCTGCACAAAAACAATCACTACAGGCATTTTCCTCTTTCAATGTGTGCTGTAGAATGCAGCACACATTGAAAGAGGAAAAAACGAGGAGAAATGAACACATTTCTCCTCGTTGCTCCTCGCTACGCCTCCCCTGGGGAGGCGTAGCATTCTTACGCATTTCCAGATTTACGATTCCTTGTAAATCTGGAAATGTGTCTTGTTCCATGGGTGTTGCTTGGGAAAACCCACACCAACACCCATGGAACGCCCCTTTCACTCAAAGTGCTGCGTGTAAAGGGGCCATATTTACAAGGACAGGAAAAGTCACGCAGGGTGGCTTTTCCAGTCCTTGTAAATATGGGGCAGAGAAATACGCCACCAGTTTGTCACAAGAAGTGACGTACTGGTGGCGCAGGGGGCTTGTAAATTTGCCCCTCAATACTTTCGAGCAAAGATTTATTAATCCTAGATCAGACTTAGTGAGATTGGCAACCCGTTACTTAACATAAAACATTTCGGGCCTTATTTACAAGCCCCTTGCGCCACCCGTACGTCACTTTTCCCATGTTAAAAATGACGCAAAAGTGGCGCAAGGGGCTTGTAAATAAGCCCCTTCATTCGTATGTAGCCTCCAATTATATTATTTGTTTCTGTTTCAGACATGTTTAGAAAATCTAACCTGCCTACGAGAAAGGATAATATGTTGATGTCATATGTCTGTTTTAAAGAACTCATGAATGAATCAGGGGTTGAATCACTAACAACAGGCGCACATGTGTGATCACTTTTAACGTAATCTGACTAATTATAGCACTTTCTAACTCGGTAACATGGGGGCATATTAACAAGGCGGCGTTAATGAATTATCGCCGCTTTAGCGTCCGTTTTCGGACGAAAAGCGGCGATAATTTTATCGCCGAATTAACAAGGACACGCTAGCGCGTGATTCCTGACTTAGCGTCCGTTTTCTGCACGCCTCCCATCGCATCGCTAATGAGATGCAAAGGGGGCGTGCCTGTGAAAACAACAGGGGGAAATATCGCTAACCCAGGTATCGCCATATTAGCAACGTGGGTTAGCGATATTTTAAATTGCGTTAAGTATGCCTTAACGCAGGAATTTAACGTCTGCTAAATTCCTGACTAAGGCATACCTAACATGGGGGGTGGATTGTGTGGCTAAGACCACAGGCCCTATCACCAAGTATATCGCCGTTTTCCATGGGACATCGCTGGAAAACCAGCGATGTTCCATGTAAAACATCGCTATCACTGGAAAATTATCGCCTTTGCGCTAAGCGTTGTTAATACAGCGCTAGCATGGCGATAATTTCCAGCGATAGCCGGCGATAGGATTCCTCACGCTAACAGCGGCCAGCGATAATTATCGCTGCCGCTTGATAATATGCCCCATGGTGAATTAGAAAATAAACTGGAGACAGCACAACTCAGAGTTACACAGTGTTTTGACTGCTCCGTGTTTATGAGCTGAGCTGTCTTGTTTGAAATGTAGAGGCTATGTTATTTTGCAAGATTGAATTCGTGTAGCGTTTACCACAGTGCTTTTACATCCTGGTAAATGCTACAAAGGGAGTCAGTACCATTACTAGTCATGGAGGTACGTTGATATTCTTTTTACTGCTTTTTGGGTTCAGCAGTGGGTTAATAGAGGTGGCGTCTGGTGATTTTTGAAAGTGATGGGGGTGTAAATACAGCCTTAAAATTGTCAGTGTGCACAGCATATGAACCCTGGCTTTCATTTGTTTAGGAAATGTTCGACATAAGATTATTTTCAACGGCTAAAACGATTCATTTTACTGCACAATGTTATCATAAACTGGCTAAAAATCCATCACTGTTGTGTTGTGACATTCAGAATTATGGTTACATTCTCATAACTTGTCAATAATCGGCAGCATTGTGCCTGGGTCATCTTTATGTAATGGATTTCCAGTTTTTCTTTTTCAAAAAGGCCAATCAAGCTACAAAGTTAACTCTCAGTTTTGCCTCAGATAGTCCAGCCCGAATGACCACAGTAGGTACCGGATGGACTTGCTAAGGGCAAATTAAATGTATACAACACAGTGGTAGTTTGTCTTTGTGCATCAACCGCCACACTCTCTGATGTTACATACAATACTTAGGTAATAGCATCTGTGCTCATGCAGGAACTAAAGAACTGCAGTAAACATGCTGGGGTTCTGCTACTCATGCAACAATCACAACTGAGATCTTACAAGGGACTCACTTGTTTTTAATTCCACGTGATAGAGGTGGCATCTGGTGATTTTTTAAAGTGATGGGGGTGTAAATACAGCCTTAAAATTGTCAGTGTGCACAGCATATGAACCCTGGCTTTCATTTGTTTAGGAAATGTTCGACATAAGATTATTTTCAACGGCTAAAACGATTCATTTTACTGCACAATGTTATCATAAACTGGCTAAAAATCCATCACTGTTGTGTTGTGACATTCAGAATTATGGTTACATTCTCATAACTTGTCAATAATCGGCAGCATTGTGCCTGGGTCATCTTTATGCAATGGATTTCCAGTTTTTCTTTTTCAAAAAGGCCAATCAAGCTACAAAGTTAACTCTCAGTTTTGCCTCAGATAGTCCAGCCCGAATGACCACAGTAGGTACCGGATGGACTTGCTAAGGGCAAATTAAATGTATACAACACAGTGGTAGTTTGTCTTTGTGCATCAACCGCCACACTCTCTGATGTTACATACAATACTGAGGTAATAGCATCTGTGCTCATGCAGGAACTAAAGAACTGCAGTAAACATGCTGGGGTTCTGCTACTCATGCAACAATCACAACTGAGATCTTACAAGGGACTCACTTGTTTTTAATTCCACGTGATAAGACCGACAAGGCCATGCAATGTTGCCTGCTAATACAGGGCACATTTTGGTTGCGTATAGTGGCACGTTTAGAGGGAAAACGTCAGTTCATAGCAAAACATGGTATGGTATGTTTATTGTAATTTTTAATTGGTGTACATAGATCTGAAAACGTAAACTAATGTCATTGTTTTAATATTTGTAGTGAACCCCTGAAGAAGGGCTATTGAAAGCTCGAAATGCATTGGGTAAAAGAAATCCACTACCGAGGATGTTTTATGTATGTGTCATGATCCAGAGAAAGGCCTGGATTGGCATATCTGTTGCAGTAGAAACTTTCGAATACATAAACTGCCTCACATGTGACAGGATAACATTTTTTGAAGAAGATGATATGCTGGAGGATATGGAATAAAAACATTTGATTAAACGTGGATAAATTGTAAAGTATTTTTGGCATTAAAGATGGAGTGCTGTGCGTTCGGTTGGAGTGTTACCCCGCTCCTGTTTCTGAAGTGTTTTCATGCACGCGGTACCTGGGCAGACCATGTTACCGAGCTGCATGCCAAAGGATTAAAAAGGAACAAACTTTGTAGAACGTAATAAGTGGAAGAAATAGGTGTGCACTTGCCCCCCCCCTTTTTTTAAGTGCACCCACTTGCCAGGCCCTAACCTTCCCTTTTCGTACATGTCAGTCACCCCAAAGGTAGGCCCAAGGTACCCCTGTGGGCAGGGAGCAGTGTATGTGAAAGGTAGGTTATGTACTGGAGTGTGTGTGACATGTCCTGATAGTGAAATACAGCTAATTTTGTTTTTCACTATTGAAAGGCTATCTTGCCCCATAGGACAGAATGGGGAATACTTTGTAACATTTTACAAGAATATCTTCCCATAGGGATAAGATGGAAAAATTAAGTTTAGGCTCTCTGAACTCAGAATTTAATAACACATCTTTAACTAAAGATGGTTTTTATCTTGTGTGTTTGAAAATGACACTTTTAGAAAGTAGGCCTTTTCTTGTTTAACCATTCTGTGTGCCTCTGCCTGTTTGTGTATTGACTGTCTGGTTTTGGAGTGACAGGGTCTGGGGAGGTGCATTCTCTCAGACAGCTACCGGGGGGGGTGTTGATGTGTGTCCTGCCTTTCCTGAATGAGTCAGGGCTGGGCTGAATAGACCTGGGCTGCATTCAGAGTAGGGGGAGGAGTTCTCACTAGCACCTGAATAGGCCTGGTCTGCATTTAGAGTGGTGGGAGGAGATTTCCCTTGCACCTGAATAGGGCCTGTCTGCCTTACACAATGCTGTCTCCACCTCTTGCCGGGCAGCTGCCCCAGAGAGGACAGAACTGGTTTGGACTGCGCTCAGAGACCCTTGCACAAAGAGAACAAAGACATTTTGGGGTATAGGTATTAGACCTAAAACCCCTGAACTATAGACTCCTTCTGGAATCAAGAGGAACCTTTGCTGAGGAGAAGAGCTGGAGAAACTGAGAAGTACTGCCCTTGCTGTGTGTCTGGGGTTGGCCTGCAGTTGCTGTTTCTACCAAATAAAGGAGAAGCACTTTGCTGTGTGCTGTGTCCCCTGCTTGAGGAAAGTCTCCAAAGGCTTGAGTAGAGCTTGCCTCCTGTTTTGAAGTCTTAGGAACACAAAGACTTCACCTCCAGCTTCCGTGAACTTCCTTGCTGGGAGTTCTGACCTGCCAGGAGTGCCTGTGGCTGTGTGTGTCCTCTGGAGGTTGTTTTTGCTACTGGGAGCTGGAAAGCAACACAACAACAAGAAAATTGACGCATCGCTCTTCTTGCAACAGTTTTTCCGACGCAATGCTGTGGTGCGAGAAGAATCTCCCCGCACCGCTGTCGCCGCTGCAAGAATCGACGCATCGTGGGATTGCAGCTGAAGAAATCGATGTAGCGCCACTCTACGCCGCCGCATCGTTCTCCGCCGCATGCCAGATTTCCAGGCATCATCCCTGTGCAGCAAGTTTTCCCCGACGCATCACCTGCGGATCGGAGTCGTCTCAGAATCAAGAGCATTGCTTACCCCTACAGACCAGACCTGACACACCGCTCCCCTGTGTCCAGCGGAACTGTCGCATCACATCCATGAAGGTCTCAGGAATCAACGCATCTCTTTGTTTTTCGACTTTTCCCATCGCTGCAGCTGTTTGGCGTGGTGAATTTTGTCGCAATGACTGGTACTTTGCAAGAAATCACGCATCCATAGTTTTCTATGGACTCAGTTGCTAAAACCATTTGAAAGTCATTTTTCTTAATACTTGTATGTTAGATTTTTGGTGGTTTGGTCTTGTTGAGTTTAGATTAAGATACTTTATTTTTCTAAACTGGTGTGGTGTCCATTTGTGGTGTTATCACTGTGTTACTGTGAGTGTTGGTACAAATACTTTACACATTGCCTTTGGGTTAAGCCTGTCTGCTCGTGCCAAGCTACCAAAGGGGTGAGCAGGGGTTATCTAAAGTGTGTATCCCCCTTACCCTGACTAGAAGCAAGGGTCCCTATTTGGACAAAGGTACCTACCTCTGCCAACTAAAGACCCCCATTTCTAACACTGGTGGTCAGCAGTGAGGATTTGAACTTGTATTTGTACTTGACCCACAGTGATTGGTGGACATCACTAGTTTAACGCAGACCACTACGCAACCACATACTGTTTTATTTTTGTTCTATTTTTGATCTGACCTATGAGTATCCATGCACCATGTCTCTGAGTAGTAAACCAGCAAGTGAGGCTGCAGATTTGGAGTTTGACATTGAAATGTTAAGTAGTTACAAAGTAGAGCAACTCAAGCAGTTCTGCAGGAGTTTTGGATTTCCCATGAGGAGCAACTCTAGGAAAGAGGAGCTACAGAAGGCCTTAAGGGCCTGGTGGGAGGCCAGAGAAGCTGGGGAGACAGATGATGCAGATGTGGATGGGGGTGTGCCAGAAGGCTGTTTCATTTTTATTTTTTTTAATATTTCCGAAAAAACTGTGCAAATGCAGCAAAAAATCAGAATATTAATACATACAATCCAAAAACCACATTTAATTTGAAATAAAAATCAGCCAATTAGTGCATTGATCATATAGAGCAGTATGCCAAAGGCTAGAGAATAGAATATAATAAAAGCTAAAAACATGCAGTAGGCCAAAGATTTTTAGATTAAATTATTTCAGTTTATACACCAAGTCATGTTTTAATTATTACCATAGAATTCATTCCGATTGAGCGAATGGAGTAACCCAGGTAGTAAAAGGGCCCCAAATCCTATTCCCTTTAATCCTACCCTTTCTGCCTCTTCTTTCATAAAGTGCTTTTTCCAAGTTATATATGTGCAAAAATCGGCCTTTCCACTGATGAAAGGTCGGGTGTTGCGGATCTAGCCAGGCTGAGGCGACACAGAGCCTAAGAACTGCCATCGCTATGAAGGTGAGCTCTTCTCCGTTTTTCCCCCCTTGTTCGGTTACACCTAATAACATAAGCTGGGGTGACAAAGGGACATCCTCTTTTAATACATGCTGTAAAAAACCCGATATTTCACGGCCTATCGGTTCTATGCGAGGACAGGTGGAAAAAATGCGTACTATATCTGCACCATATGCCTTACACCTAAAGCAGTGAGTTCCCTTCACTCCACCCCATCTTACAATTTTCGCAGGCGTTATGTAAAGATCAAATAAAGTCTTAAAATGTTGTGACCGCAGATTGGCAGAGCACAGTACGGTATCCCCTATTTCTAATGATTTAAAAAAACAAGAGTCCGTAACCCCCAGCTTATCCTGCCATCTCAACCTGTGCTTATTTAGATCGTCTGGCACTCCTTCCAGCAGGCATCTATATATTTGCTAAATTGAGGAGCCCGAGCTACTGATTAGCAATTCAATTAGGGATTCCTGCCCGAAGCCCGCAGCGCCGCAAGTTTTTTTAAGCAGGAAATCCCTCAGCTGTAAACTTTTTTAAAAATCCCGGGGGCCAATACTAAATCTTTCCCTAACTACGTCAAAAGAAGCAATGTGATCCCGAGCCAGAAGGTCCCCTATCCTGTAAAAGCCATCTTTTCCCCACCTTGCCAGACA
Organism: Calotriton arnoldi; assembly: GCA_963921515.1. NCBI lineage: Eukaryota > Metazoa > Chordata > Amphibia > Caudata > Salamandridae > Calotriton > Calotriton arnoldi. The sequence continues at coordinate 430,112 of CAWUFW010006728.1, read as the reverse complement.
CTCATCTTGTAGGGCCTTTGGAAGGTGATCATTCCCGATCATAGGGGTGTACTTACTAAACCTACCTACCCCAAGTTTCTTCCTTACGCCTGCACAATTACGGAAAGCAGTGGTTAATACCTTAAACTGTGTTTTTTTTAAATAACTTGCTTCACAAAATTTCAAAAGGCAGCCGTTAGCCCGTGCTCCAATCAATATCTCAAATATTGACGGAACATAACAGGGGTCATCTCCATCCCTTGCCTTGACACCAAAGAGGGGCCCATAGTATTGCAGAGCAGCGGCTAAATAATATAGCTTAAAGTGAGGGAGCCCCCATCCCCCTCTATCCCTAGATAGGGATAGGAATACCTTGGCTCTCTTAGTCCTGCCATAGGACCAAATAAATCTAGCCACCTCCCTCTCAATTTGCCTAAACCAATAATTGTGAATTTCCAAGGGGATCGTGCGGAAAATATACAATAATTTGGGAAAAATAATCATTTTAATGAGATTACACCTCCCCATGATTGACAGCTTCAGGTTATCCTATCGCTGGAGGTCATTGTTGATTTTCCCCATTATAGGAGCAATGTTTAGATCCACTATGTCTTCCACCTTCGCCATGATATTTATGCCTAAATAGACTGCTTTCTCCACAATCCTAGTGTCCGAACCTGTAGCAGATCTATTTATCACAATCTGTGTTTTGGCCTTATTCAATGAAAGCCCGATTGGGTCCCAAAATTTTCCTCAATGCTTTCCACTGGGCCCATTGCTCTATCGGGGTTGGATGTAATTATAGCCACATCATCGGCATAGGTCAATAGCTTAGTGTCCCAGCCATGCAAACTAACAGGAGTGATATCAGCGGAGGCCTCCAGTCGTCTAAGGAAGGGATCTATATATAGGGCGAATAACAGGGGGGAGGCAGGGCATCCCTGCATTGTCCCCCTGCCAATTGTAAATGTCTCCGCTTCCTCCCCCATTATCTGTAATCGCGCTGTAGAGTTGACATACAAAACCTGTATTGCATTCACAAAAGAATCCCCTAGGCCGTTAGCCTCCAAGATCTTCCATAGATAGCTCCATGACACCCTGTCAAAACCCTTCTCGGCATCCAAGAAAGCCACCCCCATAGGTTTTGTGAGGACCTCGGTAGCGTCAAAAAGTGAGATTACCCTCCTGGCATGATCTACAGTCCCCCTCCCTTGTATAAAACCATGCTGCCAAACTGAGACAAGATGATGCATCACAGAGTTCAGACGAGTGGCAAAGATCTTTGAGTATAATTTGGCATCACTGTTTAACAGCGTAATAGGTCTATATGAGCCCATATTAGTAGGATCTTTGCCCTTTTTAAAATAAATAATAATATTGGCAGTGCCCCATGAGCCAGGTGGTACAGCCCCTTCCCTAATCTCCTTAAATAGGCCAACCATAACCTGGTGGGTCTCCCTAAAAAAGACTTTGTAAAACTCTATGGGAATACAGTCGGTTCCCGTTGCTTTGCCCGATGGAAGGGCTTGGAGAGCGCTATATAGCTCCTCCTGTGTTATATTTGACCCTAATTGGAAACCCTCCTCCTGGGAGACCCTTCCATTCGGAACAAATTCTAACAGTTCATCATTCACTAAAAGACCAACATAAGGTGGAGCAATATATAAATCTTCATAGAAATCCCTAAAAGCCTCCCTGATATCACCGGGATCTGTGACTACTTTCCTCCGCATATTCCTAACCTTCACTATGTGTCGTGCAGCCACCTGTCGTCTGGCCCTGACTGCTAGTAATCGACCGACAGTCTCTCTGTATTCATAATAATCCTGTCATTTGGCAAGATACTTCCCTGCTGTCCTCTCAGCCTTAAAGTTGGTCAGACAGGCTTTGGTTACCGTAATAGAGTTCAGGGTTGTAGAAACATCACCTCCCCTAGTCACAGTACTTATTAATTCTGTTTCCAGCCAGACAAGCTTTTGATAGAGTTGTTTAATCTGTTCTGCCTCTTCTTTTTGTTTGCTCAGGCGATATTGCAGCGTCTCTCCTCTCACTGACGCTTTAAAAGCATCCCAAACCATTCCAGGGAGGGGCGCTATCCTTATTGTGGTCAAAAAACTCCCTAATCCAACCCTTCATATAATTTATAAATTCTTGATCGGATAGAAGTGCCCTCTCGAATGTCCATCTCGTGTACTCCTTTCTTGCTCCAACAAGTGGGAGTTCCAGGACGACTGGGTTATGATCTGACATTACTCTAGGAAAGAGCTCCACCGAGCCACCTGAAGTAGAGATGGTGAGGTTAGAAAGTAATCGGCCTGGCAAACTTGCCATGTGGGGCGGAGTAATAGGTGTAGCCAGGCTCTTGGGCTCTCAATTTAGGCCAAGCATCTACCAAACCAATATCCCTTAAAAGGTTTTTAAACGCCCTCATGGATTGTGGTTTATGACCCTTGCTAGAGGTCCTGTGACCCCCTGAGGCTCCTCTAGATCCATTGAGATTTAGACCCCCACACACCACATATGGTGCAGGCCAGGAAGGTAATTCATCAGATAAAAAATGCAATAACCCCGGATCATCTAGCACTGGAGCATAGACTGAGCATAGTGTAAATGAACCTGCGCTATATCAGCATTCCAGTATTACCCATCTGCCATTCTTATCCACAGCCTTCCTTCCTGGATTAATAACACTGCCTTTTGTAAAGACAGCAGCACCCTTAGTCCTCACATCTTGTGTTGTATAGGCTGCCACTTTCAACCCCAAAGACTTAAGCAAATTGCTGTCAGTCCACGCTATGTGGGTCTGCTGGAGACAATACATGTCTGCCTTTAGAACTTTAAGATCTCCTTGAATCTTTCTCCTTTTGGTGCTGTCATTTAGCCCACAGATATTAATATTGGCAATACATAGTTTAGCCATTATACCAGTACATCATTTTTGTCAAACTGTATTACCTTGTCACGTTAAATACAGACAACATACTGGCCCACCAAACTCTCTGATCCAATCTTACTTGCAAATTTTTCTCTAGCCTTTAATACCAACAAAAATCACAAAAATCACAAAAAACATACTTCAGCTGCAATTTACACATCAACTTCTTGCCATGTGCCCCCCCTTCCCCACCCCCCACCACCCTTCCCACCACCCCCTGCCCACCCCACCCTACCTCCCCTACCCTTGGAAGCAGCAAGACCTGAGGGTCTGTGTGATAGAGACAGCCAGAAACACTGCAACACCCCCCAAGCCCCCTTTGCACCCTATCAAACCATTATCACAGATGAAGGAGAAGAAGACCGTCTAAACAAAGATACTTCACTGATCTTATGTCTTTTAGCTCTTAGCCTGGGCTCACTTAGTTAAGCTGCTAAACTACATTAAGGTCTTAAGTGGTTTTTTTCTCCACCCGGACTTGATCCAAATACTCTCTAGCTTGAATTTCAGAAGTGACAAATTTAACAGAGCCTCTCACAACTGTCTTCAGCCTAGCCGGGGCCAGCAAAAATGCCTCGAATCTCGCATCTTGAAAGGGCTTAATTATTTGCCGTAGTCGCCATCTGCGTTCCACAGTAACGTGGCAAAAATCAGGGCGCACGAAAAAGGAGGATTCTTTATACTGCCTTCTAGCCTCAGGCCGAGCTTTCTCAAATATAGCCTGTCTAAGCATATAATTGCCAAAAAAACCAGAACAGCCCTCTGCTGATTTAGATCTCTGCCAGAGATTTTGTGACAGGCAAATGGGAACCGGTGAACCCTCTGGATTTCCCGTGCCCAGTCCTGCCCCGTAAGCTCAGGGAAGGCTTCCTTAAGGTGATCTAAAATAAAAGAGCGAATGTCTTCCCCTTCCAGGCCTTCCTTAATCCCAAGAAAGCGGAGGTTATTCCTCCTCAGTCGATTCTCCATATCCTCCAGTTTCCACATAGCGTCAGTAAGCTGAGCGTCATGAGATTTTGTTTCTTCTCTCACATCGGACAGGTCTTTTTTGACAGCAGAGGTTCTCTCTTCCATGATATTCATCCGTTCGCCAATCTCTACGCAGGCTTTGCCGACTTTCCGCACCGCACCCTACAATTTCTTTGTAGCCTGTCTTGCTTTCTTTCCATCCGCCCGAGTCTCTGCACGATGTTCTTTAATTGAATCCAGTATCATGCTCAGAGCGGAGTTCATGTCAGCTGCTCCCTTAGCCTGCTGTCCACCCATGGAGCTTTCAACCTGTTCAGTCGCAAATTCCACCAATTCTGCAGGTCCTGTTATCCTTGTGTGAGAATAATCCCATTTCAGCCCAGGGTCAGCAGAGCGCTTTCCCTTATTCTTCTGTATCTCGATGTGGCCCTTGGACCCTTTAGAGCTCCTTCGATGTTTTTGTCGCTTCAGGGCAGTCTCTGGTGCCTCAAGAGTGCTGGAGCCTGACGTCGATATACTGTCCTCTATTTCGCTGTGGTCAGAATCAGAGATTCCTGAAAGTGATTCCTCAGAAAGTGAAAAGAACTTATCTGTACCATCAGATATGATATCACCACCTGATAACCCATCTAGACCTGTGGTACATGCCAGCCCCCCAGAAGCACCTTCTGGTAAAGATGATAACATACTTGATTGAGGATCAGGTAAGGTTCAAAATTCGCTCCCTGTGGCACCTTGAGCCATCTAATTCGGGGTATCAATATCTTTATTATGCAGCTCTTTCTCCTCCCAAACTTCCAAATGTGCCGTAGGGGTCTCCACCCTAGCATCCCCCAAATGTTCACTTATATTCTGGTCAGCTATCTCCAGGCCAGATTCACACAGGAGTTCAGAGGTGCGCTCAGTGGTGCGTTGGCTTCATGTTCCATCCCTAGTTTTGAAAAAATCAGTAATAGCCGGTTGGGGTGGTGCAGAAATTAAAGTTAAGTTGTCCCCCTCAGGGGCTGCCACCCCTTCTTCCGCTATCTTTAAATTTGTCAATTTCCGCCAGTAAGTGCGCGCTCCGCCAGATTCCTCCGCTTCCCTGCCCCTCCGCTGTCCACCTGCTTCTTCAAATTACGAGGCTCATTAGGCTTAGCTGCCTGACCCACAGAGACCGGTGGAGACTCCTGTCTAGTTCCTTGTGGTTGTGCTGGATTTCCCCCACCACTTCCTTTATTTGTCTCGTTGTTTTAGGAGGCATCCCTTCTGCTGCCAAACTGGAGCTAGTTGCTACTGTGTGTGCCCTCTGAATCAGTCTGTGACTGAGAGCAACTGCAATGCCCACCCACGACCTCAGGGTGGAGTGTAATGATCGAGCAATTCTTGCCACCAGCACGCCGCATGCGTCGAGGCTGCTCTTCCTCCGCTCTATCTCAGCTGATTCGCAGACTGCCCCGACCTCCTCTGCATGGAAATGGCGTCCGGCACCTCCTCCGGCGTCTGGAAAGTGAGCTGCACCTCCGATCCCAGCCAGGGCGGGCTGCCCATCCGCAATCCTCGATCCGTGGCCTGCAAAACTGCCACCCGCAGTCCGCAGGTAAGCCGTGAGCCGACCGCCAGTGGCCGCGCTAAATTAAGGGTGCTTCGGGGGCGAGAGGAGGGGAGCTCGGCTGCGGTGATCTACGCCACCGCCATCTTGCTTTCCGCCGCCAGAAGGCCGTTTCAGATCCCAGGATTGGGCTGTTGGGAGTGCAGCCTCTAGGGCTGACAGCGATCATTCTTCCAGGAATTTTTCAACAAAGGATTTGGAGGAAAGGCAAAGGGCCAGGGATCATGAATTGGAGGTCATGAGACTAAAGGCAGAGAAGAGCAAGAACGCTCGTGCCTTGGAAGAAAGGAAGTTGCTTTTGGCACATGAATTGAGAATGAGAGAGCTTGATATGGAGCTTGAGAGGCTTGAGGCCATGAGTGTCTTAGCCAAGAAAAAGGAAAAATGTTTAGCTCATGAAGTGAGCGAGGCTGGGTTGGAGGTAGAGTCCAGCTCAGATGGTGGCAGCAAAAATGTAGTGTCTAGTGCTGAGAGAGTAGTACACACACCCAGAGATGTGGTGCCTGACTTGAAGGAGGGGGTTGACATACACCAAGGGGTTCAGGGTTATGAGGTAGCTCCAGTGGCGCACAGTGTCCCTAAGGAGGATTGGGGAACTGGCACAGGGGTTCATATTCCTAGTGGTGGGAGGGACACGCTTCTGACTCTAGATGAGAGGTGCAGGGAGAGGGGTTCCCCCATGGTAGAAGTCTTGGTATGTGAGTATGGAGACCGCCCAGAAGAGTGTGGGTTGAGTGACAGAAACAGTCAGACACTGTTTTGTCAGTCTCAGGAGGGTGATGTGAGGTACTTGTGTGTGGCACTGGATTGTGAGGCAAAGCGTAGATTGGTCAACCCTTGTGTGGGGCTGTGTGATTCAATTATTGGAGAGCATATTTTAGGTCCCTGTTTTCCAGAGCTATGCCAACAGCCGGTGGAGTGTGAGTTATCTGACCCCAGGGAGCTTGCACTGGAGGTAGACCTTTTGGTGGATTCCAGAGGGTCTGAAGAAGCTCATGGGAGTGATCCTGAAGGGGGTGGCTCAGGTTTTCCCCAACCAAGTGAGGTAGGGGAGGTTTGTGATAGCCCAGTTAGGTCCTGGAGTAGTGGGAGGGGTATAGGGTCCCACATCCTGTCTCAGAGGAAAAGGAGTGGGAGTGGGCTGTGTCCCAAGGTGCCTGAAACCCAGTCCCCGGGCCTGGTTGGTTCCATGAGTGAACACCAGGAGGGGGGCCTGGTCTGTACCGAGAGGCCAAACCCTGAGGGGGATCCCAAAGTGTCAGGTGGACTGGGGGGGACTGCTGTAGCAAGCATCCCACCAGTTCTGGTGTCTGGCTGCACCGCTCCAGTGGGGAGGGTGCATAAGTCCTGAGAAAATAGTGAGGGGGGACGCTGTTCCCAGTGGAAGGACAAGTGGGTCAGGGGTTGCCACCTCTGAGGTTAGTTTTGAAAACAGTGGTCCTTGATGAGGGTAAGATAACAAAGCAAAATAAATATATAGAATGAAATCAGTTCTATATTGCTATTATCCAGCCGGATAGTAAGATTTAATCAAAAACAATTATGAGGATCAAGCGACACATAAATAAAGTAGGACACAGTCCTGCATCCAAAACATAGAGGTGAACAAAATAACGAAAAAACTAACAATAAGGCAAGACACAGTGCTTGTTCGTCAATGTGAAGGGTTAAACAAGCGCGATAGTAAGCACAGCCGTTACACATTACATTTAAATAAGTTTGTGTGCACGGTGTCAAAAAAGTCAACGACGTTTCGATCCCCTTTAGAAGGATATTGGGATCATCATCAGGACAAAATCAGATAAATGCCTGAAGGACATACAACCTATGCAAATATATACAAAGTCAAGAGGAAAAAATGAGGAAAGAAAAAAAGAAACAGAGAATTGAGAATGCGGTAAAACAAAAAGGAAGCCTCCCTTTTCGCAAAGTGCAGACCGCGCAGTGAAAAGTGCTTATAAACAGGAGCATTGGACTGTGGGTGGCAATGGAGTAGTGAGAATCGCATCAAGATTACAAGGGGTGATTACGCCCTGTCGCGGTGGGGGTGAGTTCACCTGGCAGTCGCGGTTGAATAGAACTTACCACAAAATTGTGGCAACGGCATAGAGGAGAGCACAATGGCCTCCGTGTCCAGTGTTAGTCCGGTTGTGGACTAAGCGGGACTGCGGTGGAAGGCCGGGTGGAGGAAGAGGCCTATGGGTAGGAAGAGGTAGTCAATGCGGAGTGGGGAATTAACGAGGTAGTGGTGGATAAAGCGGAGTGGGAGAAGGGCCACGAGACCGCAGGTATAGCGTCTCTTACCTTTGAGGGGACTAGCGAGAAGTAAGGCACAATGGCTTGGAGGTAGGGGTGGCTCAATATCCTGGATGAGGAGAAAAAGGGGCGTTAATTGAGGTGTTGATGCGGCGTAGGGACCAGAGAACGCGGGTAGAGCGTCTCTTACCTGTTCAAATAATGGAGAGCAAGTGAGCCCAGTGGCTGCGCAGGTGAATGACTGATGTGGCTCGGTAGTCTAGTGAAGGAAGGAGGGCATTAATAATGAGCGAGCTGATGGTAGCGAGTGAGGGGGGACAACAGGCAGACAAGCGCTTACCTGAAGATCGCAGTTGCAAGCAGTGCTTTTAAGCAGGGGGTCCAGAAACAGTCATTAGCCGTGGAAGGATTAATTAACAGTGAAGCCCGGTGGCCTCAAGGTTTAGTGCCATGGGCGGGTCAGTAGTCTAGATAGAAAGGGAGGCATTGATTAGGAGCAAGCTATTGGTGGCGGGTGAAGAAGGACAACAACCAGGCATGCGCTTACCTTGATGCGGCAGTCCCGTGCGGTGCTGAGAAGCGGGGGGGTCCATGGACGGTCGATAGCCGTCTGCGTGCAGCTCAATGGCTCAATGGGCAGACGTGAGCCGAGTGCGCGCCAGGTGATTTAAATAGCGTGAGAGAACGTGCGAGGTGATGGTGAACTAGAGAGGGGATTGCAGCGGCCATGTTGGGTGAGGATAGAGGCTGCCGATTTCAGATTGCGTGCTGATTAATGAATGACTAAACCAGCTCGTGAAGTGACTACGAGTGCGTATGAGTCACAGAAAAGTAACAGAGCGAGCGGCATTAAGAGTTTAAGATAAGGCATGAAAATAGGCATGGAAAAATGCAGAAAGGACATCATGAATTACAGCAGTTTTATGTCATGTAGGGCAAGGTATGTTAGACATGTTAAAATTGAGCAATTGAAAGAAGGAGTGGATCACAGGGTTTGAAAAGTAGTGAACAGACATTCATCATAATAGGGTTGTCCAGTCCACATTTCTATTTAGTCAATTTTTTATACTTTCCGTGCGCAAAATCCATTTGAGTTCTTCCTTGTTGAGCAGACTCCCGACATCTGCGCCTCTTGGGGGAGGCTTAACCACACTGATTATTGTCCATTTGATGTCATCTTCATTATGGCCCGAATTGCTAAAGTGTTCAATGAGAGGGGCATTTGGTGTTTTATATCGGATCCTGCTGCGATGATGGCCAATCCGGAGTCGCGCTTTCTGAGTAGTCTGCCCAATGTAGATTTTTTGATGAGGGCCCCTCTCGTTGAACACTTTAGCAATTCCGGCCATAATGAAGATGACAAGATGAAGGTTTAGTCATTCATTAATCAGCACGCAATCTGAACTCGGCAGCCTCTATCCTCACCCAACATGGCCGCTGCAATCCCCTCTCTAGTTCACCATCACCTTGCACGTTCTCTCACGCTATTTAAATCACCTGGCATGCACTCGGCCCACGTCTGCCCATTGAGCCATTGAGCTGCACGCAAACGGCTATTGACAGTCCACAGACCCCCCGCTTCTCAGCACCGCGCGGTACTGCCGCATCAAGGTAAGCGCGTGCCTGGTTGTTGTCCTTCGTCGCCTGCCGCCAATAGGTTGCTCCTAATCAATGCCCCCCTTTCTATCTAGACTACTGAGCCGCCCATGGCACTCAACCTTGAGGCCACCGGGCTTCACTGTTAATTAATCCTTCCACGGCTAACAACCGTTTCCAGACCCCCGCTTAAAAGCACTGCTTGCAACTGTGATCTTCAGGTAAGAACTTGTCTGCCTGTTGTCCCCCCTCACTCGCTACCATCAGCTCGCTCATTATTAATGCCCCCCTTCCTTCTCTAGACTACCGAGCCACATCAGTCATTCACCTGCGCAGCCACTGGGCTCACTTGCTCTCCATTATTTGAACAGGTAAGAGACGCTCTACCCGCGTTCTCTGGTCCCTATGCCGCATCAACACCTCAATTAATGCCCCTTTTTCTCCTCATCCAGGATATTGAGATGCCTCTACCTCCAAGCCATTGTGCCTTACTTCTCGCTAGTCCCCTCAAAGGTAAGAGACGCTATACCTGCGGTCTCGTGGCCCTTCTCCCACTCCGCTTTATCCACCACTACCTCGTTAATTCCCCACTCCGCATTGACTACCTCTTCCTACCCATAGGCCTCTTCCTCCGCCCGGCCTTCCACCGCAGTCCCGCTTAGTCCACAACTGGACTAACACCGGACACGGAGGCCATTGTGCTCTCCTCTACGCCATTGCCACAATATTGTGGTAAGTTCTATTCCACCGCGACTGCCAGGCGAACTCACCCCCCACCGCGACAGGGCGTAATCACCCCTGTAGTCTCGATGCGATTCTCACTACTCCATTGCCACCCACAGTCCAATGCTCCTGTTTATAAGCATTTTTCACTGCACGGTCTGCACTTTGCGAAAAGGGAGGCTTCCCTTATGTTTTACTGCATTCTCAATTCTCTGTTTCTTTTTTTCTTTCCTCATTTTTTCCTCTTGACTTTGTATATATTTGCATAGGTTGTATGTCCTTCAGGCATTTATCTGATTTTGTCCTGATGATGATCCCAATATCCTTCTAAAGGGGATCGAAACATCGTCGACTTTTTTGACACCGTGCACACAAACTTATTTAAATGTAATGTGTAACAGCTGTGTTTACTATCACGCTTGTTTAACCCTTCACATTGACGAACAAGCACTGTGTCTTGCCTGATTGTTTGTTTTTTCGTTATTTTGTTCACATCTATGTTTTGGATACAGGACTGTGTCCCACTTTATTTATGTGTCGCTTGATCCTCATAATTGTTTTTGATTAAATCTTACTATCCGGCTGGATAGTAGCAATATAGAACTGATTTCATTCTATATATTTATTTTGCTTTGTTATCTTACCCTCATCAAGGACCACTGTTTTCAAAATGATCGCTACCCAAGGTCCTTGTACACCATATTGGCTTCCCTTGTTTTGTTTAAAACAGCTCTGAGGTTAGAGCAACCCAGGACTGACCCTGGTGAGGCCACTTCTGGCCTGGGGGGTCTTCCTGCTCTGTCAAGAGGACAGGAGGCTGGAGACCTGCGCCAGGCAGACTCTCGTACAACTCATGAGGAGTGTGTTTCCCTTTGGGGAGTTGGTGTACTCCCACGGAAGTCCTGGGTTGCCAGGCATAGGTCCAGCCAAATTGTACAGACCCTGGGTTGGAGGACCAGGTTCAGGGTGTCCCCCCTGACCTGGAGGAAGGGACGACAGCTAACAGTGCCCCTACCAAGTTGTCTTCTGGGGGTACCGCTCCAGGTGGGAGGGTGCATAGCCTCAGGGAGGAAGACAGGGTGTGGGAGAGCCCACCCCAGTCTCTTGTTCAGCCACAGGGTACAGACCCTGGTCTGGTGGGCCAGTGTCAGGGTGCCATACCTAACTTGGAAGGAGGGAGAGTGGAGAAAGGGTGCCAGGCACCTGGGGCTACCGCCCCCCACTTTCTGTAGCCATAGAGGTTTGAGAGGCCTGAAAGGCATGAGGCCTGGCTCTCATCACTGACAGTTGTCAGTGGCCACTGTGGCTTGCTGTCCTGGTGGACAGAGTTGCCCCTGGGAGGGGGACAGGAGTCACCCCCCCAGGGGTGGACTGGGCCACACCACTGTGTTGGCTATGTGGGTACTGTCTGCTTTTTGGGACACATCTGTAAGCAAAGTGAATACACAGGTGAAGAGGAGGGTTCCCCATGGGTCAGCTTAGTGGGCCCTGAGAGTATGGATAGAGGGATCCAACTGTGTTCAGGAAGGCGTAGAATGGGAATAGACCCCTGTCTTTGCAGGCCAGGTTCCATGTTCTATCGCCCCAAGCAGGGAAGCCCATCGAGGTATTGATTGGGCTAACCTGGCTTTAGGCTGGAAGGCAGTTGTGTTGGACTTGGCCCTTTTTGCAGGGTTATCCCCAAAATGTTTGCTTCTTCCTCCTATTTTTTCCTGACCTGTTGTTGTTGGTTTTAGGACTCTGGGCACTTTACCACTGCTGATAAGTGCTAACGTGCATATGTTCTCTGTGTAAATTGTTATTATTATTGGTTCTCCCTGATTGGCATATTTGATTTACTGATCAGTCCCTAGTAAAGTGCACTGAATGTGCCGGGGCTGGTAAATCAAATACTACTAGTGGGCCTGCAGCACTGATTGTGCCACCCACATGAGTAGTTCTGAAACGGTAACTCAGACCTGTCACTGCAGTGTCTGTGCGCAGTTGTTAACTGCCATGTCGACTTGACAAGTGCACCCACTTGCCAGGCCCTAACCTTCCCTTTTCTTACATGTCAGTCACCCCTAAGGTAGGCCCAAGGTACCCCTGTGGGCAGGGTGCAGTGTATGTGAAAGGTAGGACATCTACTGGTGTGTGTGTGACATGTCCTGATAGTGAAATACAGCCAATTTTGTTTTTCACTATTGAAAGGCTATCTTGCCCCATAGGACAGAATGGGAAAAATTAAGTTTAGGCTCTCTGAACTCAGAATTTAATAACACATCTTTTACTAAAGATGGTTTTTAAATTGTGTGTTTGAAAATGCCACTATTTTTTCAAAAGTAGGCATTTTCTTGTTTAACCATTCTGTGTGCCTCTGCCCGTTTGTGTATTGACTGTCTGGTTTTGGAGTGACAGGGGCTGGGGAAGTGCATTCTCTCAGACAGCCACCGGGGGGGGGGTTGATGTGTGTCCTGCCTTTCTTGAATGAGTCAGGGCTGGGCTGAATAGACCTGGGCTGCATTCAGAGGAGGGGGAGGAATTCTCACTAGCACCTGAATAGGCCCGGTCTGCATTTAGAGTGGTAGGAGGAGATTACCCTTGCACCTGAATAGGGCCTGTCTGCCTTACACAATGCTGTCTCCACCTCCTGCCGGGCAGCTGCCCCAGAGAGGACAGAACTGGTTTGGACTGGGCTCAGAGACCCTGGCACAAAGAGAACAAAGACATTTTGGGGTATAAGTATTAGACCTAAAACCCTTGAACTATAGACTCCTTCTGGAATCAAGAGGAACCTTTGCTGAGGAGAAGAGCTGGAGAAACTGAGGAGAAGTACTGCCCTTGCTGTGTGTCTGGGGTTGGCCTGCAGTTGCTGTTTCTGCCAAAGAAAGGAGAAGGTCTTTGCTGTGTGCTGTGTCCCCTGCTTGAGGAAAGTCTCCAAGGGCTTGTGTAGAGCTTGCCTCCTGTTCTGATGTCTCAGGAACACAAAGAGTTCACCCCCAGCTCCCGTGAACTTCCTTGCTGGGAGTTCTGACCTGCCAGGAGTGCCTGTGGCTGTGTGTGGCCTCTGGAGGTTGTTTCTGCTACTGGGAGCTGGAAAGCAACGCAACAACAAGAAAATTGACGCATTGCTCTTCTTGCAACAGTTTTTCCGATGCAACGCCCTGGTGCGAGAAGAATCTCCCCACACCGCCCCGCCGCTGCTGAAACCGGCACAGTGCCTGTCGCCGCTGCAAGAATCGACGCATTGCAGTATTGAGGCCGAAGAAATTGACACAGCGGCGCTCGACGCCACTGCATCGTTTGCCGACGCATCCCGGATTTCCACGCTTCATCCCTGTGCGGCAAGTTTTCCCCGACGCATCACCTGCGGATCGGAGTCATCTCAGAAATCGACGCATCGCTTCCCCTTACAGACCGGACCTGACACACCGCTCCCCTGTGTCCAGCGGAACTGTCGCATTACATCCACGAAAGTCTCAGGAATCGACGCATCTCTTTGTTTTTCAATGCTTCCCATCACTGCAGCTGTTTGGCTTGGTGAATTTTGTCGCAATGACAGGTACTTTGCAAGAAATCACACATCCATAGTTTTCTGTGGACTCAGTTGCTAACACCCTTTGAAAGTCATTTTTCTTAGTACTTGTATGTTAGATTTTTGTTGTTTTGGTCTTGTTGAGTTTAGATAAAGATACTTTATTTTTCTAAACTGGTGTGGTGTCCATTTGTGGTGTTATCACTGTGTTACTGTGAGTGTTGTTAAAAATACTTTGCACATTGCCTTTGGGATAAGCCTGTCTGCTCGTACCAAGCTACCAAGGGGGTGAGCAGGGATTATCTCAATTGTGTATCCCCCTTACCCTGACTAGAAGCAAGGGTCCCTATTTGGACAAAGGTACCTAGCTCTGCCAACTAAAGACCCCCATTTCTAACACATTTCATCTTTGATAGATTTATTACCATTACATCGGCTAATAGTAGTATTTGCTATCACTGGTATGACTCGCTCCAATAATATACCAACATGTAATTATTAACAAACCGCTCCATCTGTGAAATGATTTTCCTCTCTCCATTAGGAAGATCTCACCACTGTGAACCCCATCCCCCATGCCAAATACTGATAGCATCCCTCCTTTTTCTGAATATGATTTCATCTTTATCAAGACTGAGCTGGCTTGGCTTTAATGGGATTATAGCGCGTGCAAATAGGGTTGTCGGTAGATATTTCATACTTGCAGGTTCATGAAGTAACAAATCCGAATAGCAATAATGCATACTATGAAAATAATTTCACAAATGCCAGTTTCACAACACGGTAAATTACTGCAGTTGTATAACTGAAACATTTCTCGTGGATGCGCGCTCATATAACGTGCATTTTACCTTAATTACGCTTAGCTTTCTCCCACTATTTCCATCATGTCCCTGTCCCCCTTTTTAAGTTTGCGAAAGACACAATAGTTTGAAGAGAAATGACCTATCATTTACAGGCTCACAACTGTAGGTTACTGAGAACATTTTATATCCTGAAAAGGTCCACACATTTGTCAGCCTTTACAAAGCATTCTGCTTTTGTATAGCATGGCGTAATAAGTGGCAGACAGCGACGTTTCAATGACGCAGTTTATTGGGAAATAGCGTAGTTGATCACCCTAGACCGCACCAGGCAGAGTTACATTCCACAGAGCTTAATGAGTTCCCCATTCCAGAATGGAACGCACCGGCCCACAGAGCACATTATCATCTAGAACCATCACTAATCAAATATGTAAAACACCGCACTACAGAGTTAAACACTACACACGGTCCACCAGAAAAATGTGAAGATTTTTGCATTAAATTGAATCCATTTAGTAGACTGAATGTAATTGAATCTGTGAGGCACATCAGCCGCTTTTCACATATTTTCTTGTACATCCATTTAGTGTGCATTTCTACCGCACTACTTCGCCCCATTACTTAAAAAAATAAAGTCTGATGATTAAATCTGCAGAAAGGAAGAGGCTCGCAGACCTTATTTATTCCTCTTAGGAATTTGTATTAAAACTGAGCATAGATAGCCAACGTGAATGTTAATATAGAATTAAAAAGTATGTTAATCGCCCCAAAAAATATTCAACTACTAATACTGTTGAATACTAGTGTGACAGTATGTTATGCATGCATATTAATAATTTTAAAATGCTTCAGAATTAAGCTACAAAACACCCTTTCAGGCATGGTAATTGATAGAGTTTCATAATGCAAACGTGTATCCACCCTTTGACATTGTGGGTCCAAACTACAGTGGCATGGTGTGTGCAATAACGATGGACTGGGATGCTGCCCCAGATAATTAACAGTGGCTGAATTAATTCAAGCATTCCATATATCACTTTCTTGTATACTTTAGTGTGTTGCTTCGCTTTCAGGTCACTTTCCAGTGCAAAATAAGTTTTGCCTAGGAAAAGCAAATCCCCCAAAAAGTGTTTGCGGGTTTGCATCATTTTTGTGACTCAAACCCAACGCAAAATGTTTGATAATCTGGGTCCTCATGTTATTTTCTCTGTAGCAAGGTTGGCTGTTGTATAGACAAATACTGGGATGCAATGTTCAAATTGAATAAGGCTATCTTCACCCAGAAAAGCCTTAAAAATGTAATTCTTGAACTGTTAGTAATATTTATTAAAAGCAAAGTTCGCTGGTGAAGTACTGTTTTTACAACATATTTAGTAGAAATTGGGTTGTTGGTTAACTGAGGTGTTAATCCTAGTAAAACAACAGCCTCAATCCCTGTCAGGGTGAACCACAAAGGTCACTAAATTAACCTGTGATTAACCCTCTTGTGGTTTGGCGCAAAAGCAGGCAGGCTTAGCTTAGAAGCAATGTGTAAAATATTTATGCAGCACACAAACAAAAATAAATTGAAAGCATAACAGAAGAAAAATACCACACCAATTTACAAAAATAGAGTACATCTTAATAAATGATTTGGCACCAAAATGGCAAAATTCCAATAAGTAGAACCGGAATTCTGAATTTTTAAAGTTTAAGTTAAAAACTAGTGCCTAAAAGATCAAAGCTCCAACTGTGGACTTCTAGTCGTGCGAGACCTTGTCTAAGTCTAAACTATCCTGACTGCACTGTCGGATACCAATAGTGGATTGGGTCTGGTCGGCAATTACTTCAGACTTGTAGAAAGTTTTGAAGAAAAATGTTCTGAAAAGATAAAGTTCAGTGGGGCAAGGCTGCAGGCATTGTAGGAGGAGAGAGTGTCATCATCGTGGAGGGGCTGGACGAAGTCCCTGTGAAATTTATTTCTTCAGACTTAGTCACTTTTTTGGATGTTAAAAGTCTCCAGCGGGACGAAGATGGAGGCTGTAGCCAAGGAGAGTTCCAGGAGGCTGGATACCCCTTTAGCGAAGTACCGCTGAGCAGGATTTGCTTATTTCTGCTGAGAAGAACTTAGCTGGCGCTGCCGTGAAGTGTGGCTGACCGGTAATGTACCTTGGGTGGATAGATGAGCAAGTTGGACTCGGTCTTCCATCAGTTCTCAGAGCAGTTTTTGGCAAAGAAAGTTTGGGATTTTGGCTATCTCGGCAGCTTTAGCACCACACACAAGTGTCCAGGACTAGAAGAGCACCATTTGGGGGTTAGGACTCACTCATGCTGGGTCTAGGTGCAGCCTTAAGACAGCTGGAGTCTATTCTTTACCTGAGGCTCTGATTAGGAAGCCAGCCAACTAGCCCTTGGAGTCACTCTGCTATTCCTGGATTCAAGCAGTAGAACAGGGTCCAGTTAGCGGGACAGGCCTCTGAGGGTTCAAGGCAGCCTCCCGGAAGCAAATCAGTCCTTCCAGGTGCAGCAAAGCAGAGTAGAGTACACAGTCAGCCACAGCAGCAGGCAGGCCTCTGAGAATACTTCTGCAGGTCCAGAAAGTGAACTGAAGTGAAGAGTGGGCCTGAGGGTCCTATTTTTATACTTCATGCATTCTTTGAAGAAGGAGAATTTCTAAAGAATACCCCTTTAAGTGCTTGAAGCTTTCAGCTTCCCCTGCCCTGTGACTAAGCTAGCTGAATGAAAAATGCAAGGGTGACAAGTCCATTGTGTGAAGGCAGAGCACAGTCTATTCAGTTGCAAGTGGAGTTGTTCCCAGCTCTAGCCCCCACTTTGCTGTTTAATGGCCCATCCAGGCATACCTACTCCCTTTAATGTGTTGCTGTCCGAGAGGAATAAACAAAGTCCAACTGGCAACTACACCCAGTCATGTGACCCAGTAACATGTTGTAGGCACCAAATAGGGAAGGAAAATGTAAACTTTACTAAAGCGGCATTTTCAAAATTGTAACAAAAAATAGGACTTGACCATTAAATTGCAATTTCTCGGACACCACACATGAAAGGTTTAACTGTTCCCAATCAAAAGTTAGCACTTATCAAATGTAATAAGTCAACCCAATGTTATCCTTTGGAGGAGGTATGCCTCATGATAGTGAAAAATCAAATGTAAGAGTTTTTTACCACCAGGAAATGTAAAACATCAGAATGCATGTCCAACCTTTTAATTACAATACACCATGCCCTATGGGTTACCTTGGGCCCACCTTAGGGGTGACATGAAACAAAAGGGCAGTGTAAGAAATTGGGTTATTTGTTGCCTTGGGTGTGAACTCTGGTCAAGCAGAAACCACAATCCTTGTCAGAGTAAGGTACAAACAAACCCCAAATTAACCTGTGCTCACCCCCCTGGTGGCTTGGTACAGAGCAGTCAGGCTTAACTTAGAGGCAATGTGTTAAGTATTTGTGCAACACTTCAAACAGTAAGGCAGTGAAAGCACCACACAAAAAGAATCCAGACCAGGTTAGAAAAGCCTGAGAAAAATAGAGCTTAGTTCAAATGGAGGAGGAAGGCAAATCTTTGGGGGGAAGCCCACCCTAAGGTTGACAGGTCTAACATCGAGTTTAAGGCGTGGCACAGGGGTTATGTTGTTTATTTTTTAGGTATCAGGAGTCGGATTTTAATGACAGGTTATTGGGGGATTAGGGTTTATGGGTGATGTTAGACCTGGCATCCTTGGCGTGGTTTTCCCTGACTTTTTGCCTCTACCTCCTATGTTTTTGATGATGTGCTCGATTTCGTTTCTGCTGCTTAGATGCTTTGGGCACTTTGCCACTGCTGATCAGTGCCAAAATGCAAGTGCTCCCTGTATAAATTGGTATTGTGATTGGTTTTCCATGATTGGCATATTTTATTTACCAGTAGGTTCCTAGTAAAGTGCACTGAGTGTGCCAGGGCTGGTAAATCAAATGCTACTAGTGGGCTTGCAGCACTGATTGTGCCACCCACATGAGTAGCCCTGAAAAGATGTCTCAGGCCTGCCACCGCGGTGCCTGCGTGCAGTTTGTTAACTGCCATGTCGACTTGGCAAGTGCACCCACTTGCCAGGCCCTAACCTTCTCTTTCCTTACATATAGGGCACCCCTATGGTATGCCCAAGGTACCCCTCTGGGCAGAGTGCAGTGTATGTGAAAGGTAGGACATGTACTGGTGTGGGTAACATGTCCTGATAGTGAAATACTGGCAATTTCGTTTTTCACTATTGAAAGGCTATCTTGCCCCATAGGACAGAATGGGGAATGCTTTGTAACATTTTACAAGTATACCTTCCCATAGGGATAAGATGGAGAAATGGAGTTTGGTATCCCTGAACTCAGAATTTGATAACACATCTTTTAGTAAAGATGGTTTTTTAAATTGTGTGTTTAAAAATACCACTATTAGAAATTGGCTATTTTCTTTATCAACCATCCTGGGTGCCTCTGCCTGTTTGTGGATTGACTGTCTGGCTTTGGAGTGACAGGGGCTGGGGAGGTTCAGTGGCTCCAGGAGTGTGGATGAGTCAGCACTAGGTTGAATAGGCCTGATCTGCATTTGGAGTGGTGGGAGGAGTAGCACCTGTACTTGAATGGGGCTGTGCCTGCCTTCCACAATACTGGCTCCGCCCCCCTGTGGTGTGTCTGGAGCCAAGGATCACACTGACAATGGATGTTATTGTGCACTTGCAGAGTGCACCCCAGAACTGGTTTGAACTGGGCTCAGAGCCCCTTGCACAAAGAGAACAAAGACATTTTGCGGTATAAGTATCAGACCCAAAACCCCAGACTTTAAGATCATTCCTGGAATTCAAGAGGAACCTTTGCCAAAGAGAAGAGCTGGAGAGACTGAGGAGAAGTACTGCCCTTGCTGTGTGTCTGGAGTTGGCCTGCAGTTGCTGTTTCTGCCAAGGAAAGAAGAAGGACTTTGCTGTGTGCTGTGTCCCCTGCTTGAAGGAGATCTCCAAGGACCTGAAGTGAGCTGGCCTCCTGTTCTGAAGTCTCAGGGACACAAAGACTTCACCCCCAGCTCCCCCTGAACTCTGCTGCTGTGAGTTCAAGCCTGCCAAGAGGTGCCTGTGCCAGTTTTGGGCCTCTGGAGGTTGCTGCTGCTGTTTGGGAGCTGGAAGAAAGAAGAAACGTGAAGAACTGCTTAAATCGACCCATCGCTCGTCTTGCGGCTGTTTTCTCAACGCTTCTCCATGGCGCGAGAAAGATTTCTACCCATCGCCATGCCGCTGCGAAAACCGTCGCAGCACCTGTCGCCGCTGCAAGGATCGATGCATCAAGGGATCATGGCTGAAAAGGATCGACGCAGCACCGCTCGACGCCGCCGCATCGATTGCCGACGCATCGTACCTGTGGGGCACGCTTTCCCGACGCATCACCTGCGACCCCGAACTGTCACGAAGAATCGACGATTCACTCCCCATACAGACCGGATTCGACGCAACTCGTCCTCTGCGTGTCGCAGAACTGTTGCATTGCCTCCCCAAGGTCTCAGGAGTGTCGCATCTCTTTGTTTTCTGACTCTGCGGCTGTTTGGCTTTTGGAACTTTGACGCATCTACAGGTACTTTGGTGAAAAGTCACACATCCATAGTTTTCTATGGTACAAGTTCTTGAAACCTTTTAAAAGTCATATTTTTTACTGTGTATGTCGGATTTTTGTCATTTTGGTCTTGTTTCCC
Organism: Calotriton arnoldi; assembly: GCA_963921515.1. Lineage (NCBI taxonomy): Eukaryota > Metazoa > Chordata > Amphibia > Caudata > Salamandridae > Calotriton > Calotriton arnoldi. The sequence goes on along the minus strand of CAWUFW010006728.1, from coordinate 410,039 downwards.
TGGCAGCTGAGGTAGGTAAAAAAAATGCTTTTAAATATATGTATGTTGTGTGCCTGTTTGCAGTATTGAATGTGTTTTTGTAAGAGAGAGTGTGTGTATATTTGAATGTGTGCGCATGTGTAGGCAGAGTGTGAGTGTGTATGTTTGTGTAAATACATGTGTATATGTAAGCGTGTGTAAGCGTAAGTATGTGTATGTGTGAGTAAAAGTGATGGTCAAAGGGCATGTGAAGTCTCCTCCTCTACCCCTGAGATTTTGGTGAATTGACCTCCATGCAGTTTTTCAAAGCAGTTCTCATTCTTGAAAGAGATGTTTTCTTTGGGGTTTTGTTAAGGCAAGTGAGTCGGAACCAAGTAAGTACATGATTAGTGTTGGTGTAGAGTATATGACATAATTTACCACTGAAAACAAACTGAATTGTAATAGTTTTGATAGAAGTCTTGCATTTATTTCCTTAGTTTTGTTTCAATTTTTAAGCTGCAGGACATCTGGAAAAGATTGTGCTCCTCTTATTTCCAGGAAACACAATTTTTAAAAATTTGCAAGCAATGATAAAATGTAGAATAGGGTTTTCTGACTGAATGAGCAAGGGTTTGTACCAACACCCTATGACATGTTACATTATGTTATGTTATTGGAGCTTACAACTTTAACGAGTCGGTTTCTTGGCATTGAGGAGGGAACAAGGAGGTGAATACAGGTAGGTAGAGTGTTAATTGTAGGCTTGTCTAAATAGGCTGGTTTTTAATTGTTTCTTGAATTCTGAATAACAAGATTCTGATCTTATTTCAATGGAGAAAGAGTTCCAGAGGTTGGGAGCAATGACCGAGTATCTGGCACTTCCTCTCTTCCTCTTGAATTTGGGAGCTGACACGTAGTTCAAGTGAGCCGATCGTAATGGGCACTTGGCAGTGTACTTGTGGAGTCGGAGGTGATGCATGACTAGTGAGAGATGGTTAGTCTCTGCATCCTTTTTTATTCAGCTTGTATACCATTTCCACCATTCAATATTTAATTGTAGAGGTCATCTACAACTTGTCATGCCTAGATGTGCAATCCATGTATCTTCAAAATAATTTAGGAGAGGAACCGCTATTTCTTGATTATTAGCAATGTATTCGCTTTGAATAATACCAGTAAAACAGTCATTAACTTGGCTGGAGGAACGGAGACTTTGGGCCAGATTACAAGTTTGGCGGTCTTCCTGTGGGTGACCACACCAGCGCCCTGCAGAAGACCGCCAAACCTGTAGTCAGACCACCTGCTGGATTACGAGTTTAATCCTGGAGGTGCAGTCATGCTGCAGCTGTCCCTCGGCAGTGCATTTCTAAGGGTCATAGGAGAGACTTAGAAAGGCACCGCCGTGGGAGCTCTGCAGCACGTTGCTGCACGGGAAGAAATGCACCATGATGTGCATTTTTTACGTGTAGGAACAGGAGGTGCATAAATGCAGGGAGGCACACCATGTGCCCTCCTGAATGCACCCCCATACACAGAGACAACAGAGGACCCTGTAAGGTCCCCCTGAGTTGCCTCACACCCATCCTTTCCATGGCAGGCTCATCGATAATGGACACAATGGCGGTGAGGCAACTTGTAATATGCTTGCCAGTGCCCCCGCGGCACAGCCAGCATATTGCAGCCTATGACTGCTGCACCACCGCTGCGGGATCAAGGATCCCCAGGGGTTGCAGCGGTCCTGTGGTATTCCATCTGCCAAAATTGAAATCCGTCGGGTAGACTGCCAAACTGGCGGTCCACAGACTGCCACCACGAATATGCTGGCCCAATGGACTGGCATAGTCATAATCAGGCCCTAAGGACGATAGTTTTTATTAATTTCAAACAGTAATTTAATATTTGACATGTAGTCCTCTGCAAGAGATGTTTTTTGCATTTTATTTTAGATTGCATGGGAAAAGTGGAAAAAACATCCCCAAAATGCATTTCAGAGTACACTTTTTAAATAACAGATGCCATTGCCAATGCAAAATCAATTATAATTTTCCCCCAAGTGTTTTTCTTTTATTTTTTCACATTTTACAGTAAAACATTCAGTATAACCTTACATAATGCTTGTCGGACAGTAGACCATACACGAGTCGAGTGTTCTTTTCATTAGTATTACTGTGTATGGTGCGTTTTGTGGATGAATATATGGGGACAAGTTTTAAAAGTAACATCCATCATTCAAATATTGTTTTTTTCAATACGTAGGGCCTCATTACGATGGCGTTGGGACCGCGACTGTCAGGCCATCGGTGGCGGTCCCACCGCCATCGGACCATGCAAGCCTGCCCACTGCATTATGATGGCGGGCAGATGGGCAACGGGCGGAAAGACCGTCCGACACTAATCGGAGGGCTCAAGGAGCATGGTGCCTGCCACATAGTGCAGGGATGTTTGTAATGTGTATTTTTGTATTGTGGCATGTGCTGCAGCCCGCAGCACATGCCGCAGTACAAAAGATACACATTGCAACCACATTGAAGGCGGTCGCATCATAAGACCGATGATGGAACCACAAGCAGCTAGTCGGGCGGTCCTGTTCCTGACAGGATGGCGGTCCGATGAAAGTCCAACCCCCCCCCCCCCAGTGCCTTGAGACCCTCACGGGTGAGTAGCGCGCTTACAATTCCTCTGATTGATTGTATTGAGGCCCTTAGTTGTTGGTGCTGGCTGGTAAATACTAGTAGATATTTTAGGAGTCTTGGCTATCATGAAGGTAGGAGATAGTTGTGATGCTTAATACCATACTATGGGCATGCTTTAGATCTTGACGGACGGGTTACTCCATCACAACAATGACAGATATCCTGTCCACCGAAAAATAAGTCCCATAGGATATAATAGGATTTATATTTCGGTGGACAGGATGAGCCATCACTGTTATGACAGAGTAACCTGTCCGCCAAGTTCTAAATCAGGCCCTATGTTTTTGTTTCGGGTGAGAAAGCCTTACTCACGTGCCTTTTTCCACTAATTTATTTTTTAGATTAGTGATGGCTTGCATTTGGGTGGCAACAGGTTGAGGTAGTTCTGGGGAACCTCTCCTATAGTTCAGCTTGACAGTTCGGAGCAGGTGTTTGCAACTGCTTTTAATTTTTCAGCTTTTTGACTGATGTCTACATGTAAGGCAGAGAAAGATTGGTTATACTCTGAAGTTCTGTCTACAAAGGCACCCAATGTAACTGATCTGATCAGGCAATAGCAAAATAAATATTTCCACTGAGCCCTGGATTCAGTGTATCTTTACCTTCATGTACCACATATGGCTTAGTGGCTTATTTCCCCTGTCAAATAACACAAAGTTAGGCAGAAACATGTTCTTCATTGCTGAGTTTATGTCTGATGAAATGAAAAAATACATTTAAAAAAGGTTCAGTATTTTTAGATACCAAAATTGTTTAACGTGCAATTGTTCAACATTTTTGAGAATTTCCGTGGTGTACAAATGTTATGCACATGGATTGATTTTTTCTACCTCATCCAGAATTTATGATGTTAGAGTATGGGCTTCTTAAACTGTTTTCAATTTTACAATTGTATCTGTAGGTAGAAAAATGAAATTACTATATTGTTTTCAGTGATTTTTACCTGCTAAAAAATGACTTTGTTTTTAATTGAACTTTATCCTTCATTTTTGCTAAGAAATATTGCAATTTGTTTCTTCGTTTTCCAGTGAAGACGAAAATGGTATTATGGCCTAGTAAATCTCATAATTGTTTTACCTATATTTAAATGTCCCCCCCTGTACCAGCCTGCTGCAGGGTCCAATCCTCATCCACCTGGTCTGTTTTCTTCATGAGAGAAGAAGGGGCAAGCATCTCCTCCTCCCTGTACCATAGACCTGCCCCGGGACCCCATACATGCGGCCAGATCTAAGCAGTGTCCTGAGAACCCAATCCCCAGGTACACTGCTGTTTTCTGTTGGAGAGAGTTTGAGATTAACCTTCCTGCACTCTACTGGGCAAAAAACAAAAACACAACTTTGCTTCTGCCTGGTTGGGAGCAGTTAAATCAGCTGCTCCCACCCAAGAGGGAGCAAAGTAATGGAGCTGGCTCTGCCAGCACCCAGAATGATGCTGACTGGAGATTCGGCAGAGGCTTCAAGATCCTTCGGCTCCTCCGTGGGCCTCCAACGAGCCAGGCATTGTAGGTGCCCCGGGAGTGCACTTAGGGCACGCACCAGTAAAGAAAGTGCCCGACTTCCACCAAGCGGGACGGCAAGGACTGTGGGGGCCTGGGGCTCCCCTCCATGGCCACCAATGAAGCAGGAATTGTGGGGGCTCTGGGTGGGCACTGGGGCACCCACTGATCAAAGAAACTACTGACTCCCACCAGCCCAAACTGTAGGTGCCAGCTGGGCAGCTGACAAGGGATGTGTGGGCCAGCCCCAATCTTTGAAATAAAAAGATGTGGGTCCTCCAAGTGGGCACCAGGTCACTCAAAAATATCTGAATAATAAATGAGCTGCAGATGCCACTCATTTATTATTCACTGTCCCAAAGAAGTAGTACCCCATAGTGCCTTGCAAGGGCTTTTTACTTTGCAGCCTTGCTTGCCCCTAGAAGGGGCAAGTACACCACCAAGCAGTTTTCTAATGTTCTTGGGGCCGCAGGGAGTGGAGAAGACCCCCAACAATATTAACAAAAACACAGCAAGTCTCCTGTGCTCACTCTATGCTCTTCAGTTTCAGTGCGGAGATACTTTGCGGTTACAATTTGTTGCCTGAAAAAAATTAAAAGAATGACTGAAAGACATGTTGATGCTTTTTTAATAAGGTTTTATTTATTAAAATAGGATAATCAATTTTATTAAACATTGCAATGTGTGAGTTTATATATTTTACATGTGATTATAATTATTGGTGACTTTGTGACAAAGATAATAGGTCTGCTTTATATATGTCATGATGTTGACTTCTTCATAAGGCCAATAGGCCCACTTTTTAAGTCTCATCTGCGACAGTGCATGCACTGCATTGCCTCTTGCTTGAAAGAGATATCACATATAAGAAGGGGCTTGCAGCCTGCCTATTGCTTATTATCTGGCAGCTTCATTTTCACTCTTATTTGCTGACTTCTGATTGGTCAGTGAGTGCTGCCTTCACTTCCTCTTCTATTGACATGGACCAAGTACCAATTGCTTCAGCTGTCTTTCTGCTGATTACGCTGTGAATGAGAAGCTACTATTATTTTTTTCATCTTCCCTGTTGTCCTTGTCAAACTTCTTGCCCTTTGTAGCTGTGCATTAGTGTGTCACACGCCTTTCAAAGTAGTTCTTTTCTCCTTTGAAATCAATGTTTATTGTGACAACAGATGTTATCTGCGTTTATTGTGACAAAAGATTTTATCTGCTACCAAATATATTTTCAGTAAGACATGGACATGGGTGGAATCGCTTTCTTTATGTGATAGGATTGTTTTGTCAAATGACATTTTTTTTTATAACTGACATTTTCACCCAACTAAAACACGTCTAAGGTTTTCATAATGTAAGTACCATATAATTACCATACCAAAATATAACGTCACTTTAACCTTTGTTTTTTTCAGTGAATTTCTATTAGTTATTAAATATAAAGTAAGATTTTGTTACGATAGGTAACGAGGCCAATCCTCCGACGTGCTCGGCACTTGGGCATGCTTGGTGTTGGGTTGGCCATATGGCCTGGCATGTGGGCAGGCCCATCACTCAACCTCCATGGGAGGCTACTCCCCGCTACACACAGTGGGGTATATATAAAAGCCCCTATCGCCACAGGAATGTCATTTTTTAGGACGTTCCCATGGCGATAGTGGTTTCACCTTATTTACAAGGCAGCGTTAAGCCACTTAACATGGCTTAACACTGGCTTGTAAATAAGGCCCCCTTTCACGCTATGCTCAGCGTGAAAGGTGATGGCAATGGGTGTTGTTGTGGGAGTTCCACCCCAACCCCCATTGATTCTGACGCTGCCTCCTATTTACAAGGGAGGCGTAAATGGGAAGCAACGCCAGAATTAAGACCAGGGAAAACCTGGTCTTAACCTGGCGCAACGAGTTGAAATGTTACATTTCACCTCGTTTTTGCTGTTTTCATGTGTGCTGCGTTGTGCAGCACACATGAAAACAGCAAAAGGCCAATGATTGTTTATGTACAGGAAGGTCCCCCTTCCTGCTCATAAACAATCATTTTTAAAAAATGCCGTTTTGCAACTTCTGTGTGTGCTGCATTAAGCAGCACACATAGAAGTTACAAAGCGGCATTTAAAGATTGTTTATGTGCAGGAAGGGAGACCTTCCTGCACATAAACAATCTTCCGCTGAACGCAGACACCCATGACCTATGGTGCAAGGGTGCCTGCGTTGGCGCTAGGCAGCTAAACTTGGCGCAAAGCGCTGGGGGAAATGCAGGGCTGCACCATATTCTTGTAAATATGGTGCAGCCCTGTGTTTCAGTAGTGGCAGAGCATGTCGTTAAGCCAAGGAGGTTAGCAACATGCTCCACCACTTCTTTGTACATATGCCCCAGTATTTTTTTTAAATATATATTTTCTCGATCCTGCTGGACTCTCATGAGAGTCTCTCAGGAGCTGGTGCACACGCCTGTGCTCCGTCAAGACTCTTTGAGGATCACAGGTGACCACACTAGCTCCTGAGAGACTCCCACAGGATCACAGCACCCTAAAATAAATACTTTTTTTATTTGATCCAAGGAGGTCCATCATGGATCTCCTGTACAAGGGCTGGGGTTCAGGTTATCCCTACTCTACCCACTAATAACTACTTTATATTTTCAGAACATAGGGACCAAATTCCTGAGTCCTGTAATAGTGGCTAAAACATTTCTGTTTGTGCTGTGGTCAGCCAATCAGAGCGACTGCTCTTGCAAGACGGATGCTGAGAAAAAAGACCACCACGGCCAATCAGATCACTTCATTATTTGAAGTGGCATGTCTGCAGGAATCTTGCAAGACTCTTGCATACCCAACAATCCAGATATCTATACATTGTGAACCTTAATTTCTCAAAACTTACTGAACATATTTACACCAAATCAATAAAAGCTCACTTTCTGGGTAAAGATCTAGCCTTCTGCCAAATTTGGTATTATGATGTTAAGACATTTTGGCTCTAGCGCTGTCGAAAATTGCATTTTGGGACCCCCCTTTATTTTGACCCCTGCTTGATGGATCACCCCAAGACTTTCCAGCAATGAACTGAGGTGGATGAACTTTGTTTTTGGAATGTTTTGTGGAGATTTATTATACTGTGCCAAAGTTATTAGCCAAACAATTTGCTGCCTGTCAATCAAATTGCTTGGCCGCGCCCAATTATCTGAAAATTATGCTTTCTGAGTAAATATCTAGCTTTCTGCAAAATTTGATGTAATTTCATTCAACTGTTTTTCTCCTTCCCCGCTTGATGGAACTCCCCGAAACATTCCTGAAAGGAGCTGCAGTGGGTAGCATTTTTTTTGTGAAGGTTTGAGTAGGGTACATCAAATGCCTCTATAATTATTGTCAAACCAAAAAATCAATTTTCTAAAAGGCCTGTTGTATTAGTTGGGAAAGTAGAGTTCAACCTCAAAGTCAGGGAGGCCTCACTACACTAGTGATGTCAGACCTATTGCCCTCATCATCCTCGGTTGTTTCAGGAGCACTAAAATGATTTGGTATGAAGCATTTGTTAATTTTAGTTATCGTCAATCTCACCACATTTTGAGGTGGGAGACCACTCCTTCTAACTGTTACAACTGCACCAGCTGTATTAAACACACGCTCCTAGGACATGTTCAATACTTTATTGCGAGCCTGCTGAGATGTGGCCACTATGTCCTCATCCCATACCAATAGATCAATGGGTCGTAATCTAAGTACACCTCTTTTGGGTCATCCAGATAGTCTTGGACCACCTTCTCAATTGTCATTGGTTCTGCCTGTGCCTCTGCACTTGGCTGTGCCAGTCCCTCTGCACATGACTTGTGCCTAGACTTACATTTGCTGCTCTTCTTCTTCTTGACCACTCGCTTTACTGATTATCAAAGTCTTGTATACTAAGGCATCTGTTTCGGTAATAGGAATGAAAGTGGACAGCATTTTTTAGTATTGTGAATTCAGTATCTTTTTGCAGCCTTTAATTAGAGTTAAAGCAAAGTATTAAGATTTCCACCAAAGAAGCTGCTTCTTCATTGACATAGGTGAATGATGTTCCACATTTTTCAAATGATCCTGTTGCAGGTGCAAAAACAAGTGGTTTGTTTGGATCCCACTTTTGTACATATTTTCAAGGTGGGTTCTACTGTCTAATTCATCAAAAACGGTTTAGATCTCAGCACCTGCCTGTCATCAGCCATCCTAAAGCAGTATTCAGGGATAAATACAAGGCAGGTCCGGACTACAAACTTGCCCATTTACCATTTAGGAGACATTCTTATCCTAAGAGTAAGTCAGCATATTTGATGAACTGATGAGCGGGTGTTTGGACAAAATATCAAGTTTTTAATATTGTGATACTTAAATATTATGTCAAGAATATCGTTAGCACAAAAATATCATGACTCCGAATATTGTTGTCAAGATTATTGTTTTTTAGGTAAATAATACTGTTTTATTTAACATCTTTTTATTTAATAATGTTTACTTAAATATAGTTGTAAAAATATAGATTTTGATTATCTTAATTTATATTAGTTAAAATATTACATGTAGGTGTTAATATTGTTGGTTTAAATGTTATTAATTTAGTAAAGTATAGTGTGTAATTGAAAATGTTTATTTTTTTATTTTTATTAAATGATTGATTTATAATTTAGTGTCAGCTTGTTGGGTTTCTTAGGGAATAGGTTAGGGAAGTAATATAAAATGATTAGCAGGTGGAATGCTATTTGTAGTCCCACACTTTAGTCTGGAGTGGAAATAGTTAATCTAAACTTGTTGAAGCCCAACACTTTTTTGGTGTTGCCTAAATTTGCGAGTGACTAAAACATATAACCATACTTTCCGTACTGTTGCTTATACTGAAGTGGGAATAGTAAATGTAACACTTCCGGAGTCATACACTTTCCCTACTGTTGCTTATATTGAAGAGGAAATAGCAACTTTAACCCCCCCTGAGTCCAAACTTTCCCTACTATTGCCTAGACAGGAGTGTGAATAGTACATCAAAACAATCCAGAGTCCAACACATTTTTGTGTTGGTTAGACTGGAGTGGGAAAGGGAACGTAAACAATTTCACAGTCCATCTATTTACCTACTGTTGCTTAAATTTAGAGTCCAAGTCCAACACATACCTTACTGTTTACTGACATGCAGCGTGATTTGTAAATTAAGCTCTCGCAAGGTATATCATTCTTTTAAGATATGTTAAACAGTGTGTTTATAGTAATTATTTTTTGTATTGGTATTTAATATTGTATGTTTTCATTATGCTAATAATTAGTTTTTTTCATAATATTATTTTTCCCAGAATGTTTGTTGTAAAACATATTTTTTAATATTGGTTATTATGTTTATTCAATTATTTTTTATATGCTGTTAAATATGGTTGTAATCATTTCTTGCTGTTAATATTTTTTTGCAAGTTCTAAAATTGTAACTATGTTGATAATATTTTTACTATATATATATATATATATATATATATATATATATATATATATATGCATATATATATATATATATATAGAGAGAGAGAGAAAAAAAATAATATATATTGTTAATATTTAAAATAAAATAGAAAAGGTAAATAAAATAATATATATACCCACACACCTTCACAAAATATATAACTACTTTTAAATATTGATTATTAATACTAACATATAAAGAATAGTTGTATTTATCATTTTAAATAACATACATACACACACATATATGCGTGCATGTATGTCCATTTTATTTAAAATGATAAATAAAACTATTTATCATTATCAATTATATAACTACTTTCAAATATTGATTATTAATACTAACATATAAAGTATAGGTTTATTTATCATTTTAAATAAAATACACATACACACACACATATATATAGTTATGTGATCAAGATCTGGACGGACCGAAACGCGTAATGGCCGAAGAATAAAGTTACACCTCTGGCACAAAAATTGTGGGCCGGGTCTACTTTCAGTGAAGGAATAAAGCGGGAAGGAGCAGATAATCGAGATATGTATATGTGTGTGTATGTGTATTTCATTTAAAATAATAAATACAACTATTCTTTATATGTTAGTATTAATAATCAATATTTAAAAGTAGTTATATATTTAGTGAAGGTTTGAAGGTACAAAATGTATGTTTGTATGTATACATATATATATATATATATATATATTTTTTTTTATGAAGGCGTGTAGCCGTAATGCGTCTGTCGGGTGTTTTTTGTTGTGGCTGAAATAAATTAAAAATACGATTCTGTCAGTGTGCGCCTCATCCATGGCTCAGGAGCAGGAGCTGTCGTATGGGAAATATATATATATATATATATATATATATATATATATATTTATATATATATATCCAAACGAAAGGTTACCCTGACGGAAGAGCCATCTCAGGTAGGTTACTTTTCCATCCATTTATTCATGGCAGCAATCAAGTTCAACTGGAGCCGGACACCCAGCACTTCAACACCAGACACGTTTCGGATAAAAAGTTCCCTTCATCATTGGCGCGCTGATAACAGTGAGACTGACTTTGTTAACCTTTTTAAAGTCCTTCATTTAGCCTCAGTAGGCGTGGCTCGCATGGCCTCATTGTACTTTTAGTTGGCTTATTGTTGCTCAGTTAGCATGTCTCTTCCATACTGCTTGATTTAAAAAAAAATACCTCAATAGGTTGATGTTCAGTCCCATATTCAACTGACTGCCCACTTATGTCATGAATACGGACTACCTCCCGGTATTGGCGGCAATTCCTTCTCTACCACCACGGGTCCGCTGAGGTGCGGCGGGGCTCCTCCACTGCTGGGTTTGCCGCAACATATCCAAACGAAAGGTTACCCTGACGGAAGAGCCATCTCAGGTAGGTTACTTTTCCATCCATTTATTCATGGCAGCAATCAAGTTCAACTGGAGCCGGACACCCAGCACTTCAACACCAGACACGTTTCGGATAAAAAGTTCCCTTCATCATTGGCGCGCTGATAACAGTGAGACTGACTTTGTTAACCTTTTTAAAGTCCTTCATTTAGCCTCAGTAGGCGTGGCTCGCATGGCCTCATTGTACTTTTAGTTGGCTTATTGTTGCTCAGTTAGCATGTCTCTTCCATACTGCTTGATTTAAAAAAAAATACCTCAATAGGTTGATGTTCAGTCCCATATTCAACTGACTGCCCACTTATGTCATGAATACGGACTACCTCCCGGTATTGGCGGCAATTCCTTCTCTGCCACCACGGGTCTGCTGAGGTGCGGCGGGGCTCCTCCACTGCTGGGTTTGCCGCAACATATCCAAACGAAAGGTTACCCTGAAGGAAGAGCCATCTGAGGAAGGTTACTTTTCCATCAATTTATTCATGGCAGCAATCAAGTTCAACTGGAGCCGGACACCCAGCAATTCAACGCCAGACGCGTTTCGGGTAAAAAGTTCCTTTCATCATTGGCGCGCTGATAACAGTGAGACTGACTTTGTTAACCTTTTTAAAGTCCTTCATTTAGCCTCGGTAGGCGTGGCTCGTATGGCCTCATGGTACTTGTAGTTGGCTTATTGTTGCTCAGTGAGCATGTCTCTTCCATACTGCTTGATTTCAATAAAAATACCTCAATAGGTCGATGTTCAGTCCCATATTCAACTGACTACCCACTTATGTCATGAATACGGATGACCTACCGGAATTGGCGGCAATTCCTTCTCTGCCAACACGGGTCCGCTGTTGTGCGGCGGGGCTCCTCCGTGGCTGGGTTCGCCACAACAAATCCAAACGAAAGGTTACCCTGAAGGAAGAGCCATCTCAGGTAGGCTACTTTTCCATCAATTTATTCATGGCAGCAATCAAGTTCAACTGGAGCCGGACACCCAGCACTTCAACGCCAGACGCGTTTCAGGTAAAAAGTTCCCTTCATCATTGGTGCGCTGATAACAGTGAGACTGACTTTGTTAACCTTTTTAGAGTCATTCATTTAGCCTCAGCAGGCGTGGCTCGCATGGCCTCATGGTACTTGTAGTTGGCTTATTGTTGCTCAGTGAGCATGTCTCTTCCATACTGCTTGATTTCAATAAAAATACTTCAATGGGTCGATGTTCAGTCCCATATTCAACTGACTGCCCACTTATGTCATGAATACGGACTACCTCCCGGTATTGGCGGCAATTCCTTCTCTGCCACCACGGGTCCGCTGTTGTGCGGCGGGGCTCCTCCGCGGCTGGGTTCGCCGCAAATAATCCAAACGAAAGGTTACCCTGAAGGAAGAGCCATCTCAGGTAGGCTACTTTTCCATCGATTTATTCTTGGCATCAATCAAGTTCAACTGGAGCCGGACACCAAACACTTCAACGCCAGACGAGTTTCGGGTAAAAAGTTCCCTTCATCATTGGGGCACTGATAACAGTGAGACTGACTTTGTTAACCTTTTTAAAGTCCTTCATTTAGCCTCAGTAGGCGTGGCTCGCATGGCCTCATGGTACTTGTAGTTGGCTTATTGTTGCTCAGTGAGCATGTCTCTTCCATACTGCTTGATTTCAATTAAAATACCTCAATAGGTCGATGTTCAGTCCCATATTCAACTGACTGCCCACTTATGTCATGAATACGGACTACCTCCCGGTATGGGCGGCAATTCCTTCTCTGCCACCACGGGTCCGCTGTTGTGCAGCAGGGCTCCTCCGCGGCTGGGTTCGCCGCAACAAATCCAAACGAAAGGTTACCCTGAAGGAAGAGCCATCTCAGGTAGGCTACTTTTCCATCAATTTATTCATGGCAGCAATCAAGTTCAACTGGAGCCGGACACCCAGCACTTCAACGCCAGACGCGTTTCAGGTAAAGAGTTCCCTTCATCATTGGCGCGCTGATAACAGTGAGACTGACTTTGTTAACCTTTTTAAAGTCCTTCATTTAGCCTCAGTAGGCGTGGCTCGCATGGCCTCATGGTACTTGTAGTTGGCTTATTGTTGCTCAGTGAGCATGTCTCTTTCATACTGCTTGATTTCAATAAAAATACCTCAATAGGTCGATGTTCAGTCCCATATTCAACTGACTGCCCACTTATGTCATGAATACGGACTACCTACCGGTATTGGTGGCAATTCCTTCTCTGCCACCATGGGTCCGCTGTTGTGCGGGGGGCTCCTCCACAGCTGGGTTCGCCGCAACAAATCCAAACGAAAGTTTACCCTGAAGGAAGAGCCATCTCAGGTAGGCTACTTTTCCATCAATTTATTCATGGCAGCAATCAAGTTCAACTGGAGCCGGACACCCAGCACTTCAACACCAGACACGTTTCGGATAAAAAGTTCCCTTCATCATTGGCGCGCTGATAACAGTGTGACTGTCTTTGTTAACCTTTTTAAAGTCCTTCATTTAGCCTCAGTAGGCGTGGCTCGCATGGCCTCATTGTACTTGTAGTTGGCTTATTGTTGCTCAGTTAGCATGTCTCTTCCATACTGCTTGATTTAAAAAAAAATACCTCAATAGGTCGATGTTCAGTCCCATATTCAACTGACTGCCCACTTATGTCATGAATACGGACTACCTCCCGGTATTGGCGGCAATTCCTTCTCTGCCACCACGGGTCCGCTGAGGTGCAGCGGGGCTCCTCCACTGCTGGGTTTGCCGCAACATATCCAAACAAAAGGTTACCCTGAATGAAGAGCCATCTCTCAGGAAGGTTACTTTTCCATCAATTTATTCATGGCAGCAATCAAGTTCAACTGGAGCCGGACACCCAGCAATTCAACGCCAGACGCGTTTCGGGTAAAAGTTCCTTTCATCATTGGCGCGCTGATAACAGTGAGACTGACTTTGTTAACCTTTTTAAAGTCCTTCATTTAGCCTCGGTAGGCGTGGCTCGTATGGCCTCATGGTACTTGTAGTTGGCTTATTGTTGCTCAGTGAGCATGTCTCTTCCATACTGCTTGATTTCAATAAAAATACCTCAATAGGTCAATGTTCAGTCCCATATTCAACTGACTGCCCACTTATGTCATGAATACGGACTACCTCCAGGTATTGGCGGCAATTCCTTCTCTGCCACCACAGGTCCGCTGTTGTGCGGCGGGGCACCTCCGCGGCTGGGTTCGCCGCAAATAATCCAAACGAAAGGTTACCCTGAAGGAAGAGCCATCTCAGGTAGGCTACTTTTCCATCAATTTATTCTTGGCATCAATCAAGTTCAACTGGAGCCGGACACCCAGCACTTCAACGCCAGACGTGTTTCGGGTAAAAAGTTCCCTTCATCATTGGGGCACTGATAACAGTGAGACTGACTTTGTTAACCTTTTTAAAGTCCTTCATTTAGCCTCAGTAGGCGTGGTTCGCATGGCCTCATGGTACTTGTAGTTGGCTTATTGTTGCTCAGTGAGCATGTCTCGTCCATACTGCTTCATTTCAATAAAAATACCTCAATAGGTCGATGTTCAGTCCCATATTCAACTGACTGCCCACTTATTAGGGGTGGGCGGAATTTGCGTAGTCGCGTTACGCCAAGTACCGCGAAACGGTAAAAAATCTACGCGAGCACGCAAAAGTTCCGCAAACACGCGGAATTGCTTGTTCTGCCCGTTCGCGATGCTTTTTTCCTGTTCGCGAACGCTGTTTGTGTGCTCGGGGGAAATATCTCGCGAACACGCACTTTGAAAGCGCGAACAAGCAAAAAATTCCGCGAAGCCGTGGATCGCGGAATTTTTGGCAATTCCGCGTTCTCCGCGGAACGCGAAATTACCCAAATTCCGAGAGCGGAACGGAATTTACCACCCAGGCCTACCACTTATGTCATGAATACGGACTACCTCCCGGTATTGGCGGCAATTCCTTCTCTGCCACCACGGGTCCGCTGTTGTGCGGCAGGGCTCCTCCTCGGCTGGGTTAGCCGCAACAAATCAAAACGAAAGGTTACCCTGAAGGAAGAGCCATCTCAGGTAGGCTACTTTTCCATCAATTTATTCATGGCAGCAATCAAGTTCAACTGGAGCCGGACACCCAGCACTTCAACGCCAGACGCGTTTCAGGTAAAAAGTTCCCTTCATCATTGGCGCGCTGATAACAGTGAGACTGACTTTGTTAACCTTTTTAAAGTCCTTCATTTAGCCTCAGTAGGCGTGGCTCGCATGGCCTCATGGTACTTGTAGTTGGCTTATTGTTGCTCAGTGAGCATGTCTCTTTCATACTGCTTGATTTCAATAAAAATACCTCAATAGGTCGATGTTCAGTCCCATATTCAACTGACTGCCCACTTATGTCATGAATACGGACTACCTCCCGGTATTGGCGGCAATTCCTTCTCTGCCACCACGGGTCCGCTGTTGTGCGGGGGGCTCCTCCACAGCTGGGTTCGCCGCAACAAATCCAAACGAAAGGTTACCCTGAAGGAAGAGCCATCTCAGGTAGGCTACTTTTCCATCAATTTATTCATGGCAGCAATCAAGTTCAACTGGAGCCGGACACCCAACACTTCAACACCAGACACGTTTCGGATAAAAAGTTCCCTTCATCATTGGCGCGCTGATAACAGTGAGACTGTCTTTGTTAACCTTTTTAAAGTCCTTCATTTAGCCTCAGTAGGCGTGGCTCGCATGGCCTCATTGTACTTGTAGTTGGCTTATTGTTGCTCAGTTAGCATGTCTCTTCCATACTGCTTGATTTAAAAAAATACCTCAATAGGTCGATGTTCAGTCCCATATTCAACTGACTGCCCACTTATGTCATGAATACGGACTACCTCCCGGTATTGGCGGCAATTCCTTCTCTGCCACCACGGGTCCGCTGAGGTGCGGCGGGGCTCCTCCACTGCTGGGTTTGCCGCAACATATCCAAACGAAAGGTTACCCTGAAGGAAGAGCCATCTCAGGAAGGTTACTTTTCCATCAATTTATTCA
Organism: Calotriton arnoldi; assembly: GCA_963921515.1. NCBI lineage: Eukaryota > Metazoa > Chordata > Amphibia > Caudata > Salamandridae > Calotriton > Calotriton arnoldi. The sequence continues at coordinate 394,020 of CAWUFW010006728.1, read as the reverse complement.
TGGCAGCAATCAAGTTCAACTGGAGCCGGACACCCAGCAATTTAACGCCAGACGCGTTTCGGGTAAAAAGTTCCTTTCATCATTGGCGCGCTGATAACAGTGAGACTGACTTTGTTAACCTTTTTAAAGTCCTTCATTTAGCCTCAGTAGGCGTGGCTCGCATGGCCTCATGGTACTTGTAGTTGGCTTATTGTTGCTCAGTGAGCATTTCTCTTTCATACTGCTTGATTTCAATAAAAATACCTCAATAGGTCGATGTTCAGTCCCATATTCAACTGACTGCCCACTTATGTCATGAATACGGACTACCTCCCGGTATTGGCGGCAATTCCTTCTCTGCCACCACGGGTCCGCTGTTGTGCGGGGGCTCCTCCGCAGCTGGGTTCGCCGCAACAAATCCAAACGAAAGGTTACCCTGAAGGAAGAGCAATCTCAGGTAGGTTACTTTTCCATCAATTTATTCATGGCAGCAATCAAGTTCAACTGGAGCCGGACACCCAGCAATTCAACGCCAGACGCGTTTCGGGTAAAAAGTTCCCTTCATCATTGGCGCGCTGATAACAGTGAGACTGACTTTGTTAACCTTTTTAAAGTCCTTCATTTAGCCTCGGTAGGCGTGGCTCGTATGTCCTCATGGTACTTGTAGTTGGCTTATTGTTGCACAGTGAGCATGTCTCTTCCATACTGCTTGATTTCAATAAAAATACCTCAATAGGTCGATGTTCAGTCCCATATTCAACTGACTCCCCACTTATGTCATGAATACGGACTACCTCCCGGCATTGGCGGCAATTCCTTCTCTGCCACCACGAGTCCGCTGTTGTGCGGCGGGGCTCCTCCGCGGCTGGGTTCGCCGCAAATAATCCAAATGAAAGGTTACCCTGAAGGAAGAGCCATCTCAGGTAGGCTACTTTTCCATCAATTTATTCTTGGCAGCAATCAAGTTCAACTGGAGCCGGACACCCAGCACTTCAACGCCAGACGAGTTTTGGGTAAAAAGTTCCCTTCATCATTGGGGCGCTGATAACAGTGAGACTGACTTTGTTAACCTTTTTAAAGTCCTTCATTTAGCCTCAGTAGGCGTGGCTCGCATGGCCTCTTGGTACTTGTAGTTGGCTTATTGTTGCTCAGTTAGCATGTCTCTTCCATACTGCTTGATTTTAAAAAAAATACCTCAATAGGTCGATGTTCAGTCCCATATTCAACTGACTGCCCACTTATGTCATGAATATGGACTACCTCCCGGTATTGGCGGCAATTCCTTCTCTGCCACCACGGGTCCGCTGAGGTGTGGCGGGGCTCCTCCACTGCTGGGTTTGCCGCAACATATCCAAACGAAAGGTTACCCTGAAGGAAGAGCCATCTCAGGTAGGTTACTTTTCCATCAATTTATTCATGGCAGCAATCAAGTTCAACTGGAGCTGGACACCCAGCAATTCAACGCCAGACGCGTTTCGGGTAAAAAGTTCCTTTCATCATTGGCGCGCTGATAACAGTGAGACTGACTTTGTTAACCTTTTTAAAGTCCTTCATTTAGCCTCGGTAGGCGTGGCTCGTATGGCCTCATGGTACTTGTAGTTGGCTTATTGTTGCTCAGTGAGCATGTCTCTTCCATACTGCTTGATTTCAATAAAAATACCTCAATAGGTCGATGTTCAGTCCCATATTCAACTGACTCCCCACTTATGTCATGAATACGGATGACCTCCCGGAATTGGCGGCAATTCCTTCTCTGCCACCACGGGTCCGCTGTTGTGCGGCGGGGCTCCTCCGTGGCTGGGTTCGCCACAACAAATCCAAACAAAAGGTTACCCTGAAGGAAGAGCCATCTCAGGTAGGCTACTTTTCCATCAATTTATTCATGGCAGCAATCAAGTTCAACTGGAGCCGGACACCCAGCACTTCAACACCAGACACGTTTCGGATAAAAAGTTCCCTTCATCATTGGCGCGCTGATAACAGTGAGACTGTCTTTGTTAACCTTTTTAAAGTCGTTCATTTAGCCTCAGTAGGCGTGGCTCGCATGGCCTCATTGTACTTGTAGTTGGCTTATTGTTGCTCAGTTAGCATGTCTCTTCCATACTGCTTGATTTAAAAAAAAATACCTCAATAGGTCGATGTTCAGTCCCATATTCAACTGACTGCCCACTTATGTCATGAATACGGACTACCTCCCGGTATTGGCGGCAATTCCTTCTCTGCCACCACGGGTCCGCTGAGGTGCGGCGGGGCTCCTCCACTGCTGGGTTTGCCGCAACATATCCAAACAAAAGGTTACCCTGAATGAAGAGCCATCTCTCAGGAAGGTTACTTTTCCATCAATTTATTCATGGCAGCAATCAAGTTCAACTGGATCCGGACACCCAGCAATTCAACGCCAGACGCGTTTCGGGTAAAAAGTTCCTTTCATCATTGGCGCGCTGATAACAGTGAGACTGACTTTGTTAACCTTTTTAAAGTCCTTCATTTAGCCTCGGTAGGCGTGGCTCGTATGGCCTCATGGTACTTGTAGTTGGCTTATTGTTGCTCAGTGAGCATGTCTCTTCCATACTGCTTGATTTCAATAAAAATACCTCAATAGGTCGATGTTCAGTCCCATATTCAACTGACTGCCCACTTATGTCATGAATACGGACTACCTCCCGGAATTGGCGGCAATTCCTTCTCTGCCACCACGGGTCCGCTGTTGTGCGGCGGGGCTCCTCCGCGGCTGGGTTCGCCGCAAATAATCCAAACGAAAGGTTACCCTGAAGGAAGAGCCATCTCAGGTAGGCTACTTTTCCATCAATTTATTCTTGGCATCAATCAAGTTCAACTGGAGCCGGACACCCAGCACTTCAACGCCAGACGTGTCTCGGGTAAAAAGTTCCCTTCATCATTGGTGCACTGATAACAGTGAGACTGACTTTGTTAACCTTTTTAAAGTCCTTCATTTAGCCTCAGTAGGCGTGGTTCGCATGGCCTCATGGTACTTGTAGTTGGCTTATTGTTGCTCAGTGAGCATGTCTCGTCCATACTGCTTGATTTCAATAAAAATACCTCAATAGGTCGATGTTCAGTCCCATATTCAACTGACTGCCCACTTATTAGGGGTGGGCGGAATTTGCGTAGTCGCGTTACGCCAAGTACCGTGAAACGGTAAAAAATCTCCGCGAGCACGCAAAAGTTCCGCAAACACGCGGAATTGCTTGTTCTGCCCGTTCGCGATGCTTTTTTCCTGTTCGCGAACGCTGTTTGTGTGCTCGGGGGGAAATATCTCACGAACACGCACTTTGAAAGCGCGAACAAGCAAAAAATTCCGCGAAGCCGCGGATCGCGGAATTTTTGGCAATTCTGCGTTCTCCGCGGAACGCGAAATTACCCAAATTCCGAGAGCGGAACGGAATTTACCACCCAGGCCTACCACTTATGTCATGAATACGGACTACCTCCCGGTATTGGCGGCAATTCCTTCTCTGCCACCACGGGTCCGCTGTTGTGCGGCAGGGCTCCTCCTCGGCTGGGTTAGCCGCAACAAATCAAAACAAAAGGTTACCCTGAAGGAAGAGCCATCTCAGGTAGGCTACTTTTCCATCAATTTATTCATGGCAGCAATCAAGTTCAACTGGAGCCGGACACCCAGCACTTCAACGCCAGACGCGTTTCAGGTAAAAAATTCCCTTCATCATTGGCGCGCTGATAACAGTGAGACTGACTTTGTTAACCTTTTTAAAGTCCTTCATTTAGCCTCAGTAGGCGTGGCTCGCATGGCCTCATGGTACTTGTAGTTGGCTTATTGTTGCTCAGTGAGCATGTCTCTTTCATACTGCTTGATTTCAATAAAAATACCTCAATAGGTCGATGTTCAGTCCCATATTCAACTGACTGCCCACTTATGTCATGAATACGGACTACCTCCCGGTATTGGCGGCAATTCCTTCTCTGCCACCACGGGTCCGCTGTTGTGCGGGGGCTCCTCCACAGCTGGGTTCGCCGCAACAAATCCAAACGAAAGGTTACCCTGAAGGAAGAGCCATCTCAGGTAGGCTACTTTTCCATCAATTTATTCATGGCAGCAATCAAGTTCAACTGGAGCCGGACACCCAGCACTTCAATACCAGACACGTTTCGGATAAAAAGTTCCCTTCATCATTGACGCGCTGATAACAGTGAGACTGTCTTTGTTAACCTTTTTAAAGTCCTTCATTTAGCCTCAGTAGGCGTGGCTCGCATGGCCTCATTGTACTTGTAGTTGGCTTATTGTTGCTCAGTTAGCATGTCTCTTCCATACTGCTTGATTTAAAAAAAAATACCTCAATAGGTCGATGTTCAGTCCCATATTCAACTGACTGCCCACTTATGTCATGAATACGGACTACCTCCCGGTATTGGCGGCAATTCCTTCTCTGCCACCACGGGTCCGCTGAGGTGCGGCGGGGCTCCTCCACTGCTGGGTTTGCCGCAACATATCCAAACGAAAGGTTACCCTGAAGGAAGAGCCATCTCGGGAAGGTTACTTTTCCATCAATTTATTCATGGCAGCAATCAAGTTCAACTGGAGCCGGACACCCAGCAATTCAACGCCAGACGCGTTTCGGGTAAAAAGTTCCTTTCATCATTGGCGCGTTGATAACAGTGAGACTGACTTTGTTAACCTTTTTAAAGTCCTTCATTTAGCCTCAGTAGGCGTGGCTCGCATGGCCTCATGGTACTTGTAGTTGGCTTATTGTTGCTCAGTGAGCATGTCTCTTTCATACTGCTTGATTTCAATAAAAATACCTCAATAGGTCGATGCTCAGTCCCATATTCAACTGACTGCCCACTTATGTCATGAATACGGACTACCTCCCGGTATTGGCGGCAATTCCTTCTCTGCCACCACGGGTCCGCTGTTGTGCGGGGGGCTCCTCCGCAGCTGGGTTCGCCGCAACAAATCCAAACGAAAGGTTACCCTGAAGGAAGAGCAATCTCAGGTAGGTTACTTTTCCATCAATTTATTCATGGCAGCAATCAAGTTCAACTGGAGCCGGACACCCAGCACTTCAACGCCAGACGCGTTTCGGGTAAAAAAGTTCCCTTCATCATTGGAGCGCTGATAACAGTGAGACTGACTTTGTTAACCTTTTTAAAGTCCTTCATTTAGCCTCGGTAGGCGTGGCTCGTATGTCCTCATGGTACTTGTAGTTGGCTTATTGTTGCACAGTGAGCATGTCTCTTCCATACTGCTTGATTTCAATAAAAATACCTCAATAGGTCGATGTTCAGTCCCATATTCAACTGACTCCCCACTTATGTCATGAATACGGACTACCTCCCGGCATTGGCGGCAATTCCTTCTCTGCCGCCACGAGTCCGCTGTTGTGCGGCGGGGCTCCTCCGCGGCTGGGTTCGCCGCAAATAATCCAAATGAAAGGTTACCCTGAAGGAAGAGCCATCTCAGGTAGGCTACTTTTCCATCAATTTATTCTTGGCAGCAATCAAGTTCAACTGGAGCCGGACACCCAGCACTTCAACGCCAGACGAGTTTTGGGTAAAAAGTTCCCTTCATCATTGGGGCGCTGATAACAGTGAGACTGACTTTGTTAACCTTTTAAAAGTCCTTCATTTAGCCTCAGTAGGCGTGGCTCGCATGGCCTCATGGTACTTGTAGTTGGCTTATTGTTGCTCAGTTAGCATGTCTCTTCCATACTGCTTGATTTAAAAAAAAATACCTCAATAGGTCGATGTTCAGTCCCATATTCAACTGACTGCCCACTTATGTCATGAATATGGACTACCTCCCGGTATTGGCGGCAATTCCTTCTCTGCCACCACGGGTCCGCTGAGGTGTGGCGGGGCTCCTCCACTGCTGGGTTTGCCGCAACATATCCAAACGAAAGGTTACCCTGAAGGAAGAGCCATCTCAGGTAGGTTACTTTTCCATCAATTTATTCATGGCAGCAATCAAGTTCAACTGGAGCCGGACACCCAGCAATTCAACGCCAGACGCCTTTCGGGTAAAAAGTTCCTTTCATCATTGGCGCGCTGATAACAGTGAGACTGACTTTGTTAACCTTTTTAAAGTCCTTCATTTAGCCTCGGTAGGCGTGGCTCGTATGGCCTCATGGTACTTGTAGTTGGCTTATTGTTGCTCAGTGAGCATGTCTCTTCCATACTGCTTGATTTCAATAAAAATACCTCAATAGGTCGATGTTCAGTCCCATATTCAACTGACTCCCCACTTATGTCATGAATACGGATGACCTCCCGGAATTGGCGGCAATTCCTTCTCTGCCACCACGGGTCCGCTGTTGTGCGGCGGGGCTCCTCCGTGGCTGGGTTCGCCACAACAAATCCAAACGAAAGGTTACCCTGAAGGAAGAGCCATCTCAGGTAGGCTACCTTTCCATCAATTTATTCATGGCAGCAATCAAGTTCAACTGGAGCCGGACACCCAGCACTTCAACACCAGACACGTTTCGGATAAAAAGTTCCCTTCATCATTGGCGCGCTGATAACAGTGAGACTGTCTTTGTTAACCTTTTTAAAGTCCTTCATTTAGCCTCAGTAGGCGTGGCTCGCATGGCCTCATTGTACTTGTAGTTGGCTTATTGTTGCTCAGTTAGCATGTCTCTTCCATACTGCTTGATTTAAAAAAAAATACCTCAATAGGTCGATGTTCAGTCCCATATTCAACTGACTGCCCACTTATGTCATGAATACGGACTACCTCCCGGTATTGGCGGCAATTCCTTCTCTGCCACCACGGGTCCGCTGAGGTGCGGCGGGGCTCCTCCACTGCTGGGTTTGCCGCAACATATCCAAACAAAAGGTTACCCTGAATGAAGAGCCATCTCTCAGGAAGGTTACTTTTCCATCAATTTATTCATGGCAGCAATCAAGTTCAACTGGATCCGGACACCCAGCAATTCAACGCCAGACGCGTTTCGGGTAAAAAGTTCCTTTCATCATTGGCGCGCTGATAACAGTGAGACTGACTTTGTTAACCTTTTTAAAGTCCTTCATTTAGCCTCGGTAGGCGTGGCTCGTATGGCCTCATGGTACTTGTAGTTGGCTTATTGTTGCTCAGTGAGCATGTCTCTTCCATACTGCTTGATTTCAATAAAAATACCTCAATAGGTCGATGTTCAGTCCCATATTCAACTGACTCCCCACTTATGTCATGAATACGGATGACCTCCCGGAATTGGCGGCAATTCCTTCTCTGCCACCACGGGTCCGCTGTTGTGCGGCGGGGCTCCTCCGCGGCTGGGTTCGCCGCAAATAATCCAAACGAAAGGTTACCCTGAAGGAAGAGCCATCTCAGGTAGGCTACTTTTCCATCAATTTATTCATGGCAGCAATCAACTTCAACTGGAGCCGGACACCCAGCACTTCAACGCCAGACGCGTTTCAGGTAAAAAGTTCCCTTCATCATTGGTGCGCTGATAACAGTGAGACTGACTTTGTTAACCTTTTTAAAGTCATTCATTTAGCCTCAGTAGGCGTGGCTCGCATGGCCTCATGGTACGTGTAGTTGGCTTATTGTTGCTCAGTGAGCATGTCACTTCCATACTGCTTGATTTCAATAAAAATACCTCAATAGGTCAATGTTCAGTCCCATATTCAACTGACTGCCCACTTATGTCATGAATACGGACTACCTCCAGGTATTGGCGGCAATTCCTTCTCTGCCACCACGGGTCCGCTGTTGTGCGGCGGGGCTCCTCCGCGGCTGGGTTCGCCGCAAATAATCCAAATGAAAGGTTACCCTGAAGGAAGAGCCATCTCAGGTAGGCTACTTTTCCATCAATTTATTCTTGGCATCAATCAAGTTCAACTGGAGCCGGACACCCAGCACTTCAACGCCAGACGTGTCTCGGGTAAAAAGTTCCCTTCATCATTGGGGCACTGATAACAGTGAGACTGACTTTGTTAACCTTTTTAAAGTCCTTCATTTAGCCTCAGTAGGCGTGGTTTGCATGGCCTCATGGTACTTGTAGTTGGCTTATTGTTGCTCAGTGAGCATGTCTCGTCCATACTGCTTGATTTCAATAAAAATACCTCAATAGGTCGATGTTCAGTCCCATATTCAACTGACTGCCCACTTATTAGGGGTGGGCGGAATTTGCGTAGTCGCGTTACGCCAAGTACCGCGAAACGGTAAAAAATCTCCGCGAGCACGCAAAAGTTCCGCAAACACGCGGAATTGCTTGTTCTGCCCGTTCGCGATGCTTTTTTCCTGTTCGCGAACGCTGTTTGTGTGCTCGGGGGGAAATATCTCTTGAACACGCACTTTGAAAGCGCGAACAAGCAAAAAATTCCGCGAAGCCGCGGATCGCGGAATTTTTGGCAATTCCGCGTTCTCCGCGGAACGCGAAATTACCCAAATTCCGAGAGCGGAACGGAATTTACCACCCAGGCCTACCACTTATGTCATGAATACGGACTACCTCCCGGTATTGGCTGCAATTCCTTCTCTGCCACCACGGGTCCGCTGTTGTGCGGCAGGGCTCCTCCTCGGCTGGGTTAGCCGCAACAAATCAAAACGAAAGGTTACCCTGAAGGAAGAGCCATCTCAGGTAGGCTACTTTTCCATCAATTTATTCATGGCAGCAATCAAGTTCAACTGGAGCCGGACACCCAGCACTTCAACGCCAGATGCGTTTCAGGTAAAAAGTTCCCTTCATCATTGGCGCGCTGATAACAGTGAGACTGACTTTGTTAACCTTTTTAAAGTCCTTCATTTAGCCTCAGTAGGCGTGGCTCGCATGGCCTCAATGTACTTGTAGTTGGCTTATTGTTGCTCAGTGAGCATGTCTCGTCCATACTGCTTGATTTCAATAAAAATACCTCAATAGGTCGATGTTCAGTCCCATATTCAACTGACTGCCCACTTATTAGGGGTGGGCGGAATTTGCGTAGTCGCGTTACGCCAAGTACCGCGAAACGGTAAAAAATCTCCGCGAGCACGCAAAAGTTCCGCAAACACGCGGAATTGCTTGTTCTGACCGTTCGCGATGCTTTTTTCCTGTTCGCGAACGCTGTTTGTGTGCTCGGGGGAAATATCTCTTGAACACGCACTTTGAAAGCGCGAACAAGCAAACAATTCCGCGAAGCCGCGGATCCGCGGAATTGTTGGCAATTCCGCGTTCTCCGCGGAACGCGAAATTACCCAAATTCCGAGAGCGGAACGGAATTTACCACCCAGGCCTACCACTTATGTCATGAATACGGACTACCTCCCGGTATTGGCGGCAATTCCTTCTCTGCCACCACGGGTCCGCTGTTGTGCGGCAGGGCTCCTCCTCGGCTGGGTTAGCCGCAACAAATCAAAACGAAAGGTTACCCTGAAGGAAGAGCCATCTCAGGTAGGCTACTTTTCCATCAATTTATTCATGGCAGCAATCAAGTTCAACTGGAGCCGGACACCCAGCACTTCAACGCCAGATGCGTTTCAGGTAAAAAGTTCCCTTCATCATTGGCGCGCTGATAACAGTGAGACTGACTTTGTTAACCTTTTTAAAGTCCTTCCTTTAGCCTCAGTAGGCGTGGCTCGCATGGCCTCAATGTACTTGTAGTTGGCTTATTGTTGCTCAGTGAGCATGTCTCTTTCATACTGCTTGATTTCAATAAAAATACCTCAATAGGTCGATTTTCAGTCCCATATTCAACTGACTGCCCACTTATGTCATGAATACGGACTACCTCCCGGTATTGGCGGCAATTCCTTCTCTGCCACCACGGGTCCGCTGTTGTGCGGGGGGCTCCTCCACAGCTGGGTTCGCCGCAACAAATCCAAACGAAAGGTTACCCTGAAGGAAGAGCCATCTCAGGTAGGCTACTTTTCCATCAATTTATTCATGGCAGCAATCAAGTTCAACTGGAGCCGGACACCCAGCACTTCAACACCAGACACGTTTCGGATAAAAAGTTCCCTTCATCATTGGCGCGCTGATAACAGTGAGACTGTCTTTGTTAACCTTTTTAAAGTCCTTCATTTAGCCTCAGTAGGCGTGGCTCGCATGGCCTCATTGTACTTGTAGTTGGCTTATTGTTGCTCAGTTAGCATGTCTCTTCCATACTGCTTGATTTAAAAAAAAATACCTCAATAGGTCGATGTTCAGTCCCATATTCAACTGACTGCCCACTTATGTCATGAATACGGACTACCTCCCGGTATTGGCGGCAATTCCTTCTCTGCCACCACGGGTCCGCTGAGGTGCGGCGGGGCTCCTCCACTGCTGGGTTTGCCGCAACATATCCAAACGAAAGGTTACCCTGAAGGAAGAGCCATCTCAGGAAGGTTACTTTTCCATCAATTTATTCATGGCAGCAATCAAGTTCAACTGGAGCCGGACACCCAGCAATTCAACGCCAGACGCGTTTCGGGTAAAAAGTTCCTTTCATCATTGGCGCGCTGATAACAGTGAGACTGACTTTGTTAACCTTTATAAAGTCCTTCATTTAGCCTCAGTAGGCGTGGCTCGCATGGCCTCATGGTACTTGTAGTTGGCTTATTGTTGCTCAGTGAGCATGTCTCTTTCATACTGCTTGATTTCAATAAAAATACCTCAATAGGTCGATGTTCAGTCCCATATTCAACTGACTGCCCACTTATGTCATGAATACGGACTACCTCCCGGTATTGGCGGCAATTCCTTCTCTGCCACCACGGGTCCGCTGTTGTGCGGGGGGCTCCTCCGCAGCTGGGTTCGCCGCAACAAATCCAAACGAAAGGTTACCCTGAAGGAAGAGCAATCTCAGGTAGGTTACTTTTCCATCAATTTATTCATGGCAGCAATCAAGTTCAACTGGAGCCGGACACCCAGCAATTCAACGCCAGACGCGTTTCTGGTAAAAAGTTCCCTTCATCATTGGCGCGCTGATAACAGTGAGACTGACTTTGTTAACCTTTTTAAAGTCCTTCATTTAGCCTCGGTAGGCGTGGCTCGTATGTCCTCATGGTACTTGTAGTTGGCTTATTGTTGCACAGTGAGCATGTCTCTTCCATACTGCTTGATTTCAATAAAAATACCTCAATAGGTCGATGTTCAGTCCCATATTCAACTGACTCCCCACTTATGTCATGAATACGGACTACCTCCCGGCATTGGCGGCAATTCCTTCTCTGCCACCACGAGTCCGCTGTTGTGCGGCGGGGCTCCTCCGCGGCTGGGTTCGCCGCAAATAATCCAAATGAAAGGTTACCCTGAAGGAAGAGCCATCTCAGGTAGGCTACTTTTCCATCAATTTATTCTTGGCAGCAATCAAGTTCTACTGGAGCCGGACACCCAGCACTTCAACGCCAGACGAGTTTTGGGTAAAAGTTCCCTTCATCATTGGGGCGCTGATAACAGTGAGACTGACTTTGTTAACCTTTTTAAAGTCCTTCATTTAGCCTCAGTAGGCGTGGCTCGCATGGCCTCATGGTACTTGTAGTTGGCTTATTGTTGCTCAGTTAGCATGTCTCTTCCATACTGCTTGATTTAAAAAAAAATACCTCAATAGGTCGATGTTCAGTCCCATATTCAACTGACTCCCCACTTATGTCATGAATACGGACTACCTCCCGGTATTGGCGGCAATTCCTTCTCTGCCACCACGGGTCCGCTGAGGTGTGGCGGGGTGTAGGAGAGTAGGATCTGCTTCACAGGGGTACCCCCACTTTTTGCTGATACTTCACTGGTTTTCGACATTAGTCTGGCTGGGGCCCTGCTATTCAGAACCCCAGCCTAGCTGTTTCCTCTTTAAAAGGGTCTCCATGTGCCTTAGGCACATCACTGATTGGGATCTGGAGTGCCCTTGTAAGTCCCTAGTATATGGTATACTATGTACCAAGGGCATAGGTACCTCAGAGGCCTGCCAGGGGCTGCAGCATGTATTATGCCACCCCTGGTAGGCCATCCAAACTGGCACCACAGGTCTGCTACTGCAGCCTGGGTAAGGTGGTGCATGCACCCCTTGCTGTGGTATAGGTTACCTATATCACTAAATGCATACACACATATAAACCTATAAGTCACTCCTAAGGCAGGCCTTATCAATCCTAAAGGCAGAGTGCATGGTTCCTATGTGAGAGGGTGCCCCTGCATGAGCAGGGCCCCTCTGCAGCGTTCGGAGACCATCTCTGATGCTGTTTGTAGTGCAGCCTGACCATATACTCTTAAACGCATTATATCCTCGCGGTAAAATGCTAACTATGGAATGGCTGCACCTAAACATGTCGTGTTTGGTGTCAAACATCTTGGAATACTACCCCCCGCCAATCCTGGCGGCGGGGGTAGCATTCCACCCTTCTAGAGGGAAAGGCATGTTAACTCTGACGAGTCCGGTAACTTCTTTCCAGAGCCCTGGCATCACAAAATGGATGCTGCTGCCACAGACACGAGTCTGGCCTCCTGCTGCTGGACGAAACTCCGGCAGGGGAGGCCTGGACAATAGGTTTCCTGTCCCAGGGAGGTGTGACCACCTCCCCAGACAGGACAATGTGTATTGGGGCTGGGCGGGAGCACTTTCGGGTGCTTTGAAGTCCTGCACTGGGGGCACATTTGGTGTCCCTGTGCATACCCCAGTTCAAACCGGATCAGGGGCTTGCAGCCCCTGCTTTGGCGCGAACTGGACAAAGGGAAAGGGGTGTAGCCACCCCTCTGCCCTGACCCACCCATAGGTGGGGCCACAGAGTAGTCCATCCCCTATTTTTAGAATAAAGGTAGGAACCCAGTCCCTAGGACTTTAGATTATACCTGGACGAAACTCTGAAACAGAATCCTGGACCTTCGACGCTCTACTCACGATTAGAGGACTGAAGAATCTCCCTTGGGGTCAAGGAGTGACTCCCCTGCTTGGCAGGCACCAAAGAAGCATCTGTCCGGTTCGCATCACTGAAGCTCCCGTCGGACGCCGAAGTCATCGCATCACCAGAGGTGGATTCTCAGACTTCCCCGAGGCTACCCTGAGTCCCCAGCAAAGCTGAGGCCCGTGGCTATCGTGGGTGACGTGAGACCGTGACCCCTGGACACCGAGCACATTTGCAAGTGCACCATCTTCTGGGTCTCCCAAGAAGTCGTGCTTTGGGCTCCGAGTAGCCCTAGCCTCCAGCACCACCTGCACCGAAGATCACTGGCCCCCACTCCACGAGTGTCCTGTAAGCCAGCTCCACGTGCGGCGTCACGAGGCTCCTTCGCGGTCGCTAGCCCGTTGGCTAGTAGCCCTTAACGAAGGCCAATCTTTTCTTTACTTGGCAGTCTGGTTGCTCCAGGCCTGCCCTCACTTACCCTCGCTGGGTGAGTTCCCCAGACCTTGCTGGTCTGCATCATCGACGATCTACATCTTACTCGAGACTTGCCGTTGCCAAGGCTTGTTGGGTCCAATCTGGTCGCCGACACCTCTGCACTCGACAGACATCGAGTAGCAGCCCGAATCCTGCTCCTGGTCGCCGACAACGCCTCCCGGACCTCGTGGCTGAAGAGTCAAGACGACCGTCATCGAATCTGAAGCACTCGACATCGGTGGGCATCTGTCCATCGCCTCCCTGGTCACTGGCTAGTGACCCAGACTCTGTCCCCTCTGCTTTCAGGTTCTTCAGAACTCCGATCCACTCTTGGATCCACCCGGACACTTTTCTCCTGGTCGCCAGCAGCACTTTGCAGCAGATCGCCATAAGAACCGACGACGAAACCCGACCCCGAAAGGCACCTATGCACCCGGCTTCCCTGGGTGAGGTAACACGAGTACTCCGGTGCTCCCGTGGGTAGAGACTCTTCAAAGTCCTAGATCTCAAAGGGTTTTGTCCTAGTCCTCTTCTAAGTGTCCCTTTCCTCTATTTTCCCGATCCCGACTTTCTCCATAGAAGTTAACGGCGTATCGCGGTTGTGTATTTACACTGCACGCGTCTCCCGTGGGTCCCCTGTGTCACTACCTTGGGTGGTTCCTTGTGGTCCAAGCACTTCTAGAGGCTCTAGGCCTAGTGTCTAGTTCAGTCGTGGTTCGCATACCACTTTATTGGTATATGGTTTGGTACGCCCCTAGGGCCCAAACGTGTATTTGTGCTATTACTGTGATTTAAGATCTTATAACCTATGTACTTCGAACTCTAGCCTCATAAAGAGACTAGAGGGGTGTGTTTAGTAATAAATACATATATTTTGAATATATACCTGGTGTGGTGCTCTTTCATTTGGTCACTCAAGAGATTATAGACTGGTAAAACAAGCTGCTTTACATTCCTTCAAGACTTAGCCTGAAGGCTGCTCTCCACAGCTACCACTAGGATAGCTTTCAATAAGGTTGTCTTTAACCTACCTACCATAAGAGTCGATTTGGACTGGTGCAAGGTGCCCACTATAATTAGTGGACAGCATATGCCAGGCCAACTTCTCACATTGGTGTGCAGCGTGTGGGATTCCAGCTTGCTATTGTTTTACCAGATAATCTCAATTGAATTGATCAACTGAAAACCACTAAAGGTACCTAAGGTACATATAATTTAAGCTTAGAATATCAGTAAGTTCTACTGAACTTAGAGTTGTGTGTTAAGGGATAGCACAACCCTTTCTACAACTCAAGAGAGTTTAGTAGGCCACACTAGAGTAGGTAGTGCATACACCACACCACACTAGTAATGTCTTTAAAAGCAGGATCCAAAGATGCCCTGCAGGAAGCCATTGAGCTTCCCCCTCCAAGTATGACACACTCCCATTCTTGGAACTGAGAGCTTTGTGTAACGTGAGGAAATTAAGGACAGGCCAAAGTCCCACCACCCAACACCTCCAGGAGTTGTTGGTGGCTTATGATCTTAGTAAGTCCTCAGAGACTGAAGGGGTAGGAGCAGAGGGTGGGCCAGCAGATGAGGAAGGGGCCAGGGGTACTACTACCCCCAGCCCCCCTCTGAAACTGACCAGGAGGGTGACAATGACCCTGACCTGGAAAACCCAATCCCTTCTGGGGAAGATGAAGATGAGGATCTGGAGAACCACACCTTTGTCCCCCCAGGAAGGATTATGAGTGTGCTCAGAAAGTCTAGGTCTCCTTCTCAGGAGTCTAACCACTCTGGCACCTCAATAGGGAGCTCTGTTTCTTCTCACAGGAGGGAATCCTCTCATGAGAGAAGAAAGAGACTGGTCCAGTATGAGGAAACTCAACTGGAGATCAGGAAGAAGCAATTGGCTTTAGATAGAGAATCCCTAGATCTCCTTAAAGAGAGAAGAAAGTTGGGACTAGAGTCCCATGGTGGCAGCCATGTCCCTAGAGATAGGGAAAGGTCCTATGACCATAGGAACCTGAGCAAGATTGTCCCTCCCTACCAGAGTGGGGATGATATCCACAAATGGATAACTGCTTTAGAGAGGGCCTGTAAAGTACAGAAGGTCCCTCAGGAGCAGTGGGCAGCAATCTTGTGGCTCTCCTTTGCTGACAAAGGTAGAGACAAGCTCCTCACTGTTAGAGAGGAGGATGCTGACAATTACAAGGTCTTGAAGAGTGCTCTTATTGATGGGTTTGGCCTAACCACTGAACAGTACAGGTTGAAGTTCAGAGACACCCAAAAAGCACAGACTCAAGACTGGGTAGACTATGTGGATTGTTCTGCCAAGGCTCTGGAAGGCTGGTTGATGGGCAGTAAGGTGTGTGACTTCTCAGGATTGTATAATCTGATAATGAGGGAGCAGATTCTTAATAACTGTCAAAACCAGCTGTTGCATCAGTACCTGGTTGACTCTGATCTGACCTCTCCCCAAGAATTGGGAAAGAAGGCAGACAAATGGGTCAGAACCAGGGTGAAGCAGAAGGTACAGAACCAAGGTGGGGAAACCAAGAAGCAAGATGCTAAGAACTCTGACAAGGGTGGGGAGAAGGGTAAAGATCAAAAGTCTTCATCAGGCCCCCAAAAATCTTCTTCTGGTGGGGATTCCCAGTCTACCAAGGGTAAAGGCCAAAGAAAACCATGGTGCAAGGTCTGTAAGCAAAAGACCCACTGGACCAGTGATTGCACCAAGTCCAAAGACTCCAGTCCAGCACCCACCAATGCCCCTAAGGCACCTGTTCCCCCTAGTACAGTTGGTGGAGGTGCTCCAGCAAAGGGTTTAGTAGGGTTCACCCTGGGAACTGAGTTGGGCTCTGACTTAGTCAGGGAACTGACTCAGGCTGTGTTAGTCTGTGATGGAGGCATGGATGTGACCTCCACTGTGAGTCCCAGTAATCTGGGCAAGTACAGACAACAGCCTTTAATCAATGGACGAGAGGCTTTGGCATTTAGGGACACAGGGGCAAGTGTCACAATGGTGACACAAGACCTTGTGCTACCTGGGCAAGTTATACTTGGTGAAATGTACCAAGTGACCAATGCTAGCAATGTCAGAACAGACCATACTCTGGCAGTTGTTAACTTCTCCTGGGGAGGGGTAACTGGCCTTAAGAAGGTTGTGGTAAGTGCAAACCTACCAGTCGAATGCTTGCTTGGCAATGACTTAGAGACTTCTGCTTGGGCAGAAGTGGAGCTCAGGACCCATGCAGAAATGCTGGGGATCCCTGCAGATGTGTTTGCTGTGACCAGGTCACAAGCTAAACTGTCTAAAACTGAACAGGCCTTGGATTCTGGAAGAATGGACCAAGTGCCTTCCAAGAGGAGGAGTAGTAGGGTTAAGGCAGTGCCTTCCCCCTTGGCTCAGGAGGAAGATCAGTCCCTTGAGGGGGATGATCTCAGCCCTGAAGAAGGAACTGTCCCAGAGGAACTTGAACCTGAACAGGTTGAGTTCTTGGGGACAGGGGGACCTTCTAGGGCAGATCTGAGCCAGGAGCAGCAGAGCTGCCCCTCCCTTGAACCCCTCAGACAGCAAGCTGCTGCTGAGGCTGCTGGGAAAGCTAGTGGTCCCCATACAGTGTATTGGGATGATGGACTCCTGTACTCAGAGAGTAGAGACCCCAAGCCTGGTGCTACCAGGAGGTTGGTAATACCTTTGAAGTTCAGGGGCTTCCTATTGACCCTAGCCCATGATATTCCCTTAGCAGGACACCTGGGCCAGAACAAGACTTGGGACAGAATTGTCCCTCACTTTCACTGGCCCCACATGTCTGAAGACAGTAAGGAGTTTTGTCGCTCCTGTGTAACCTGCCAAGCCAGTGGCAAAGCAGGTGGCACTACAAAGGCCCCCTGATACCACTACCTGTGGTGGGGGTGCCCTTTGAGAGGGTAGGGATTGACATTGTTGGTCCCATGGATCCCCAAACAGCCTCTGGGCACAGGTTTATCCTGGTGGTAGTGGATCATGCCACCAGGTACCCAGAAGCTATTCCCCTCAGGACCACTACAGCACCTGTGGTGGCAAGGGCCCTCCTGGGAATCTTCTCAAGAGTGGGCTTTCCTAAGGAGGTAGTATCAGACAGGGGTGCAAACTTCATGTCTGGTTACTTAAAAGCAATGTGGAAGGAGTGTGGAGTTACTTATAAGTTCACCACACCCTATCACCCACAATGCAATGGTTTAGTTGAGAGATTCAACAAAACCTTGAAGGGCATGATTAAAGGGCTCCCAGAAAAGCTTAGGCGTAGATGGGACATACTCTTGCCCTGCCTTTTATTCGCATATAGGGAGGTGCCTCAGAAGGGGTTGGTTACAGCCCTTTTGAACTTCTGTTTGGCCACCCTGTGAGGGGTCCACTGTGCTTGGTGAAGGAAGGATGGGAGTTACCTCTCAAGCCCCCAAAGCAAGATATAGTGGACTATGTACTTGGTCTCCGCTCCAGGATGGCTGAGTACATGAAAAAGGCAACCAAAAACCTTGAGGCTAGCCAGGAACTGCAGAAGGCCTGGCATGACCAAAAGGCTGTTCTGACTGTTTACCAGCCAGGACAGAAGGTGTGGGTGTTGGAGCCAGTGGCCCCAGCAGCTCTCCAAGACAAATGGAGTGGACCCCACACTATTGTTGAACAGAAGGGTGAGGTCACTTACTTAGTGGACCTAGGAACACCCAGGAGTCCCCAAAGGGTTCTCCATGTCAACAGACTTAAGCCATATGTGGACAGGGCAGACATGGGCTTGCTCATGGCTACTGATGAAGGGCAGGAGGAAGAGAGTGACCCACTCCCTGACCTGCTCTCACAGAACCCTGACGATGGGTCAGTTGATGGTGTAGCCTTGGCAGGCAGCCTCACTACCCAGCAACAAACTGATTGCAGGCAAGTCCTCAATCAGTTTAGACATATGTTTTCACTGACACCCAGTCAGACCACCTGGTGCACTCATGAAGTGGACACTGGGGACAGTCTGCCTATTAAAAACAAGATTTATAGGCAACCTGACCATGTCAGGGACTGTATCAGGACTGAAGTCCAGAAGATGTTGGAATTGGGAGTGATTGAGCCCTCAGATAGCCCTTGGGCTAGTCCAGTAGTCCTAGTACCTAAACCTCACACCAGTGGTGGGAAAAGAGAGATGAGGTTTTGTGTAGACTACAGAGGCCTCAATGCAGTCACTAGGACTGATGCCCATCCAATACCCAGGGCAGATGAGCTCATAGATACTTTGGCCTCTGCCAAATATCTCAGCACATTTGACCTAACAGCTGGCTACTGGCAGATCAGACTAGCTGATGCTGCAAAGCCCAAAACAGCATTTTCAACCCCTAGTGGGCATTATCAATTTGTGGTGATGCCCTTTGGTCTGAAAAATGCACCTGCCACTTTCCAGAGGTTGGTGAACACAGTTCTCACAGGACTGGAAGCCTATAGTGCAGCTTATCTAGATGATATTGCTGTCTTTAGCTCCACCTGGGAGGATCACCTGGTCCACCTCAGGAATGTTTTACAGGCCCTGCAAAAGGCAGGCCTGACTATCAAGGCCACTAAGTGCCAGATAGGGCAGAGTCAGGTTGTGTACCTGGGCCACCTTGTGGGTGGAGGCCAGGTTCAACCTTTGCAGAGCAAGATCCAGACCATCATGGACTGGACTGCTCCCACTACCCAGACTCAGGTGAGAGCCTTCTTAGGCCTGACTGGGTACTATAGGAGATTTGTCAAGGGGTATGGATCAATAGTGACACCCTTGAATGACTTAACTTCTAAGAAAATGCCCAAAAAGGTTCAGTGGACAGTTAGCTGTCAAAAGGCATTTGATGACCTCAAGCAGGCCATGTGCACTGCTCCAATTCTGCAGAGTCCTGATTACTCCAAGAAGTTCATTGTTCAAACTGATGCATCTGAATTGGGGGTAGGGGCTGTACTGTCACAATTGAATGAAGAAGGTCAGGATCAGCCAGTAGCTTTTATTAGCAGAAGGCTGACCCCTAGAGAGAAACGTTGGTCAGCCATAGAGAGGAGGCCTTTGCTGTGGTCTGGGCTCTGAAGAAGTTGAGGCCATACTTGTTTGGTACACACTTCCTGGTTCAGACAGACCATAAGCCCCTCTTATGGCTAAAACAAATGAAGGGTGAAAACCCCAAACTGCTTAGGTGGTCCATTTCCCTACAGGGGATGGACTTTACAGTGGAACATAGGCCTGGGAGTAACCATGCGAATGCAGATGGACTCTCTAGGTATTTCCACTTAGAACATGAAGACTTAACTGGGCAAGGTTAGTTTAATGTCCCTACGTTTGGGGGGGTTGTGTAGGAGAGTAGGATCTGCTTCACAGGGGTACCCCCACTTTTGCTGATACTTCACTGGTTTTCGACATTAGTCTGGCTGGGGCCCTGCTATTCAGAACCCCAGCCTAGCTGTTTCCTCTTTAAAAGGGTCTCCATGTGCCTTAGGCACATCACTGATTGGGATCTGGAGTGCCCTTGTAAGTCCCTAGTATATGGTATACTATGTACCAAGGGCATAGGTACCTCAGAGGCCTGCCAGGGGCTGCAGCATGTATTATGCCACCCCTGGTAGGCCATCCAAACTGGCACCACAGGTCTGCTACTGCAGCCTGGGTAAGGTGGTGCATGCACCCCTTGCTGTGGTATAGGTTACCTATATCACTAAATGCATACACACATATAAACCTATAAGTCACTCCTAAGGCAGGCCTTATCAATCCTAAAGGCAGAGTGCATGGTTCCTATGTGAGAGGGTGCCCCTGCATGAGCAGGGCCCCTCTGCAGCGTTCGGAGACCATCTCTGATGCTGTTTGTAGTGCAGCCTGACCATATACTCTTAAACGCATTATATCCTCGCGGTAAAATGCTAACTATGGAATGGCTGCACCTAAACATGTCGTGTTTGGTGTCAAACATCTTGGAATACTACCCCCCGCCAATCCTGGCGGCGGGGGTAGCATTCCACCCTTCTAGAGGGAAAGGCATGTTAACTCTGACGAGTCCGGTAACTTCTTTCCAGAGCCCTGGCATCACAAAATGGATGCTGCTGCCACAGACACGAGTCTGGCCTCCTGCTGCTGGACGAAACTCCGGCAGGGGAGGCCTGGACAATAGGTTTCCTGTCCCAGGGAGGTGTGACCACCTCCCCAGACAGGACAATGTGTATTGGGGCTGGGCGGGAGCACTTTCGGGTGCTTTGAAGTCCTGCACTGGGGGCACATTTGGTGTCCCTGTGCATACCCCAGTTCAAACCGGATCAGGGGCTTGCAGCCCCTGCTTTGGCGCGAACTGGACAAAGGGAAAGGGGTGTAGCCACCCCTCTGCCCTGACCCACCCATAGGTGGGGCCACAGAGTAGTCCATCCCCTATTTTTAGAATAAAGGTAGGAACCCAGTCCCTAGGACTTTAGATTATACCTGGACGAAACTCTGAAACAGAATCCTGGACCTTCGACGCTCTACTCACGATTAGAGGACTGAAGAATCTCCCTTGGGGTCAAGGAGTGACTCCCCTGCTTGGCAGGCACCAAAGAAGCATCTGTCCGGTTCGCATCACTGAAGCTCCCGTCGGACGCCGAAGTCATCGCATCACCAGAGGTGGATTCTCAGACTTCCCCGAGGCTACCCTGAGTCCCCAGCAAAGCTGAGGCCCGTGGCTATCGTGGGTGACGTGAGACCGTGACCCCTGGACACCGAGCACATTTGCAAGTGCACCATCTTCTGGGTCTCCCAAGAAGTCGTGCTTTGGGCTCCGAGTAGCCCTAGCCTCCAGCACCACCTGCACCGAAGATCACTGGCCCCCACTCCACGAGTGTCCTGTAAGCCAGCTCCACGTGCGGCGTCACGAGGCTCCTTCGCGGTCGCTAGCCCGTTGGCTAGTAGCCCTTAACGAAGGCCAATCTTTTCTTTACTTGGCAGTCTGGTTGCTCCAGGCCTGCCCTCACTTACCCTCGCTGGGTGAGTTCCCCAGACCTTGCTGGTCTGCATCATCGACGATCTACATCTTACTCGAGACTTGCCGTTGCCAAGGCTTGTTGGGTCCAATCTGGTCGCCGACACCTCTGCACTCGACAGACATCGAGCAGCAGCCCGAATCCTGCTCCTGGTCGCCGACAACGCCTCCCGGACCTCGTGGCTGAAGAGTCAAGACGACCGTCATCGAACCTGAAGCACTCGACATCGGTGGGCATCTGTCCATCGCCTCCCTGGTCACTGGCTAGTGACCCAGACTCTGTCCCCTCTGCTTTCAGGTTCTTCAGAACTCCGATCCACTCTTGGATCCACCCGGACACTTTTCTCCTGGTCGCCAGCAGCACTTTGCAGCAGATCGCCATAAGAACCGACGACGAAACCCGACCCCGAAAGGCACCTATGCACCCGGCTTCCCTGGGTGAGGTAACACGAGTACTCCGGTGCTCCCGTGGGTAGAGACTCTTCAAAGTCCTAGATCTCAAAGGGTTTTGTCCTAGTCCTCTTCTAAGTGTCCCTTTCCTCTATTTTCCCGATCCCGACTTTCTCCATAGAAGTTAACGGCGTATCGCGGTTGTGTATTTACACTGCACGCGTCTCCCGTGGGTCCCCTGTGTCACTACCTTGGGTGGTTCCTTGTGGTCCAAGCACTTCTAGAGGCTCTAGGCCTAGTGTCTAGTTCAGTCGTGGTTCGCATACCACTTTATTGGTATATGGTTTGGTACGCCCCTAGGGCCCAAACGTGTATTTGTGCTATTACTGTGATTTAAGATCTTATAACCTATGTACTTCGAACTCTAGCCTCATAAAGAGACTAGAGGGGTGTGTTTAGTAATAAATACATATATTTTGAATATATACCTGGTGTGGTGCTCTTTCATTTGGTCACTCAAGAGATTATAGACTGGTAAAACAAGCTGCTTTACATTCCTTCAAGACTTAGCCTGAAGGCTGCTCTCCACAGCTACCACTAGGATAGCTTTCAATAAGGTTGTCTTTAACCTACCTACCATAAGAGTCGATTTGGACTGGTGCAAGGTGCCCACTATAATTAGTGGACAGCATATGCCAGGCCAACTTCTCACACAAGTGACTTGGATACCCGCTGTACATAGCTGTGTATAAACTGCATCGCATAGGAGGGAATCCTTTCACTTTTAAACCAAGTCTTTGGTTATTGTATCATTTATAACATGGATTCCTGAGAGCGGTAATAAATAATCGTTATTCAGTGTGAAGAACTTTAGTTAGAATTGTGTGCTACCTTGAAAGAGTCTAGGATCTTAGAATGCTATAAAAACGCACCTGTTCTGATAGAATTTCTCGATTTCACTTCCATTGGTGTCTATGGACCGATCAGCTCGATGTTATACAGTTTCCTCAGCTTTCGATTACATGCCCCCCTAATATTTTGACACCATTCCTTGCACTACCCAGCCACAGCACCTTTGTGCGGAATGCGAAAAGTGTCCACACCATATAAAGCCAAAAATACTGAGATGTACTGTGGCTGTCTCAGTGGTGTAGCAAAAGGCGCATGGGCCCTGGTACCTGCCATGAAAAAGGGCTATGTTGCCCAAAGTATGGGCAGATGAAAACACCCATAATTAGGATGCAGTGGGACCATGATGCTCCCAGGCCCCATTGCAGCTAGACCTGCTACACTAGTGTATATGAAGCTTCGTACTGTTCTCAACCACGAGCACTCAGCAGCTTCTTGGGTCATTTAAGTGCCTGTATGCTGGTCCATGGGCCTGTAACTCTGGTTGTGTGCTCCATTTGCCTTCAACGTGGCTGTGTTCGGCAAGGAGCCTGTAACTCTTTTTATACCTATGGGCATGCACCTGCTCCAATAGGATGCGCTCAGCTAAGCACAATGGCTGCTTTACCTTTGGTTAAACCTAATTACTAACTTGGCACTATTTAAGGCTCTTGACTTGTTTGTCAAAGGTTAAACGCAGTAGCTATTGTGCCATGAGTTAACCCCGATGGCTGGTTTGCAATTATTTCAGCTGGTTGCACTGCTTAGTATTTGGTTAAGATTTGAGGATGGTATTTCATGGCCTGTGCCTGATGGCTGGTTTGCTCCGGAATAAGCTCAGTTGGCGGTTGCCCTTGGCTAAGCCTGGTCAGTTGTTTGGCATTGGTTGTGCATGGAGGATGGTGTGACATTAGTTAAGTTTATGCTAAAGTACTGTAGTGTTATAACCGAGCACAGATTCATTACTCTATTTTATGGTGCTCTCCGATTTATTCGTAGGTTGATGGAGTAACATGAGTGAGAGGTGTGGCGCAGAGGCCAGAGCGGCTGACTCCGGAGTGCGGGGCTCACGGTTCGATCGCCGGCGGCAGCTCAGCTCAGAATCATGTGACTCTGAGCAATAGCTCACTTAATCTCCCCAATGCCCCCCCAGCGCCTGGATACCCTTAGGGGTGATAAATTCACGCTTTTTAAATGTGGAATGAATTAATGAATGCTGGTAAACGGATATTGTTCAGAATGTGTTTTTATGAAGAAAGATACCGCTTGTTGAGTGTGTTAAATTTTGATTTTTTTGTTGTGAAACGTTAATCGAAGTGCAACATTAACAATTCTCGTTTAATTTCTACAACAGTATGAAAACAGTTCATTCAAGCTTTGACGATGTATGGATAATTGGAGAGTGTGTGGTTTATGTAGGGAAATTGTTGAGGTTTAGACAAAAAGAGTGAGGTGGGTGATTGAGGGACAAGGAAACAGATGGGAAATGGAAGAGCAAAAAGAGGTGGAAGTAAAGGAAGATGAAAGGTGGAAGCGAAGACGATACAAAAGAAAGAATGAATCATGAGAGAAGGAGAAAAAAATGCGAGAACGTTTTGGAAAAAAGGTCTGAGATGCAGGAAATTACAAGACTGGTAATCTGAAATCTCGGTTTTAAATTTTACTGACAGTTAACATTGTGTTATAACAAACTCAAACAACAGGCAGTTGTGAAAACTGAGTGTAATGTGAGAGAACAGTGAGAGTCAACAGAGACATGCAGAATAAAAAAATAAGAAAGAGATAAAGTAGACAGGAACAACGCTAAACAAGCCAGATCATGAGGAAAAAAATGGAGAAGAGGTAAATTAAAAACAAAGGGCAGAGAAGAAGAGAAATAAAGACTGAGAAACAGGGAAAGAAAACTTAAAGATGAAGAAATGAAGAACAAAACAAGATAAGAAGGGATGAAAAAAGAAAAAAGGTGAAGGACAAGAGGCAGATAAAGACAGAAGAAGAGAAAGGGTGGAAGAAATAAAGAAAAGAAAAGAAATGAAAAGGGTATAAGGGAAGCAAATAAAAAATATAGATAGAAGGAAACAGGAAATGCAAATGAATGCAGGACAATAAAATAAATATATATGTCTCAGTGATGGAAGAAAAATGATGAAAGAAATGCTATAGTACAAGCGTTCTTATCAGGCTCGGAAACAGCCATGGCCAGAGGGTACTTACAAGTAATAGGAGTACGAATGTGCATTTCTTCTATGAAGTAGTGGATAACAGTCGAATGAAGAAAATGTCATAAAAGAGAGAAAAAAAGAAAAAAGAATGATTAGATTTATATGAACTGTGATTTGTTGAAAAAAAAAATCAGCATGAGTGAGACTCACATTACCCATGGACTTGATGACGTGTTCACTCACTGTCCCCCCGTTACTATGCCCTGCTTGGGTTTCATAGATCACGTCTAATGACACTTCAGTCTGAAACCCAACCTCTCACAGGCTTCACCACTAGCCAAGGACATGCAGATCAAGGGGGTACACAGTCGGGGCAGATTATAAAATCTGCAGCAGTTGCAAGGCACCTCACCAGTGCGTGCACATGCCAATTACTGCAAAAAAAGCATTTCTATGGCTAGACTGGTGCAAAAATGCATTTTTAGTATCTCTCAGTGGTGAGAATGGTATGTTTGCACTGTGGTAGGAAAGGGTATATTTGAGCCTGGCGGTTAGTGTAAATGTCAGTGTAAAATCATAAAGTGCCTCGGCAATTTAACGAAACATGGTCCATGTATTGATGGGATGACTTGTGACCTACAGGAAGCTCTTCATGGGGATTTTTGTTCCAGGTGAAATATTCCAGAGAGACTGAATGAGTGAAATGGCTCCAACATAGGCAAGTGATGTACAGTGTTAGACCTTTCTGTGGGATAAAATGGCTTGCAAATTGCATGAGCTCCACATGAAGTTGGAGTAAGGGCTGGCATGTCCTGGAGAAGCTCCAAGACAGGACCTTTAATCAGAGTAGAAACAGCAAGGGAGAGGCTGGGCGAAATAAAGTTCCAACTAAGAAAAAAATCTGTGTAATTGAGAGACTGCCAGTGAATATAATTAGCTATATATATATTGGCCACATACATATAGCTAATTATATTCACTGGCAGTCTCTCAACAACTCTCAAAAGCATCCTAGCCAGAAACAAATATACGTTGATTGATGAGTGTCCTACTTAGCTGATTTTTTTCCTTAGTTGGAAATTTATTTCGCCCAGCCTCTTCCTTGCTGTTTGTACTCTGATGGTAGAATTGAAGTTTCTGTCTATCAGGACCATGGCAGTGAAACTGAATGGAGAAAAGTGATCTTAGCATACATTTCTTATGCATATGAATGTGGTTGAAAGAAACAAAGGATTTTTTTCTCTACTTACACATGAGATTCTTTTCTAGAGAGGGTGGAAGGAGAAGATCTAATCTTCTATGAAAACGAAAAAATTGGCAATTGTTTACTAACATTTGCCCGTTGAAAAATTCCAGTAAATGCCTAGATGTGAAATAACTTACTACCTCGAGAAAAAGGAGTAACACTTGTGTTTCTGTTTAGAAAGAAGCTCAATTGTGGGTTTAGACGATCATAATTCTTCATAGTTTATGTGTGAGGAAGTCACAGAGTAGTGGTATACAGTGAACACACAAAATATTACACGAGCACGGATACATTGCACATTCTGTTTTTTGTTGCAATTTCTAAGTGCACAAAGTATGCGTCCTTTGGTGAATCGGCCCATAGGTGCTTTGTCTCTGGATAATGCTCAGATATCTAACCTAACACAGTAATATTAACAATATTACTGTGTAAGTACAGAAAAAATCCTTTTGTTTCTTTCAACCACATTCATATGCATAAGAAATGTATGCTAAGATCAATTTTCACGTGTGTCTTAAAAAATGTATGAAAATTACCAGAAAATGTAAATCAGACATAGGCATAATCACGTAGTGCGGGTAAAGGAAGTTACTCAGGTTTTTCTAAATCCTTATGAATCATGTTGATTAAAACAGACTGTATTACCTCCTAGGGGACTGCATGAAATATTCCAACTGTTCACAGCTGCGCATACAGCAAGCTATAATCAGTCATGGTAGAATTGAAGTTTCTGTCTATCAGAGACCATGGCAGTGAAACTGAATGGAGTACATAAGAAAGGTTGAAGAAATTAGCAGTGAAGTAGACCCATTCTAAGACTCCTACAAAAGACCATGGTCAAAAAAGAAGAGGTAATAATCACGATTGGGCAAAATTGTTTTTTCCCCTAAGTGTAATATTCCGGTGTTTTGAGACAACTACACATATGAAGCTTGGACGGTAGCGTGAAAATTGTATGTCAGGTATGAACTCACCTTCAAAAGTTAATAAGATGCCTGTTCAATATACTGAGTAGACATCTGCATGAAAACTGTATTCTACGTTTAACCTCAAGTACAATAGTCAGGTGTGACGTCTTTTCAATGTATTGGGTGGTGATATGTGTGGAAACAGTACTTCATGTATGACCTCAGACACAACTGTCATGTGAGATGTCTGCTTAGTGCATTGGCTGATTGTCAGACCTGTCATCCTTGGCATGGTATTCCCCAAAACGTTTTGCCTTCACCTCTTCTGCTTTGCTGAATTTTTATTGTTGGCTTTTGGACTCTGTGCACTTTACCAATGCTAACCAGTGCTTGTGCTCTCTCCCTAAAACATGGCAAAGTTGGCCTACACCTTATTGACACTTTTAATTTACTTATAAGTCCCTAGTAAATGGTACTACTGTCTGTAAATTAAATGCTACTAGTAGGATTGCAGCACTCATTGTGCCACTGATTAAAGCAGCACTTTAAAACACGTCTCAGGCCTTCCATTGCACATTGTAGTGCAGTTTCAAACTACCATTTCAACATGGCAAAATACACTTTTTGCTGAGCCCAAACCTTCCTTTTTAATACTTATAAGTCACTCCTAAGGTAGGTCCTAAAGGCTCATAGGGCAGGGTTCATGGTATGGGTTTAAGTGTGACATGCCCTGGTGGTGAAAAACTCCTAAAGTCATTTTTCACTACTGTAAGGCCTATCTTTCCCATTGGCTAACACTGGGTTAGCTATTTACATTTAATAAGTGCTAACTTTAGATTGGGAACAGATAGAGATATGTTGTTTAGACTCAAATTAATTTTAAATCACAATTCTGAAAATGTCACTTTCAGAAAGTTGGCTTTTTCTTGTCCTAACCATTTGTGTCTCCTACCTGTATCCAGGCTCACATAATTGCGAATGTCTCTGCCGTTGGGGTTTGTGTATTCCTCCCAGTGACACAAGGGGGGTAGGTGTGGGCAATATTGTCCATCCTGCAAGGATGACTGGGGCAGATTAGTGCCCTGTCCCTCTCACACTTCAAAGGGTTTGTCTCCAGCACAGACAAAGGAATTTGACGCCAGCCTTTTGTCACCCCAGGCAGTTTGGAGTCTTGACAGGGTAAGGGAAGAACTTTTGAGAACCAGATATGGGGGTAGGAAGGGATATCCCCCCCATACACACATGAAGGCTGCTACCAGGTATAAATATTGGACCTCTGAAGCTGATCTTCAGAACAGTCCTGGACCTGTGGAAGTTACAGAAGGACTGCTCTGCTGCGGGATGACTGCCCTGCTGCTTGAAGGACTGCTTTGCTGACTGAAAAGAAAAACTGGACCTGCTTGCTTTCATCCTAAGCCTAACCAGAGGGACTCTGAGGGTCAGTTGTCTGACCTCCTGTGTGAGCTAGAGGGACCCAACAAGCTTCAGAGGCCTCTCTGCAAATGCCCAGCTGACATGCTGCGCTGGACCTGCCTTGACATGCAACTGGACCTGATTGAGCCCTGCTGCTGCCCTCTGCAGGAGTGAAACCCTGATCCAAAAGAGGTGCCTCTCCAGGTCCTGGACTCTTGGCTGGCATCAGAGTGTACTCCTCCCTGCCTAACTGGGTTCCATCAAATCCAACGCAGTGCAACACAAACCAACACAGGACTTTGCATTTCAGCACCTCACAGCTCCTAATCAAAGGCTTTATTGGAACCAAAGCAGTGTGATGCAACACGAAGCAGTACCTTCACATCGCAGCCCTCACAGCTCCTGATTGGAACTGATGCAGCACGGCACAACTCGATGCAGAACCTTGCATAGCAGCCCTTGCAGCCTCTGATCAGAACTGATGCAACATGATGCAACTCGATGCAAAACTTTGCATCTCAGCACCGCGCAGCTCCTGATTGGAACCAACGCTGAGCAACGCTCAGCTTCACATCCAGGATATAAGCAGGGCCGGACTGGGAACCAAAACCGGCCCTGGCTAACTGCTCGGCCAGCCCCCCTGTGGTGGAGGAGGGGTGCGGCCGAGCTGTTTGCAGCGGCCGGTTTCGGATGATTTTGTTACAGGGGGCCGATATTGCCGGCCCCCGGTAACAAAACCGGCCCCCACCCTAGCGGCCCACCGGGGAAATGCCCGGTGCCCGCAACGGCCAGTCCGGCCTTGGATATAAGGTATGAGTCTTAGCTGGACTAACCTGGTCCCTGTATCACGCCCGTGCTCCATCGCAGTCAGACTGAACTTGTGATTTTTTTCGGGTCTGATGCAACCAGATAACAACAGTTAGTGCTTTGTGCTTTTTGGTGCTATTTCCACTTTAAACTTTATAATTCAATATTGCTAGTTCCAATGCGTGGATTTATGTCATCCTGGTTTCATTTGTATGTATTGAAGTGTACTCTATTTTTCTATATTGGTTTTGGGATTTTTTGTGTTGTGTTTTCACTTTATTACTGTTTATATGCTGCATAAATATTTTACACATTGCCTCCAAGTTAAGCCTGACTGCTTTGTGCCAAAGTTCCAGAGAGTTAAGCACAGGTTAATTTAGTGACTTTTGTGGTTCACCCTGACAATGATTTTGGCTGTTGGCTTCCAACTCCCCACCCCCAACCAATAACCCAATTTCTTACACTAACAGTCTGTGTGAAAACTGTAAATAAGGCATGACCTCAGATGCAATGGTGATGTGAAATACCAGCTCCATGGATTGGGCTCTCATCTGCATGAAAACTGCAAATAAGGTATGACCACTGACACAATAGATATGTGAGATCGCACTCAATGTATTGGGCAGTAATCTGTGGAAAGACTGTACTTAAGGTATGACCTAAGACACAATAGCAACATGAGAGACATGCTCAGTTTATCTGATAGTAATCTGCATGAAAACTATACTTAAGGTACGATCCGGCACAATAGCGACAAGAGATACCTATCTACTCAATGTACAATATGGTCATCTGTGTTCTCAAGGTGTGAGATGTCTACTCAATGTATCAAGAGGTAATCTACCATAATAATGTACTGGGGTGAATGTATGACATTGTTCTGCATTCTGTCCATCAATTGTTCTTTTTGCATTTGTCATCCCGAGTGGGACGGGTATGCCCAGACGTGGGTCCCATGCTCTCCATGCCACTGGAGTCAAGCTAATCTGGCTGAGGGGTGAAACCCCGAAACCGGTCCTAGGATGCTTGTTTCCAGTCCAGGGAGGACCTGGCCTGGCAGTTCGAGCTGGACTGTTCCCATTGGGCGCAGGGTGAAAACTGATTTGCATATGGCTGGGTCCAACAAAAAAACGATGGATTTAGGCCCAGATCTCTGTACTGGGGTGAATGTATGACATTGTTCTGCATTCTGTGCATAAATTGTTCTTTTTGCATTTGTCACCCCGAGTGGGATGGGTATGCCCAGACGTGGGTCCTGTGCTCTCCATGCCACTGGCTGGTGAGGGGTGAAAACCCCGAACCCGGTCCTAGGATGCTTGTTTCCAGTCCACTGAGGACCTGGCCTGGCAGTTCGGGCTGGACTGTTCCCATTGGGTGCTGGGTGAAGACTGATTTGCATATGGCTGGGTCCAAACTGGAATGGCACGGTGAGCAAAAAACCGATGAATTTAGTCCCAGATCTCTGTACTGGGGTGAATATATGACATTGTTCTGCATTCTGTCCATCAATTGTTCTTTTTGCATTTGTCACCTGAGTGGGGTGGGTATGCCCAGACATGGGTCCCGTGCTCTCCATGCCACTGGAGTCAAGCTATCCTGGCTGATAAGGGGTGAAACCCCGAAACCGTTCCTAGGAGGCTTGTTTCCAGTCCAGGGAGGACCTGGCCTGGCAGTTCGGGCTGGACTGTTCCCATTGGGTGCAGGGTGAAGACTGATTTGCATATGGCTTGGTCCAAACTGGAATGGCATGGTGAGGAAAAAAACAATTGATTTAGGCCCAGATCTCTGTACTGGGGTGAATGTATGACATTGTTCTGCATTCTGTCCATCAATTGTTCTTTTTGCATTTGTCACCCCGAGTGGGACGGGTATGCCCAGACGTGGGTCCCGTGCTCTCCATGCCACTGGAGTCAAGCTATCCTGGCTGATGAGGGGTGAAACCCCGAAACCAGTCCTAGGATACTTGTTTCCTGTCCAGGGAGGACCTGGCCTGGCAGTTCGCGCTGGACTGTTCCCATTGGGCGCAGGGTGAAGACTGATTTGCATATGGCTGGGTCCAAACTGGAATGGCATGGTGAGCAAAAAAACGATGGATTGAGGCCCAGATCTCTGTACTGGGGTGAATGTATGACATTGTTCTGCATTCTGTCCATCAATTGTTCTTTTCAAACTTCGCATCTCAGCACCGCGTAGCTCCCTATTGGAACCAACGCTGAGCAACGCACAGCTTCACATCAAGGATATAAGGTATGAGTCTTAGCTGGACTAACCTGGTCCCTGTATCAAACCTGTGCTCCATCGCGGTCAGACTGAACTTGTGATTTTTTTCGGGTCTGATGCAACCAGATAACAACAGTTGGTGCTTTGTGCTTTTTGGTGCTATTTTCACTTTAAACTTTATAATACAATATTGATAGTTCTAATGAGTGGATTTATGTCATCCTGGTTTCATTTGTATGTATTAAAATGTACTCTATTTTTCTATATTGGTTTGGGGATTTTTTGTGTTGTGTTTTCACTTTATTACTGTTTATATGCTGCATAAATATTTTACACATTGCCTCCAAGTTAAGCCTGACTGCTTTGTGCCAAGCTACCAGAGAGTTAAGCACAGGTTAATTTAGTGACTTTTGTGGTTCACCCTGACAATGATTTTGGCTGTTGCCTTCCAACTCCCCACCCCCAACCAATAACCGAATTTCTTGCACTAACAGTCTGTGTGAAAACTGTAAATAAGGCATGACCTCAGACGCAATGGTGATGTGAAATACCAGCTCCATGGATTGGGCACTCATCTGCATGAAAACTGTAAATAAGGTATGACCTCTGACACAATAGATATGTGAGATCGCACTCAATGTATTGGGCAGTAATCTGCGGGAAAACTGTACTTAAGGAATGATCTACGACACAATAGCACCATGAGATACATGCTTAGTGTATCTGATAGTAATCTGCATGAAAACTATACTTAAGGTACGATCAGACACAATAGCGACAAGAGATACCTATCTACTCAATGTACAATGTGTTCACCTGTGTGAAAAAGTGTTTCTCCAGGTGTGAGATATCTGCTCAATGTATCAAGAGGTAATCTTCCATAATAATGTACTTAAGATATGACCACAGACACAATAGCAAAGTGAGATCCGTGCTCAATCTATAGGATGAAACCTGTACACAAGATACAACCTCAGACACAGTAGCAACATGAGACTCTAGCTCAATGTATTGGCTGGCAATCTGTGTGAAAACTGTACACAAGGTATGACCATAGACACAACAGCAATGTCAGATACACAAGCTTAATGTATTGGGCAGTCACCTGCGTGAAAACTGTACCTTGTAAGGCACAATAGTATTGTGAGATACCTGCTCAATATACTGAGCAGTCGTCAGCACGACATTTACTACTCAAACCCAAGTTTCCTGTGAAAAATGACCTTTAGAGTGGAAGTGAAAGGAATAAAAACTGCAAAATGGCCAAAACATATTGTTTGGGATTTATGTGAGAAACAAAGATACAAAGGAACCCTTTCCCACCACTCACAGTATGTGTAAATATATGCAAACATTTATAGAACAACATTAATTTTCTTGTTTTTTGTTGCTTCTTCTATCAGAGAAGAAGCAACAAAAAACAATAAAATTAAAGTTTTTCTGTTCTGTTAACAGGAGGTCTATTGTAAACTATGAGAGTTTAACAACTTTTCTGCCAGCAAAAGAGCCCCGAAGACTTTTAATAGTAAACATCCAGTCTAGATAAAAAGAAAAAAGAGAAAATCCTTCTTAAGTGGTCAAAGGTCCAGTCACGCATGCAGTGCTCAAGTTGTGCCTGTGGCTTTAGATGGCGGGCATTTGGCACTTGTTTTGGGGGACCAGGATTTATTTTTCATCATCAGACTTTAACCACAAGCAAGAGAAAGAAAGGCAGAAAAAAGGAGAAAAAGGAAGGAAGAGAAAATAGGGAAACTTTAACAAGCGGAGAAAGCAGGTATAAAAAAGAATCTGCAAGAATGAGAAAAGGATCCAAGAAATGCACGAGGTGGAAAAAAGAGGCATGAGGTGGAGCCAAGATTAGGCAGCTTTGGTATTTGGCAACTCCAATATTCAGGCGTGCCAGGGGCAGACTCCTAATAAAATCTTTGCT
The DNA here is from genome assembly GCA_963921515.1 of Calotriton arnoldi. Classification (NCBI taxonomy): domain Eukaryota; kingdom Metazoa; phylum Chordata; class Amphibia; order Caudata; family Salamandridae; genus Calotriton; species Calotriton arnoldi. The sequence goes on along the minus strand of CAWUFW010006728.1, from coordinate 360,848 downwards.
ATACATTTGGCCAAGTCAGTTTCAAGCTTTGCTTGGCTCACACTCCTCAATTTGTAGCAGAATACGTGAGATGGCATTGGCTGAGATAATTTTACTATATCAATGTTTGTCAGAAAAAGATTTGTGATATGTGGTATTTATTTACCCTATAAAGCCTCTCATCATCGTGCCAGATTTCTCTGTTTTGGCTGCAGGGGCGCCTTACTTGTTTAGGTCTTCTCAACTGGCATGTATATCAGGGAACAGAGTGGGGTTCTCGTCTTTATTTCATTTACAAAGCTAATTTCTCAACCGCACTGGCAAAAGCAATGTGATGGTGGAGCTAATGGCCTCCTATTGGCTGAGAGGATCAAGTGTAGATTGTATAAACGAGGTAACAACATGAAGTGAAACATTCTCCATGCGAAGGGTGAATGTCTAAAGAAACAATATATCCCCCCACCCCCCCATAATTTGACTCACTATGTGCAGGCTCACACCTTTATTGCTGTTGATAAAAGCAGATCACGAGGTCAAGAAATAAGTTTGACATATCAAACGAATATGACTGAGTAGGAGGTGGCACTGGCGTAGCTAGGGGGGGGCGGTGGGGGCGGTACACCCCAGGCGGCACTATTTTGGGGGCGGCTGCCGCACGGCACTGGTGGCCCGTGGCGGCAGTCTTTATATTTTATTTGGGGACAGTAGTGTCAGTGTCCCCAAATAAATTATAAAGGCGCCCGCAACGGGCCACCAGTGCCGCGCGGCCCCCGCCCCGACACTAGTGACGTGCTGTAAATTATGTAATTGAAGTGCAAGCGCACCTGCTTGCAAAATGCTGCAGCGCACGCACCACCTAGCATAGTGGTGGTGGTGCGGTGCGCGATGTACCGTGTTTGTGGGTCCCAGGGCCGTCAATCTTGTAGCGCGCGTAAGCACTACCAATGACGGCCCTGGGCATCATTTTTGGCCAGCCCCCGCACCGCGCTGAAAATGCAGCAGTGACGCACGCCATCACTACGCGCTCTCGTCGTGAGTGGAGTCGAGTCTGGGGAGTGCTGGGCGATTTGCAGCAGAACAACCCCTACGGTATGGGCCCTGCCACCAGAGTCTACACACGACCCACGAGAGCCTGAGGTAAGAGCTAAAAACGGTTGTCATAAGGGGAGGAAAGGATTATGAGTACAATGCTTCTAGTTAAATGTAAAATTCTCGGATGGTGGGTGGGAATAGGGTATCTCGACTGCGACTTAAGTTATTGTATTTGTTTCGCCCATATTGGTATCACTGTTCATCCCACTGTATGTATCCTAAAGTGAACCTATTCGCAACTTATTTTTGATTAGATTTGCAAAAGTCAATAAAGTTTGTTTGAATAAAAAAAAAATATGGGGAGGAAAGGATCTTTGGTGAGCGGTGAGCCTCCTCATTTTGGTGTTTAGAACTGCCCCTGAACATTACCCCACAAGAGTTCTTTTCACAGGGCTCCAATCCCAACTACCTCAGACCAAGGGCCTCTAGTTTCAGCAGCAGTGATATCTGAATCCATTTTGTTATATATTAAAGGAAAGTAATAGAAATAATCCAAAGATTCTGTGGTGGAAATGTGGTTGGCCTATTACCATCACAGATAAGGCCGGGAGTCAAGTTTGATTAAGTAAAGTATACATCCTGTAGGTTGGCAAACAAATTCCAGAGCAAATACGTACTCCCGCACCCTCGCTACCTGCAATGGGCGGCAATCTGAGGGATAGCCCCGGGCGCCAGAAGCTCTAGCTACGCCACTGGGAGGTGGGGGACATGCTTTCACCTAGCAATTCAAAAACTGTGTAAAAAATGTCCTACAAGACAGGATGAATGACTCTGAATGGCCCGTAAACTACTGATTACATTATCCAGTAGGAAAAGCATGCAATACAAAGATATGATCATCTTAGATTGTTAAAAACTTTTATAACTTATCTTTGAGATCAACATGCAGCCATGTCAATAAATGATATTGAAGTGTGTCTTAGCGTGGTTCTGTGTTTTAATTCACAAGAAACCATGATAAATGAGATCTGCAAAGCCGATCTCTTCCAAGCTGTTCTTTTCTTATTTTGGTTCAATATCCAGTTTGATGTTATCGCACTATTCTCAAACTCTCCTTGTTTTCATACCTTCTCATTTGTATGCTCCTTTTTAATTCCCCATTTTGCTTCTCACTTCAGTATACCCCCTTACACCATTTTCTTGCTCTCTCCATTTGACTTCCTCACATCTTCATTGTTCCGGACTGTCTCCTCTTGTTTCAATCTACCACCATTTCCTTTTCTTCCTCATCTCATTTATCTCACGTTTTGACTTTTCTTGCTTTTGCATTACTTTCTATCCCACAGTTGCCTTTTATTTCCTTCCTCTGGAATTTGTTACTTTACTCCAGTTTCTTAACCCTAACAGCTTTCCCTTCCCTTTTTTCCACTCTCCAAATTCTTTACTTTTCGATTTTTTTCTGTGTTTGTTCTCATTATACTATTTGACCATTCTCATGTGTTTTTCTTTTCGTTCTCTTTTCTCTTTCTTTTTAATTTTCTCCTAAACGTTTGCATTGTTCCTATTGACTGTATATTTCTTTCTCACTATACGTACATTTTTGAAAAATTGTTTCGCTATCTACCGTATTTTAGCTTTAATTCTTATTTCTCCTAAGTATTAATTTATCTTTTCTTAGTCCCTGGTTCTGTCAGCCTCCCCAGGTTTCTGCTTTATCCATGTGGTACATCAGTTGCACACTGTTACACTAACATGGTCTCTTTTTCAACTGCCTGGAACATCTCTCTCTTCTGTGCATACTTCTCTCAGTCTTCCTTGATTTTTTCCCAACTCAGGGGCAAATGTAAAAGGACTTGCGATAACTATCGCTAACGCTAGATAGCGGCAGTTTTTTTATCGCCGCTTACCGCTGAAAACTATCGCCATGTTAGCGGCGTATTTACAAGCCGTTGCTACATGGCGATAGTATCAGGGATCTGCGGTGAAAACTGCCGCTAACATTAGCGCGATGGCGATAAGAATTCCGGCGTTAGCGGGCGAAAACTACCAATAGGCCCATTAGCGGGAAAAAAAACTCACGTTAGTCAGCCCAACGTGAGTTTTTTCTGCCTCTAATGCAAAAAATAGCCTATCTGCAACCTCCAATAGAAAATAGGCATTAAAACCAAAAAAATGCAGAATGTAGCAGCCAGGGCTAAGTGCAGCACACATCAACAACCCCTGCAAGCCACCCAACATCGAGGATGACCAGGATGAGAGCCTGGATGCCTCGTTGGACCTGCGTCTGGAGCCTGGATGCCTCGCTGGACCTGCGTCTAGAGCCTGGATGCCTCGCTGGACCTGCGTCTGGAGTTGGATGCCTCGCTGGACCTGCGTCTGGAGCCTGGAGTGGGATGTGGAAGAGCTGTGGAGTCGATGAGCCGTGACGGTAGACATTGAGGCACGACGATCGCCCGTACCTGGTGGTGAAGTCTGGCAGGTCGCATGGAGACACGTTGCTGACCTGTGTGAGAAAACCGCCTTGCGCCCCTTGGAGTTGTTAACCCCTTCGCTGCGCACGTCGGCCAACGGCCGTCGCAAGCACTACCTCGGTAGTGCTGCGCACGTCCGTTGGTCGACGCGGCCCCGCCCACTCGTTTAAACCGCTGCACCGTGGCGGAATTCGTGCCGCGGTTAAGCGGTTAATGGTAGAGGCTCTCCTGCGCACCAACCTAGAGAGGTCTGCATCACATACTACGATCCACCACTACACCGGGGTGCATGGAGGGGATTACCAACAGTGGGTGCCGCCTCTCTGCATCACAGGCCGGATGATGTTGGGCTGGCCGGACGCTGTGGAGGGTGAGGCCCCTGAGCTGCTCTGAACTTGTGTGGCGGGAGCGCTGCAACTTCACGCCTAAGGGGGCCCTGCTGCATCAGCTGCATCGGGAGGTTCACCAGCGGACTTGGCGGCGACTGCTGTACCCAGACGTGTGAAATCACACCTGGCTGAGGATCCTGCTGGCTGAGTCACAGATTTGGGGAGAGTGCAGCGGATTGCGCCACGGTGTCAATGTCCAGGTAAGGAGAAGGTGGGACGCGTAGCGCAGGGGGCCCGGGGGTCGAGTCTCCCAGGCCTAGCACATGTAGATGACGCACCCCCAGTGGCGGCTCATCCGCTATGGCGGAAGAGCGTAGTCCCACTGCTTTCAAGCAGTGCAAGAAGAGGAAAAATCATCACATGATGATAACTTCCTGATGTAATCGTGCTATGTTTCCTTTGCGTGCGGGAGGATGGGTAGGGCTGCTCCACTCACCGAGCAGGGCAGGGGCAGATTGGCATGCCCACTCAAGTGCGCAATGACTGTTTGGTCGGCCCGCTCAGGCCGCCCAAAGCAGTCATGCGCACTTTCCTGTTCACAATGCAGGCTGCATTACAGCCTGCATGGAGAACATGCCCACCCCTCCAGCCCTGGCCGCATGCCTTGTCCCGGCGCCAATGTCCAATCCTAACGCCGCATCGCAGCGTTGTGATTGGCTCAGGTGAGGGAGCCTGGCTGCCTACATACTGTTCCTGGAAGCAGACTCAGGAGAGCAGGAGCAACAAAGACACAGGAACCGGCATCGAGGTAAGATTTCCCTCATTTAAATATTTATAACACCCGCTCACACACACCCCTCCGCATCCACGCCCCATCCAGTGTTCTTTACGGCCTTTCCCACCTCCCAGCTGTCCAGTCCCCCCCGCAGCAGTTCTCAATGGCGGCCGCTGTGCGGCCATGCGCAGCGGGCGTACCACTGGTGTGCCAAAGGTATATATGAAGTTACGAAACATACCATTACATCGCATTCCATTACAATGCATACTAATACTAGGCATATTGCAACAGTAGGGAAGGTGTTGCATAGCGGAGATGTAAAAATTACTATTCCCACTTCAGTGAGTGCAACCCTAAAACTAACCATTGCACCCCAAAGCAAACCGTGGACCCTAAAATTCATCTGTGAGCCTCCAAAACAAACGCTAAAAATCATATTTGACTCAAATATACACCCCAAATTTCATAATTGACCCCAAAACACACCTGAATTTTCATAATTGACCCCAAATGCACACCCCATATTTCATATTTGACCACAAAACACACCCGAATTTCAAGAATTGACCCCAAAGCACACCCTAAATTTCATCTCCAACACACGAAACCCATACCCACCCTAAAACTTAAAAATACCCCATTACTGACCTCACAATGTGTTGTAATGGAATGCGATGTAAAGGTACCTGCGTGGTTGGAGTAGCGTTGTAAAGGCATTACGATGCAATGCCTGCGTTGTAATGGACGTCTCCCATGCCGAAGGCAAGCCATAGGCAAGCCCGTATGCGTCCGTCTGCCCCTGGACCGCGCTCAGCACCAAGGACCATTCCTCTCGGACACTCCACTGCTACGATGCCAGCACCCTCCTCACCATCAACGCTGGACACCACATCGCCTGCCAGGACCAACTTCTGCTCCGGACCGGAAATCGCCATCACCATGAATGAATGATTTGGGATCGGGGGTTCGGCTCTGGATCTCCTGGCCTCCTTTCTCAGTGAGCGTGCACAGACTGTTAAGTTGGGTCCTTTCTACTCAGCCGCTAAACCTGTATCTTGTGGTGTACCCCAGGGCTCGTCCCTGAGCCCTACACTTTTTAATATTTATGTTGCCCCTTTGGCCGAGTTGGTGAGATCTTTTGGCTTGGAGGTGTTGTCCTATGCGGACGACACCCAAATAATGGTGTCTATCACCCATGATGTCAGGGACTCCGCTCTTAATTTCAGAAATTGTATGCAGGCAGTCTCCACTTGGATGACGGAAAACTTCCTGAAATTAAATGGGGAAAAGACGGAGGTCATTATCTTTGGCAACCACTCAGATATCTGGTCCAAAGAATGGTGGCCAGCTTCACTTGGTGTTTGTCCCTGCCCAGTCTCCTATGGTAAAAACCTAGGGGTCATAGTGGATAACTCTCTGTCACTTAATCGACAGGTTAGTAGAACAGCCTCCACTTGTTTTGGGATTATCAAAACCCTAAGAAAAATCACTCCCTACCTCTCCTTTGAATCTCGCAAGCAGGCGGTCATCGCCTTGGTAACGTCCAGATTGGACTATTGTAACGCCCTTTACTTGGGCATTAACAAAGGACTGATCAATCGTCTGCAGTTGGTGCAGAACGCGGCTGCAAGGCTGGTGACCGACCTGCCTAAATACCATTCAGTCTCCACAACAATTAGATCCCTTCACTGGCTTCCCTTGGACCAAAGGATTCTGTTCAAAACATTATGCCTAACCCATAACGCCTACTACGATGCTGGCCCCAAGGATATCAAGGTTCTCTTTCATCACTATGTCCCCACCAGACAGCTTCGATCCTCAGGAAAAAAATTGCTTAGAATTCCGAGATTCAAGAAAGCCAGATGGGGAGGTAGAGCGTTCTCCACTGCTGCCGCCAAATTGTGGAATTCACTGCCGCAGGAGCTCTCTAGTCAGGTGTCACACTCTCTATTCCGAAAAGCATTGAAGACCTGGCTTTTTAAACAGAGCTTCCCCTGAGCATTTCTACCCTGTCTACCATCCGTTGTCGCGCCCCGTTATCAGCGCCTTGACGCCCTTGGGCTAAGTTAGCGCTATACAAGATCATATTCATTCATTCATTCACATAGCAGGACACACGGTCAAGCACGTCACCTCCGCCAGCGGGAACTTCAACTACAGCCACACCACCGGACTCTCCTGGACCGACCATCATTGTATACATCACTTCTTCACCATGCCCACAGTACACCACCGCCATCATCGCCCCGCCTCGCAGCTGGATCAAGGCCACCGAAGAACGTCTCATCAACTCCCTCACCACCACCACTCCGCTAATGCTTACAGACGATGACAACACAGTGCGCAACCGCCACCGATGGATCTCCAACTGCGCCGACACCCTGGCACCCCTCAAGAATGGACCAGGCAAAACTAGCACCACGTAGGGCTATATTTGCAAAGTGACGCATGTAGGCATATGCGTGACTTTGTGAAGCCCTGTGCCACATCATACCTGCATCAGGTATGATGTACGCAGGGTGTGCGTTCCCACGCGACAAGGCCTCATAGGAGTGGCACAGTGAAATCACTCATATTTCACTGCGACTATTGTAGGACGGCACTGCGTCAGTACCATACGCCTGCCTGATGGCAGGCGTAAGGGTGACGCAGTGCCACAGGGATAGGCTGGCCCCATGCATTGCTGGAGTTGCGTCATGCTTGTGACACAACAGCAGCAATGCATGACATTAGCGCAGACAGAAACGTCAGGATTCCAGGTGTATCTGTCATTACTTGCGTCATGGAGCGCTGTCCAGTGAAAACAGCGCATCCATGGAGTCGCAAGAAGGGCGTAGTGAAAAGTCGGCGCCTTGAGACCCTCACGGGTGAGTAGCGTGCTTACAATTCCCTGATTGATTGATTGATTGACACTGTCTTGTCGCAGCGCTGCAACACTTTTCATGAGTGAGGCCCAGGAATGCGCACTATCTTATTGATGGTGCGCATTCCTGCCCTGTAGTTTTGTCATAGGGCAGCGCAGCAACATTGCTTGCAGCGCTGTCCAGCATCAAAACCTGCTGACATGAGGCCCCAAGTGTTATCTCCATTTTTAAGACCAGCTATTTTCTGGTCTTAAGTCCCAGCCGCTAACAGGCTTTAGCGGCTGTTCTTTTAACGTATCGCGGGTAGAGGCGATCATTGTAAATATCGCGAAGTAGGGTTAGCGTGCGTTTTATGAACGGGAACGCCTACCTTGCATATCATTAGCGATAGTTATCGCTAACATAGGTGGCGATGCTGGAAACGGCCGGTATCGCCAGAAATCTGTCGCTAACGGCTGTTAGCGACAGCTTGTTAATAGGGCGATAAAAATATCGCCCCATTAGCGGCAGAAAAGTGCCGCTAACGCGGCGGTAATTCCTTGTACATATGCCCCTCAGTGTCCATCTCTTCTCATTCATGTCTTTCTGCTTAAATTATCACTCACTCCTCCTATGTTCATCTCACTGGTCCCCTATTGCTTCTTGCCACAATTTCTTTATCTAAGTTGCCACTTTTCTCTAAAATTCAATGTTTTTCTTTCTTTCGGGTTGTCTCTCAACTTCCCTTTATCTGTCAGTACCCAAGAGTCCAAACCCTTTTCCCTTATAAATTCTCTCATTTTCATTAACTTTCTTACCATTGCTTCTTTCTTCTTCCCCCTGTTGCTACATTCTCTCTCACCCTACGCTACATCTCTCGGACCTGTTCATTATCCTCGGTCTTCTCTGTTCTATATTCATCACTTCTGCACTGCTTTCTCTTCTTATCCCTAATCTACACTGTTGTTGCCCTAGTACTTCAACTTTCCTAGGGCTTCTCTTGCTTATTCCGTTTCTCTATCCCTTTCAAGTTTTTACCCTACTTTCTGTTTGCCTGCTCAGGAACTCGTTCTCCCACTAATTATCAACTGAAGGTCATTATTCTGCTCTTTACATCCTTCTTTGTTGCACCTTATCCTGTTATTTACATTTGTACATTGTAATTGTGAGCCCACACATATTTTTCGCTGATGTAGCCGTTGGTCCACTTCAAGGTAGACCACTCGCTCAACCTACCCTCTTCAATCATAGAGTAATTTAAATTATCTATACGACTCAATAATTAATTTCAAAGCAAATTTGTGTGCACCACCATGCTACGAAGTGTGCTGCAAATTTCAAGCTTGCTATACTAACAAGTGAAAAAAAAAATATCTAAATTGGGAGAAAGGGATAGGATTACCCCAAATGAGAGATGCTTTCAGTTTAATCATTCCAGGTGTAATTAGGTGATCCATCCATCCTGGTCGGTTCCCCTTACCGAACTGCACTTACGCAAACTCGCTCAGGTTATGTTATTCTGGGCTATGCTTTGTTATGTTGCAGTGTTTCATAAAGATGTAACCAGTGCCTAAACAAAAACAATGCAATAGTTTTTTTATGTAATTGTAATTTATAATGATTTTTCTCTAAGAAGCCAACCGAAATGGCATTCCCATCCGTTGAGGCAATTTCAAAGCATTGCATGACATCGGCTGTAAGTACGACTCGTGTATATAGGTCATTCTGCATAAAATCACACATGCCATCCACATGAAGCCAAGGTTTGGATTAAATTTACTCTTTCAAATACTAGAAGCAGTGTTGTCACTCAGTATAGGTACAAAATGCAGGTGTCATTATAACGGGTATGCAAAAATGCAGACTTAACTTCCGTAAAAGCAGTGATATTATGGGTAAAAGCCATATTTTTCGAAATTTGTATTTTTAAATGAAAACAAAACTAGGTTTCGCAGAAGAAAAAAATACAAATTGAGTTACAAGCCATATGATTTTTTACACTCATTTATATAGAACAACCTGCTGCATATTGATTAACAGTGGTAGAAATTTCCAACTAGATTTTCGCTGTTTTGGGAACACCAAACCACACTTTCTTAGAATTATAAAAGTACCAATTTCGCCCAGTTAACGCCTCCACAATTACGGTGCATACTCATTTACTCGTTCCTCCTTTAACCACCCTCTCCCTTGCTGCCTAGCCTCTTTCCACCCTCATTTTTTTGTTTTTCTCTCCTTATACCTTATAAGGCCTAAGTCCTCATCTTCCCGCCGTTCTATCTGCCTCCACAGACTGCCTATTATCTGGTTTCTCTGGGGATAATGAAATGGTTTGTGTCCACGAGCATTTTGCTATGCTGCCAGCTCCCACAGACAGATGCGGATATGATATCGTATTGCTCCATTCCACGGCAGCGCCTCAACTTTGTTTCATTCCATTGCCTCTTTTTTCTGCATCACTGTCTGGAAAATGCCATCCAATCTCTCCCGGCTCTCTGGCCTGATTGCATTCTGAAGCGCGCGGCTGCGGTGCAGCCGGGGGGTAAGCTCGCGACTCTGCGCGGAGGAGATAGAGCAAGCGGGATGCTAACATTCCAGCCTTGATTTAAACATAATAATTGCTAGTTTACCTTTTGCGGGCATTAATATTTGCGCTTTGCACTTTAATCGTTTTACTAACTGCTTCAAGCACATTGTTCAGGACACTGGGGTTTTTAGTCACTTATACACAAACTGCAACTATGGCCAGGGCCGGACTGGCTACCGTGAGTTTTGGTGTGCTGCCGAGCTGGGGGCTGATTTCGTTGATGGGGACCTGCGTGTGCTTAAAAACATTCGTTTTGCTTTGTTGATTTCGAAGCTCACGCAGGTCCCCATCAACGAAATCAGCCCCCACCGCAGTGAAATCAGCCCCCAGCTCGGCAGCACACCAAAACGCCAGGTAGCCAGTCCGGCCCTGACTATGGCTTCTCTTATTACTGTACAATCTCATCCTTGCACATGGATAATAATGGTGCTCTTTCTTATCTTTTTTAATAATTGTTTTATTGTAAAATTGTTACGGTTTTAATTACCTAAACAATAAATTCATTAATTGATTACTGGTGTACTAATAAATACGGCAGAAGCGGAGCCATTGTGTCAATAGCCCTATTGCAAGGTAGGAACAGGGCGGCATCCTTCCCCTGTCTGAATTGTGAAATGCATCAATAATCAGGGTTCAGTAGGACCCTCAGGCCGCTGGGCCCCAGTGCATCTTCTGCACCAATGGAAACTAGGCCTTTGAATCATGGGTAACTTCTTGTCGGCTCTTTGGGGCAGATTTACAAGAACTGACGTATCTCTGCATATCAGCAGAGATGCGTCAGTTAATTTGCGTCACGAAAAAAACCTTGCACCACCATGGATGTGTCGCATTTACAATGCGGCGCACTGTGGCGCAAGGATTGACAGATGCGTGACGCATCTGTCGGCGTAAAGGTAACACAGTGCTGGAGTCGTGTCGCAAGCGCGACGCAACTCCAGCACTGCTCAGGGGCGGCCTATATTTGCTGTTCTGCGTCACTTCTTACGCCTGCTTCAGGCGTAAGGTTTTGACGCAGCGGCGTCGTAAAAGTGACTCAGTGAAATCTTGTAGATTTCACTGCGTCACTTTTACGAGGCTTTCTTGCGTGGGAACGCCCACCCTGCATACATTATACCTGACGCAGGTATAATGTGACGCAGGGCTTTACAACGTGACGCATCTTCCTAGAGGCGTCACGTTTTAAATTTGTCGCAACGTGGCGCATTGTTTACAACGCCGCTGCGTCACAGAAGTGACGCAACAGCGGCGTAAATGTGTCACAAGGGGCTTGTAAATCTGCCCCTTTGTGTTTCTGGCCCCTGATCACTATCCCTCAATTCTCCAGAATACGGGGGGTATCTTCCTGGTGCAGTAGTGAACTGGACTACGTATGCACAGAGTTTAATTTAGATGCCTGGGCAGCAACCCAGTGCCCCTGAACAAACTGGCAAGCTTTACTTAATTTTTGATTTGTTTCTCTCCAGAACATACACATAGTCATAGAAACAGAGGGTAAGGATGGCGGTTCGGCTGTTTGCAGAAAGGATTAAGAGTCTAAGAGCCAGTAGTTTGAAGGTATTCTAAACTTAATGCCCTGGTTCATGCAGACTAACAGAAGGTATGACAAATAATCTAAATATCCATTCTTGAAAGAATACTATTATATAGGATCCTGGTAATTTACCAACAGATTTTCGGATGCATGTTTACCCCAAACTGAGCAAGCGTTCTGGCGGTTATGTGCAAGGCATTCTGTTTGCAAAAGGTGTGGGGTGCTACTCGTGTGGCTGCTTTCCATATGTCACCCAAAGTTATAAGTTGCTGAAATGTTACTAAAGATGTCTTTGCCCTTCCTGCAGTCACATGTAGACTGTCGAGAAGGAACAGTGAGCAATAGAGGGCTGAGAGTTATGAGCAGTGCTTAATTTGAGCCGGTGCTTTCTGGTGCTCAGCACCGGCACTTAATTGGTTTCCGGTGCTCGGCACCGGCACCTAATTGTCAAAACTATACTTAAAACAGTCTACCACATAGTGGCGCTGCTCATCTAATTTAGAAATGAGCAGACCAACGGTTGTTTAGGAATACAATATACATTAAAATTGCTAATCCCTGCTTCCTCAGCCATTCCTTTAGCTTTGGGGACCTGGAATAAAGTGAACTGTCACATTTACATGCGAGAGAGATGGTTAGTAGTTGTTTTGGCAGCGATGACAAGGGCGATGGGTGGTGCAAGCTGCAGTGGCCTTCTGGTCAGAGCCCTGGCACTTAATATTTTTCAAATTAAGCACTGGTTATGAGTCCCTGATTTAGGGCAGATGGCAAAAAGCTTATTTGATGTTTTGATTGAATCTATGGAAGAGACAACCTGAGAGTCCTCCTGACATCGACAGTGTCTTGGATTCTTTCAGCTTCCATAGATGTATTTGGCCAGAAGGTTATCAGGTAGACGGCTTAAGTCATGAACTGGACTGTGTCAAAATGATGCATAAGTGTTTAGAAGTGGTTTGCCAATTTAACAACTGCATAGCATTCAAGACACTGCTGCACGATAATTCTTCTTGCGGACAAATCTGTAAGCAGAAAACATTCTCACAACTCCTCTGCTTTATGGGTTCAGGAGCCCTCCAGTTAATAAAATGTTAAACAATATTTAAACCTAGAGCAGAATGTGATATGTCTCGAGGCGGATCTCAATGGGAGAACCATTTCAATTGTCACTTGACAAATGGTAGAAGTTGAAAGAGGCGCTCACTGTCAGAATTCCATGGAGTGTCAATTGGCAACATAAACAATCTACGGGATTTCACCATAGGATCCGTGCAACTATATCCGGATACCCTACTTACTCAGGAAGGAGGCACAAATTAAATCAGGCTGCAATATACATACAGCTGAATCCACAGACGTCAATATTGTATCCAAACCTACTTGTTTCTATGTAGGCAGATCATAGACATTTTATTGACCACCTAGAGGGTCACAATATACCTTTGAGACAGTCAATGACAGTTTGATGCTTGTATCTCTGGAACCTTACTCAGTGGTCAACCTTACTACTGAGGTCAAGAATGGAGTTTTGGGATCAATTGCTGAATTAAGAGATCTCCGTCCAAGAAGCATACAACGTCAGGACGATATTTGGGTCTGGCAAAAGCAATTAGTTTTCCAACACCTGGTTGCTTGAGGCAGACCATTATTTCAGTTCTGTTATCATATCCCTATGGACAGAGACAAAAAGAGATTGAGAATGCCGTTGTTTCTTCCAATTTCTTTGGTGGTAGTGTTCATGGAAGAATCTCTTGACTGCCAACTATAATGAAGGCTAAGCATTGGGCTAGCCATAATCTTAAAGACGCGGGGTTCTGTACCTCCTTCTTTCCACATAGGGGGTGATTGCAATCCATGGCTTCTGGAGTAGCCTGCCATCTTTTCTAGAGTAAATTGCCTAGACTCATGGTCCTAAATCAGGCAGTTTAGTTTAAAGAAGTGCTTATTCCTCCTTTAAACCTAAGCTCCTGCATTTGTAATTGCCAAGTATGCGGTCAATGGAAAAGCCACTAGTGATAATCAGTCACTTGCGGCCGCGTTGCGTTGTACCCTTGCAGGGTAAAGGTGATGTGGGTCCCAGGACCATGCCACAACAGTCAGTTCAATTTTTCCTGGCCCGTGGAGCCCGGGTGCAGAGTTTCCAGGTGTATCCCTGGAATTGAACATGAGTTGCAGGAGAGCTGTCTTTACCACTGAAACGGTGTTGCGGGGTAAAAAGATACAAAAAAGACAACAACGGTGTGGTTGCTAATGTTGGTCAAAGCACGGATGGAATTCCCTCTTAATGCAGCGTCGAGTAAAGGGGTTGGTTGCCGGACTTGTGACCAATAAGCCTTGGTAACGGTAAACAGAGCAGAAAGTAACTTCAATGTTCGGTGGCCCAAGGAAACGTGGTAGCCGCCTGTAACTTTGCAGAAGGCAGGACTACAGTTCCTACAATGCACAGGAGCATCTGGATTTGGGAATTCCGTTGGAGGGCCCGATGGGCAGCGATTCTTCGGATTCGCAGCATTGTTTTACCTGCAGTTTGCAGGGGACTAGTGCCACTAGTCCAGGAGAGTCTGAGGGTGCTTCAGGTTTCCAGAGGAGTCTCTCTGACTCGGGGAACCAAGAGATAGCCTAGGACGAATCTCAATCAGGCAGTTCCAAGAGCATTGACACAGGTGCAGGGTATCCCTATTTTGCTTTGGGCAAGTCTTGTTGTCGCTGGTGCGGGTCTCTTCTTCTGTCCCCTTTGATGCAGGTTGTTCAGAACTGAGGTACTGGTGTCAGGGGGTTCCTTGAATCCTAGATTTGGGGGAGTTAGGGGTGTGAGAACCAGTAGCCAATTGGCAGCTAGTCTATTCAGCTACTTAACCCCTGAGATGTCCACATCCGGGGGAGTGGGTCACATTTTCTACTCATAACCCTCTATTCTGCCACCCCTAAAGATGGCAGAAGTCAATTTTTTGTGTACGAACCAGGCTGCTCACGTGGCTAGCCTTTTGGGGGTGTACACCTCCTCGAATAATACATTTCCTGCCTGCTCAGGTGCAAAAGAATGATGGATTTAACCCAGATCCTTGTGACTGGGGGTGAATGTTTGCATTGTCCAGCATTCCGTCCATCAATTGTTTCTTTTGCATTTGTCGCCCTAAGTGGGAAGGGTATGCCCAGACGTGGGTCCCGTGCTCACTACACCACTGGATTCAAGCTAGCCTGGCTGAAGAAGGGTGATGCCCTGAAACCGTTCCCAGGATGCTTGTTTCCGGTCCAGGGAGGACCTGGCTTGGCAGTTCGGGCTGGACTGTTCCCACAAGGAACAGGGTCAAGACTGATTTGCATATGGCTGGGTCCAAACTATGGTGGTGTGGTGAGCAAAAGAATGATGGATTTAACCCAGATCCTTGTGACTGGGGGTGAATGTTTGCATTGTCCAGCATTCCGTCCATCAATTGTTTCTTTTGCATTTGTCGCCCTAAGTGGGAAGGGTATGCCCAGACGTGGGTCCCGTGCTCACTACACCACTGGATTCAAGCTAGCCTGGCTGAAGAAGGGTGATGCCCTGAAACCGTTCCCAGGATGCTTGTTTCCGGTCCAGGGAGGACCTGGCTTGGCAGTTCGGGCTGGACTGTTCCCACAAGGAACAGGGTCAAGACTGATTTGCATATGGCTGGGTCCAAACTGGGGTGGTGTGGTGAGCAAAAGAATGATGGATTTAACCCAGATCCTTGTGACTGGGGGTGAATGTTTGCATTGTCCAGCATTCCGTCCATCAATTGTTTCTTTTGCATTTGAGGCAGGGGGAGGGCTGTTTCCTCCACTAGGAGTAAGTCTTGATGCATATCAGAGGCAATGCAGCCTTTGAAGCTCACTGCCTTGATGTGCCACTTCACTAGCCTGCTTGTGAGGAAGGAGGTTTGGCCTCCTTCCGACATAACCTTTCTTCTTGACTCCTGGGAGTGATCACATTGCCTGGCATGAGGCCAGAATCCTGTCTTGGTGGCAGCAAATGCAGGAAGCGCATTCTGGCCAGTTAGAGAGCAGAGAAGCTGGGGCAACCAGGTGGGCAACCTCTAAGGTAGCCACCTGGGTGCATGCCACATCACCTAGGGGACGAGATGGTGAGAAGGCATGATGTTTGATACCAAACATGACATATTTCAGCGATACCATAACGGGGCTGCCAACCTCGAGAATGTCCAGGTGGCAATCCATGTTATCCTATGGACCACAAACACTTAAAGTTGGTTCCAACGGGGAAAGCCACTATAGGGACTTATAGGCTTGCACTTATATGCCCTCACCTTTAATATACTGCACTCTGTCTCCTGGACTAAAGAGGCCTTCTTTAGGGGTGTCTAACATAGATTAAATATAGTATATTGAATGTGCCACACACGGTGAGGGCACAGCCAAATTTGAGCAGTTTCCACTGCTCCTGCAGTCTGCAATGGCAGGCCTGCCATCAGTAGTTTACTTGGGTAACTCAGGGTGTCACAAAACCGTGCTGTAGCCCTGGGGACCCTTTTACCACCTATGCCCTGCGTACCCCTGGTACCATATACTAGGGACTTATAAGGGAGAAAAGTCCTTGCCAATTTTGGGATTGCCAAGTTAAACATAACAGTTTTGGGAGAGAGCACAGGCACTGGGGTCTGGGCAGCAGACTCCAGTGTATTATCAGAGTCATAACCATCAGCACCTGGAGCAAAAAGTGTGTGACCAAACAAAAGGGCACTTTCCTACACTGCTCAATACTGAATTGGATATGGGTGATACCAATTTTGCTATCTGGAAAAATACTTCATGCTTCCTCCAAATGTTTGGGCTCTGTGAGGATTCAGTAGTGATTTGATTAATGATCATATGTGCCAAGAGCTGGTATCGGGTCAAAATTCTTCAGCTGGTCAGAACAGACTCCAATTTAAAGCAGTTCAGGGGTCTCAGCAGTAGGTAATTTTTTAGCACTGTAGGACAAGTTCAGGTTTTCAACTGAAAATGACCGGCATTTGCACTGATTGACATCTCATGGTCATACCCAGTAGGAATGTTTACTGCTAGGAAAGGTACCTTTGGAAAGAATGAATATTCTATATAATCTTTCACAAAAACAGGATACAGATCAATAATATATAGTTATAAATTAGAGCAATAAAGTACAATTCAATCATTGAAAGTTAAGCAAAATATATAGGTCATACATATATGAAAATGATTCAGATAAGCCAATCGCCTAAAAGTTAGAATTATCCAATCCGGAATTCATGAAATAAGTGTTTGAATCCATAAAATATTAGAATCACAAATCTCCCCAAAGTTCTTTGCTTATGATTTGTCTAATCCTCTCCAAGTCTGGGTATCTCCAAACTGGATATCCAATTAAAATATTGAGATGATCATTCACGCATGCTTGGTGGATTTCTATCGACTCATGACCTAGCAATGGAAAATCTAGATGATACTTCTGTTGCAAATAAAATGACCTAGTATTTGTTTGTCAAATTTTAAGAGAATCCAAGTAATATTATCTTAGTAGACACCTGAACTGGCATGTGAATTAGTTTACTCATTTCTTGGCAGACCAGACCATAGAAGTCCCGAATTTTACAACAATTATGATGAAGGCACCAAGAAGGATGCCTTTTGAGTGTATAATAAATATCTTGTATAATTTATGATGATGAATCTTAAGGCTGAGCCATTAAGACATTTATGTCCCAGTGTGATGCGCTGAAGAATCTCATACTTCATGATGCTTTCTCTGCCTTCATCCGAGTACTTGCTTGCCAATGATGCATATTATCTGGCAGTCTCTCCCAAAACAAATGATAAGATTCACCTTTATTAGCTGTTGTGCTAAGAAGATCCAAATATGTAAATGATTCGAGATTTAAAATTACCCAGGGACATCTCAGAAAAACTCACGCATATATAAATATTTAGAGAATCCTGTAGTTGGAATTGAGAATTTACTAGTAAAAGAGGTGATACAATGAAAGGTTGGGCCACCAATCATTGGCCGATATATTGCCAATATATTGAAAGGCTGTACCAGACCAGAGATGGGTGAAAGCATAAGGAAACATATTTAGTACATTTTGGGTACATTTTGGTATTGTGTGATTGAGAGCCAGATATGTGTGCAAACGGCAAGAGTTTTGAAGGATGTCCTTTTAAAATAGATGGGCTGGCTCAAAAAAGCCAGCTGAAGAAACAGGTTATTATAGAAAACCATAATGGCGACTGAGTTTTAATAAAACCAATGCGTTGTGAGAGTCAGAAGAAAGCAAAGACCAGTAGTAAAATTTGAAACAAGGAAGAATAGCTCACTCTGGATTCAATCTTCTGAGAAAAAGAGATCTTCTCATCTTTTGTTTCTAAATGCTATAGAGTCAGAACTCCCAACCAAAGCAGTTAAAATTAAACAACTACTGATCCCCTCAATGGAATCTCATCATTTTGAGGTTGTTTTAATTATTGAATGTTTCTTCTAATTACTAAATTTATTTGGGGACATTATATGTTTGTTTATTTAACTTTGATCTCATTTTGGTACTGTTGAAACACTTATTCTCATAGGGAAGGATGGCGCTTGACCCAGATACCAAGGGTAAGCCTAGGATTCCTCTCTGGAATCTGCGTTTACTTTTATGCACTAGATTGTTTAACTTTGCGGGAGTTCTAATACAGCTCATATTAAGACTTGGGTTGCTTTAGCTCTTAAATTACTGATTCCCTATAGGGACCCAGAGTGAACATAATTCTCAAATTTAATTTTTACATTGGTCTTTGCAAAAGATCTTTAATTCAGTCCAGTGCAGATGTGATATATTGTATGTCTTAAGGATGGTATGCTAGGACTTAAACACAGTCTGGCCCCAGTACATATAGAAGCAAGTCTGGAATATGGCTATAACGTAGCCATAATGAGCCAACAAATAAAGAGAATCCACACAACTCCCTTCCTAAAATTCTCGAGGTGGCTCCATACCAAAGCATGATTTTCTTTTGAATGGATCAATATCATGCAGACAGACATCTATGTAGATGTCACACAATGCCTCTGCAGCTGCTAAATAACCTAGGCTCCACGCTTAGCTACTTCTTCAAATACCTCGGTTCTCCAAATCCTCCGCAGGGGGACGATCCTTCTGGCACCGGCCCCAGCCACCTGGAACAGACTCCCCAAAGAGCTCTGCAAAAACAATCCAACATACCGGCCTTCAGAAAACAGCTCACACCTCTCTTGTCCCCAAACACATCAACATCTCAAAAGAGTTCTGAAAAACCCTTTGAATTTCAGCACCATGTAAATGCAAAAAATAATTTCTGAGACTATAGCTCTGAGGAAGCTACAATATTGTTGTTTAACACTTTTGGAGCCTAAAATCACCCTTCGCCCTCCTAAAATAACACATAGAACTAAAGCAACGTACTATTGTAGAACAAAGACTTCTGAAGCCCAGTATAAATCTAATGGCTCCTTAAAATGTTTAACTTTTATTTAATTTTTAAAGTGAATTTAAACGTATCTAAACAGTACCAGAACTCTGTACAATTAACAACAGTGGGAACATATCAAAGAGGAACAGTAGACAAAGAGAATGCAAAGAAAAAGAGAAAAAGAGAAAAAAGATTGAGAGAGAGAGAGAAAACAGAAAGGATACAAGGCGATGCTCAACCTTATCACTGCCCCTATGATGTATATGAAACAATGCATGAAATGATGTACAGTAATGAAAACAGGATCATTTAATGTAGTATGCAGTGTAAGTCATGCGACGATATGTCATGCTGATAGACTGTGCATCACTTTCGCACAATGAAGGTGGTTCAAATCCCCAATCAGTAGCGGTAGTGGGGTGAAGTGGACCTAAAAGAGAAGGAAGGGGCGCTGAGATCTAATGATGAGGATGGAAGAGAGAGAAAGAGGTTAAAGGGATGGTGACTGAGACTTTGGGGAGAATAAAGTGCTAAAAATCTGAAATAGTACATCTTTGATTAAAAAAGAAGGAAACACGTCTTCAGAAAATGAGAAGCGGGTACATATGCTCAGAGATACATAGCGGCTGTTTCACTGACCGATGTCCTCCTCTCAAAAATGCTCTTCAATCCTTTCTCTCCCAAAATAATGATTGTGCTCTGTGCGGAGCATGCACCTCAAAATAGTATAAGCATATGGGGTCTTAGTGGGTGGCATCTTTAGCTTTTGTATATAACACAAAAATGCGGTGTGGTAGCTGTATCACAGAACCCAGGGGAAGAGAGATGTCCCAGGTCTTGATAAGTGGGTCCTAATACGTTATGGACACAGAACAGTGTTATGTTTTGTGCATCTCCTGTAGAACAAGGGAATTTCAAGAATTGGACGAGGTGGGCTCACTCACGTAATGTGACATGCTTCATCATAGGCCACCTCATTCCACCCTGGTAGGATGATAGCACCAGGTCGGACTCGACCCCGGATTGGGCTATTCCAAGAGAGTTCTTAGATATTCCTCTTTTTTCTGGGCAACCATGATCCAGTTACTAACTAAAAATACCTCAAGGTGTACCACTAAGTATCCTTTTATTCATGTGGTACCTTGGGTGTGAATAAAATGAATTACAGTAAGGTAATAGAGGAGCATAGCCATTGATATTTTTATATATTTATACTGGAGTTAGGTGTGGTGATTTCTTTACCTCCATTTCACCCCCCCCCCGGTGTTTTACATCTTTAGCTTTTGCCCACTTTGTGGAGGGAAGGCTGCCAATGTTCTACGGTTTCACCTTACCTTGCCTAGATGCTAGATACCCTCATGGGTTCTATCCCTAGCAAGAATTAAGTCATGCAGGAATGCAACTAGTCTCTTAGATGATGATACAACCCTATCTAGGAACTTTTACAAGATCCAGAATTTCACTTAGATTTGGGCCACAATCTAATTAAGTTTGAAATAACTTAGAGCTCCAGAACCTCAATAACAAAGAAGACGACCTTAGATCAGCAACCTGAAAAGATACACAAAAAAAGGCTGGATGTTTGCCAACAAAGAAGGTTAAATCAGTTGTCCTGGACCACGTTAGATTACAAAAAACAAGAATTTTGCTTTCTAGTAAGTATTAAACACAGCAAAAGTTATGCCTGGTAAGAGTTAGAGGCAGAGTGTTATTTTTAAAATGCAAAAACATTCTGGATCTTGGTATCCAGTAGAGGCAACCACGGAACTGGGAATTCTGCTTTGAGGGAGTTATCCCAGAGGTAAAATGGTTAAAGCATGTTTTCAAGCTTTATGCTTCTAACAGGACAGTTCATAATACTAATTATTCCATCTATGAAGCTAGTTTTGTTAGGATACATCTCTCTTTGAGGTCACTGTTGCAATTCTGGATAGTCCTTCTAATAGAAGTCTTGCTGAGGTGCTATAGGCCTCATCATAGAGCTAAAATTCACCTTTGCCTGCACTATCTGTCGAGAGTTTAAAAAAATATTTTTAATCAGATGGAATTCCTACAGTCCTTGAATTTTTTGATTACATGTTCCATTTTTAAAAAGGCAATTGTCCTGACCCTAGCTGTTATAGGCCGATTTCCCTTCTCAAATCCTTGCTAAAACTGTTGTGGCGAGCACTGCTATGTAAATAGATTGCATAGGTTACAGAAAGTGAGGTGATTCCTGACATTCAGCATGGCTTTTGGGTGAATTTAGGTACCGGGAACAGTTTCAAAATCTGTTCTTCATTGCTAAAAAACTATGCAATGTTAAAAATTGGAGCCATAAATTTGTCATTCATGGGCCCATCCTCTTGTTTTGATATGGTGGACAGATCCCAACTAAATGGGGGTACACCCAGAATTCACAAAGTTTTAAAACAAATTCATGGGTGGTTTCAAGCCTCAGTTAGATTTGGAAAAACAATGTGTGGGAAGCTCACATTTGCCCTCAGATTGGGGAGTCTGTCAGAAGTGTAATATGACTAATTTCCCTTTTAATCCATATAAAAAAAGTTAAGTAAGGAATTATATAAAGTCACAGCTGATCCACCTTCAGAGGATGGTAGATTGTTTCCTGTTTTACTGCATGTGGATGTAGAATTTTTAATGTCACGAATGTCTATTAGACCAGAAAGATTGGCTATGAGGTTTGTGCCCTTTATGCAGTGGCGGTCACCACTAACAAAGGGTGGTGGGTGGGTGGGGGGAGCGCGGGAGGAGGAAGTGCACAGGGGGTTAGGGGGGCATGTTAGTAATAATATAAAAATAACTTAACCGAAGCCGCCAGCTGCCCCCCACGTCGCTCCTGCTGTCCTCTTCTTGGTCCCAGCAGCCCCTGGGACAGCCTCCTATCTAATCCCCATGCTGCAGAGCAGCGCATGGATTGGCCTTAGCAGGCTGGAAAGATGCTCCACTCAGGTCAGGGAGCCAGTGGGGTTTCCAGCCTGGCTGCTGAATGCAGCTGGACTGGAGAAAGCTAAGTGCACATGTGTGTTTTGGCCTGAGACGGCTGGCCAAACACATATACACACGTAGGGAGTCACCCTCGGTAATCACATGGCAAATGAACTGTGCATGTTTATTGCCAGTGTCAGCCTTAGGGTAAGGGGCACGTGGTTGGTTACATGTGAACATGTGGACATGCGTTTGCACATGTGTGCGTGCTGTGAGTGTAAGACTATCTTCATGCGCAGCCAGATAACTGTGCATAGGTAGCCTGGCGCAGATGAGACTCTGCCGGGCTACATATTGACATGGGATAGGCCTTATAATATTAGTAGTTACTTATAGATAAAGTCAGTGTGATTTACTGTTTAGTCTGCAGTGACACTTTATTATGTACATAGGGGGAAATCTGCCTTAGAGTGCAGTTCTGCTTCCTTTAGGCCTACAAAGTCCCGTGAGGTATGAAATTGGGGTAGAAAAGATGTGCTCAGTTCAAATTCTCAGGTTTCAAGAATATACAAGTACATTTAATGGGACATCCAAAATTGTCATATTTCTCTGTCTCAGCTCAGGATCAGTGTCCAGATCTTTTACTCAACCAGCTGGGCTAAGTTAATTACATTTCTCCCCCGTAGAGGGATACAAAGCCTTTATCACATAAAACGAGTAATTGATAGTGCTTCCCTCAGCACCTGAGGAGGAAGGGGTGGGGATAAAAATCTGCATCTGTTAGTTAACCGTCACACTGTACTAGGGATAGGGACAGCCCAGGCACACTGAACAAAACCCAGAAAACTGGAGCCACCACATGAGGGGGCTCCTCTTTGACATTATCGTGAGAAAGGCCCTGGCAGTGATGTCAGGTAGGGGCAGAGCTGAGACCCCAAGAGCAGATGTGACCAGTGTCTCCTGGATGATGCCATCTTCAATTTTCCCAGCATGCTGTGCAGGAGGGTTGGGACATGGGTGGAGAGGTGATGTGAGAGCCTAGCATTGGCCAGTGGTGCCTTGCTTCTAGAATCTTCCACCCACTTTTAAAAACTCTTGCACAAGGGAAAGAAAGATCAGTTGGTGCTGGCTGTGCTTGTTGCTGCTGGATCCTGGGACTGTGACAGCCATGGACAACTGGAAGGAGAATCCCCCTGATTCCCAAAAGGTCCAAGGACCATCCCCCTGTTGACCCCAGGACCAGTGTGTCTCTCCAAGGGCCAGTGAATCTGCTCCCCTTACACCCTATGAGGACCAGTGGGAGAAAAGAGCAGGACTTCTGAGCCTGGAGACAAAGACAAGGAGGACAGCTGGCACAGGGAGCCAGTGGAACCAGCTCCCTGTAGATTACACAGCTTTTGAGGCCAGGAAGCCTGCTGGACTTGCTCCTGATTGCTAGAGCTTGCCAAGGAATTAAAGAAAAGTGGAGCCACTCCTCTACCTTGCTTATCAAAATGATCTCTAAGGTTTCCTTAAGGGACCCTCATTCATTTGCATTCACTAGTGGCTTGTTTCATCATTGGGTTCTCAGTCAAGACACCCATTGTGTCTTGGGTGGGCTGAACCTCCTGAGGGGGAGATAGCACTTCTACATGAAATTGTCAGTGGGATCTGTGTAATAGGTTAAAATTACCTCAAGTACCCAGAGTTATTTTATTCGTTATATGGGTAATTGGGTAAGGTTAAACAGCAAAAAAAGGATATAAATGGGGGCGAGCCAATGATCCCCCACTTCTCCAGCAAGGATGGTCTACATGTTTCAGCCATTTAGCCCAAGCCAGGTCTTGTGGTTTTCCTTGGGACCTCTTATTATGGCAGATCCTTATTATCTTAGGCATTAGGGCAGTGATCTACACTCAGTCTGTCAGTGGTCACAAGTCGAGATACACAAATGTGAAAGTGACTGATTTACAAATTCCATGGGTGCTGGGGTCCAGTACCCATGAAAAAACCCATGAGAAACAGAACGCATGGAGCTCCGCTGCATTAGCAGAAAAAATCCCATAGGGTGGGCCAGGGCCTGGGGTCGGAACATGCTTCAATTATCTATTTCCCGAGAGGGTGCATGCGTGGGGCACCCTCCATGTTTCAACTTTTGCCCCCATGGACCCCATCACCCGAGTGCTGACACAAAGGGGAAGCGGGTGCACCATTGCCTCCCCATAGCAGTGAACTTTCCCCTGCTCCCTCTACAAATGGCTGAGGGGAGTGGACTGCCACAACATAAGAAACACCCAGCTTGTTTGTATTGCAGAAGCACTCTTCCTGCTAACGTGCCGACAGTCCAGAATGTCAGTCTGGTGGGAAACCGGCTGGGACAGCAATGATGGGGCTGCCCCCAGTGTAAGAGGTATATCTGGGCTGTACCAGGTGGGACTGGGCACCTCTGCTCTTCAAAACAAAAGAAAAAAAAACTAAATCAAAGTTATGCAGCTTTCCTGGAACAGTGGGAGAGCTGCTACTAAAATATTCACTGCTCCCGGCTGGAGCTCACTGTAATGTCTCAGGAGAGGCCCATCTATATATTAATTTTTTTTTTGCATCTTTGGTGGTCCCAGGAGGACAGAGCCACCACTAATGAACATAAGAAGTATTGAGGGGGCTGTAAGAGTTACAGCAGTCCCCCAGAAGTAATTGCTCAAGATACTACCCTACGTTTGCAGGGTCAAGGAAATTATGACGCCTCCAGGATTTTCTTTATTCTTTTAAGCATTACCAAGTATGGAGCTTTTGATCTACAGCTTGGAATGCAACCCCCTCCCATGGTTGCACTTTATTTAGTCTAAAAATGTTTAAAGACATATGGAGTGCAGCAAAATTTAGGGGCTGATTCTAAGGTTGAAGTCTGTTTTATGGCTATATTTTATGTGGCCTGAAAGTATAGAAAAAGCACATAAACATGTTATGTTAATTAAAAAATGCTTTACGGTTATAATAATGTTGACAGTGATTTCTGATCAAGGTTGATATGCTTTATTGATATTAATAATTGCATTTACATATGGTTATTATTAATTATTGCATTTATGCACAAAATTATGGTGTTTTTAACATGTGGTTTATTGTTCTCGTAACATGGTGAACCCTTGATAAAGGCAATAGGATTGTTTTATTTAATGAGATACCCCCTGTATTGTGATCTGCTGTCTGCAATAGGTGGGGGTACTATGATTTTAATGGTCATGACCCCACAGGGGTCAAGTGTGATTGAAGACTGTCATCTATGGTATTTTCAATCTATTTTATGTGTACATTTGTAAATTAATTTGTAGTATTTAGTAGTGTGTGTGTGTAATAAATGTACTTTTCCTTTTCCAAAGTAAAAGCACTGACTGGAAAATCATTTTTTGAGTGTTACTATTGTGTGCCAGTAAATGGTGATTACTAGCCTACACCACTTCCTCTGCGTAGGCC
Organism: Calotriton arnoldi; assembly: GCA_963921515.1. Classification (NCBI taxonomy): domain Eukaryota; kingdom Metazoa; phylum Chordata; class Amphibia; order Caudata; family Salamandridae; genus Calotriton; species Calotriton arnoldi. The sequence goes on along the minus strand of CAWUFW010006728.1, from coordinate 335,495 downwards.
TTGGACTGCTCTGCTTCGCTTCCCTGAGAGTGTCAACAGCTATACTGGGGTTCTTGGTTCCCAGTTAGGGGACATTGTGGACCTATTACTTGCACAGGTCTCATATCCTGCACAACTAATATTCCAATTTCCTACACTAGCTCTTATATGTATTGTTGGTTTTAGAACTATGTGCAATTTACCTCTGTTAGCCAGTAGACAGGTGCATGTGCTTCTCCTTTAAACATGGTTAAATTGTCACATTTCTATTTGATATATTTTACTTACATATAAGTCCCAAAGATATGGCACAAAATGTACCAAGGGCCTGTACGTTAAATGTCACTAGTGGAACCTATGATGCCATCTACTACAGTGGCAATGCAAAAATGGCTTTAGTCCTACCAGTGTTAGCCTGATTGCTGCAGTGTAAAAACTGGAATTCGACCTGTCAAAAATCACCTTTTTGACAAGTCAAAACCCCCCTTTTAAATATTAAGTCACCCCTATGTAGGCCATGTCACCCAAAAGTCGGGGTGCATGGTGTTTAAAAGTAGGACATAAAGACATTTTATTTTATCATATTCTTACAGTGACTAGCACCCAAAAGCTATTTTCACTGTGGCAGGCCTAGCTGTCCTATGCACAAAACTAGACTACAGATTAAAAATCCAAATGTTGTATCTCAGGAATGAGACTACCTAATTAACTAACTATTTTTATTAGGTATTAAAATCCAATTCAACAGTGACGTCTGATTTTTAATAAATATTAAAGAAAAGTATCTTTTAGAAAGTTACATTTTCCCTGCTTGAAGTTCCTGTATGCTAAATTTCCATTTGTTTTCAATCTTCTGCCAGACAGTAATTAGCATTTGAAGAGTGGTGAAAACTGCTCACAGAGCAGAGAGCAAAGGCCTGGGTCTCTGGAGGTGTAGACAACGGAGAAACAGCAGCCCTCATCCTCCTGGACCTATCAGCCGCCTTCGACACGGTCTGCCACCACACACTACGAACACGCCTTCATGACGCTGGGATCCAAGAGAAGGCCCTGGACTGGACCACATCCTTCCTTTCCGGCAGAACACAAAGCGTCCGCCTCGCCCCTTCCGATCCAAGGCCACCAAGATCATCTGCGGCATACCCCAAGGCTCCTCCCTCAGCCCAACGCTGTTCAACATCTACATGGCACCCCTCGCCCACGTCGCCCGACAGCACAACCTCAACATCATCTCCTACGCCGACGACACCCAGCTGATCCTCTCCCTCACCAAAGACCCTCACACCGCCAAAGCCCACCTCCACGAAGGAATGAAGGCCGTCGCCGAATGGATGAGTACCAGCCGCCTGAAGCTGAACTCGGACAAGACGGAGGTCCTCATCCTTGGTTCCAACCCTTCAGCCTGGGACGACTCCTGGTGGCCAACATCACTGGGAACAGCCCCGCCACCCACCGACCACGTACGCAACCTAGGGGTCATCCTCGACCCCACCCTCTCCATGACTAAGCAGGTCAACGCCGTTTCCTCATCCTGCTTCAACATCCTCCGAATGCTCCGCAGGATCTTCAAGTGGATCCCCACCGAAACAAGAAAAACAGTCACCCAGGCCCTCGTCACCAGCAGGCTGGACTACGGAAACGCCCTCTACGCAGGAACGACGGCTAAGCTCCTGAGACGGCTGCAACGCATCCAGAACGCCTCTGCACGTCTTATCCTCGACATCCCCCGACGCAGCCACATCACACCCCACCTGAGAGACCTGCACTGGCTCCCTGTCAACAAGAGGATAACCTTCAAGCTCCTCACCCACGCACACAAAACACTCCACAACTCCGGACCAGCCTACCTCAACAGACGACTCAGCTTCTACACCCCCACCCGCCAGCTCCGCTCGACCAGCCTCGCCCTCGCCACAGTCCCCCGCATCCGGAAAACGACCGCCGGCGGCAGATCCTTCTCCCACCTCGCCGCCAAGACCTGGAACACCCTCCCCACCAACCTCCGACAGACCCAAGACCTACTGGCCTTCAGAAGACTCCTCAAGACCTGGCTCTTCGATCAGTAGCAGCACCACCCCCCTCTTCCCCCAGCGCCTTGAGACCCTCGCGGGTATGTAGTGCGCTTTATAAGTGACATGATTGATTGATTGATTGATTGTTCCCTTAATAGGATGACCAGTGGGGGTTGGCCCAGGAATGAGATTAACTTCAAAGAGGCCTCTCCTATCACAGGCAAATGCTAGCTTACACATGAACAGGACCCTTCTTTTGTCTTTCATCCAGACAGGCTCCAATCACAGTGGGCCTCTTTTTGAAATACAGTGTCAAATCCTGATGGAGTGGCAAACCCTGCTTGACAGGTCTGCTGAAATTTACATATAACACTGGGGGTGTACTAGAAAGACAGGAAAACAGGATTGCAAAACATTTCTTTTGCATCCACTGTCTGTTTGCTGGAAAACCCTGCTTTGGTCCAACAGACATCTATCTTTTGCTTTACTGGGGATACAGTGACTCCTCCAAATTGTTTTTTAGTGTTAGATATGACAGGACACAAGGATTACTATAGTCCACTGTCCACAGACATCGCCAGCTCTCACAGCTCACGTTTTGTGTGGCAGAAGCCATCTGTCATTCTGAAAATTCACAAACTGCGTACAGATGGCCTTGGGATCTTTTGCAAGCGTAAAAGAAGAGGCCCCCTACTGTTTAGGTGAGGTTCCTTAAGGTAGGGAAAAATCAATCAATGTAAAGAATTAAGGCAACCAATCTAGAATTGATAATTAACAAAAATATATGGACAATAATGAATGGAAAGAACCAAGACAACAACAACTATTTTTCAAAAATACAAAATATCATTTATTTAATTCTTAACAGTTGAACGATCTATAATATACATACACTCACTTTCATGTCTGTCAATCATTCTTCCATACATACTCAAAACAATTTAAAAGCATTGTTTAAATAGAACCATGTTCCACAAAATTGATGGATAGACACAATATATAGAGGAAAGATTCCAATTGAACACAGTGGCACAAAATCAAATGACTGGTGGTGTTCTACGCGCGTTTCGGCACACACGGGTGCCTTTGTCAGGAAAAAGGCCACAGTTGGAACATATTAAGATTCTGTATGTCAACCTATGTATTCATAATGGGAATTAGTCATGACAGATGAAGATAAGCTGTCTCTATATAGGATGAGGTACTGAGGATATTCGTGTCGTATTTTAGTCCATGATTTATGCTAGTTCGATGCAATTACGGGAGCGGAGATAGTATCAAACTTGGTAATGGGGGTTTGTTTTTGATGACGCGGAGCCTCCGGATGTGGGGTTCCTATACACGGTAGCTCTCAGTAGAGACTGGGATCTTTTGCTCCATTTATTAAGGAGTGCAAAGGAGTCATTCTAGCATTAGCTCTTGCCATGCATACATGTGGCATCTCCAGGCACCCACTTCTGAACACTCCTGGACCTGGACCTGGACCTGGAGCAGATCAGAATAGGTCTGAACCTGCTGTCTGAGACTTGAGAAGAGCCTGCAGGACTGGACCTGGTATCCCTCTTGGACACAGGACAAAGAATTGAATTCCAAGGATCAAAAGGCTGACAGGCTGTTTAAGCTACATGGGCATAGCAAGATACAAGAGGCCTTTTCCTGCAAATTCCCAGTTGACCAGTGGCAACTGGTCCTGAAATGGATCATACTATTTGACCTCTGTCTGGCACCCTTGAGTCTCTAAGTGCCTTGCTTGTGGTCCATGGTAGATTTAGAAGTCTACAACTGTGGTGGATTGAGTCTCAAAGGACTAAAGTCAGAAGGTAAAACCTTTGAACAGGATGAATGAACCTGGTTGTTGTATCTGACCCAGGCTCCACTACAGTCAGTGTCAAATTGCACTTACCTCTGGGACTACAGTGACCATTGCCTGTCATTGGCACTTTATGGTTCTTGGCACTATTCCTTCTTAAAGCTTTAAAAATCAATATCTCTGGTTACCTTTATTGGATTTGTAGCATTTTTAGGTCATTTAGTTTACAAAGTTTTACTATATATTTCTAATTTGGATTGGGAATTTTCATGTTTTATATTTTGACTTTTGGCTCTGCATACATACTTTACACATTACCCTAATTTAAACCCGTCGGCTCTATCCCATGGCTACCAGGGGCTTCAGCTCAGGTTAATTATGTGACTTTATGGGTTCACCTTGACAAGGGTTGCCATTTATTCTTGAAGGGGTTAGTCACTCACTACAAAAAATAATCCAATTTCCTACAATTAGGAATCTGCATCTGGTCACAAATCTAATAAAATCAAAGATTATGTTCAAGGGCCTTATTAAAACAAAAATTAAGTCAGCCACATCGAATAATGTCACATTGGAAAGGATAACCTTCCTACCATATCTTGGAATTATCTTCAATGGAAAATTACACCTCTATTTACATGAATGTGTACTAAACTTTTCAAGGTAACATAGGACATATTTAGATATGCTAATAGACACAGTGGCAAACACGATCCTTCTATGATAACAGCTGATGTGTTAAAAGTGTCTTTTCTATGTGTTTTTGGGACGTCCTCTGGGGTTATCCAAATAGTAAAGTATTGAATATGGTGGAAAACATGTTTGTCCTGTTCCACGCGTTTTGTACCATAGCATTTCCTTTTCCCATCCAGAACAGTAAGGGGTCTCCATTTGTTTTGTGAAGTTCAGAAGTTCAGTCTTGTCCAAACCATCTGCTACGTTAACAAGACAATTTTTGATTATTTTTTAAAGATGTATAATGGTACAATGGGTTAATTTTATTACTAGAACAGCTAGAAGGCTGGGATGTGATATAGTACTTGAAGTTCCAGCTGAAATGTCTATGATTAATAGGAAATACCTGCGCACTTTATTTTAAGAAATATGCCAATCAGAATGGACAATGATGAATTTGAGCAACCCGTCCATATGGGCTGTTGTTACTAGTAAAACATCTCTTGGCATTGAATCCATTTTAGGGGTGGGTGGAACTCGCAGAGTTTTATTCCATGGAATTCCGCAGAGTTACATAAAAACTCAGCGAGATTCCATGGAATTTCGTCGCCCTCCCAATTACCCTGTGCTAACAGATAGTTCTGGCATATCTACCGCTACCTGGGGATCCCATATTTAAAGACTGAGCACTCAGCAGCAGTAGAATGTAACATTTAAAGACTGAGCGCTCAGCAGCAGTAGAATGTAACACTTACGGTTACATTCTACCGTCGGCGCACATGGTGCAGGAACGCAAAGCGATCTGTAGGCCAGTGTGACTCTATGCAAAACACAATCACCTAACGGCTTGAAGGACTGTATACCCCTCAGCCCGACTTCCAGATCTCTTTCTTTCAGTTCTTTCCCAGTTACTGGCTCACGCTCTACCATGTTCCAGAGAGTGGTGTGTCAGCTCCTGATGCCCTGCCTCCTCTTGCTCCCTGGTACATCCCAGGGCCGGCATTTGTCTGGCAGGTAGAACACCGGCTGCCGAGAGAGCTGGGAGCTGACCCGCTGACCTGTCCTCAGGAGAACTGCCTGGCCAGTGAGGTGCGAAACTCGTGCGGGTGCCGCCCAGTGTGCATCTCGGGCCACATGATGCGCTCTTGGCAAAGGTACAGCCCGGGCAGCACAGCAGAAGATCTAGTGCGGTTAAGTTCAGCGGGCGGGGGCAGTGCTGCTGGTTAATTCTGCCGGCAGAGTGAAGAAGCAGAATTTATTAGTAATTCCGCTTGACAAGAATAATGCAAAATTACTAAATTCCTCCAGTTCTGCCGGTGGAATTAAAAAGTCCGGTCACCCCTAATCCTTTTTAGGTCGAGCCTGAGCCAGCGTGCATGCGCTGCTCTGCGAGGCTTCTTGTAAGTACTCTAAACTTCTCCGTGTGGGTCTGACTCCTCCCACACATAGGATTGGCTTTTGCGTGTGTCTTTCACTAATGAAAGCACGCGAATGGCTTAAGGCGGGTGCATGTCCCACCTTCTTTTTTAATGTTCACTCCCATGGCGTTTTCGGGAGCGAGCAGCGGCGCGCAGGGTGGCAGCTGCATTCCTCGTGGAACAGGTTACTATTTAAACACACCGCGCCGTGCGTTTTCATTCCAGCTGCCTTTGTCGTGCAGGTCACTGCCCCCTCAACCGTGCTTCGCGTTCCCAATCTTTCCTCCATTTGTTTTTATCCCGTCGCTATTCTTGTTTGTTTTGTTTTCTTGCGGATTTATATAGCGCGAACCCGACCGGAAGGTATTAGAGCGCTTTGCATAAGCATGAGTTATGTTACGCGTGGACACATTCATTTTTGGTAGGCACAGGGAGATTACCTGATTTGACCAGGATGCTAAACCTACGCCGAGTCTCAAACTTTGTTTCAGTGACCCAATTCGCCCCTGGTGAGTGAGGGCAGCATGGCGTGAGGTTACCAGAGGCTGTGGTGTAGTGAGCAGATGGAACGACCCGCCTATAAAATACATTAATCTTTGGGTAAAGTGTAATATTTATTTAACGGGGTTAATGCAGGGCGCTGGTTGCGAGGCTGGTTGGATCGCTGCAGGCGCCAGAGTAGACAAAGCTGGGAGATGCTGGCATGCATCCACCGCTCTTTGCTGATTCAGAAGTCTGTCTCCTGCACGCGCTGCCTGTCCCCCCATTAGGGGCGGTAACAGGTCCTCTCGGCTGGCCCCCGGTCCCTGGAGAGCTGTGTTTACCGGCGCAGCAACAGCACCAACCCCTCCGTCCCTTGTGCAAAACGGAGGGGGTGGGGGGCGGGCAGAAAGAGGGAGAATGACGGATGAGCACCACCTTTTCTTGGGGTGATATGGAAACAGACCCTCCGTTGCTTAAGGGCAGGTGGGGAGTGAAAAAGCTTGAGGGCCCAACTCTGAGTGAACCACTGGGGGATTACACAGTGCCTGACCACCTCCCTCGCTCCAGTATGGGCAAAAAGCAGCAGGCAGCTCTTCCTTCATAATCCTGATAGGGGTGGTGGAGTCTAAAATGGGGCACGGCCTACCCTGCAATACTGCTTACGGGTAGTTTCTGGAGATGTACCAACTACCAGGACAGGACCTTTGAATAGAAGGTCAGGCAGAGATTCGTGTCAAGGGCACCTGCCATGTGTCTGACTCTGTCCCCGCACTCCCAGCCTTTCAAAGACCTCTGCGTGTCTGAACTGTCCTTGTTGCTTAGAAGAGGGGACAGACACAGCAGTTGCATTATCCGTATCCCAAACTGCAACAGGAGTTGAAAGCAAGCCAAAACATGAAATGGGCTCCCCAGGTTCAAGGCCGGCATTTCGAGACGGTATGTAACATTCCCCACCAAAAGCAATCAGAAGAATCAAACCAGAAAGGCAGATACACAAAAGACTTCAAAGTCCTGAGCAACTGAACTACCCAACACCAGCCCCACTGGCTCTGCACAACGCAAAAGCCACTCAACATTCTAAATATGGCATTTCCTTTTTTTTTTTAGCATATTTGCATGGTTTTTTCAGTGTCCTTCCTCCTGTGTATGCACGTGCTGCATGGCTAAACACTTAAAAGGTCCCAAAGGCGAGACCTATTGGCTATGCCCATGCTTGTTTAGTCAAGTGAGTAATCAAACTTTTTTGTTTTTCATCATGTATGCCCAAGACTTTGCCAATTCTTTGCCCTTTGTGTTAACGACTCTTCACAGACGTTTATGAACTTTTCTAGTCTTTGTAGATTTGATGTTGGTCTGGGGAAGTATCTGTTTCCATCCTCTGTTAAGTTCCTTGCCACACAGTCATAGGCCTGGGTAGAAATTGAGTAAATTCCTTTGGGGAATTTACGTGAAGTACACCAAAAATTACTCTAATTAACGTGTTAATATTTGAATGCCACTTTAGCATTTTGCGCTATTTTTTTAGCCTTAAAATGCATCCTGGCATACATTTTAGAAGTGAGGACACGTTTTGCGCCTAAAAAGGCGAAAAATCGCATGTGATGCAAACAACAGTTGTTCGTGTTCTGTTCGCTTGAGTTCTTCCAGGGCTCAGGCTACAGGAGTTTTACCCGAACGAAATATCAATTGTGAAACGTTTCAAAATGGCATAATCTCGAGCTTTTAGCGTAACAATAGTTATGCAAAATTCAGTAAATACCATGAGACTATGCTGCCATAAACGAAACTTCACCCGGGTACATAGAAAGTTGAGGCCAGCTTTTGACATTTGCTGATGCAGAACTCAACATTGGTTAGCTTAACTATTAAACAATTCTTTAAATCAACAGCGTTTGTATAGCAGCCTTTGGGAAGTATAGGTTGAAATTATGTTGCTTGCTTAAAAGTCTGTCATATTGAATTGCACAGTTATATATATTTTTTTGTCAAATTGGTACTTTTTTTCTTTTTTAATTTTTATGGTTAAAGTTTTGCAGCTTAGACATTCTTTCCAATGCTCCTCTTTCGATCTCATAGTCTCCAACTTATTTTGGGTCATATCTAGAGAATGATCCGTTCTACTCTGATCTGATATACTTCCATGTACATATAGCAAAGGTGTGCATTTTTCTAGAAAAATTAAATATTTAATATTATTATTAAGTGAACCCTCTGCTCACCCGTTGATACATCCGAATGAATTTTGGAAATTACAAGGTGCCACGCCCAGAGGACAGGCTTTCTGATTATGAGTGCAGGAGGGCAGCTGACAACCAGAAAAAAGTGCTGAAGACAAAGGATATAAAGAATAGATTGTCGGAGGATGGCGCAGGTTTCTCATAATGCCCCTGAGATTATCAAACCTACGTTGTCCTCTTTTGCAAACAGAAGTGCATCTAGCCCACAACTTTTACAAATTCATTGGTTCATTAGCTTATACGTTCTCACTCTTTTACTTACTCACTCTCTGCTGAATTACATTTGACATTAAGAATCCTAGGCCCATATGCTCTCCATGCCGCTGGAGTCAAGCTATCCTGGCTGATGAGGGGTGAAACCCCGAAACTGGTCCTAGGATGCTTGTTTCCAGTCCAGGGAGGACCTGGCCTGGCAGTTCGGGCTGGACTGTTCCCATTAGGTGCAGGGTCAAGACTGATTTGCATATGGCTGGGTTCAAACTGGAATGGCATGGTGAGCAAAAAAACGATGGATTTTGGCCCAGATCTCTGTACTGGGGTGAATGTATGACATTGTTCTTGCATTCTGTCCATCAATTGTTCTTTTTGTGTTTGTCACCCGAGTGGGACGGGTATGCCCAGACGTGGGTCCAGTGCTCTCCATGCCGCTGGAGTCAAGCTATCCTGGCTGATGAGGGGTGAAACCCCGAAACTGGTCCTAGGATGCTTGTTTCCAGTTCAGGGAGGACCTTCCCTGGCAGTTCCGGCTGGACTGTTCCCATTAGGTGCAGGGTCAAGACTGATTTGCCTATGGCTGGGTTCAAACTGGAATGGCATGGTGAGCAAAAAAACGATGGATTTAGGCCCAGATCTCTGTACTGGGGTGAATGTATGACATTGTTCTGCATTCTGTCCATCAATAGTTATTTTTTGCATTTGTCACCCCTAGTGGGACGGGTATGCCCAGACGTGGGTCCCGTGCTCTCCATGCCACTGGAGTCAAGCTATACTGGCTGATGAGGGGTGAAACACCAAAACCGGTCCTAGGATGCTTGTTTCTTGTCCAGGGAGGACCTGGCCTGGCAGTTCGGGCTGGACTGTTCCCACTGGGTGCAGGGTCAAGACTAATTTGCATATGACTGGGTTCAAACTGGAATGGCATGGTGAGCAAAAAAACAATGGATTTAGGCCCAGATCTCTGTACTGGGGTGAATGTATGACATTGTTCTGCATTCTGTCCATCAATTGTTCTTTTTCCATATTATACATTGAGCCTACTATGAGCGCCCGAGTGGAACAATGGTATTACAGAAGGGGCACCAGACGCTTGTGCGTCCTCTTCCATAATACAGATAGCGCTGGTGCACATGTTGCGCCAGCGCTATCATGAGGGAGTGTTCCCTCATTTGCATGCTGGCTGGGCCCCATGGAAATGAGGGAATCACTTTGTCTCTGCACCCACGCCGTATTACCAATGTGGGAGCAGAGGCAAATGTGTCTTTAAAGATGCACACTGAAACTGTGCCACAAAAAGGTGGCGCACTTTCAGTGCACCTCCTAAAGGCAGCCCTCTAGGGAGAGAAAATCAGAGTCCCATGGATCCCTCAGACATCCCTCTGCAGGGGGTGCAGTCACTTGCTGCAACTGACTGCAGGGGGATCTCTAATCCCCCTTAAAGGTGCAGGCAGATTGCCGCCTGCACAGTGAAACACAGAGCAGTTTTAAACAGCTGCTCAGTAATTCAGATGAATACACTGACCTGGGGGCAGCGCATTTATTCTAATATGATGCACTGTCTTTGTTTGCGCAGGGGGCATCTTTTGAAACGTGTGCAGTGGCGCAAACAAGGAAAGTGAGCTGAATTTGTAATACGGCCCTTGTAAAGGCAATTCATCTTAAACTTGCTGAGCCATTTTCAGTATAGAACAGAGGGTGCGAAATAACCAATACTAGTTAAGTGAGCAGACATCCCTAGATATTCATTGGCTATGGGTGCAGAATCAAATCAAGAGTATGTAAGTATGGATTGAGGGAGAGAGGTCCCTTAGCTTCTGCTGATCCTTTGTCTTCCCAGTTTTACTGTACGTGGATGATGAGTTTTTAATGTCACAAATGGCCATTAGCCCAGAAAGATTGGCTGCGAGGTTTGTGGCATTTATGAGAAATATGGCCCCCGTCTCAAGTATATTAAATGAAGCTTGGACCGCAGGGATGAGACCAGACGCGTACAGACTTTGATATGTAAGATATGGATAAATCATTGCCTTGAAAAAGCCCTCGGCCAATTAGGCGCCATGGGCGAAACACGTGTCGGCTGTTTGTTTTCTTCCTTTCCTCTGTCTGTGAACCGAATCACCCGCGCTAAATAGAAGGATAACAAATCAAAAAATGCGTTTTTGATGACATCATTTTTAACACTACGAATATGAGTGCATCTTTTCTCCTCAAAAAAACCCTGGCATAGTTAAAATATTACCCGGCCTAGGTCCATGTGCTGTTCACTCTCTTGCACTTGTGCTCCCTGTATCAGTCATCACATGTACAGGAGACTGCTCTATGGTCTATTAATAGAGCCCATCGGCCCGCATGAGGACCACCACGTTTGGACTAATACCAGCCAAAACTTGAAGAACGGCATTCATACATTTCACAAGTCTCTAACACTTTACAAATAGCAGTTGGTCTAATGAGCATTAAAATCCCTAAAATGGCAGGGCACGGTAATAACCATGTCACTGTATACCAGAATATATAGTAACTGAAGTGAAACTAACAACCTGACATCCTTAGCTGTGTCAACAGAAGAGAGAAAAGTCCATCAAAACCTAATGGAGTGTGATCATTTAGGCTACTAAGTTTCATGATTTAAATAATGATAAGTCACCGGTCACTTTGCTGTCATTTTAAGGCATGAGTCCATGAACTTAGAATGCACGTTTAAAACAGTACTCTAACGTATTCTAATACAATTTAAACCTTTTTCTTACGTCAGAAAAAAACCTCCTCATGCAAATACAGCATGAAATGGGCTCCAATTTACACCTTTATACCCCATTTGATTTAATCTCAGTAACAGAAGAGGCATGTCCCCATCGATTGCAGTTCATGTAAAGGTAGCAATGTAGGGTCAACTCTGGGATTCTTAACTAATTTTAAAAAGTTTGAAAACAAACTCTTCCAGTTTGCAAATGCAGGTCCATCGTAGCTGTGGGTTTCACCTGGGCTCACACGAGGAACATCTACTTTCCCCAGAGTTTTGAGGCTGCTGAATGATGAGAGTGAAAAACTTTGAGATGACAAATTCTTCAAAGCGACAGTACATCCCTCAGCCAAATGTATTAGATTAGATAATTTTAGAAACAATACTTCCACGCTGAAGGTAGTGGGCAATGCTAGAGAAACACAGGCTCTCTTTATACTCCTACAATGTCTTGTGAGATGCATAGGGTGCATCATTATGCCAAAAGAAGTGGCGGCTGGCCTCCTTTAAGAGCGGTGAGGGAAATATACCTGCTTCGAACTAGACAGAGTGAGTGAACTAATTTCCATTAAGGATGTTCAAGGCAATTTTGCCGCGAGAAAACTCTGAACAAAAACAAGGTTAAATAGAGCAATTTGCATCACAACCAGAGCATAAATTGACTACAAATTCAGAGGGTCTGAAGGGACAGTAATACACTACTGCAATAATTTTGGAGCTTGCCAGCCAAGCCCTACTCCCTCATACATGAGAGTTGGGGTTAACACTACTCAAAAGGATCTTGGTGACAAAATAGTTGGTATTTTAATAGTTTTACTAAAAGCCTCTAAAGAGGTATATGTGCTGCAGGGAGGTAAAAAATCAATCTTATAATGCAACTTTACACAGCCTATCACTTTTCATGTAGCTTAAACCATCACAATATTTTTTCATTGTGAATCTTCTCAGTAGATTCTCTCTCATATATTATAAGTGAGAATCAAATTGGAAGGGGAGGGTTGAATATCCCAAAAATATTCACATTTCATTATCATCAGCTGTTTAAAGTAGAGCTAGAAAAATCGCACAGCAGTGTTACTGCCCACTTACAAGAAACTTGCAGGGTCAGACAACAAACAGAGGACACCAACCTTACAGCAAAGTTCATATCATAGAAAGCTTTATTAACATTTATTAACAAGGATGACGAAATGCCTCCACATAGCTGAGGAAATGCCTTCACCCGCGCCATGAAATAACTGCTAGAGCAATAAGCGGCCACTAGTACTAAAGAAGACCAATAAGCATCAATACCTTTGAATACGGCACAAACTATCCCTAAATAATGATATACTTCTAAAATGCAATCATTAAATCTGAAATATTAGCATGCTAGTTTCTGAAAAAATAGATAGACACTTTCCAAGAAATTCAAAGGTTTCATTTAATAAATAATCTGTATTTCTCCAGGAGTGAAGCACATCAGGTTAATGAAATGAAAACAGTATTATCCCCTTCTTTAGTTATCAGAAAATAAAGGTTTGTTCCTTAGACATCGACCTCTCAATTCCGCACGGCAAACACATGTATTACTGCCACACGTGGATAGATTCTGTCTTTCAAATCCAGTTATCATTGTCTAGGTGTGCCCACAGCATTTCTGCTTTGGATAGGAAGACTATTTCCAAGAATGCCCACTGTATGTAAAGGATGGACCACTAATATCATAGGAGTAGCCAGGATGTTGCTGCAAATGGCTATCAAATGTCAAGCGTGGGCCTCTATAGGCAGATTGTTGTTAAGAATCAACAAATTGTTTTAGGTGTTGACCCTTATCATATCAGTGATAGCCTGGATGTTGCTAAAAACGACCATGATATCACTTATGGCAACCATTATGAATTGCATGGCCACAATTTGTCCAGAGAGTGTGAATGTTCTGCCAATGACAGAATGGTGCCACAAATACACACAATATGTCAGGTATAGCCATTTTTATGCCGTGAATTTCTAGAAAGTTACAATGTATGCTCACAATAGATTAAGAAAAGATTGCAATAATCCAGGGCCACCACGTGTCAACGTCACCACAGTAATCACCTTCCTGGCAGCTCCCCAACATTCAACACACAGTACGCAGGCAGGCACGCAGGCAGACACACTCAAACAACACAGGGACATGACCACCCATACACACACATGGTTTTACATTTAGAAATGCTCACATACACACACCAGTACACACACATTTGTGGAAGCGTAATACACATTTGTGTATCTCCGCCTCCTTCACTTTCACTCTTATCTCCCATCTGGCATAATGATCCTGTCTCCAGGTTAGGCAGCTCCAAGATCATTTACTCCCAGCTCTATCTCATCATCTTCATTTGCAAACAGGAGAGCAGTGGTTGATGGGAGGAGTGAGAAAAAGACCTCCATGTCACCAGCAACATTGTGCTAGTGCTCAGAAAATGCAGATGTGAGCCCAGATGCTTTCTATTGCCTGAGCATTAAGAAGTCAAGTGACTTCAAGGGACAGGCCAAGAGCCAACAGGTGGGAGTGCAAGGATAAATCCATGTGTAGATTGTTGCTAAGGAGGCAGGCAATTGAAAAGACGGTGATAGGTACAGGCAACAATGGAGTGTCAATCTGGCATTGAGAGATCCCATGTTCTCCTCTCAATCACCAACCCTTATATGGGATCTGCCATTGACAGAAAGTGGGCACCTTGGGTCTGATCCAGCAAAGACTGGGGTACAGGGATATGTAGCATGGAGCCTGTGCCTCCAATAGCAGTCCCCACTGGTATGTTAGTAATTACATTCATGCAATGGTAGATCCACCTGCTCTTTAATTATATTGTAAGAAGAAATTAATACTTGATGCATCCACTTGTATGTTGATTTTAATCCTTTTTCACTGAAACACAGCAATTCATATGCTGATATACAGAGTCCGTTATTTAAATTTTAACTACACCTTTGGTCCGAGTCCAGCTGAGGTCAGGGACTAGGGTCAGAAACGTTCTCCAACTGGGACAGGAAAAAATGGCCCATATTGGCAGTGTTGGTCTGACATCACTGTTGTTACATATACACATACAACTTGTTAGAAATGGGGTCTCTAGTTGGCTGTGGTTTGCACCCTGTCCAAGTAGGGACCCACAATGTGGTCAGAGTAAGGGGAGTACACAGCTAAGATAACCCCTGCTCACCCACTTGGCACGAGCAGTGAGGCTTATCTCAGAGGTAATGTGTAAAGCATTTGTACAAACACACACAGTAACACAGTGAAAACACTACAAATGGACACCACACTAGTTTAGAAAAAAACAAAACAATATTCATCTGAATAAAACAAGACCAAAACAACAAAAATCCAACCTACACATATCAGGATATCACTTTTAAAAGTTCAAAATAGTTCAATCGATAGGAAACTATGGATGAGTCACTTTTAGCACAAAGTACCCGGGATGCATCAAAATCAAAGATGAAAACAAGCGCAAGGGAGGTGAGGTGCAGAAAAAGAAAAGTGATGTGTTGGTTTCTTACTCCCCAAGGAGGTGATGCATCGGTTTCTTACTGCCATGGAAGGTGATGCGTCAGTTCCTTACTGCAGCGCAGGGGAGGTGATACGTCGGTCCCTTACTGTCAGGAGAGGAGATGCACTGGTTCCCTACTGTGACAGGAGATGATGTATCAATCCCTGGACACGCAGCCTCAGTTCTTTACTGCTGGGCAACGTCGATGAAGGAACTTGGTGCCCAGGGACAATGCGTCGAAAATCCAAACGCGCTGTGTTGATGCGGCAACGGCGCAGCAGGTGCTACTTCAATTTCATAGCTGTGAAGCAGGTGATACTTTAGCCGCACAGCAGGGCTTGTGTCGGAGTTGGAGCCGGTGCCACGGATGTCAGTGACACGGTGCTTGGGACTTGGTCTGCGGTGATCTTTCAGCTGCACAGCAGGCGCTGCATCGATTCTGTGGCTGCACAGCGGCGATGTGTTGATTTTTCAACTGCGCGGCAGTGCTGCATCAGAAAAATGGGCACTGATAGTTGGTGCATGGATTTTCTTCTTGGGTTACCAGCTTTTTCTTCCAAGGGCCCAGGAATTGGATTTGGAACCACTTGGGAAGTCAGGGCTCTCAGCAGATGAGCCCAGGCATTGGTAGGTGAAGTCTTTGATGGCCCTGAGACTTCCTAGCATGAGGCAACCATGCACAAGCCCTTGGGAAACCTTGGAAGCAGGATGTAGAAAGCAAACTCTAGTCCTTTCCCTCCCAGGACAGAGGCAGCAAGCAGCAGGCCAGCACAATAAAGCAACAAGCAGATTGTCAATCCCTCCTACAGCATCCAGCTCTTCTACCTGGCAGAATGACCTTTCATCCAGAAGTGTTCTAAAGTTATGGTGTCAGTGTTCCAATACTTATACCAGTTTCTGCCTTTTAAGTAGGCAAACTTCAAAGGAAATTCTTTGTAGTGCTCAAGACCCTGCCTTTCCCGAACCTGGCTACAGGCACACTACAAGGGGGAGGAGACATCTTTGTGTGAGAACAGGCACAGCCCTATCCAGGTGTCGGCAACAACTCCTACCATCACTGGTGATGGGCCAGCAGGAAATGCAGTGCACACCTCAGCTCCCTTTGTGCGACTGTTAGACCTGGCATCCTTGGCGTGGTTTTCCCCTATCTTTTTTGCCTCTGCCTCCTGTATTTTTGCTGTGTGCTGAATTTCGTTTTTGCTGGTCTAGATGCTTTGGACACTTTGCCACTGCTAATCAGTGCCAAAGTGCAAGAGCTCCCTCTGTTAATTGTGTTGATGGATTGGTGTTTCCATGATTGGCTTGTAGGACTTACTACTAAGTTCCGAGTACAGTGCACTGTGTGTGCCCAGGGCCTTCAAGTCAAATGCTGCTAGTGGGCCTGCAGCACTGATTGTGCCACCCACAAAAGCAGCCTTTCCAAGGGGTCTCAGACCTGCCTCTGCGGTGTCTGCACGCAGTCTCTACTGCCATGTCGACCTAGTAAGTGCACCACTTTGCCAGGCCCTAACCTTTCCTTTTATTACATGTGAGTCACCCCTAAGGGGATGGCCTGCAGTGACTGTTTCTGCCAAGGAGAGGACAAAGACTTTGCTGTGTGCTGTGTATCCTCCTTGAAGAAGATCTCCAAGGGCTTGAAGCAGAGCTTGCCTCCTGTTCTGAAGTCTCAGGGATGAAAAACTTCACCACCAGCTCCCCTAAACTTCCTTGCTGGAAGTTCTGACCTGCTAAGAGGTGCCTGTTACTGTGTTGGGCCTCTGGAGGTTGTTCCTTGTTGGGAGCTGGAAAAGAGACGAAAATACGAGAAGCGTTATGCATCCTCACCCGTTTCTTACGCATTGCTGCTGTGCCGCTGAAGAAACCGACGCAGCGCCTGCCTGCGGCTGAAGAGATCGCTGCATGCTGAATCCTGTGCACCGATCCCCAAAGTCCTGGATCACCGCACCAATTCCGACTCAGGCCAACGCATCGTGGGACCGCGGCTGAAGAGACCAATGCAGCGCCATTGCTGCCGCCGCATAGAGAACCGACGCATCCCCGATCCCCACGCATAGCAGCGGAGCGCCAAGTCTACATCAACGCCGGGGTCGCAGTAAGAAACCAAGGCATCACCTCCCCTGCATGGTAGTAATGAACCGATGCATCACCTCCACTGGAGTAAGGAACCGATGCATCACCTTCCCTGGGCATAAGAAACCAACGCATCACCTTCCCTGCGGCTGTTTTTGTTTTAGGATTGTGACGCATCCAAGGTACTTTGTCTTGAAAGTGTTGCATCTATAGTTTGCTATCGATAGAACAGTTTTTACCTTCAAAAAGTCATATTTTGATTATTGTATGTTTGATTTTTGTCGTTTTGGTTTTGTTTGGTTTAGATAAAGATTACTTATTTTCTGAACTGGTGTGGTGTCCATTTGTAGTGTTTTCACTGTATTACTGTATGTGTGCACAAAAGCCTTACACACTGCCTCTGAGAAAAGCCTATACCAAAGGGGATGATGGACGGAGCGCTCGAGCTAATCAAACACTCACCCCCAGTCAACTGATCTGGGTTTAATCCATCATCATTCTTTAGCTCACTCCACCACCCCAGTTCAGACATGGCCATATGCAAATCAGTCTGACCCTGTGCCTCATGGGAACAGTCCAGCCCGAACTGCCAAGCCATGTCTTCCCTGGACCGGAAACAAGCATCCTGGGACCGGTTTCTGGCTATTCAGCCGTCATCAGTCAGGCTAGCTTGAATCCAGTGGCAAAGTGAGCAAGGGACCCACGTCTGGGCATACCCTGCCAACTTAGGGCGAACAAAGCGATACCAAAGAGGATGATGGACGGAGCGCTCGAGCTAATCAAACACTCACCCCCAGTCAACTGATCTGGGTTTAATCCATCATCATTCATTAGCTCACTCCACCACCCCAGTTCAGACATGGCCATATGCAAATCAGTCTGACCCTGTGCCTCATGGGAACAGTCCAGCCCGAACTGCCAAGCCTTGTCTTCCCTGGACCGGAAACAAGCATCCTGGGACCGGTTTCTGGCTATTCAGCCGTCATCAGCCAGGCTAGCTTGAATCCAGTGGCAAAGTGAGCAAGGGACCCACGTCTGGGCATACCCTGCCAACTTAGGGCGAACAAAGCGATACCAAAGGGGATGATGGACGGAGCGCTCGAGCTAATCAAACACTCACCCCCAGTCAACTGATCTGGGTTTAATCCATCATCATTCTTTAGCTCACTCCACCACCCCAGTTCAGACATGGCCATATGCAAATCTGTCTGACCCTGTGCCTCATGGGAACAGTCCAGCCCGAACTGCAAAGCCATGTCTTCCCTGGACCGGAAACAAGCATCCTGGGACCGGTTTCTGGCTATTCAGCCATCATCAGCCAGGCTAGCTTGAATCCAGTGGCAAAGTGAGCAAGGGACCCACGTCTGGGCATACCCTGCCAACTTAGGGCGAACAAAGCGATACCAAAGGGGATGATGGACGGAGCGCTCGAGCTAATCAAACACTCACCCCCAGTCAACTGATCTGGGTTTAATCCATCATCATTCTTTAGCTCACTCCACCACCCCAGTTCAGACATGGCCATATGCAAATCAGTCTGACCCTGTGCCTCATGGGAACAGTCCAGCCCGAACTGCCAAGCCATGTCTTCCCTGGACCGGAAACAAGCATCCTGGGACCGGTTTCTGGCTATTCAGCCGTCATCAGCCAGGCTAGCTTGAATCCAGTGGCAAAGTGAGCAAGGGACCCACGTCTGGGCATACCCTGCCAACTTAGGGCGAACAAAGCGATACCAAAGGGGATGATGGACGGAGCGCTCGAGCTAATCAAACACTCACCCCCAGTCAACTGATCTGGGTTTAATCCATCATCATTCTTTAGCTCACTCCACCACCCCAGTTCAGACATGGCCATATGCAAATCAGTCTGACCCTGTGCCTCATGGGAACAGTCCAGCCCGAACTGCCAAGCCATGTCTTCCCTGGACCGGAAACAAGCATCCTGGGACAGGTTTCTGGCTATTCAGCCGTCATCAGCCAGGCTAGCTTGAATCCAGTGGCAAAGTGAGCAAGGGACCCACGTCTGGGCATACCCTGCCAACTTAGGGCGAACAAAGCGATACCAAAGGGGATGATGGACGGAGCGCTCGAGCTAATCAAACACTCACCCCCAGTCAACTGAACTGGGTTTAATCCATCATCATTCTTTAGCTCACTCCACCACCCCAGTTCAGACATGGCCATATGCAAATCAGTCTGACCCTGTGCCTCATGGGAACAGTCCAGCCCGAACTGCCAAGCCATGTCTTCCCTGGACCGGTTTCTGGCTATTCAGCCGTCATCAGCCAGGCTAGCTTGAATCCAGTGGCAAAGTGAGCAAGGGACCCACGTCTGGGCATACCCTGCCAACTTAGGGCGAACAAAGCGATACCAAAGGGGATGATGGACGGAGCGCTCGAGCTAATCAAACACTCACCCCCAGTCAATTGATCTGGGTTTAATCCATCATCATTCTTTAGCTCACGCCACCACCCCAGTTCAGACATGGCCATATGCAAATCAGTCTGACCCTGTGCCTCATGGGAACAGTCCAGCCCGAACTGCCAAGCCATGTCTTCCCTGGACTGGAAACAAGCATCCTGGGACCGGTTTCTGGCTATTCAGCCGTCATCAGCCAGGCTAGCTTGAATCCAGTGGCAAAGTGAGCAAGGGACCCACGTCTGGGCATACCCTGCCAACTTAGGGTGAACAAAGCGATACCAAAGGGGATGATGGACGGAGCGCTCGAGCTAATCAAACACTCACCCCCAGTCAACTGATCTGGGTTTAATCCATCATCATTCTTTAGCTCACTCCACCACCCCAGTTCAGACATGGCCATATGGACTGTTCCCATGAGGCACAGGGTCAAGACTGATTTGCATATGGCTATGTCTGAACTGGGGTGGCGTGGTGAAGCAAAATAACGATGGATTAAACCCAGATCTGTGACTGGGGGTGAATGTTTGCCAATGTGCAACATTCCGTCCATCATCTTGTGTGTTTTGCATTTCGCCCTAAGTGGGAAGGGTATGCCCAGACGTGGGTCCTGTGCTCACTACGCCACTGGAGTCAAGCTATCCTGGCTGATGAAGGCTGATAGCCTGAAACCGGTCCTAGGATGCTTGATTCCGGTCCAGGGAAGACATGGCTTGGCAGTTCGGTCTGGACTGTTCCCATGAGGCACAGGGTCAAGACTGATTTGCATATGGCTATGTCTGAACTGGGGTGGCGTGGTGAAGCAAAATAACGATGGATTAAACCCAGATCTGTGACTGGGGGTGAATGTTTGCCAATGTGCAATATTCCGTCCATCATCTTGTGTGTTTTGCATTTCGCCCTAAGCTGGAAGGGTATGCCCAGACGTGGGTCCCGTGCTCACTACGCCACTGGAGTCAAGCTATCCTGGCTGATGAAGGCTGATAGCCTGAAACCGGTCCTAGGATGCTTGATTCCGGTCCAGGGAAGACATGGCTTGGCAGTTCGGTCTGGACTGTTCCCATGAGGCACAGGGTCAAGACTGATTTGCATATGGCTATGTCTGAACTGGGGTGGCGTGGTGAAGCAAAATAACGATGGATTAAACCCAGATCTGTGACTGGGGGTGAATGTATGCCAATGTGCAACATTCCGTCCATCATCTTGTGTGTTTTGCATTTCGCCCTAAGTGGGAAGGGTATGCCCAGACGTGGGTCCCGTGCTCACTACGCCACTGGAGTCAAGCTATCCTGGCTGATGAAGGCTGATAGCCTGAAACCGGTCCTAGGATGCTTGATTCCGGTCCAGGGAAGACATGGCTTGGCAGTTCGGTCTGGACTGTTCCCATGAGGCACAGGGTCAAGACTGATTTGCATATGGCTATGTCTGAACTGGGGTGGCGTGGTGAAGCAAAATAACGATGGATTAAACCCAGATCTGTGACTGGGGGTGAATGTTTGCCAATGTGCAACATTCCGTCCATCATCTTGTGTGTTCTGAGAAAAGCCTGCCTGCTCGTGCCAAGCTACCAAGGGGGTAAGAAGGGGTTATTTTAGAAGTGTATCCCTGTTAGACTTGGCACCATTGGCGTGGGTCTCCCTTCCATTTTTTTTGCTGTTGCCTCTTATGTTTTGCTGGTTTTAGATGCTTTTGGGCACTGTGCCACTGCTGTTCAGTGCCACAGTGCAAGTGCTCCCTACTGTAAAGTGATGTATGGATTAGTGACTCCATGATTGGATGATTGGTTTACTTGTCAGTCCCTAGTACAGTGCACGGAGTGTGCCCAGGGCTTGTAAATCCAATGCCGCTGGTGGGATTGCAGCACTGGTTGTGCCACCCACAGAAGCGGCTTGTAAAATGTGTCTCAGGCCTGCCATTGCAGAGCCTGTGTGCAGTCTGTGACTGCCATGTCGACTTGGCAAGTGCACCCACTTGCCAGTCCCTAAACCTTCCCTTATCTTCATATCAGACACCCCTAAGGTAGGCCCAAGGGCAGGGTGCATTGTAAGTATAAGGTAGGACATGCCCTGGTGTGTGTGGCATGTCCTAATAGTGAATTACAGCCATTTTCGTTTTTCACTATTGTAAGGCTACCTGTTCTCCATAGGCCAGAATGGGCAGTTTGATTATTACACCTTATAATCCTAACTGACCCAGAGAACATGGTAGAAAAACGAATTTAGTATGCCTGAACTCAGAATGATAAAATACATCTTTTAGTGAAGTTGGTTTTAACATTCTTTGTTTGAAAATACCACTTTTAGAAAGTAGGTATTTTCTTGCCTAAACCATCCAGCTGCCTCTGCTCAGGTTGTGTATTGTGTGTCTGGGTTTGTGAGTGACAGGGGCTGGGGGATTCCAGGAGGCAGGGTGAGTCAGCACTAGGCTGAATAGGGCTGTGCCTGCCTTCCACAATGCTGGCTCCACCTCCTGCCGGGCGTCTGATGGCTCTGCCCCTCACTCTCAAAGGAAAGAAGGAGTCAGAAAAACAAAGTGCTCCAGGACTGACCAGAACTGGTTTGGACTAGGCAAAGGCCTCTCTGCCTTCAGAGAACAAAGGGAAAAGGTGTATAAAAAGGGGACCCAGACCCCTAGGAAATTAGATCACTTCTGGGAAATCAAGAAACCTGTTGCCAAGGAGAAGAACCGGAGAAGCTGAAGGAGGAGTACTGCCCCTGTGCTGTTTTGCTGATTGGGGTTGGCCTGCAGTGGTTGCTTTCTGCCAAGGACAGGAGAAAAGACTTTGCTGTGCTTTGTCATCTTGAAGAAGAGAATCTCCAAGGGCTTGAACTAGAGCTTGCCTCCTGCCCGAAGTCTCAGGGATACAAGACTTCACCAACCAGCTCCCCCCTGCATTCCCTTGCTGGGAATTGAAGTGCCTGCTGTTGTGCTGGGCCTTCTGAGAGACTGCGTGTCGCTGGGAGCTGGAAGCGCGACGCAACAACGAGAAGCGTGTCGCCGCCGCAGCCGCGGTCATCGCATCGCCGAAGAAGCGAGACGCCGCTGCCGCTGTCATCATCGCATCGCCGAAGCGCGGCGCATCACCGGAGAAGCGAGACGCTGCCACAGAGGTCATCGTCGCATCGCCGGAGAAGCGCGTCGCAGGGCCTGTCGCGGCTCCAAAGATCATCGAGTCGCTGCACGGCCGTCGGGCGTGCACGCATCACACCAACGTTGTCGCATCACAATCAAGACGCCATTTTGTCGCATCGTACCGGAGAAGAGTATCGCATCGAGGTGCCATCTTGTCGCATCGCACCGGAAAGCAGTAAGAAACCGACGCATCACCTCCCCACACAGTAAGGAAGCGAGCATCAACTCCCCTGCGCAGCAGTAAGGAACCGACGCATCCACTCCCCTGAGTGTAAGGAACCGACGCATCACCTTCCCTGCGACCCTTTTGTTTTCTTTGCGTTACGCATTCAAGGTACATTGAGAGTAAAGTGTCGCATTTACAACTTGAGAGAACTGAACTATTTTATAACCTTTTAAAGCCTATTTTTGATTACAGTATTGTGGATTTTTGCTATTGGGTCTTGTGATAAGTCTATATAAAGATTACTTATTTTTACATAAACAACCTGTGTGGTGTCCATCTGTAGTGTTTTCACTGTATTACTGTATGTGGTCACAAATGCTTTACACAC
Organism: Calotriton arnoldi; assembly: GCA_963921515.1. NCBI lineage: Eukaryota > Metazoa > Chordata > Amphibia > Caudata > Salamandridae > Calotriton > Calotriton arnoldi. Next base: position 312,225 of record CAWUFW010006728.1, on the reverse strand, counting down.
TGCCTCTGAGATAAGCCTGTCTGCTCGTGCCAAGCTACCAGGGGGTGAGCAGGGGTTATTTTAGGAGTGTTTCCCCCTTATCCTGACTAGAAGCAAGGGTCCCTATTTGGACAAAGGTGCAAACCATTGCCAACTAGAGACCCCCAGTTCTAACATTGGTGGTCAGCGGTGAGGATTTGGACTTGCATTTGTGATTCATATACAGTGATTGGTGTACACCACTAGTGAGTGCAGACCAATACGCGACCACATACCTTTTTGATAGGACTTTTTTTCCTTGGAACCTTTATTTTTGTTGAGAACTGCCAATTTTCACCATGAGCAAAAAAGGATCCATTGCACCTGCAGATATTGAATTTGAAGAAGATAGGGTTGATACCTACACTGTGCCAGAACTCAAAGCTGTTTGCAAAAAGTTTAAAATCTCTATGAGAGGCCTCACCAGGAAGGAGGAGTTTCACAAGGCACTGAGAGCCTGGTTGGAAGCACGGAATGCCAGTGGGCAGTCCGAGGAGCCTGTGGAGGAGGCAGAGAATTTAGATGGGCAGCTTGAGGGGCCATTGGGCTTAACTGGGAGGAGAGCGCCTTCCAGGGAGGGCAGCAGTGTTTCTCAAAGGGCCTGTCTCCAGAGGAGCTGGAGGACAGGGACAAAAGCAGGATGCATGAAATGGAGATGGCCAAACTGAAACAGGGAAGCCATGATAGCCTTGAGCATAAGAAATTGGAGTTAGAAAGTAAGAGGTTGGCTATGGAAGAAAAGAAGATGCTTTTAGAGCATGAGAGAGTGGTGAGGGAGCTAGAGCTAAAGGCTAGAAGCCTAGAAATCACTCCCTCTGGTGGCAGCACACCTCCAGTGCCTGTAGAAAGTAGAGTGTACATCCCCAAGGAGGTTATTAAGGATTTCATGAAGGGGGAGGACATTGGGCAATGGTTTAAAGCATATGAGATCGCCATGACATCACACCGGGTCCCTGAGAAGGATTGGGGAGCGGGGTTGTGGGGCCGCTTTGCAGGTGAGGGAAGGGAAACCTTGCTAGCCTTGCCCACAGTGGATCAGATGTCCTATGCCCACCTGAAGGAAGCTTTAGTGGCAAGGTATGGGTTAACTCCAGAGCTTTATAGGCAGAAGTTTAGGAACTGCAAAAAGCTGGAGTCTAGTACCTGGGTGGAGTATGTGTCTTATTTTTGCAGAGCATTGGATGGATGGGTGAAGGGTAGCAAAGTAAATGACTTACAGGAGTTCTATGATTTAATCGCATGGGAGCACTTGTCCAGTAGTTGTTTTCCAGAGCTACGCCAGCACCTAGTTGACAGTAAGCTGACTAATCCTAGGAAGCTTGCTGAGGAGGCGGACCGCTGGGTCAGTACCCGGGTCCACAAGGGTCTTGTGGGAGACTCCGCCAAAGGTGGGCAGGGTCCCCAGCAGAAGAGTGGGGGGACAAGGGTAAACAGAAGGAGTTCCAAAAAGGGCCCCAAAGTAAACCCCAAGGGAACCAAGGTAAGGGTTCCCAGCCTCCCACTGAGAAAAGACCATGGGTCCCAACAGATAAGTCTGTTCAGAAGGGGCCCAAAGCATGTTTTAGTTGTGGTCAGGTGGGTCACTTTGTAGGAAGTCCCAAGTGTCCCAATACTGTGACCACTGCACCCCCTGGTGCACCACCCCGGCAGATGGCTAGTGTAGCCCTGGGGGAGGAGTTGGGTGCCCAAGGTGGGTGGGGTCCCGCAGAGATGTCCCTGGTCTCTTTAGGAGACAGTGAGATGGTCCCTAGGACCCAGCTGCCTGATAACACTAAGAAATACAGGCAGTGGGTGACCATCAATGGCCATAGGGTGGAGGCTCTGAGAGACACCGGGGCCAGTGTGACAGCTGTCAGTTGTCGGCTGGTGTCTGAGGAGCAGGTGGTCCCCAATGTATTCTACCCTGTAGTTGCCGCTGACAACTCAGAGAGCCACTGCAAGGTGGCCCAGGTTCCCTTTGAGTGGGGGGGGGTCTCAGGTATCCTTCAAGTAGCTGTGAGGCCAGCCATGCCTGTTGACTGTCTGCTAGGCAATGATTTGGAGAGCTCCCCTTGGGCGAAGGTGGAGCGGAGGTCTCATTTGGAGATGTTGGGTCTGCCAGAGTGGGCGTGTGTGACCACTCGGTCAATGGCAGCCGGTAAGGGTATTCAAGAGGACCTGGAGCCTGGAAGAAGGGCCCAGGTGCCTGCCTTAAAGAGAGGAGGCAGGGGCGCGGGAAACCGGCCCCCGAAGTTCCCACGGTCCAGGAGGAGGCAGACCTTGAGGGGGATGCCCTGGAACCTACAGGGGAACAAGTGGCTGAACTGGGGGACCTGCCTGAGCTGACCCATTGGCAGCAGGAGGGAGGCCCCTCCAGGGAAGAATTCTGCGAGGAGCAGAAGAAGTGCCCTTCTCTTGAGGGCTTGCGGCAACAGGCTGTAAGCCAGGCAGCAGGTGATCAGTCTGGATCACACTGGATCTACTGGGAGAATGGTCTCCTGTATAGTGAGCCTAAGGTTGCTGAGCCTGGGTCAGCCCGTGTGCTGGTGGTACCCCAGCGCTTCAGAGCCTTCCTACTGGGTCTGGCTCATGATGTGCCTTTAGCAGGACATTTGGGGCAAGACAAGACCTTTCAAAGGCTTGTCACCCACTTTCATTGGCCCCAAATGCGCAAGAGTTCAGATACTCATTGCAGGACCTGTCAGACTTGCCAGGCAAGTGGTAAGAGTGGGAGGAAGCACAAGGCTCCTCTCCAACCTTTCCCTGTTGTCAGCACCCCCTTTGAGAGGGTGGGTATTGACATTGTGGGGCCTCTGGATCCCAAGACAGCCATGGGCAACAGGTTCATCCTGGTCTTGGTGGACCATGCCACCCGGTACCCGGAAGCCATCCCTCTTCGGACAGTGACGGCCCCCGTGGTGGGACGTGCACTGATGGGGATTTTCTCCCGTGTGGGGTTCCCCAAGGAGGTGGTGTCTGACCGTGGTACTAACTTCATTTCCAAGTATATGAAGTCCCTGTGGCAGGAGTGTGGTGTAACCTATAAGTTCACCACTCCTTACCACCCCCAAGGTAATGGGCTGGTTGAGAGATTCAACCGGACCCTTAAAGGCATGATTATGGGTCTGGAAGAACCCATGAGGCGTAAGTGGGACGTCCTCTTGCCATGCCTGCTCTTTGCTTACAGAGAGGTGCCCCAGAAGTCCTTAGGGTTCAGTCCCTTTGAACTGCTGTACGGCCATCCTGTAAGAGGACCTCTGAGTCTGGTCAAGGAAGGCTGGGAGAAAGCTCCCAGGAAAACTCCCCAGGATGTATTTAGTTACATGCTGGCCTTCAGGAACCAGACTCGGCGTTTCAGACAACTCGCTGAGGCGAATCTGGAAGCCAGCCAGGAAGAGATGAAACGTTGGCATGATCAGAACGCCACTCTGATCGAGTTTCAGCCTGGACAAAAGGTTTGGGTCATGGCCCCAGTGGAGCCCTGTGCGCTCCAGGATAAGTGGACCGGACCATTTGAGGTGGTGGAGCGCAAGAGTGATGTCACCTACTTGGTGGACTTGCAGTCTCCCAGGAACCCCTTGCGGGTCCTGCATGTGAACCGCCTGAAGCCCCACTTTGAGAGGTCTGAAGTGGGCATGCTCTTAGCAACAGATGCTGGGATGGAAGAGGAGACTGAACCTCTTCCTGATCTCCTGTATGCAAAAGAGCAAGATGGGTCAGTGGATGGTGTGAACCTCTCTCCCACCCTGACCCCGGAGCAGCAGAATGACTGTCGCCAACTGTTGGGACAGTTTTCTGATCTGTTCTCCCTGACTCCCAGTATCACTGAATGGTGCATCCATGATGTGGACACTGGGGACAGTCCTCCTGTAAAGCACAAAACTTACAGAGTGACTGACAGGGTGAGAGCTTGCATCAAGGAGGAGGTCTCCAAGATGTTTGCCTTAGGGGTGATTGAGTCCTCTAACAGTCCTTGGGCCAGCCCAGTGGTCTTGGTCCCAAAGGCTGCCGCGCCTGGTGCCACACCTGAACTCCGGTTCTGTGTGGACTACCGAGGACTCAATTCAGTCACCAGGACTGACGCGCACCCCATCCCCAGAGCTGATGAGCTCATTGATCGGTTAGGGGCTGCCCAGTACCTCAGCACGTTTGATCTAACGTCTGGATACTGGCAGATCGCCTTAACTGATGGGGCCAAAGAGAGGTCAGCATTCTCCACACCAGATGGGCACTACCAATTCCGGGTGATGCCCTTTGGGATGAAGAATGCCCCTGCCACCTTTCAGAGGTTGGTCAACCAGGTGTTGGCTGGGCTGGAGGATTTCAGTGCCGCCTACCTGGATGACATTGCAGTGTTCAGCGCCACTTGGGAGGAACATCTGCACCACCTCTGGGAAGTGTTGAAGGCGCTGCGGAGGGCAGGCCTCACGATCAAGGCGAGTAAGTGCCAGATCGGGCAGGGTTCTGTGGTGTACTTGGGACACCAGGTAGGGAGCGGCCAGGTGGCGCCCCTACAGCCCAAGATAGATACCATCCTGGCTTGGGAACCCCCAAAACCCAGACAGAGGTGAGGGCCTTCTTAGGACTCACCGGGTATTACAGGAGGTTTGTCAAGGGGTATGGCAACATTGTTGCACCCTTGACTGAGCTGACTTCCAGGAAGCAGCCCAGGAAAGTGAACTGGACTGAGGCCTGCCAAAAGGCTTTTGATGCCCTGAAATCTGCCATGTGCACGGCGCCCGTGCTTCAGGCGCCCAACTTCTCAAGGGAATTCATTGTGCAGACAGATGCTTCAGAGCATGGTGTTGGGGCTGTGCTTTCACAGATGAATGAGGAGGGCCTAGACCAACCTGTAGCCTTTATTAGTAGGAGGTTACTCCCACGGGAACAGAGGTGGAGTGCGATTGAACGTGAGGCATTTGCTGTGGTCTGGGCACTGAAGAAGTTGAGACCATACTTGTTTGGGACTCACTTCCGGGTTCAGACAGACCACAGGCCCCTCAGATGGTTAATGCAGATGAGGGGTGAGAATCCAAAACTGTTGAGGTGGTCCATTTCCCTACAGGGGATGGACTTTACGGTGGAACACCGCCCTGGTACAGAACACGCCAATGCTGATGGTCTGTCCAGATTTTTCCGCCTTAGTGATGAGAACTCCCAGGAGGAAGGGTAGTTCTCCCCACATTTCAGCTGGAGGGGACACGTGTTAGACTTGGCACCATTGGCGTGGGTCTCCCTTCCATTTTTTTTGCTGTTGCCTCTTATGTTTTGCTGGTTTTAGATGCTTTTGGGCACTGTGCCACTGCTGTTCAGTGCCACAGTGCAAGTGCTCCCTACTGTAAAGTGATGTATGGATTAGTGACTCCATGATTGGATGATTGGTTTACTTGTCAGTCCCTAGTACAGTGCACGGAGTGTGCCCAGGGCTTGTAAATCCAATGCCGCTGGTGGGATTGCAGCACTGGTTGTGCCACCCACAGAAGCGGCTTGTAAAATGTGTCTCAGGCCTGCCATTGCAGAGCCTGTGTGCAGTCTGTGACTGCCATGTCGACTTGGCAAGTGCACCCACTTGCCAGTCCCTAAACCTTCCCTTATCTTCATATCAGACACCCCTAAGGTAGGCCCAAGGGCAGGGTGCATTGTAAGTATAAGGTAGGACATGCCCTGGTGTGTGTGGCATGTCCTAATAGTGAATTACAGCCATTTTCGTTTTTCACTATTGTAAGGCTACCTGTTCTCCATAGGCCAGAATGGGCAGTTTGATTATTACACCTTATAATCCTAACTGACCCAGAGAACATGGTAGAAAAACGAATTTAGTATGCCTGAACTCAGAATGATAAAATACATCTTTTAGTGAAGTTGGTTTTAACATTCTTTGTTTGAAAATACCACTTTTAGAAAGTAGGTATTTTCTTGCCTAAACCATCCAGCTGCCTCTGCTCAGGTTGTGTATTGTGTGTCTGGGTTTGTGAGTGACAGGGGCTGGGGGATTCCAGGAGGCAGGGTGAGTCAGCACTAGGCTGAATAGGTCTGCCTGAAGGAGGATGGGTGGGAGGAGTTGCACCTGGGTCTGAATAGGGCTGTGCCTGCCTTCCACAATGCTGGCTCCACCTCCTGCCGGGCGTCTGATGGCTCTGCCCCTCACTCTCAAAGGAAAGAAGGAGTCAGAAAAACAAAGTGCTCCAGGACTGACCAGAACTGGTTTGGACTAGGCAAAGGCCTCTCTGCCTTCAGAGAACAAAGGGAAAAGGTGTATAAAAAGGGGACCCAGACCCCTAGGAAATTAGATCACTTCTGGGAAATCAAGAAACCTGTTGCCAAGGAGAAGAACCGGAGAAGCTGAAGGAGGAGTACTGCCCCTGTGCTGTTTTGCTGATTGGGGTTGGCCTGCAGTGGTTGCTTTCTGCCAAGGACAGGAGAAAAGACTTTGCTGTGCTTTGTCATCTTGAAGAAGAGAATCTCCAAGGGCTTGAACTAGAGCTTGCCTCCTGCCCGAAGTCTCAGGGATACAAGACTTCACCAACCAGCTCCCCCCTGCATTCCCTTGCTGGGAATTGAAGTGCCTGCTGTTGTGCTGGGCCTTCTGAGAGACTGCGTGTCGCTGGGAGCTGGAAGCGCGACGCAACAACGAGAAGCGTGTCGCCGCCGCAGCCGCGGTCATCGCATCGCCGAAGAAGCGAGACGCCGCTGCCGCTGTCATCATCGCATCGCCGAAGCGCGGCGCATCACCGGAGAAGCGAGACGCTGCCACAGAGGTCATCGTCGCATCGCCGGAGAAGCGCGTCGCAGGGCCTGTCGCGGCTCCAAAGATCATCGAGTCGCTGCACGGCCGTCGGGCGTGCACGCATCACACCAACGTTGTCGCATCACAATCAAGACGCCATTTTGTCGCATCGTACCGGAGAAGAGTATCGCATCGAGGTGCCATCTTGTCGCATCGCACCGGAAAGCAGTAAGAAACCGACGCATCACCTCCCCACACAGTAAGGAAGCGAGCATCAACTCCCCTGCGCAGCAGTAAGGAACCGACGCATCCACTCCCCTGAGTGTAAGGAACCGACGCATCACCTTCCCTGCGACCCTTTTGTTTTCTTTGCGTTACGCATTCAAGGTACATTGAGAGTAAAGTGTCGCATTTACAACTTGAGAGAACTGAACTATTTTATAACCTTTTAAAGCCTATTTTTGATTACAGTATTGTGGATTTTTGCTATTGGGTCTTGTGATAAGTCTATATAAAGATTACTTATTTTTACATAAACAACCTGTGTGGTGTCCATCTGTAGTGTTTTCACTGTATTACTGTATGTGGTCACAAATGCTTTACACACTGCCTCTGAGATAAGCCTGTCTGCTCGTGCCAAGCTACCAGGGGGTGAGCAGGGGTTATTTTAGGAGTGTTTCCCCCTTATCCTGACTAGAAGCAAGGGTCCCTATTTGGACAAAGGTGCAAACCATTGCCAACTAGAGACCCCCAGTTCTAACAATCCCCTTACCCTGACTAGGAAGAAGGGTCCCTACGTGGACAATGGTGCAAACCATTGCCCACTAGAGACCCCCATTTCTAACAGTGACTGTCTAGAGTGAATGCACAAACAGCCCAACTGTCACCCTCCCTCAGACGTGGATTCCACAGGCAGGCAGAGGCACAGAATGGTAAAGCAAAAAAATGCCCTTTCTAAAAGTGGCATTTTCAAACACTCAATTTTAAAACCAACTCTACTAAAGATGTATTTTTAAATTGTGAGTTCAGAGACCCCATACTCCAAATCTCTATCTCTTCCCAATTGGAAGTTGCACTTGTAAGAGATTACAAGGCAGTTCCAATGATAACCTGTGGGAGAGAGTTCTTGCAATAGTGAAAAATGCTAATTGCAGTATTTCACCATCAGGACATGTAAACCACACCAGTACATGCCCTACCTTTTCAATACACTGCACCCTGCCCTTGGGGCTACCTTGGGCCTACCTTAGAGGTGCCTTACATGTAGTAAAAGGGAAGGTTTAGGCCTGGCAAGTGGTTGCTCTTGCCAGGTCGACATGACAGTTCAAAATGGCACACACAGACACCACAGTGGCAGGTCTGAGACATGTTTGCAGGGCTACTCATGTCGGTGGCACAATCAGTCCTGCAAGCCTAGTAGCATTTGATTTACAGGCCCTGGGCACAACCAGTGCACTTTACTAGGGACTTACCAGTTAATCAAATATGCCAATCATGGATAACCAATCACCAATCCAATTAGCACAGAGAGCATATGCCCTTTAGCACTGGTTAGCAGTGGTAAAGTGACCAGAGTCCTAAAACCAACAAAAACTAGTGAGAATAAATAGGAGGAGTAAGACAAAAAGTTTGGGGAGAACCCTGCAAATAGGGCCGGGTCCAACACAACTTTTGAGCAAAACTGAAGGCATCCACCTATGTACACCCAGTCTTTGTATCTACACAGCTCTCCTACACATCTATTGCCTGACTCAGCAGTGGGAAAACAATAGACCAGTTTGCCATTCTTCTGCTCTTGAGGTATTGGGACTCAACCTCTGATCTCTAAATTCTATGTTGATGAGCCATCACAACACATCAGGACACAAACACATGTGTGCGTGCACACACACACACACACACACACAATCATAACAAATAATCAAAAATAGAGCTGAGTATTGAGGAGAGTCAGGGGAGTTGGAGTAGGAACTACTACAAGGGTCTGTATGTCCTATAACATCAATATTTGGGCCATGTCCCTATTTCAAACTCTTTACTTGGAAGTGCTGTACCTGTGAATTCAGATGACAACCTTTAGACAATGATTGAAGGTGAGGGTCTGAGTAATATCTTTCATAATCATGCTTTAATGGTAAGCTGATCTGATGACAGAAATAGTGAGGAGAGCGGTATCTGACTCGAATACATAGCTTCAAAGAGACTCACATCTATGTTAGCGTCAAATCATTTCTGGACAGTGGTTAAGTCAAAGGTAATGCTAATACTTTACAGGACAAAATATGCTTTAGCTACGTCTTTCCAACCTAACGCGGAAAAAAGAGTCTGGTAAAAGCTGCCATGAAACATACTGTGAGGTGGGGTCAGAACTAAGCCATAATTATAGTATTCCTATTACATTACGATGGATTTTTTCATTTTTGTACGTAGGTAAATTCTTGAGGCTATACAAAAAAAAATAATTGGAGTAGTGCAAGAGAGGTCACATCCCTTTATCCTTCAAGCTTCTTAACACAGGCATTGAGGAGGAAGACAAACGAGAATGAAGTTTAGTGTCTCTTGCATCTTTCCCAGGGGATGTATTTTTCACATCTGCCTTGTGAGTCACTTAATTGATGCCAGGATATCACTAGTATAACTGTTGCGTGTACATGCCAGGAGCGGGGATATAGTCAAGTTGGCAAACCGGTGAGTGAGTTAATGTCAAGTTAAAAAAGCCTGGAGAGTCCTTTGAGTTTGGTTCAAGTGTTCGAAGAGTGACTGGGTTCTCTCAGAGAGGCCACAAGCTGCATCTGTCTCTACAGAAACCGCCTCTGCAACCTCAACAAGGTATCCCCAAACCTGTGAGGACTCCTAATGAGACCAAACAGGACACTCCTTACAGGACACAATTTTTGCATTGTTGTTAGAACATCTTAGGGGCATATGTACAAGGGAAGTAGTGGAGCGTGTCGTTAGCCTCCCTGGTTAACGACACTCTCCGCCACTTCTGAAACGCAGGGCTGCACCATATTTACAAGAATATGGTGCAGCCCTGCATTTCCCCCTGCACTGGCGCTAGGTTTAGCAGCTTAGCGCCAACGCAGGCACCCTTGCACCATAGTGCAAGGGTGTCTGCGTGCAGGGGAAGATTGTTTATGTACAGGAAGGTCCCCCTTCCTGCACATAAACAATCTTGAAACGCCGTTTTGTAACTTCTTTGTGTGCTGCTTAATGCAGCACACACAGAAGTTGCAAAATGGAATTTTTAAAAATGAATGTTTATGTGCTGGAAGGGGGACCTTCCTGTATATAAACAACCATTGGCCTTTGGCTGTTTTCATGTGTGCTGCACACATGAAAACAGCAAAAACGAGGAGAAATTAAACATTTCTCCTCGCTTCGCCAGGTTAAGAATAGGTTTTCCCTGGTCTTAATTCTGGCGCTGCCTCCTATTTACGGCTGCCTTGTAAATAGAAGGCAGCGTCAGAATCAATCAGTGTTGCGGTGGAACGTCCACCGCAACACCCATTGCCCCCCCCCTTTCACGCTAAGCATAGCGTGAAAAGGTGCCTTATTTACAAGGCAGCGTTAAGTGGCTTAACGCTGCCTTGTAAATAAGGCGAAGCCCCTATCGCCACAGGAACATCGATAAAAGTGACGTTCCTGTGGCGATAGGGGCTTGTACATATGCCCCTTAGTGTCTTGCAACCATGCAACCTTAGTAACCGTACAATCTAGAGGTCTAAGGTACTGAGTCAGACCTTGCAAGCGCTCTCAATTTCCATTCCGCCTGTTTCAATCTGTTTCTGACTGCCCAGAACTGCCCAGTATGTGTACTCACTCTGTACTCACTGCCAAAAGAAGCACAACTATCCAAATTCAGCTTAGGGTTCAATCGCTACAATTTGCAGAATCGACAAGCTGTTTTTTTAATGCTGCCTGAGGAGGCCCGGATAATACGATTTGAGTCCTTGATGGTCATTAGAGCTTTGCAAAAATTATAATCCAAACAAGCCAGCAAGCCGCCAATGGCTGAAGTAAATGCGTCTTAAATATCATTTAAAAAATATAGCCCTTTGGAGTTAATATCAGAAAATATTCACTCGATGGAGCAATGTTTCATAAACATTATTAAGGCCATGACATTTATGTCAGACGATATTTTTTGATATCGATATTCTGGCATACAACCTTCGAAATACTTCATGGAAACCTCTCAAAACATTTACTTCCCATGACATCAAGGGAAGTGAAAGCTACAGCTAATTATCTAAAAAAAATGACTTGCATGCTTAGACAGCACGGGACTAATTGCAGCAAGTGAAAATGAAGGGATTCCCGGTTCTGGAATACGGAAAACATTGTCAGAAGGATCTGTTAAAAGATAATAATTCTAGCCTAGGATCAACTGAACTCTGTGACCTTCTGTAAGTGCCTCTGTTTTAGGTGGGATGGGGTAAAGAATGTTATGCCTGGACTAGTGGGGCAAATGGTAATTTTGTACATCATGAAGAAGTAACATGTTTCTAAAACCAGGCCATGGCTTATGTAGTTAACTTAACTATTCAATCATTGCAGTTGAATGTCCTGACCCAACATGGACAGGTCACCAGGTTGCAGGAATTTGTGCTCCTATATCTTTCTCCTCTGCTGGAAATCCCACAGCACACTTCCTAGAGTGGAGTAAGGAGATAAGAATACAACATTCTGGCCAATGTCTTTCTCTTTTTACTGTCCCGTGACTGTGGAGAAAGACAATGGCCACTCCTTGATCACATGGACCCGCTAGCTTAAAACGTAAGAAGTTGCTACTCCCAGCCCTCAGAATGAGTTAGAAAATTTCTGATGCAACACAGAGACCTTTTTTAGGTTTTTTCTATCAAACAACTTTGTCTGCACAACATCAGATGTAGTTGGGAGACTTAAGAAATAGACGAGCTGCGAGCCATCACACCTTACAACTTCACACAAGCCTAGTTAAAGAGGACACACATTTTTGGAGAAAAAAAATATTAATACTTTTCTGACAAATTTCCCAATCTAAAACATTTTCAACACGTCTTATTTTTTATTATATTTTTGTATTGTTTTGCCTTAACTCACCTCTCTTCTTTTGAACTTCCTTCATCCCAAAAACATGAAATGAAATGAGAGAACACAAGTGGCCCTTAATTAATGCAAGAAGAGAGGTACTCTTGAATGCACCATCAAAAATGCCAAAAACAACTGTTGCATTTTCTTTCCCTTTCCACCAGCACTTGTACGTGCTTAAGAGGGCAAAGTTACTAGCTTTGTAAAGTTGCAGGTGGAAAATAAAAGAAGTTGTTGCTTTCTTACTTTGTCCTCTTTGTGGTAAAATATATTTGCGCACTACATTTCTTGACAATGTTAACCGCCTCAGTATGAAAGTTGCTTTGTACAAAAAAAAGTTAAAAAGTAAATTGGATGAAAAGATTTTTATGATTGACAAATCAATGAAAAGTTAACCACTAATAGTAAAGAACACATATTTCATTTTTCGAGAAGGTTTTTGGTCTTTTGCATCACAAGTATTATAACAGAGTCCACAAAGGCTACAATCGGCAATCAATAACTTAGAATTTGAATTGCAGACCGTATGTACTTCTAAGCAACAATCATGCAAAAAAAGAACGTCTCTCTTTTATTTCATCCTAGGTTAAAAAATATGAAACACTGCTTGCGAAATGCTGTCAAAAGGGTGTTTCCCTGAAAGACCAATGGCCTATTTTATGCTTTTGTGGGTGGCCCGCCAGCTTTCTAAGTCTATAAATGCATTGGCCTCCGGCTGGTTCCCTGTGGACCGACCACCTGCCATATTTAAATATCTCTTCCAGCCTGGTGGAGATCTCTTTGTCTTCAATGCAGCCAACTGTGTGATGGATACACTCAAGGCAGAGAAGTCTGCTACACACGAAACATGTTTTTTGACCTGCCTAGGCATTTTTCTATTTTGTTTTTCATCAATAAACTCACAAAGTAGAAGTTTGTGACTGAAAACCCAAAAATGAATGACTGGCAAAGTGTGAGCGGTCTCCCTGTGCAGCAGGGCAATCGTTTGTTTTCCCTGACCATGACTGCCATGCCTTGCATGGCAGATTCAGGCAGTGAAATCCAATTACAGTTATTGCACTGCCAGAAATAGGGTGTGTAACCGTTAGAGAGATGTGCTAGGTTGTCAAATGTGTAGGCAAATTGGGTTCAAAGGCACACAGGGTTCCCCTATACACCAGTTAATTCAATTTCAATGAGGTCATAGATGACGGCTAACCCACACTAACAACAGCTGTCCTGTTGTATAATAGCATTTCCAGCCTTTAAGCTGTGATTTTTACTCGTCTTTTATCATTCGACATATTTTAAATTGAACTGTGAAGATTTTATTATTAGAATTATCAACTTTATCTTACTATGTAAATGTGTATTTATCTCATACAACTTTTATTGCAATGGTTTTAAGTAACCTCGCAATAGTTTAAATAAACTAAAGTAAACATTTAAGCTCAAAGGACCTCTCTACGAGTGCCCAGCTAATCTTTCCATTGCCGCCTCACCCCCCACCCCAAGTTCCCAATAATAGTGGTACATGTAACTCCTTATGGTTAGAGTTATTCAGGGATTAGCAGTGGAGCACTAAGGGTCTCCTTACAATTGAGTAATTACCCTTAAAATCAGTAATTTCACCTGATAATTCTCTATTTATCCCCAAATTCGCACTCAGAGATTTTGGTTGCCTTTGGCAACCAAAAGCTTCATCTTAAAACAAAGTGATCTGCAGTGTTCCTAATGATCTCATATTACTGATATCAGCCTCATTGAAATTAAAAGGCCACTTGTTAATATGGGCCAAAGAGAGCTCCACTCATAACACATAAGGACATAACCACAAAGCTAACACAGAGAGCTTCTTAAAACTCTTAGCAACACCAAACCCACAAGCACAAAGTAAGTACTGAGCCTCATAGAACTTATAGCAACACTAGCCATCAACGTAGAAAAATAGGAAAAAAGTCCTGAGCATCAAAAATCTTTGACTAACTCCACAGAGATGAGAATAACAGTAAATCATTCAATCACATAGAGCTATCAAGTCCACAAAAATAAGAGTGAGATCAGTCAATAACTGGAAATTAGGGTATCTACGCCGAACTGAGCTTACACTATTTCTAGTTATGCAAGCACCAAGAGAGCTCCTAGACTCGCGGTGCTTAAACTAACGTTTTTTTCTAAAAGCTCAGAGTAAGAGGTATGAGCATCATAGAGCATACAGAAGTGCAGAAAGTAATACAAGGTCTACATTAACACCAGCCAGGAGAGTAGAGAACACTGCAAGCAATATGGTGCTTACAGCTACACCACATCTACAAGCACGCATATGGCAAAGACTATATAATGAGAGGCTGACAGCAGCACAGTATATGTGGGCTCGGCCAAAGAGTGGAAGCTCTTTTGTCCGGCAAAATTTACAATGGCACTAGGTTTGCAACAAGTGTTACTGTGGTAGCTATGGTACATGGCCAGTTACACAAATAGAACATAGGGTCTTGCAATCTGCAGAATAGGCACACCCTAATAAGAGGTGGAAGTTGAGACCTGTGGGATAGTGGAATGAGGTGGGACATGAGAAGTGGAAGCATGAGTTACAGATGGACCACATAAGCACCCTCCTACCTTCGCTTGATGGTGAGCATGGCCCCCAGGAGGATGATCACAAACATCAGAAGTCCGGCAATCACCCCAGCCATCTTCACTGTGTTGTCCACCTGCTTTTCTGGCTCCACAGCATTGGAATTCTGAGTCGAAGCACCTGGATTGGAAATGTAAACAGCAAATCAAAGTTCTAGGCAAGCCCATAATTCAGTGGCACTTTCACAAACAGGATAAAGTGGTGCAAACTCAATATTCTTAGGGCCTTATTTAGTGTTTGCAGATGGGATACTCTATTGCAAAAGTGGTGGATGTCCTGCCTATTACAGGTTTATTATATTGTATGGCACGACTAATACAGTGATGGGGTATCCAGCACAGCTTTATAAAGTATCCCATCCACTAAATTCTAAATAAGTCCCTTAGATTCCTTCAGTAGGACATTTGCTTTTTTCCCCTGTTGCTTTTAAGATCACAAGGTTTACACTTACATTGCATGTCTGTTTCAGCTGAACAGGGAATAACAGAATAGAGAACGAGACTTGCACTGAAGCATATTCATCAAGGGTGCTGGACCAGAAATGCCAATATGTCTTGGAAAAATGTCAATTGGAAGTTTCTACCATGTCATGAGTGGGATGAACAGCAGAAAATGAAAACTTGTCATGAAACTATGAAATAGTTCGCTGACGTTCCTTTAGAAAAGCTGTGCCCTGGGATTTATAATGTATAAAGTATTGAGTCACTCTAACAAAATAATTTGGCATCTCCTGGTGAACAAATATCTGATTTGCCTTTAGAAGTACACATGGAAAAGATACACGGATTGGAATATAAAATAGGGCCACAAAGAATTAATTAAATGTTAGGTCATCTCTGGCCCCAGAGTAGGATGGAAGGGCTGCACGCAAGGGGAGTTGAGCAAGGGATGAAGGTAGGAGATAACCACAGACTTAGGAACAAAGTAAAAAGGCAATGCCTTCACTTTTGGTGTATTATTTTCACTTGTTAGTCACCTTCTAAGGAGAAAACCATTGCAAGAGGCTTCAGAGTAGACTGGACTATCAACACAAAGTGAGTTCCCTTGATATGTGTGTTAATGATTCTATGAAACTTTTTTCTGCTTAAGTAAATTTGCAGTGGGTGTGCAGACAGTTTATTTAATGAATATATGTACCTAGGGTTTTAATATATGTACCTAGGGTTTCCGACTTTGAAAGCAAATTATGAAATTCTGTTACTGCAAATATTGGGTGACTATATTTTTGCAGTTGGAAAATAAGTATCTAGGAAGCATTTAATCACTATGTTGGTAGGATTAAGCATAATGATTGTAAACATTATCCTTGCCATGGATAAATTGACCCTCTGCTTAAGAGTCAATGACGTAAAACTGGACTTTCCCCATTTTAACCCATGAAAACCAAAACATGTGTTGGCCCTTCAATATAGAACCACGTTCAAAAGAGTTTTGTTAATCCTTTGTTTTTGTTTATTACTCTTCACTGATTCTTTCTGGGACCAGATTAATATCTTTTGTGATTATCAATTCCTTGCTTCTCTAACATACGCCATTCTTTAGCATGCTACGTATTGCGTTTGCTATACAGTGCTTCGTGTTGGCATATTAGCCTATTTATAAAGACTCAGAATTGTTTCAGCTATGGGAGATGGGGCCAAGGAGATCAAGTGACTTGTTGAGAGTCACAAAAAGTGGCAAAAGGGAGAAATTTGAAAGTGAGTTTAAGTCTGTTTATTCCACAGCCCAAAAACGTAAGTATTAGATTCCATAGATATTGTCTGCTTTTTTGCATTTCTATTAATGGACTTTTATTCTTTAACAAACAGGGCTTTCGAAAAATATCAGCCTTTACGAAGATAAACGTGGAGAAAAAATGTAATGCTGCCTATTCATAAGAATGCTCATGTATGCCAACAAGAGACCTCCAATTCATCACTTGGATAAAGGTACTTTAGCCACACTAAGGAGCAATCTCTCCAACACTGTGGAAAAATATGACTTCACTTCATCTCTTGAAGCAATGCCATAAGGAACACCCCAACGTCTGTGTGCCAGTCCTTTTAAAACACCATTAGCTCTTTCTTCTGCCTGAGCTGCACTAGCCAAAATCTGAAACAGGGAGATGCAGTCTAGTAGTCAATGCCCTGCATTAGTATAAAACTGCTCTATGGTGCATTGTCTTATTGGTTATTGACGCTTTGCATGATCTTAAATAAACAACTTTATATTTAGATGTCTCAATTGAGTAAACTTCTCCGGATATAAATTTCTATACAAATGATTGATTCATTGAATCATTCATACATATGATAACGATGTTCATCAAGACTGCAAAGAACTTTGAGGAAGAATACCTGAGTGACCATAAACAAGATTATTAGAGAAGATGTACTGATCACGGAATAAGACATGCGATTTTTAACCAGATCAGTGATGTAAGTAAGGCTAGATGTTGTCTTCAGCCCATTTCAGGAGACCACAGTTCTTTCACCAAGCAGGCATATTTAATCTAGGCTTAAAGATTACATTGTTCCCTGCAGACAAAGAGTGATGCAATAATGCTATGTAAAATGAAATTGGAAGAATTGGTGCTCATTCTTATCAAATGATATTAATTAGTGTCTTCCCTTGGGTTTCTTTGGGTAAACAAGAACTCTCACGATCCCACAACGAGACCTGATTTTTTTAATCATAACATCACTACGTACAGCCAATATTTAAATGGTCCCTTGAGATCTTAAAGAAAGTTGAAACTATCCAAGTATACTTTTGTAGCCAGTTCAAGAGTTATCACGTCTATTGGAAAGACAAATTCAAATAATATTATCATTATATAAAAATCGAGACAGTGTGCTGTATGTGGAGATGGTGAAATTCAGTGCCTAAGATAATTACTTCTTAAATTGTGGGATACATGTTGACCTTTGCCATGTCAATTCCTGGGGTATTCTCCAGATGTATGATAAATGGATGGATGAAGTAATGGAAATGTAGATGGATGATTAAAGTCAGCAAAGCAGAGTCAGCTGGAATGACTATAACAATAGTATTGCTAAAATGTACTGGCTAGTCACACACTATACATGTTTCTAAACTGAAACTACATGGAACTCTTTTACAGAGTCAGTGTTTGACATGAAGGTCTGTCATGGATGAAGTGTTAAGGTAGCGATGGCACACACTTTTAAGTAGGCTGGATACATTTTGATATATAAGTGGTTACAAAATGCACAAGGGACAGATGATAAGGGTGAGTGAAAGAAAGATGACTGGAATTAGTTTAGATTCATGGCCAGATCTGGTTACTGACATATGTTGAAGTGAGAGATGGATTGTTCATTGTAGATGGCATTTGGGATTTGTAACACATGACACGCAGATACACGAATGTACTGAGTGAATAAAACTAAGTATTTTGTGTAACATTGTGAACTGAATTGCATCAGGGTATGATGGTTAGACTAAGCAATGGATAGATGACAGTAGATATCAATATGTGGATGGATGATGTCTAAGATACATACAGGGCTGGACTGAGGAGGAGAGAAGACATTTGGAGTATAAAATACAAAAGAGGTGCATTTTCTAAAATATGCAGTGAAATATTTAGAGTCAGCAATACTCTGATAGCTTAAGTAAAAATGAATATATTAATGTGCTTTGGAAAGGAATCTGCGCTGAACTTTGGTTTGGTGGCTGAACACAATTATGTAGAAGGAGCAGAAAAGTTGCAGACAGAAGATTGTAGTGAGCAATAGAAAGATGGATTGTCTAGAAGACAGCAAGATAAAGTGAGTGATGGATTGATAGTTGGTGCCAAGAAATGGCCAGGTGGCTGTCAAAGTGTTTTAATTGGAGGGAATGGTGAGTAGGTGAATGGCTTCAGCAATTGATAGAGGGTTCAAAAACACAATTGATTGGCTTTGATGTAGGCACTTATATCCAAAACAATTGTATTTATTTATTTTTAAAGAATGTATAATTACAATTAATTAAATTCATCACTAGTGGGCTGGTGGCGTAAGTTACCATTCCTGAAATTTTAAAATAAGATGCTCTTGTTTATAGAGTTCTTGCTCATGTTTAGTCACAATGTAAATATTCTTCTGACTTTTGCAAGCATGGAAACATGAGTGAATGCTTTTATGAATTCGATAAAAGAGAACCAATGTGTTTTAATCCATTGCAGAATTATATTGTATGCTATGTGTTGGCTAGTTCTACAAAGTGGTTCTGTGGGGGTTATAGGGGAGATTTAGAACAAATGTCAGAAAACAAGGTCCTTTTAGCTACAGGGTTTGATGGAAAAGTTTTACATGATATGAGGATCATAGCAAGGGTTTATTGCTGAGACTGCTTGAGAAGCCTGATTTTTCAATGGTCTTAAAAAGGTCCGCATATTTCAAAATCAATGATATAATAAGCACGTTTGCAGTGTGATCAATAGTGCAAAATTATACTACAAGGTAAATGTACTGCAAAAAATTCTCAACCAGGATGTATATGGGTGGACCAGCAGTGCCGTAGATGCACTTCATACATTCCTGGGCTGTGCTTTTTGTTGATGTGAGAACTAGTCTTACAGGGAGCATCTAAAAATATGACTGCCTGATTTTGCACAGAAAGCCGAAGAGGTAGTTCAAATTTCCTAAGAAGGTACATGATCTGTAGATGAGGGAGGAGAAAATCCTCACAATAATCACTCCCCATCACAGATCAATTACACATTGTACTTACACATCTATGATGGGTGCAATGCAGCCTATCCCCCCACAAACTAGGGGTCTGCTGTCATCGGAAAAATGCCTAATTCCTCCATCTCTTGTCTTTGTGATTTAAATGCACAAGCTGCAGCTGGAGATATCCCCTCAACATCTCTAGATATGAAGGGGGAAATCCCTAATGTGAATATGAATATGCACAAAATGCCAGTGTGCAGGTTTAAAAGTAAATTGCACCTTAGCAAGTGGTTGGAAAACTCTGCCTGCAGGATTACAATTTTAAAATCCTTAAACGATGAGCACTTCTTAACAGGACCAACCCCAGTTATAATATTATAAAACACTCAATCGAAAAGCTCCAGCTGCCAAAAAAGAGGTGAAATCAGGACCTTGCATTTTACTCCAAATTGCACAACATCATGTCCAGTCTTGTATTAAAATGAATGAAAAGAGTGGATCAACAGCCATGCCAGACACAGGGCACGAAGAAGCTGTGGTGATGATGAAGGAGTTTCAGATAGCCGGGATAGAGCTGAGATAGGGGTAAAGTGGAAATGGAAAGAAGGCAGGTGTGTACAGCAAAAAGAGCGGCTTTTCAGCATAGATGCAAAAAAACATAAAATGATAAGAGTAAGTGAACACAAAACACAAGCAATCTCAATATTTGACAGCACAGAAGTAAATGTAATAGTAGATTATTGGGTAGTTAAACTTGCAATTACTTCAAGCAGAGTAAGCAATGTGCATACTTGCGTATCAAAGCCAGCATAATTGTTCTAGGATTTTGTCTCTGATATATGCATTAATGTCAAATTTAGGGAAAATAATCACTGATGTTCAAATGTAAGCCAACCTAGAGTAGCCACACATTCATCAAGTATACAGTGACGGGCAACGTAGTGTGTTTCAGCACTTTAAAAAAAAGTTGCTCTTCAGCCGACTTGAAATCGCTCTAAACCGCAAATAAATGCTGGCTTCGTGTCATCATTAGCCACTGACCCCTTCTTCTGCCATTTGGCAAATGGAGGGGTGGTGTGGCTGACAGAACTACCCAGAGAAGACAAATGGCCTATGAGAAAGCAGGGTTTGCCAAACCTATGTGAGACTGGATAATCACCTGTGCTCAGGAGGAGAGGTGGACACGGAGTGGGCGACGGCCGACTACCTAGCACTGCTAAGAACAAGCGTTCCCCGGCAGCATGCACAAGAGGGAAAAAAAGAAAATCAAAAACTAAAAAAATAGGAGAAATTTCCACTTTCAAATGAGACGGCATTCGATTTCTGGTATGCGCGAGGTGTCACGGTTCCATGTTGGACAGTTTCAAATTATTTTATGTAAAACAATCATAAACAGCAACATCTCTCCCCCTTTGCGCCTGGCTTCCCACGATAAAGCGAGCATTTGAAGTTTTGCAGAGCTGGCCAGTTCGACCATCACAGAGTTAAATTAATGAGGTGTTAAAGTGCGGTTTATCACCAGAAACAGATTCCAGTATAGCTCAGATTCAGGCATGGCTGGCTGCAAATGACATTTTATACAGGTCAGTGAATGTTCCACGCAGGATGGATGGATGGGCGCTGATAATGTGCAGGCGTGTCTGAGGCGCATCCATGCTGGAACTGAAACAGAACAAAACCCTTAAATTGTGGATTTTAAAGGGCTGGCATTTGGTGTGTGATACCATATGGAAATACATTTCTGCTTGGCTATAGAACAATTATAAATACATATACAAGCAAACACACTCACAAACACACGCCAGAGAGGACTGTAAACTGGGCTCGAAGTTAAGCACAGTAGACATATTTTTCACTTTGGAATCTTAAGTATTTGAGTTTTAAATAGTTACAAATGTGATCCTTACTTGAAGGGTGGTGAATTATGTTATCTGTCATCTACAGGGTAGTGTAAAATCAGTAGGGAAGTTTTAAAAACCCTTGGGGAGAGGAGTGCAGGAGCAGATACACATTTAAAACCGAAGTGGTGTCTATTGTGTTTTACAAGGTTGAAAACTATTCAAAACAGCGAGCTTTCCAGGCACAGTTTAATAAGGAGGGAAGGGTCAGAGTCTGATGATAAACCACATAACGTATGTTGACTGAGAGAAGGAAGATGGTAAAGCAATAGCATATTTCCTGTCAAATCAATGCAGGACTACATAAGAGTTCATGGGTACCAACCCTTGTCTATAGTTCAAAGAGAGCAAGGGTTCTGACAACAGCGTCCCTTTAAGCTGACATAGTTTGGTCTTTCACAGTGGAAACATGAACAAATATACCTTGTCCCCTGCCGATCAGAAGCTAGTCTGAAAAAAAATAAGGTATATCAAGACACTGGCTCCTGGAGGTGTTTTGTGTTCATACGCCTTTCCACTGCTGCTGTCACGAATAATAAGTTGAACATAATACAGGAGTTTCCTAGAACATTAGGCTCAAACGACGCTACTAAATAGAAGGGTTAGTGGCGGGTAATTTAGGGAAGTGGAGAGCATGTTATCCATTTACCAAAACAAGTACCATCACCCTTACAACTCACATGTGACATACTACATTCTGCAACCTACGCCTTTCATAGACCCTGCCGCTATCTCGCTTACTTTAATCTCCTGTGATAGATTTGGCAGCGTTCTCAGAGCAGGATAATGCCACTCTTGTGTAATTCTAAGGTTCATCTTTATTTCGAGAAACATTCAGCTTAAAACTCCTGTACTAATATGCTCAGAGTCTGGTATGTTTGAGCTACAGTAGAACCGTCTTTCATTTCCAGACATTAGATCCCCTTATTGCTTAATCTATTAAAGAACCTTGTCCTGTGAAGTTGCATTTTATTTATTCCTGTAGTTCAGAAACGTTTAGAATCAGTACAAAAATCAAAATATGTCTAAAGCAGATTTTTTTTTTAACGGTAGTAAGCCTCATCCAAGCTTAAGCACAGAATATAAATGGCCATAATGCACCTATATGAATCTTTGTTTACGTGAACGTTTTCAAGATGGCGGCTGTAACTGCTCCCCTTCTTCAGGCTCTCGTACTCAGCCGGAGTGTTGCTGTCTTAGAGTATTTCATCAATATGTCACTTATCTTTGCGGGCCCCTGGGAGCCATTAAAGTGAGAGAAGTCTACTCTGTGATGTTTTTGAAACACTGGCCAAGGCCATCAGAAGCTGCAATAACAAACCCTAGGGAGCCAAGAGCTGGTGGCTCACAGAATCTCAGATCGCTTCAGAAATCTGTGCAGTAAGTTTTATCAGTCTTTGCTGTCATTCTCTATATTTTGTTCTGTTAGACCTGGCATCTTTGGCATGGTTCCCCCTGTTTTTCTGCTTCTGACCTCCTGTTTTTGACTGTGTACTGAACTTCGTTTTTGTTGATTGTAGGACTCTGTGCACTTTACCACTGCTGATCAGTGCAAAAGTGCATGTACTCTGTCTAAAATGTAATGACATTTGGATTCTCCATGATTGGCATATCTGATTTACTGATAAGTCCCTAGTACAGTGCACGACATGTGCCCAGGGCCTGTAATTCAAATGCTAGTGACCTGCAGCACTGATTGTGCCACCCTCATGAGCAGACCTTCACACCTGTCTCATGCCTGCCACTGCAGAGCCTGTGTGTCAGAGTTTTAAACTGCCATGTTGACCTGGCAAGTTCACCTACTTGCCAGGCCCAACCCTTCTCTTTTACTACATGTAAGGCACCCCTAAGGTAGGCCCTAGATAGCTCAATGTTCAGCCTGCAATGTATTTAAAAGGTAGGACATTTACTTTTGAGTTTTACATGTCCTGGTAGTGAAAAACTGCCTTTCTCTCCCATAGGTCAGCATTGGAGCATTGGTCAGCATTGGAGCCACCTTGTAATGCTTTACAAATGTTTATTCCAATTGGGAGCAGATAGAATATTGGAGTTTGGTGTCTCTGGACTCACAATTTAAAAACACATCTTTCAGTGAAGTTGGTTTTTAAATTGCAGGTCTGTAAATGACACTTTTAGAAAGTTAGCATTTTCTTACTTTAACCATTCTGTGCCTCTGCCTGCCCCTAGAATACACGTCTGGGTAGGATGACAATTGGGCATTGTGAATTCACTCTAGACAGTCACACACAAAGGAAGCTGAGGTGTACCCTGCATATCCTGATGGCCCATCACCAGGCTGACCTGTCTTCTTGAGCTAGAGCAAATAATTGCATACCCCCCTGTAGTGCGTCTGGAGTGAGGACCAAGAAGGGCAGGGTCTTGTGCACTACAAAGACCTCTCTTTGAAGTCTCCCTACTTCGGAGGCTAAAATGGGTATAAATACTGGACCTCTGGCAATATATGCTCTGAATTCTTCTGGACTGCGGACATTCAGCCTGGAAGAAGAGCTGTTGTGCTGCTCGGAGGGACTGACACATTTCTGCTTGCTTTACTGTAATGGCCTGCTGCCTGCTGCTTCTGTCCTGGGAGTGAAAGGATTGGACTTTGCTCTCTGCATCCTGCTTCCTAAAGTTTCTCCAAGGGTTTGAGTTCAGCTTGCATTCTGTTGGAAGTCTCAGGGCCATCAAAGACTTCACCTGCAGCAACTGGTCTACTTTGTCAAGTGGTGCCAAATCCAGTTCCTGGACAATTGGAAGTGACCTTGCTGTGACAAAAAGAAGAAACCAACCCATCGACATGCAGCGTCACTTTGGAAACAGTGCCGCTCTTCGACACAGCACTGCTGCCTGCCCCAGAGCTGGGGTCCCTGCTCAATGCAATGGCCACGACTTACAACACAGGCCCCGATGCCGCTGCAGCACCTCTGAAGAATCACCACAGCGAAAGTCTTGAGTACTGCGTCACCGACGTCCATTTTTCCTGACTCAGACTCAACGCAACACCAGTACCCCGTGGAGTGACAGCGACACCGTGAAGTAGACGCATCGTGGCTTGACCCTCAAAGTTCCATCGACACCGCACCACCATCAGAACTGACACCAATGCCACATCACATCCCCTGCATCCTGTAACGTCCCCGGGGGTCCGTGCTCAACAACTCTGCACCGCCCTTAGGAACCGACGCCTCACTGGCTGCAGTGATGCCTCACAACTGTTGTGCAACGCACTGGCCCCTAGCGCTGATGCACCAATGACCTGTATAGCAGTAAGGAACCAACACCACAACTGCCTCTTCACCACCTCACCTCCCCGGCGCCTTGCACCATCTTTGGTTCTCAGCATTCCCAATGTACTGTAACCAGGGTCTGCACGACTCTGCAAGCGGCCAGCGCTCCATTGCGGTCAGCCCAAACTTGTGGATTCACTCTCGCAGAGCACGTCGAAAATAGCCCGAGCCGGAGCTATTGTTTTCTAAGTGCTATAAATGCATTTATTCTTTTGAAAATTCATATCTTGACTTGTGTATGTTGGATTTTTGTTGTTTTGGTCTTGGTATGTTCAGATAAATATTGGCTATTTTCTAGTTTGGTGTGGAGTACTTTTGTGGTATTTTCACTTTGTTACTGTATGTGTGTACAAATACTTTACACATTGCCTCTGGGGATATGCCTGACTGCTTTGCGCCAAGATACCTAGGGGGTGAGCACAGGTTATCTTTGGTGGGTAACTTGCTTACCCTGACTAGGATTGTGGGTCCCTACTTGGACAGGGGCATACCTCTGCCAACTAGAGACCCCATTTTTAACATGTTCACACCACACAGTTAAATGGAACCAACCTTTAATGAGAACACATAAAACTGCTTGAAGGAGCACATATTCGAAGAGATAGCCACCAATCCTTCAGCATGACCCCTTGCCAAAATATGGAGATGCTTCAGTCAAAAACCCAAAACACAAGCCCAAGAGAATAATAAATAGCACTGGGAAAACAGAATAGAAGCGCAGACAGATTGACATCATGACACAGGAAAAAAATGCTGGAAATCCCAAGTGCGGGAGACTTCTGAATGGTCTAAATTGCAATATGGCAGCAGACAGCACCTAAATTAAGAGCTTGTTTTCAAAAATAGTTCATTATTGTAATAAAAGCGCAGAAGGGAATTGTTGCCGTGGGGGTGAAGTCACAGCTAGCCCCACTTAAAAAGGATGTGCGTAATGCATCTGTCAAGAAACCTGGGTATCACATTGGCTTAAAGGGGCTTTTTTTCACTCCTAAATGGCATTTTCAGCTGCAAATGGTACAGACCTTTGTAGCTCTTTTTAAAAGCACCCACAGTACTACATATATAACAAGCTGCCAAAATAAACCGCTGAATGTAACCCAAGCGTGTCGAGTCCTGTTTTATGGAGGAGGAATGGGATGTTGATATATATATTCACTGAAAAAACCATAGGTTTTAGGGACAGTTATAGTTAGTTGGACATTGCACTCGTACAAAACCCGTGAAATTCCCCTGTTATAGTTAGTTCAGCTAACTATAACTCGCGCCCATAATGCACTGCTGATGACGTCACATATTACATCACTCATGACATGGTCAGTGACATCACTGATGACATCTCAAATGACATCACTGATGACATCACTGATGACATCATCCAGTGACTGTGTGTTTCTGTAAAGTTTAAATATGTTTAATATATATAGGGAAAGGCGTATTGAAGAATGAGTGGGTGTATAAGTGTCTGAATGGATGATTTAGTACGTGAGTGACTGACTCTACAAGTGAGTGATTAAACGTATCTTACTGAATGCATGGGTTAGTGACTAAACTGTGTGAATGTCTGTATCCGTCTGTTTGTTGGTGTGTAAATGGATGCATGGATTTGCGAATAGCTACATGAGTGTCTATATGGGTTATTGATTGGTTCTCTGAGTATCTGTATGGCTGCCTGAGTGTTTGTGTGGGTGGGGTGTGTGTGACTCTATAGATAGATGTGTGAGTGGGTGATTCACTGGGTGCATGATTTCAAGAGTGCATCTGTGATGGACTGCTTGGGTGGGTGAGTGTGTGTATGGGTGTGTTAGTGAGTTAATGTATATCTCAGTGGTACATGTGCAAGTAACTACATATGTAAAAGGCAGTATATATGTGTGTTAGAGTATTTAAATGGCTATAAGTGAGAGTGTGTTATTGTGAGAGTGGCTGTATGGATGTGTGTGTGCTTGTATCAGTTATTGTATAAGAGCGTAAGAATGTGCTAGTATTTGTATGAGTAAGTGAGCTGGTGTGTGTATAACTGTATAGGTGAGTAAATGGGTGTGTGATTAATTTTTTGCATGACTGACTAGGTGTGTGAGTACCTCTATGGATGAGTGGCGGTGTGTGAGTGTTTATATAGGTGTATGAGTGCATATGATAGTCCTGTACTGAGTGACTGTAAGTATGAGTGACTGTACAGGTGAGTGAGTGGATGTGTGTGTAGACCTAAGAATCAGTGAGTGGGTATGTAGTTTTTGGTGTTGGAGTGTCTATGGTTTTGAGAATGGCAGTCTGTAATTTAGAGTGGGTGTATCAAAAGTTATATTAGGGTGTGAGAAGATGCATGAAATTATCACATGGATGATGTCATCAGTGATGTCATTTGAGATGTCATCAGTGATGTCATCAGTGATGTCACTGACCATGTCATGAGTGATGTAATATGTGACGTCATCAGCAGTGCATTGCGGGGGCGCGAGTTATAGTTAGCTGAACTAACTATAACAGGGGAATTTCACGGGTTTTGTACGAGTGCAATGTCCAACTAACTATAACTGTCCCTAAAACCTATGGTTTTTTCAGTGAATTTCAAAGGTTTTTTAAATGCTAATTTCTAACTATAACGTGCCTGAAACCTATGGTTTTTTCAGTGAATTTCAAAGGTTTTTTAATTGCTAATTTCTAACTATAACGTGCCTGAAACCTATGGTTTTTTCAGTGAATTTCAAAGGTTTTTTAAATGCTAATTTCTAACTATAACGTGCCTGAAACCTATGATTTTTTAAGTGAATTTCAAAGGTTTTTTAAATGCTAGTTTCTAACTATGCCAACAGAGGTAGGACATGTGAAGAAAGAAGAAAAAACGCACAGAAAGAAGCAAAAGATGTGCAGAAAGAACCAACAGAGGAGCAGAAAGAGGCCTTGTTGCAAAATCATCCTGTGCCCACAACTTTTTCAGACGGGTACTGGTGGTAACTGACTCTGACTAACCAGAGCCAGTGCGCGTTTGCACAGTGGTGAAGGGAGGGGGGCCTGAGGTGACATGTGTGCAAACGCGCCCCATGGCGCGTTTTAAGTTGCGGAATTAAGTCCCCTTGAATCCTGAACTAGCCCCCAGGTACCTACAGTTAGGACCACAGAGCTGAGTTGCAGAGAGGCGTTCCGAGGCCACGCACCTTTTTTCACCTCTCTGCAACGCAACTCTGTTGTGCTTACTGAAGGTACCTGGTGGGCTAGTTGGCCCCCAGGATTCAAAGGGAATTAACTCCCCAACTTAAAACGCACCACAGGGCGTGTTTGCGCACATGTCACCTGAGGCCCCGCCCCCTCCCTTCACCACTGTGCAAACGCGCCCCGTGGCGCGTTTTAAGTTGGGGGATTAGGTCACCTTGAATCCTGAGAGTCCCTGGGGCCCAACCAGCCCACCAGGTACTTCCAGTAAGCACCACAGGCCTGCGTTGCAACGCCTGTAACAAATTGTGCAGTTGTGTTTAGGTAGTGAAGAGGGTCGTGCTGGGGGTAGTGTTTTAGGGTTTAGGGTAGTGCAGTGGTGTTTGTGTAGTGTAGGGGGTCATGCTGGGGGTAGATTTAGGGTTTAGGGTAGTGCAGTGGTGTTTGGGTAGTGTAGGGAGTCATCCTGGGGGAGTGTTTTAGGGTTTAGGGTAGTACAGTGGTGTTTGGGTAGTGTAGGGGTCGTGCTGGGGTGTGTTTTAGGGTTTTAGGGTTTAGAGTAGTGCAGTGGTGTTTGGGTAGTGTAGGGGATACTGCTGGGGGTAGTGTTTTAGGGTTTAGGGCAGTGCAGTGGTGTTTAGGTAGTGTAGGGGGTTGTGCTGGGGGAGTGTTTTAGGGTTTAGGGCAGTGCA
This sequence comes from Calotriton arnoldi, assembly GCA_963921515.1. Taxonomy (NCBI): domain Eukaryota; kingdom Metazoa; phylum Chordata; class Amphibia; order Caudata; family Salamandridae; genus Calotriton; species Calotriton arnoldi. Next base: position 284,126 of record CAWUFW010006728.1, on the reverse strand, counting down.
GTGGTGTTCGGGTAGTGTAGGGGGTCGTGCTGGAGGGAGTGTTTTAGGGTTTAGGGCAGTGCAGTCGTGTTCGGGTAGTGTAGGGGGTCGTGCTGGGGCGAGTATTTTAGGGTTTAGGGTAGTGCAGTGGTGTTCGGGTAGTGTAGGGGGTCATGCTGGGGGTAGTGTTCTAGGGTTTAGGGCAGTGCAGTGGTGTTCGGGCAGTGTAGGGGGTCGTGCTGGGGGTGGTGTTCCAGGGTTTGGGGCAGTGCAGTGGTGTACGAGCAGTAAAGGGGGTCATGCTGGGGGTGGTGTTTCAGGGTTTAGGGCAGTGCAGTGGTGTTCAGGCAGTGTAGGGGGCGGTGCAGGGGGTGGTGTTTCAGGGTTTAGGGCAGTGCAGTGGTGTTCGGGCAGTGTAGGGGGTGGTGCAGGGGGTGGTGTTTCAGGGTTTAGGGCAGTGCAGTGGTGTTCGGGCAGTGTAGGGGGTCGTGCACGGGGTGGTGTTTCAGGGTTTAGGGCAGTGCAGTGGTGTTCGGGCAGTGTAGGGGGCGGTGCAGGGGGTGGTGTTTCAGGGTTTAGGGCAGTGCAGTGGTGTTCGGGCATTGTAGGGGGTGGTGCTCGGACTGGTGTTTCAGGGTTTAGGGCAGTGCAGTGGTGTTTGGGCAGTGTAGGGGGTCGTGCTGGGGCTGGTGTTTCAGGGTTTAGGGCAGTGCAGTGGTGTTCGGGCAGTGTAGGGGGTCTTGCTGGGGCTGGTGTTTCAGAGTCTAGGGCAATGCAGTGGTGTTCGGGCAGTGTAGGGGGTCTTGCTGGGGCTGGTGTTTCAGGGTTTAGGGCAGTGCAGTGGTGTTCGGGCAGTGTAGGGGGTCGTGCTGGGGGTGGTGTTTCAGGGTTTAGGGCAGTGCAGTGGTGTTCGGGCAGTGTAGGGGATCGTGCTGGGGCTAGTGTTTCAGGGTTTAGGGCAGAGCAATGGTGCTCAGGCAGTGTAGGGGGTTGTGCTGGGGGTGATGTTTCAGGGTTTAGGGCAGTGCAGTGGTGTTAGGGCAGTGTAGGGGGTCGTGCTGGGGGTGGTGTTTCAGGGTTTAGGGCAGTGCAGTGGTGTTCCGGCAGTGTAGGGGGTCGTGCAGGGGGTGGTGTTTCAGGGTTTAGTGCAGTGGTGTTCGGGCAGTGTAGGGGGTCGTGCTGGGGTGGTGTTTCAGGGTTTAGGGCAGTGCAGTGGTGTTCGGGCAGTGTAGGGTGTCGTGCTGGGGGTGGTGTTTCAGGGTTTAGGGCAGTGCAGTAGTTTTCGGGCAGTGTAGGCGGTCGTGCTGGGGCTGGTGTTTCAGGGTTTAGGGCAGTGCAGTGGTGTTCGGGCAGTGTACGGGGTTGTGCTGGGGCTGGTGTTTCAGGGTTTAGGGCAGTGCAGTGGTGTGCGGGCAGTGTACGGGGTTGTGCTGGGGCTGGTGTTTCAGGGTTTAGGGCAGGGCAGTGATGTTCGGGCAGTGTAGGGGGTCGTGCTGGGGGTGGTGTTTCAGGGTTTAGGGCAGTGCAGTGGTGTTCGGGCAGTGTAGGGGGTCGTGCTGGGGCTGGTGTTTCAGGGTTTAGGGCAGTGCAGTGGTGTTCGGGCAGTGTAGGGGGTCTTGCTGGGGGTGGTGTTTCAGGGTTTAGGGCAGTGCAGTGGTGTTCGGGCAGTATAGGGGGTCTTGCTGGGGGTGGTGTTTCAGGGTTTAGGGCAGTGGTGTTCGGGCAGTGTAGGGGGTCTTGCTGGGGGTGATGTTTCAGAGTTTAGGGCAGTGCAGTGGTGTTCGGGCAGTGTAGGGGGTCTTGCTGGGGGTAGTGTTTCAGGGTTTAGGGCGGTGCAGTGGTGTTCGTGCAGTGTAGGGGGTCGTGCTGGGGGTGGTGTTTCAGGGTTTAGGGCAGTGCAGTAGTGTTCAGGCAGTGTAGGGGGTCATGCAGGGGGTGGTGTTTCAGGGTTTAGGGCAGTGCAGTGGTGTTCTGGCAGTGTAGGGGGTCATGCTGGGGGTGGGGTTTCAGGGTTTAGGGCAGTGCAGTGGTGTTCGGGCAGTGTAGGGGGTCGTGCTGGGGCTGGTGTTTCAGGGTTTAGGGCAGTGCAGTGGTGTTCGGGCAGTGTAGGGGTCTTGCTAGGGGTGGTGTTTCAGGGTTTAGGGCAGTGGTGTTCGGGCCGTGTAGGGGGTCTTGTTGGGGGTGATGTTTCAGGGTTTAGGGCAGTGCAGTGGTGTTCGGGCAGTGTAGGGGGTCTTGCTGGGGGTAGTGTTTCAGGGTTTAGGGCAGTGCAGTGGTGTTCGTGCAGTATAGGGGTCGTGCTGGGGACGGTGTTTCTGGGTTTAGGGCAGTGCAGTAGTGTTCGAGCAGTGTAGGGGGTTGTGCAGGGGCTGGTGTTTCAGGGTTTAGGGCAGTGCATTGGTGTTTGGGCAGTGTAGGGGGTCGCGCTGGGGGTGGTGTTTCAGGGTTTTGGGCAGTGCAGTGGTGTTCGGGCAGTGTAGGTGGTCATGCACGGGGTGGTGTTTCAGGGTTTAGGGCAGTGCAGTGTTCGGGCAGTGTAGGGTGTTGTGCTAGGGCTGGTGTTTCAGGGTTCAGGGCAGTGCAGTGGTGTTCGGGCAGTTTAGGGTGTCGTGCTGAGGCTGGTGTTTCACAGTTTAGGGCAGTGCAGTGGTGTTCGGGCAGTGTAGGGTGTCGTGCTGGGGCTGGTGTTTCAGGGTTTAGGGCAGTGCAGTGGTGTTCAGGCAGTGTAGGCGGTCGTGCTGGGGCTGGTGTTTCAGGGTTTAGGGCAGTGCAGTGGTGTTCGGGCAGTGTAGGGGGTCGTGCTGGGGCTGGTGTTTCAGGGTTTAGGGCAGTGCAGTGGTGCTCGGGCAGTGTAGGGGGTCATGCTGGGGGTGATGTTTCAGGGTTTAGGGTAGTGCAGTGGTGTTCGGGCAGTGTAGGGGGTCGTGCAGGGGCTGGTGTATCAAGGTTTAGGGCAGTGCAGTGGTGTTCGGGCAGTGTAGGGGGTCGTGCTGGGGCTGGTGTTTCAGGGTTTTGGGCAGAGCAGTGGTGTTCGGGCAGTGTAGGGGGTCATGCTGGGGGTAGTGTTTCAGGGTTTAGGGCAGTGCAGTGGTGTTCGGGCAGTGTAGGGGGTCGTGCTGGGGGTGGTGTTTCAGGGTTTAGGTCAGTGGTGTTCGGGCAGTGTAGGGGGTCTTGCTGGGGGTGATGTTTCAGGGTTTAGGGCAGTGCAGTGGTGTTCGGGCAGTGTAGGGGGTCTTGCTGGGGGTAGTGTTTCAGGGTTTAGGGCAGTGCAGTGGTGTTCGGGCAGTGTAGGAGGTCATGCTGGGGGTGGTGTTTCAGGGTTTAGGGCAGTGCAGTGGTGTTCGGGCAGTGTAGGGGGTCATGAAGGGGGTGGTGTTTCAGGGTTTAGGGCAGTGCAGTGGTGTTCGGGCAGTGTAGGGGGTCATGCTAGGGGTGGTGTTTCAGGGTTTAGGGCAGTGCAGTGGTGTTCGGGCAGTGTAGGGGGTCATGCAGGGGCTGGTGTTTCAGGGTTTAGGGCAGTGCAGTGGTGTTCGGTCAGTGTAGGGGGTCGTGCTGGGGGTAGTGTTTTAGGGTTTAGGGTAACGCAGTGGTGCTTGTGTAGTGTAGGGAGTCGTGCTGGGGGTAGTGTTTTAGGGTTTAGGGTAGTGCAGTGGTGTTTGTGTAGTGTAGGGGGTCATGTTTTAGGGTAGTGCAGTGGTGTTTGGGTAGTGTAGGGGGTCATGCTGGGGGTAGTGTTTTAGGATTTAGGTTAGTGCAGTGGTGTTTGGGTAGTGTAGGGGGTCGTGCTGGGGGTAGTGGTTTAGGGTTTAGGGTAGTGCAGTGGTGTTTGTGTAGTGTAGGGGGTCGTGCTGGGGGTAGTGTTTTAGGGTTTAGGGTAGTGCAGTGCTGCTTGTATAGTGTAGGGGGTCGTGCTGGGGGTAGTGTTTTAGGGTTTAGGGTAGTGCAGTGGTGTTTGTGTAGTGTAGGGGGTCATGTTTTAGGGTAGTGCAGTGGTGTTTTGGTAGTGTAGGGGGTCGTGCTGGTGGTAGTGTTTTAGGATTTAGGTTAGTGCAGTGGTGTTTGGGTAGTGTAGGGGGTCGTGCTGGGGGTAGTGTTTTAGGGTTTAGGATAGTGCAGTGGTGCTTGTGTAGTGTAGGGGATCGTGCTGGGGGTAGTGTTTTAGGGTTTAAGGTAGTGCAGTGGTGTTTTTGTATTGTAGGGGGTCATGTTTTAAGATGCAATGCTCCAATACCTGACCAGTCTGCACTACATAAAACTGCAAAAAAACTAAAAATAAAAAGTGTTTTGCACACTTTTGTCATTGGGCTATATGTGGGCTACATCTGGGTAATATTTGTGCTACATTTGGGCTCTTTTTTCACTGGTGGCCATCTTGGAAGACTTCTTTGTTATGAAGTTTCCTAATTTCTTCATTTACTGCAGTCTCCTCAGTAGGAAATGCTTTCAGTTTTTTACTTTGATTCCATCAAGAAGGCATTCAGATGTGTCTCACATCTGCCATAAATTCAGAATGTTAGCACTCTAGTTGCTCATTAGATCACTGGAGTAAAGCTACTGCTCACCAGGGAGTTAACTGGTAGTCTGCTGCTGGTATTGAAAGTGATTGTTTCAGTCTGCATGTCAGAATTTTCTAACGAAATAGAAGAGGATTTGAGATCTCACTTAAAACGTGCCCTAATTTTTCTTTCTGCAGCACTAACCATAATTTCTATTTAAAAAAGAACCCCTCATTTTGTTCCTTTTTAAATTAAATGTTTTAAGTGTTACCAGTTTATTCCAATCAAGATGGCTTCAGGTGTGCCATACTTTTGTCATAAGTAAGGCTGTTAGCACTCTAGTTGTTCTTTAGAACACTCTGGGAAGCTGCAGTAGAACACAAAGGCATCAACTGGCAGGCTGCTCCTGTTGAAATATAACAGGAAGATATTTGAGATCACACTTGAAATATGTCCTAATTTTTCTTTCTACATCACTAACCATAATTTCTATGACAAAATGAACCCCATCATTTTGTTCCTTTTTAAATTAAATGTTTTAAGTGTTACCAGTTTATTCCAATCAAGATGGCTTCAGGTGTGCCATACTTTTGTCATAAGTAAGGCTGTTAGCACTCTAGTTGTTCTTTAGAACACTCTGGGAAGCTGCAGTAGAACACAAAGGCATCAACTGGCAGGCTGCTCCTGTTGAAATATAACAGGAAGATATTTGAGATCACACTTGAAACATGTCCTAATTTTTCTTTCTACAGCACTAACCATAATTTCTATGACAAAATGAACCCCATCATTTTGTTCCTTTTTAAATTAAATGTTTTAAGTGTTACCAGTTTATTCCAATCAAGATGGCTTCAGGTGTGCCATACTTTTGTCATAAGTAAGGCTGTTAGCACTCTAGTTGTTCTTTAGAACACTCTGGGAAGCTGCAGTAGAACACAAAGGCATCAACTGGCAGGCTGCTCCTGTTGAAATATAACAGGAAGATATTTGAGATCACACTTGAAACATGTCCTAATTTTTCTTTCTACAGCACTAACCATAATTTCTATGACAAAATGAACCCCATCATTTTGTTCCTTTTTAAATTAAATTGTTTAAGTGTTACCAGTTTTTTCCAATCAAGATGGCTTCAGGTGTGCCATACTTTTGTCATAAGTAAGGCTGTTAGCACTCTAGTTGTTCTTTAGAACACTCTGGGAAGCTGCAGTAGAACACAAAGGAATCAACTGACAGTCTCTGCCCTTGTTGGATGTACATGTTTTACTGAGAATGTCAGACTTCATTCTCACATGAGTGAGAAAGATAATGTGAATTTACAGAAAATATGCTCTCATTTTAGCTTCTGGAGCACCTTCCAAACCTCCATGGGACAAGCATGAGAAAATAGTGTTCTCTCAAACATGATTCATGATATCCCAGCAGAAGGTTTTTCACATGGTAAAATCACCTTAGAATACACCACAATTCCTAAAATTAGTATGGTACCATCAACAAATAAATTCTAATGTAACTAAAGCCTGTTATCACCCTTTATAGTTCTCCTTTTGGTGACCCTCAAAATCTTCTATTCACTACAATGCATTTCAATGAGGTACTATCATTTATATTGGTCCCAAGATGGCTGCCAGCAATTCCAGGATGAAGTGCTGACAGCCAATCAGATCTCACGATGACATATGTGGTTAGGCTCCGCCCAGATATATATGTGACTTTACTTTTGATTTTCTCAGGAACTACTGAACGGATTTACACCATTTAAGCAAAAGGCACGACACTGAACCAAGGGCTACCTCTTTGCCAAATTTGGTGTAATTCCGTTCAGCAGTTCGGGCTGTAGCTGCGACTAAAGGTTCCTATGGAAAAATGAATGGGGAAAACACGTTTTGGGACCCCCATTTTTTCTCGGCCCCCGCTTGACGTATCACCCCGAGACTTTCAGGATAGGAGCGGACCGGAGCGCCCCAACAAGTTGAAAACTTTCGCGAAGATTCGTCAACCGGCGCCAACGTTATTTCAAATAGAATGTCGCGGATTTCCTATGGATAATAGGTTTTAACTATAACTATCTACTGGCGACCGCCAGTAGATAATATATATACATATATATTGAAAAAAAACATAGGTTACAGGGACATTATAGTTAGGCTCAGATTTCAATTCTAGAAAACCAGTGAAATTCAGCAGCTATAGTTACCGGATCTTACTATAACTTACGGCCCCACAATGCACTGCTTATAACCTCATCTATTACATCACTCATGACATGGTCAGTGACATTACTGATGACATCACTAATGACATCTCAAATGACATTACTGGTGACATCATCCAATGAGTCTAAGTATTTCATAAACGCTTCTTAGTCTTAAAGATATATACTAAGCTACAGCATAAGTTAAATTGCTATTCTTTCTGCACTAGTAATCAGTTATACTATTTCTAACATATTTAATCTGAGTGGCTGTGTGACTGTCTGTATCAGTGAGTGAGTGGGTGTCTGAATGGCTGTGTGGGTGTGTAAGTGGGTATGTGAGTGGCTATATCAATCAATCAGGGATTTATATAGCACGCTACTCACCTGTGAGGGTCTCAAGGCACTGGGGGGGGGGGGAGGGCAGCTCCGGATCAGTTGAAAAGCCAGGTCTTGAGGTCATTCCTGAACATGTGCAGGGTCAGGGAGCGTCTGATGTTCACAGGGAGCTCGTTCCAGGTCTTGGTTGCGATGTGGGAGAAGGCTCTCCCACCTGTTCTGTTTCTGCGGATGCAGGGGACCTCTGCCAGGGCGAGGTCGGCGGATCGGAGGTTCCTCTTGGGTGCGTGGAAGGATAATCTTTCATTGAGGTATTTGGGTCCGGTGTTGTTGAGTGATTTGTAGGCATGGGTGAGGAGTTTGAAGGTGATCCTCTTCTCGACGGGGAGCCAGTGGAGGTCTCATAGGTGTTGGGTCATGTGTTCGTGACGCGGTGTCCCAAGGATGAGTCTGGCTGCGGCGTTCTGGATGGTTTGGAGTTTGTGTAGAAGGGTTCTGTTGATACCGGCGTATAGGGCGTTGCCGTAGTCCAGTCTGCTGGTTACGAGTGCGTGGGTGACGGTTCTCCTGCAGTCGGGGGGGATCCATTTGAAAATCTTGCGGAGGACGCGTAGGCAGTTGAAACTGGTGGAGGCGACGGCGTTGATCTGGCGGTTCATGGAGAGGGAGGAGTCGAGGATGATGCCGAGGTTTCGTGCGTGGTCTGTGGGGGTGGGCGGGCTCCCGAGGGCGGCGGGCCACCAGGTGTTGTCCCAGGCGGAGGTGCAGGGTCCGAGGATGAGGACCTCGGCCTTCTCAGAGTTGAGCTTCAAACAGCTGTCCTTCATCCAGGCTGCCACATTCTTCATTCCTTCCTGGAAACAGAGTCTGGTGTCTTCGGGCTTTTTCGTGAGTGAGAGGATGAGCTGGGTGTCGTCGGCGTAGGATACAATGCTGAGCCCATGCTGTCTGATGATGGCGGCAGGGGGGCCATGTAGATGTTGAAGAGTGTGGGGCTGAGCGATGATCCTTGGGGAACTCCGCAGTTGGTATCGGTGGGTTCGGAGAGGAAGGGAGGGAGTCTGATTCTCTGGGTTCGGCCGGAGAGGAAGGATTGTATCCAGTCGAGGGCGGTTCCTTGTATCCCTGCGTCGTGAAGTCTGGCTGCGAGTGTGCGGTGTGAAACTGTGTCGAAAGCTGCGGAGGTCCAGGAGGATGAGAGTCGCGGTGTGTCCCTGGTCGAGTAGCATGCGGATGTTGTCGGTGGCGGCAAGGAGGGCGGTCTCGGTGCTGTGGTTGCTGCGGAATCCGGACTGGGAGGCATCCAGGATGGAGTTCTCTTTGATGAAGGCGGTCAGTTGGGTGTTTACTAGTCTCTCGCTGACTTTGGCAGCGAAGGGGAGAAGAGAGATGGGCCGGTAGTTTTTTAGGTCCGTTGGGTCGGCCGATGGTTTCTTGAGGAGGCCTTTGATCTCCGCCTGCTTTCAATCATCTGGGAAGATGCCGGACCTGAAGGAATCGTTGATGGTCCGTCCTAGTTCAGGTGCGATGGCAGCGGTGGCCCTGTGGAATATGTGCGGTGGGCAGGGGTCCGATGGGGTACCTGAGTGGGTTTTCTTCATGGTCGCGGTGATGTGTTCTATGGTGGCGGGATTCCAGGTCGTGATGGATGGCTTATCGGCGGCGAGGGGGGGGGGTATCCGGCGTCTGTTCATTGAAGTTTTCGTAGAGAACCTTGATCTTCAGATGGAAGTAGGAGCTGAGCTTGTCGCAGAGTTCTTGTGAGGGTGTGATGTCCGTGGCTTCGCTGGGTGGTTTAGCGAACTGCTGAATGACGTTGAACAGTTCCTTGGTGTTGGTAGAGTTGGTCTGGACTTTGTCTCTTATGAAGGTACATTTGGTGTCTCTTATGCGCTGGTGGTATTCGTTCATGGCGCTCCTGTGATTGTTCTGTGCTTCTTTGGTTTTCTGGTTACGCCAGGTTTTCTCTAGGCGTCTGCAGGAGCGTCTGGCTTCTTGGAGTTCTGTGGTGAACCAGGTGGCCTTCAGGGGGCGTTGTCTGGTGGGGTGGCGGAGGGGTGCGAGCTTGTCGGCGCAGCAGGAGTTCCAGCGGTGAAATTCCCTGGCTGCGGAGTTGGTGTCGGTCGTGGCGCTTGGGGGGTTTTGGAGAAGGGTGCTGTTGAGGTGCTCCTCTGTGACCTTGCTCCAGTTCCTTCGTGGCAGGCGCGGGGCGGGCTTGGGTGCGGTGGTGGTGTTGAAGGTGAAATGGACGCAGTGGTGGTCCGTCCAGAGGGGCTGGGTGGTGTGGCTGAAGCGAATGTTGGTCCCACCCGCGAAGATTGGGTCGAGGGTGTGTCCAGTCTTGTGCGTGGGCCTGTTGACCAGCTGCTTCAGTCCGAGGTTGGCGAGGTTGTCGAGGAGAGTGGTAGAGTCTGGGTCGTCGCGGTTGTCGAGGTGGAAATTTAGGTCCCCGAGTAGGATGTAGTCCGTGGAGGTGATGGCGTGGGGTGCGGCGAGTTCGGCGATGGCAGTTGTGGACTGGGTGCTGGGTCCCGGTGGTCTGTAGATGAGGGTGCCGCGTAGTGTGGTCCTGGGGCTGTTCTGGATCTGGAAGTGGAAGTGTTCTGTTTTAGAGTGGGGGTCACTCGTGCTGGATGTGGAGAGTCGGAGGGGGGTCTTGTGTGCGCTGGCGAGCCCTCCTCCTGGGCGGTGGGGCCGGTCCTTTCTCTGGATCTTGTAGCCATCGGGGATGGCAATGGCGATGTCGGGGCCAGAGGAGGAGTTGGTCCAGGTTTCCGTGAGGAAGGCGACGTCGGGTGAGAGGGTATCTATCAGGTCCCAGATCTCTACGGCGTGTCGGTGGAGGGAACGCACGTTGAGGAGAATGCACGTTAGGGTTTCGGCGGTGCATGCATCATGTGGGCCTTTGGCGGTTGGGGTGGTTTTGTCGATGGTGAAGGAGATGCGACAGAGTCTGCATGAGAACTGTCCATGGGTGGTGATGGGCGAGGATCTCTCGCAGTCGGTGAGTCTTCCGGGGTTGAGTGAATGGAGTGCCGCTGAGTCGTAACGGCGGGGTCCCGGAGATCCAAGGTTCCTGGCGCTGGCCGCGGTCGGGTCGCGGACGGGTGCAGACGGGCCGCCATTATGTAGGGGAGGGGGGAGGGACGTGAAGCTGGGAGGCGGGAGCGGGGCGGTCTGGGGGAGGGGTCACGGGAGAAAGCGGCAGGAAAACGAGTGGAAGAGGAAAGAAAAAACGGGCACAGCAGTGAGGCACAATAGGCACAATACCATGATAAAACAGCAGTCAGGCACAAAGAAGTAAAATTAAGGGCACAGAGCGGGAAAAAAAACAAGTTTAGACAGCAGTCAGGCACAAAGAGGTAAAATTAAGGGCACAGAGCGGGAAAAAACAAGTTTAACAGCAGTCAGGCACAAGGAAGTAAAATTAGGAGGAACAGAGCGGAAAACACAAGACCAGAAACAGGGTAGATTCGAACCATGCAACGGTGAGGCTGGCAGGTGACGCAGAGCACAGCAGAGCTGCAGGGGAGAGTGCGATCCTGAGACCGAAGTCGAAGGTCTCACTCCCTATATGGATGTGTTAGTGTGTGTGTGAGTAGTTGTATGGGCGAGTGAGTGGCTGTGTGAGTGACTGCACTGGAGAGTGAGTGGGTGTGTGAGTGGCTGTATCAGTGAGTTAGTGGCTGTGTGAGTGGTTGCATTGGTATGTGAGTGTGTGTGTGTGAGTCTCTGAGTAGGTCTGTGAGTGGGTGCATGAGTGCCTAAATGGATCTGTGAGTGGGTGTGTAAGTGTCTGAGTGGATTTGTGAGTGGATGCATGGGTGTCTGAGTGGGTCTGTGAGTGGGTGCATGAGTCTCTGAGTTGTCTGTTAGTGGATGCATGAGTGTGTAAGTAGGTCTGTGAGTGGGTACTTGAGTCTCTGAGTGGGTCTGTGAGTGGGGTGTGAGTGTCAGTGGGTGCATGAGTCTCTAAGTAGGTGTGTGGGGGTGTGTGAGTCTCAGTGTGTGTCTGTGAGAAGGTGCATGAGTGTCTGAGTGGGTCTGTGAGTGGGTGTATAAGTCTCTAAGTTGGTGTGTGAGTGGATGTGGTAGACCTGGTCCTTTTGACAAGTTTATCCCCAAACTATTTGCCTTTTGCCTTCTTTTTTCCTGACCCTGTTTTCGTTGGCTATAGGATTCTGGGCACTTTACCACTGGTGATCAGTGCTAAAGTGCATATGCTCTCTGTATAAATTGTAACAATGATTGGTTATCCATGATTGGCATATTTGATTTGCTGGTAAGGCCCTAGTAAAGTGCATAGTGTGTGCCAGGGCCTTTAAATCAAATGCTACTAGTGCAGCACTGGTTGTGCCACCCACGAGTAGCCCTGTAAATGTATCTCAGCCCTACCACTGTAGTGTCTGCGTGCGCAGTTGTGAACTGCCATGTTGTCCTGGCAGGTGCACCCAATTGCCAGGCCCAAACCTTCCCTTTCCTTACATGTAAGGCACCCTAAGGCAGGCCCAAGGTACCCCCATGGGCAGGGTGCAGTGTATGTGAAAGGTAGGACATGTACTAATGTGTGCGACATGTCCTGATAGCGAAATACTGTGTAATTCCTTTTTCACTGTTGAAAGGCTATCTGTTCCATAGGCTTATCATTGGAGTTGCTCTGTAACATTTTTACATGTGTAACTTGCAATAGGGACAAGATAGGAAAATTAAGTTTAGACTCTCTGAATTTATTAACACACCTTTTGGTGAAGGTGGTTTTAAAATCCTAAGTTTGAAAATGCCACTTTTAGAAAGTGGGCATTTTCTTACTTTACCATTCTGTGTGCCTATGGCTGTTTGTGTATTCAGTGTCTGGTGTGTGAGTGACAGGAGCTGAGATGTGCATTTACTCTGGACAGTCATTGGGGGATAAGGTGTGCCCAGCCTTGCCTGGGTGACTCATCACAGGGCTGAATTGACCTGGTATGCAGTTAGAGTGGTGGGAGGAGTTGTGGTTACACCTGAATAGGCTGTGTCTCCTTTTGCACAATGCTGTCTCCTCCCCCTGTGGCCATGCTGCACCAGTGAGGGCAGAACTGGTTTGGACTGGGTTCAGAGACCCTTTCCACAAAGAGAACAAAGACATTTTGGGGAGTAAGTATTACACCTCAAAACCCCAGGACTTTAGATTACTTCCAGGAACAAGAGGACCCTGCCAAGAAGAAGAGCTGGAGAGCTGTAAGGAGGAGTACTGCCCCTTTGCTGTGTGCTGTGTGGGGTTAGCCTGCAGTTGCTTCTTCTGTCTGTGGAGGAGAAAAAGGACTGACTCTTTTTGAACTGCTGTGGTATCCTGCTTGTGAAGAATCTCCAAGGGCGTATGTGTGCTTGCCTCCTGTTGAAAGTCTCAGGGATATCAGAGACTTAATAGAAAGATCCTTGCTGGATCTTAAGGGAAAGCCTGCCTGGAAGGAAAGCTGCAGACTGTGTAAGAAGCGCCGCCCCTGACGTGAGGGGTGGGTTGGCCTGCAGTTGCTGCTCCTGTCTGGGGCACTAGAAGGACTAGACTGTTCTTTAACAGGTTGGCCAAACAGCGCATGGTGAGCGCTGTGTTCTTCCCCTTATTTTTCAACTAAAATCGTGTAAAGGAGCGCTTTATTCTTGTAAAGCGAGTGGGGAGCGCTTTTTGTTACAAGTCCAGCGCATGGCGAGCGCTCTGACCCCTGCTGGAATCCACTTTGGAGCGCTGGGCTTGAGGGCAATGTAGGCGCTCTGGGCCTGTAAAAGCGTGTGAGGAGTGCATTGTTTACCTGTAGTGCGTGCAGTGCTGCACTTCCCTCGTGAGCTCTGAGCAATGGGAGGGGAGAGCTGAGGGGGAAGAAGGGCTCTCACTCTCGCTGGCGGCTGCGGGGCTAATGAGCCCATCTTGAGGGTGTCGGCTGGCTCGAGTGAAGAGTGCCTCATAGTTGCGGCCGTCCTACCACACCAAAGTCTCCACATAGCACGGTGTCCCCTCCTACCTTGTTGCCGTGGCTACCAGGACACAAGGGGAGGTGCTGACTCACACGCTCGGTGCCTTCGTCAGCCGCTACAGGGTCGGCCCCGCCCCTCCAGCGAGGGAGAGCCGGCAGCAACTGGAAAGGCCACAGCCCGGGGAGGAGCCCTGCAGGCTTGGCATTGGAAACTAGGCCGAGGAGGAAAGGTACGCGGCTCCCACTCTGCCCCCGGTGCTTGAGGAGGGGGCTGAGCTTCACAGAATACGCTGCAGCCGCACCCCACATTCACAGGCGGCTGCACTGGATTCACTTTAAGTAGGCCAGGGACCAAGGAGGTCTCTCCGTCAAATGGAGCCTAATTGTTTTTGCCTTGTTTGGGCCCTTTCTCCTGTGGCACACAGCTTGGGGGCATTTCTTTTGTAAAATCTACCCCCCTTTGCCAGCAGCAGTTGCACTGCGCATTCGCGGGCATCCACACTTCAGATAGGTTAGGCATTCGGGGGTGACCAAGTAAGGTCTCTCCGCCAACGGGGGCATCAGTATTTTGGAGAATTACCCCTATTGCCCCTAAAAGGAGTGCAGGTGGTCCTGCACTCCCCATTCCCTGATGCAGGGGAGTTACAGTCTATATTGCACCTGCAGTGACAAGATAACGAGTGTCACCATCAGGAACTGCTCATTATGCACAGTAATCTTGTTTTGATGATCTAGGTGTTTTATATGCCTATTTATGACATGGGCTACATATATGTCTTTATTGTATTGCCCTATCTGGTGTGTTATGACAAGTGCCTAGTGGCCCAGTGATACATGTAACTGTGGTCTTATGTGTTTTTATTTGCCTTCTTTGTGACAAGCGCCTAGTGGCACAGTGACTTATGTTATGTGGTCTAATGTGCTTTACATGCTATGAAGTGATTTATGACCTAAAGTGTTTTATATATGAATACAAAGGATATTTTTTTATATAGCCTTGTGCGGAGTCTCTTTTTGTGGTGTGCCTAGTGTATCACCGGTGTGTGTGTGTTGCACAAACGCTTTACACATTGCCTCTTGGATAAGCCTGACTACTCTCCCAAGCTACCAAGGGGGTGAGTAGGGGTTTTCTTGGGTGTGTAACTCCCTTACACTGACTAGAGTGGTGGGTTCTGCCTGGCTTAGGTGTATACCCTAGCCAACCAGAAACCCCATTTCTAACAGGATGTCACAGTGTTAGTGTGTCTCTGAGTGAGTTCAATAGTGTCTGAGTTAGTATCCGAATGTGTTTTCATGGGGGCATGGCAAATTCGCAAATATCTCATGTAGGAAAAAAACAGTTTTTTGGTGTCTTCTTCAAATAAGGGTCCCTCAAAGACCCCTATATTCCACCCATGGGGTCAGGGTACCTTTATCCTGCCCCCTTATATAACTTTCAATCTTTATTTTGAGCCCCACGGGACCGTGTCCCATTATATAACATGCTGGACGCAACTTTCTACACAGGCTGCGGCCAGCCACTGACAGTATTTCTGCTGGCACATGAATTTGCGAGACATCACAAATTATTCACGAAGGCTTCGTGTTGCTAGACATTTGCAAATTTGGATTTTCTTTATTATCTCGAAAACTACTGAATGGATTTACATCAAATCACAAAAAGCATGCTTTATGGACCAAGATCAAGTTTTCTGCCAAATTTGGTGCACTTCCGTTCAGCAATTCGGGCTGTAGTCGTAACCCCCCCCCTTTTCTGGACCCCCGCTTGACGGAACACCCTGAAACTTTCTATGGAGAACTAGAACCAGCTGGGAACTTTTTGGGAAAATTTTGTGAAGATTCGTCAAACAGCACCTAAGATATAGGCAAGTCAAAAATTTGCTTTTGCTATGGAAATTAGGTTCTAACTATAAATATATATATATGCAGCTGCAAAACTGTTAATGACTCTGATCCGGCCCACCTGGCTGGCCACCAATGGCAGAACGATTGGAAGCATTTATCCAGGTGAACTGGGGGGAAACGCTGTGGCAGCAGGCATTTGAAAAAGACATTATGTCGAAACGCGTCATGCCAGTGCTTTTATGGAATAAACGACTGACCTGGAATCCCTGTTGTGTCTCTCCGGTTCTTCCTATTGTGAGAATCTTTCTTGGCATATTGTGCGCGCATTGCCCCGGGCGCGCTGGAGGTGACCCGCCTCGCAAAGTGGACAGAGTCATAGGGGCAGCCTTCGGCAACTTTTCTTCAACCCAAGGTATTGGGAGTGCTCTGACCCACCGCAACCTCATCCAGAATCAGAGCCGCTGCAGATTGCAGTCCGTGACTTCATGGAGGAAGCAGGGTCACTGCATCCATGTTTCCAGGTCTGGCTGAATTGGGATCCTTGCGGTTGAGGCGTCTTGGGGGCCCAGGAGATGAGATTGTTCCAGCAGCAGCGTGTACCAGTTAACCTGAACCACGTTCGTAATGCTCATCCAGGACCCAGGAAGGGATAGATGGAGCCGTGAAGGAGACATTCACCCAACATGCCGTGAGAGGTGCATGTTGGGATTGGTAGTTTGCCGACGCAGCTGCAAAACTGTTAATGACTCTGATCCGGCCCACCTGGCTGGCCACCAATGGCAGAACGATTGGAAGCATTTATCCAGGTGAACTGGGGGGAAACGCTGTGGCAGCAGGCATTTGAAAAAGCCATTACGTCGAAACGCGTCATGCCAGTGCTTTTATGGAATAAACGACTCACCTGGAATCCCTGCTGTGTCCCTCCGGTTCTTCCTATTGTGAGAATCTTTCTTGGCATATTGTGCGCGCATTGCCCCGGGCGCGCTGGAGGTGACCCGCCTCGCAAAGTGGACAGAGTCATAAGGGCAGCCTTCGGCAACTTTTCTTCAACCCAAGGTATTGGGAGTGCTCTGACCCACTGCAACCTCATCCAGAATCAGAGCCGCTGCAGATTGCAGTCCGTGACTTCACGGAGTAAGCAGGGTCACTGCATCCATGTTTCCAAGTCTGGCTGAATTGTGATCCTTGCGGTTGAGGCGTCTTGGGGGCCCAGGAGATGAGATTGTTCCAGCAGCAGCGTGTACCAGTTAACCTGAACCACGTTCGTAATGCTCATCCAGGACCCAGGAAGGGATAGATGGAGCCGTGAAGGAGACATTCACCCAACATGCCGTGAGAGTTGCATGTTGGGATTTGTAGTTTGCCGACGCAGCTGCAAAACTGTTAATGACTCTGATCCGGCCCACCTGGCTGGCCACCAATGGCAGAACGATTGGAAGTATTTATCCAGGTGAACTGGGGGGAAACGCTGTGGCAGCAGGCATTTGAAAAAGACATTACGTCGAAACGCGTCATGCCAGTGCTTTTATGGAATAAACGACTCACCTGGAATCCCCGCTGTATCCCTCCGGTTCTTCCTATTGTGAGAATTTTTCTTGGCATATATATATATATATATATATATATATATTCACTGAAAAAACCATAGGTTTCAGACACGTTATAGTTACAAATTAGCATTTAAAAAACCTTTGAAATTCACTGAAAAAACCATAGGTTTTAGGGACAGTTATAGTTACTTGGACATTGCACTCGTACAAAACCCGTGAAATTCCCCCGTTATAGTTAGTTCAGCTAACTATAACTCGCGCCCGCAATGCACTGCTGATGACGTCACATATTACATCACTCATGACATGGTCAGTGACATCACTGATGACATCACTGATGACATCTCAAATGACATCACTGATGACATCATCCAGTGACTGTGTGTTTCTCTAAAGTTTAAATATTTTTAATATATATAGGAAAAGACGTATTGAAGAATGAGTGGGTGTGTAAGTGTCTGTATGGATGATTTAGTAGGTGCGTGACTGACTGTATAAGTGAGTGATTTAACGTATCTTACTGAATGCATGGGTTAGTGACTAAACTGGGTGAATGTCTGTATCCGTCTGTCTGTTGCTGTGTAAGTGGCTGCATGTGTTTGTGAATAGCTACATGAGTGTCTATTTGAGTTATTGAATGCTTGTGTGAGTATCTGTATGGGTGCCTGAGTGTTTGTGTGGGAGGGGTGTGTGCGACTCTGTGCATAGATGTGTGAGTGGGTGATTCACTGGGTGGATGGTTTCAAGAGTGCATCTGTGATAGACTTTATGGGTGGGTAAGTGTGTGTAAGAGTGTGTTAGTGAGTGAATGTATGTCCCAGTGGTACATGTGTGAGTAACTACATATGTGAAAGGCAGTATATATGTGTGTTGGAGTATATAAATAGCTATAAGCGAGAGTGACTGATTGTGATAGTGGCTGTATGGATGAGTGTGTGCTTGTATCAGTGATTGTATAAGAGCGTAAGAATGTGCTAGTATTTGTATGAGTAAGTGAGCTGGTGTGTGTATAACTGTATAGGTGAGTAAATGGTAGTGTGTTTAATTATTTGCATGACTGACTAGGTGTGTGAGTATCTCTATGGATGAGTGGCGTTGTTTGAGTGTCTATATAGGAGTAAGAGTGCATATGATAGTCCTGTACTGAGTGACCGTAAGTATGAGTGACTGTACGGGTGAGTGAGTGGATGTGTGTGTGTAGACCTAAGAATCAGTGAGTGGGTATGTAGTTATTGGTGTTGGAGTGTCTATGGTTTTGCGAATGGCAGTCTGTAATTTAGAGTGGGTGTATCAAAGGTTATATTAGGGTGTGAGGAGGTGCATCAGATTATCACGTGGATGATGTCATCAGTGATGTCATTTGAGATGTCATCAGTGATGTCATCAGTGATGTCACTGACCATGTCATGAGTGATGTAATATGTGACGTCATCAGCAGTGCATTGCGAGGCGCGAGTTATAGTTAGCTGAACTAACTATAACGGGGGAATTTCACGGGTTTTGTACGAGTGCAATGTCCAAGTAACTATAACTGTCCCTAAAACCTATGGTTTTTTCAGTGAATTTCAAAGGTTTTTTAAATGCTAATTTGTAACTATAACGTGTCTGAAACCTATGGTTTTTTCAGTGAATTTCAAAGGTTTTTTAAATGCTAATTTGTAACTATAACGTGTCTGAAACCTATGGTTTTTTCAGTGAATTTCAAAGGTTTTTTAAATGCTAATTTCTAACTATAACGTGCCTGAAACCTACGGTTTTTTCAGTGAATTTCAAAGGTTTTGTAAATGACAATTTTTAAATGTATTAATTGTTATATTAATTTTTTTCATACTGATTTACTACATTTTTAGAAACAATATTTTTTTACATATTTTATTTTTTAAATTACATTGTAATTACATTATACATTACATTACAAAAAATACTTTATCAGAATGAATTACTTTAGTTTAAATACTTTGCAGATAGGCAATAGACTTTTAAGTACAGTAGTTACAGTTGTTGCAATGGGCAACACATTTTCAAACACAATGCAACATTCAGCTCAATGTGAATTTCTAGTTAAATGCAATTAGTTACTTTATGGATTACTTTTGTAACCACAGGACTGGATCCTAGATTCAGTCCTGGTACATCTCCTGTAAACAGTTGAGTAAAAGCGTTTTGGTTACAGTCGTGATTTTTAAGGAATATTATTGCATTTTAAAAGTTGACACTTTGAAACTTTTTCTCATAGAATCACCAATGTTATCCTATGGAAGGAAATTCACTTAGCAGGTAAAAACTGTTATCGTTACTTTTTCTTACTCAGTGTTGGATCCTGGATCCAGCACTGGTGCATCTCCTGTAAACAGTTGAAAGAATGCGTTTAAGTCATACTGTCGATTTTTAAGGAATATTTGTAGTTTGTGAAAATCAACACTTTGAAACTTTTTTGCTGAAAACCAGTCAATGTTAGCCTATGAAGGAAATTCAAGTTACCGGTAAGTACGGTTAAAATTACTTTTGAGGATCAGTACTGGGCTGAAACATGCAGCACTGAGGTCTCTCCTGATAACAGGTGAGTAAATCGGAATTCGTATTTCGGCTGATTTTAGAGGAATATTTTAAAGTTCCAAAATTCCACACTTAGAAGAATTTCCAAGTGAAACCAGTCAATGTTAGCCTATGGAAGGAAATTCAAGTTACTGGTAAGTACGGTTAAAATTACTTTTCAGGACCAGTACTGGGCTGAAAGATGCAGCACTGAGGTCTCTCCTGATAACAGGTGAGTAAATCAGAATTCGGATTTCGGCTGATTTTAGAGGAATATTTGTATGTTTCAAAAATCAACACTTAGAAGAATTTCCAAGTGAAACCAGTCAATGTTAGCCTATGAAGGAAATTCAAGTTACCGGTAAGTACGGTTAAAATTACTTTTCAGGATCAGTACTGGGCTGAAAGATGCAGCACTGAGGTCTCTCCTGATAACAGGTGAGTAAATCGGAATTCGTATTTCGGCTGATTTTAGAGGAATATTTGTATAGTTTCAAAACTCAACACTTAGAAGAATTTCCAAGTGAAACCAGTCAATGTTAGCCTATGAAGGAAATTCAAGTTACCGGTAAGTACGGTTAAAATTACTTTTCAGGATCAGTTACTGGGCTGAAAGATGCAGCACTGAGGTCTCTCCTGATAACAGGTGAGTAAATCGGAATTCCTATTTCGGCTGATTTTAGAGGAATATTTGCACAATGGTGAAGGGAGGGGCGGGGCCTGAGGTGACATCTTTGCAAACGCGCCCCGTGGCGCGTTTTAAGTTGGGGGAATAAGTCCCCTTGAATCCTGAGGGTCCCTAGGGGCCAACTAGACCACCAGGAACCTCCAATATGCGCCAGGGGCTGCGTTGCAGAGACGTGTAGAGAGGCCACACCCCTTTTACACCTCACTGCAACGCAGCTCTGTGGCGCATTCTGGATGTACCTGTTGGGCTAGTTGGCCCCAGGGACCCTCAGGATTGAAGGGGATTTAATTCCCCATCTTAAAACGCGCCACGGGGCCTGTTTGCACACATGTCACCTGAAGCCCCGCCCCCTCCCTTCACCACTGTGCAAACGCGCCCCGTGGCGCGTTTTAAGTTGGGGGATTAAGTCCCCTTGAATCCTGAGGGTCCCCGGAGTCCAACTAGCCCACCATATACCTCCAAAAGCGCCACAGAGCTGCGTTGCAGAGAGGTGTAAAAGGGGCGTGGCCTCTGTACACCTCTCTGCAAGGCAGCCCCTGGCGCATACTGGAGGTACCTGGTGGGCTAGTTGGCCCCAGGGACCCCCAGTATTCAAGGGGAATTCGTCCCTCTCTGCAAACGCGCCAGGGGCGCGTTTGCAGAGTGGTGAAGGAAGGGGCGGGGCCTGCGGGCCCGATCGTTTTTTTTTTTTTTTCTCCCTGAATGGGGGCTGTGTGGCCCCCCTTCCTTTTTTCTTTTTTGGGCCCTGGGGACCCCATCCCCCAGGGCCTTACACCTTTTTTAAAATTACCTTTTAAAAAAAAAAACGGGAAGGGGCCGCGTGGCCCCCTTCCCTGGGCCTGTATTGGCCCCGGGGACCCCATCCCCGGGGCATGGCCTCTATATTTATTTTTTTGAGGGGGGCAGCGTGGCCCCCTCCTCTGGCCATTTTAAGGCCCCGGGGACCCCATCTCCCGGGGCCGGCCTTTCCATTTTTTTATTTTTTTATTTTCCTCTTTTTTGGGGGAGGGGGCCGCGTGGCCCCCTCCCGGGCCACTACTTGCCCCGGGGACCCCATCCCCCGGGGCTGGCCCTCTCCGTTGGGGACTGTGGGGGGTCCCCAATCCCCCCACAGTCCCGCCGGCTCCCCACGTCCCTTGGGAGCCGGCATTGCTGTTCCACATGGGGAGCAGCTGACATGCTGCTCCCCATGTGGAAAAGCAATCGCTTTGGATATTGGAAGAGAGAGCAGGTTTCCTGCTCTCTCTTCCAATATCCAAAGCAGTTTGCTATGGCAGGACGGGAGCCGCGAGGCTCCCGTCCTGCCATAGCAAACTACAGTGTCCCGGGGTAGGCACCCGGGACACTGCAGGAGCCGGCCCTGGGGGGTGGTGGTCCCCAGGGCCATCAAGGGCTTCCAGGAGGGGGCCGCGCGGCCCCCCTCCCATTCAGTACACAGCCCCGGGGAGGTGATGGTCCCCGGGGCTCTGGGGTCCGTAACGGACCCCCATATTAAAATGTTTAGTGCCCCGGGGAGGTGGTGGTCCCGGGCGTGTGGGGGCTGGAGCCCCCACACAGGTTTAATAATGTATTTTAAAAAAGCCCCGGGGAGGTGGTGGTCCCCGGGGCTGCGGGAGGGCTCAGAGCCCTCCCGCACCATTTTTAAAAAGCCCCGGGGGGTGGCGGTCCCCGGGGCTTGGGGGCCCTTTGAGGCCCCCCACACATTAAATTATCCCCCACCATGCCCCCGGGACTTGGGCCACCCGGGGGCCAATAACATCGAGCGCGGGAGACCGCGCTTCGATTTTTTTTCGGCAGGATTCGCGCACCCTGAGCGCATCCTGCTGATTTTTAAAAATTTTTTTTTTTTTTTGCCCAGGGGGTCCTTGTGGGACCCCTGAGCAAACCTAGGGGTCAGGGTGTTTCTACCCTGCCCCCTTTGTGCGCTTTGCGCACTTGTTTCTGTCCCTCGGTTCTACCGAGGGACAAAATGGCTGCCAACATTTCCTGAATCGGAATGTTGACAGCCAGCTGACAGCCAATTAACATGCAGCTCGTGATCGGGAGGGTACGCGGACCCTACTCGTCCCTAGATATCACTAACTTTTTACTTTTCATTTTCTCAGCAACTACTGAACGGATTTACACCATTTAACAAAAAGGGTTCTTTCTGAACCAAGAACTACCTCTTTGCCAAATTTGGTGTAATTCCGTTCAGCAGTTCGGGCTGTAGCCGTGTCTAAAGTTTCCTATGGGAAAATGCATGGGGAAAACGCGTTTTGGGACCCCCTTTTTCTCGGCCCCCGCTTGATGTATCACCCCGAGACTTTCAAGGTAGGAGCGGACCGGAGCGCCCCACGAAGTTTGAAAATTTCGCGAAGATACGTCAACCGGCAAGAGAGTTATTTCAAATAGAATGTCGCGGATTTCCTATGGAAAATAGGTCCTAACTATAACTATCTACTGGCGACCGCCAGTAGATAATATATATATATATATATATATATATATATATATATATATATATATATATATATATATATATATATATATATATTTATATTCACTGAAAAAACCATAGGTTTTAGGGACAGTTATAGTTAGTTGGACATTTCACTCGTACAAAACCATAGAAATTCCCCCGTTATAGTTAGTTCAGCTAACTATAACTCGCGCCCCGCAATGCACTGCTGATGACGTCACATATTACATCACTCATGACATGGTCAGTGACATCACTGATGACATCACTGATGACATCTCAAATGACATCACTGATGACATCATCCAGTGACTGTGTTTCTGTAAAGTTTAAATATTTTTAATATATAGGGAAAGGTGTATTGAAGAATGAGTGGGTGTATAAGTGTGTGGATGAAGGATTTAGTAGGTGCGTGACTGACTCTATAAGTGAGTGATTAAACGTATCTTACTGAATGCAAGGGTTAGTGACTAAACTGGGTGAATGTCCGTAACTGTCTGTCTGTTGCTGTGTAAGTGGCTGCATGGGTTTGTGAATAGCTACATGAGTGTCTATATGAGTTATTGATTGGTTGTCTGAGTATCTGTATGGGTGCCTGAGTGTTTGTGTGGGTGGGGTGTGTGCGACTCTGTGCATAGATGTGTGAGTGGGTGATTCACTGGGTGGATGGTTTCAAGAGTGCATCTGTGATAGGCTGTATGGGTGGGTAACTGTGTGTAAGAGTGTGTTAGTGAGTGAATGTATGTCCCAGTGGTACATGTGTGAGTAACCACATATGTGAAAGGCAGTATATATGTGTGTTGGAGTATATAAATAGCTATAAGCGAGAGTGTGTGATTGTGAGAGTGACTGTATGGATGAGTGTGTGCTTGTATCAGTGATTGTATAAGAGCGTAAGAATGTGCTAGTATTTGTATGAGTAAGTGAGCTGGTGTGTGTATAACTGTATAGGTGAGTAAATGGCAGTGTGTTTAATTATTTGCATGACTGACTAGGTGTGTGAGTACCTCTATGGATGAGTGGCGGTGTTTGAGTGTCTATATAGGAGTATGAGTGCATATGATAGTCCTGTACTGAGTGACCGTAAGTATGAGTGACTGTATGGGTGAGTGAGTGGATGTGTGCGTAGACCTAAGAATCAGTGAGTGGGTATGTAGTTATTGGTGTTGGAGTGTCTATGGTTTTGCGAATGGCAGTCTGTAATTTAGAGTGGGTGTATCAAAGGTTATATTAGGGTGTGAGGAGGTGCATCAGATTATCACGTGGATGATGTCATCAGTGATGTCATCAGTGATGTCATTTGAGCTGTCATCAGTGATGTCATGAGTGATGTCACTGACCATGTCATGAGTGATGTAATATGTGACGTCATCAGCAGTGCATTGTGGGGCGCGAGTTATAGTTAGCAGAACTATCTATAACGGGGAATTTCTATGGTTTTGTACAAGTGAAATGTCCAACTAACTATAACTGTCCCTAAAACCTATGGTTTTTTCAGTGAATTTCAAAGGTTTTTTAAATGCTAATTTCTAACTATAACGTGTCTGAAACCTATGGTTTTTTCAGTGAATTTCAAAGGTTTTTTAAATGCTAATTTCTAACTATAACGTGCCTGAAACCTATGGTTTTTAAGTGAATTTCAAAGGTTTTTAAATGCTAATTTCTAACTATAACGCCCTAAAACCTATGGTTTTTTCAGTGAATTTCAAAGGTTTTGTAAATGACAATTTTTAAATGTATTAATTGTTATATTTATTTTTTTGATACTGATTTACTACATTTTTTTAAACTATTTATTTTTACATATTTTATTTTTTAAATTACATTGTAATTACATTATACATTACATTACAAAATATACTTTCTCAGAATGAATTACTTTAGTTTAAATACTTTGCAAATAGGCAATAGACTTTTAAGTACAGTAGTTACAGTTGTTGCAATGGGCAACACAATTTCAAACACAATGCAACATTGAGCTCAATGTGAATTTCTAGTTAAATGCAATTAGTTACTTTATGGATTACTTTTATAACCACAGGACTGGATCCTAGATTCAGTCCTGGGACATCTCCTGTAAACAGTTGAGTAAAAGCGTTTTGGTTACAGTAGTGATTTTTAAGGAATATTATTGTATTTTAAAAGTTGACACTTAGAAACTTTTTCACATAGAATCACCAATGTTATCCTATGGGAGGAAATTCACTTAGCAGGTAAGTAGTGTTATCGTTACTTTTTCTTACTCAGTGGTGGATCCTCTATCCAGCACTGGTGCATCTCCTGTAAACAGTTGAAAGAATGCGTTTAAGTCATACAGGCGATTTTTAAGGAATATTTGTAGTTTGTGAAAATCGACACTTTGAAACTTTTCTGCTGAAAACCAGACAATGGATTCCAATGGAAGGAAATACAAGTTACTGGTAAGTACGGTTAGAATTACTTTTCAGGGTCAGTGCTGGGCTAAAAGATGCAGCACTGGGTTCTCTCCTGATAACAGGTGAGTAAATCGGAATTCGTAGTTCAGCTGATTTTAGAGGAATATTATAAAGTTCCAAAACTCCACACTTAGAAGAATTTCCAAGTGAAACCAGTCAATGTTAGCCTATGGAAGGAAATTCAAGTTACTGGTAAGTACGGTTAAAATTACTTTTCAGGATCAGTACTGGGCTCAAAGATGCAGCACTGAGGTCTCTCCTGATAACAGGTGAGTAAATCGGAATTCGTAGTTCTGCTGATTTTAGAGGAATATTTGTATGTTTCAAAACTCGACACTTTGAAACTTTTCTGCTGAAAACCAGACAATGGATTCCTATGGAAGGAAATACAAGTTACTGGTAAGTACGGTTAGAATTACTTTTCAGGGTCAATGCTGGGCTAAAAGATGCAGCATTGGGTTCTCTCCTGATAACAGGTGAGTAAATCGGAATTCGTAGTTCGGCTGATTTTAGAGGAATATTTGGACAAGGGTGAAGGGAGGGGCGGGGCCTGAGGTGACATCTGTGCAAACGCGCCCCATGGCGCGATTTAAGTTGGGGGATTAAGTCCCCTTGAATCATGAGGGTCCCTGGGGTCCAACTAGCCCACCCTGTACCTCCAGTATGCGCCAGGGAGCTGCGTTGCAGAGAGGTGTTCAGAGGCCACGCCCCTTTTTGCACCTCTCTGCAACGCAGCTCTGTGGCACTTTCTGGACGTACCTGGTGGGCTAGTTGGCCCCCAGGGACCCTCAGGATTGAAGGGGATTTCATTCCCCATCTTAAAATGCGCCACGGGGCCTGTTTGCACACATGTCACCTGAAGCCCCGCCCCCTCCCTTCACCACTGTGCAAATGCGCCCCGTGGCGCGTTTTAAGTTGGGGAATGAAATCCCCTTCAATCCTGAGGGTCCCTGGAGTCCAACTAGCCCACCATGTACCTCCAAAAAGCGCCACAGAGCTGCGTTGCAGAGAGGTGTAAAAAGGGGCGTGGCCTCTGTACACCTCTCTGCAACGCAGCCCCCTGGCGCATACTGGAGGTTCCTGGTGGGCTAGTTGGCCCCCAGGGACCCCCAGTATTCAAGGGGAATTCGTTCCCCATCTGCAAACGTGCCAGTGGGCGCGTTTGCAGAGTGGTGAAAGAAGGGGGCGTGGCCTCCGGCGCAATGCCAGTGTTTTTTTTGTTGTTTTTTTTTAAAGAAGGGGGGCTGTGTGGCCCCCCTTCTTTTTCTAATTTATTGGTCCTGGGGACCCCATCCCCCAGGGCCTGCCCCCTATTTATTTAAAAAAAAAATAAAAAATTCGGAAGGGGGCCGCGTGGCCCCCCTCCCGAGGCCTTAATCGGCCCCGGGGACCCCATCCCCCAGGGCATGGCCTTTTTTTTTTATTTTTATTGTTTTGGAGGGGGGCTGCGTTGCCCCCCTCCTCAGGCCACTTATGGCCCCGGGGACCCCATCCCCCGGGGCCGGCCTTTGTTTTTTTTAATTTTGGGGAAGGGGGCCGCGTGGCCCCCCTCCCGGGCCACTACTTGCCCCGGGGACCCCATCCCCCGGGGCTGGCCCTCTCCGTTGGGGACTGTGGGGGGGTCCCCAATCCCCCACAGTCCCGCCGGCTCCCCGCGTCCCTTGGGAGCCGGCATTGCTTTTCCACATGGGGAGCTGCTAAGATGCAGCTCCCCATGTGGAAAGCAATTTGCTTTGGATATTGGAAGCGAGAGCAGGTTTCCTGCTCTCGGCCTAATATCCAAAGCAGTTTGCTATGACAGGACGGGAGCCGCGAGGCTCCCGTCCTGTCATAGCAAACTACAGTGTCCCGGGGGTAGGCACCCCGGGACACTGCAGGAGCCGGCCCTGGGGGTGGTGGTCCCCAGGGCCATTACAGGCTCCAGGAGGGGGCCGCGCGGCCCCCTCCCTCCATTGACAAAGCCCCGGGGAGGTGGTGGTCCCCGGGGCTCTGGGGTCCGTAACGGACCCCCACATTTATTTTCTAAGTGCCCCGGGAGGTGGTGGTCCCGGGCGTGTGGGGGCTGGAGCCCCCCACACAATATTAAATTTAAAAAAGAAGCCCCGGGGGGTAGCGGTCCCCGGGGCTGCAGGAGGGCAGGAGAGCCCTCCCGCACCTTTTTTTTAATAAAGCCCCGGGGGGTGGCGGTCCCCGGGGCTTGGGGGGCCTTAGAGGCCCCCCATATAAAGAATAAACCCACCCCCCGCATGCCCCCGGGACTTGGGCCACCCGGGGGCAAATTTGCATCGAAGCGCGGGAGACCGTGCTTCGATTTTTTTTTTTTCCGGCAGGATCCGCGCACCCTGAGCGCATCCTGCCGGTTTTTTAAAAACAAAAAATGCTTTTTTCTGCCCAGGGGGTCCTTGTGGGACCCCCAGAGCAGACCTAGGGGGTCAGGGTGTTTCTACCCTGCCCCCGTTGTGCGTTTTGCGCACTTGTTTCTGTCCCTCGGTTCTACCGAGGGACAAAATGGCTGCCAACACTTCCTGATTTGGAGTGTTGACAGCCAATTAGCATGCAGCTCGTGATCGGGAGGGTGCGCGAATCCGACGCGGCCATAGATATATATGTGATTTTCATTTTGATTTTCACAGGAACTACTGAACGGATTTACACCATTTAACAAAAAGGGTTCTTTCTGAACCAAGAACTACCTCTTTGCCAAATTTGGTGTAATTCCGTTCAGCAGTTCGGGCTGTAGCCATGTCTAAAGTTTCCTATGGGAAAATGAATGGGGAAAACGCGTTTTGGGACCCCCCTTTTTTCTCGGCCCCCGCTTGATGAATCACCCTGAGACTTTCAGGGTAGGAGCGGACCGGAACGGCCACAAAGTTTGAAAATTTTGCGAAGATACGTCAACCGGCAAGAGAGTTATTTCAAATAGAATGTCGCGGATTTCCTATGGATAATAGGTTGTAACTATAACTATCTACTGGCGACCGCCAGTAGATAATATATATATATATATATATATATATATATATATATATTATCTACTGGCGGTCGCCAGTAGATAGTTATAGTTAAAACCTATTATCCATAGGAAATCCGCGACATTCTATTTGAAATAACGTTGGCGCCGGTTGACGAATCTTCGCGAAAGTTTCCAACTTGTTGGGGCGCTCCGGTCCGCTCCTATCCTGAAAGTCTCGGGGTGATACGTCAGCGGGGGCCGAGAAAAAGGGGGTCCCAAAACGCGTTTTCCCATTCATTTTTCCATAGGAACCTTTAGTCGCAGCTACAGCCCGAACTGCTGAACGGAATTACACCAAATTTGGCAAAGAGGTAGCCCTTGGTTCAGTGTCGTGCCTTTGCTTAAATGGTGTAAATCCGTTCAGTAGTTCCTGAGAAAATCAAAGTAAAGTCACATATATATCTGGGCGGAGCCTAACCACACATGTCATCGTGAGATCTGATTGGCTGTCAGCACTTCATCCTGGAATTGCTGGCAGCCATCTTGGGACCAATATAAATGATAGTACCTCATTGAAATGCATTGTAGTGAATAGAAGATTTTGAGGGTCACCAAAAGGAGAACTATAAAGGGTGATAACAGATTTTAGTTACATTAGAATTTATTTGTTGATGGTACCATACTAATTTTAGGGATTGTGGTGTATTCTAAGGTGATTTTACCATGTGAAAAACCTTCTGCTGGGATATCATGAATCATGTTTGAGAGAACACTATTTTCTCATGCTTGTCCCATGGAGGTTTGGAAGGTGCTCCAGAAGCTAAAATGAGAGCATATTTTCTGTAAATTCACATTATCTTTCTCAGTCATGTGAGAATGAAGTCTGACATTCTCAGTAAAACATGTACATCCAACAAGGGCAGAGACTGTCAGTTGATTCCTTTGTGTTCTACTGCAGCTTCCCAGAGTGTTCTAAAGAACAACTAGAGTGCTAACAGCCTTACTTATGACAAAAGTATGGCACACCTGAAGCCATCTTGATTGGAATAAACTGGTAACACTTAAACAATTTAATTTAAAAAGGAACAAAATGATGGGGTTCATTTTGTCATAGAAATTATGGTTAGTGCTGTAGAAAGAAAAATTAGGACATGTTTCAAGTGTGATCTCAAATATCTTCCTGTTATATTTCAACAGGAGCAGCCTGCCAGTTGATGCCTTTGTGTTCTACTGCAGCTTCCCAGAGTGTTCTAAAGAACAACTAGAGTGCTAACAGCCTTACTTATGACAAAAGTATGGCACACCTGAAGCCATCTTGATTGGAATAAACTGGTAACACTTAAAACATTTAATTTAAAAAGGAACAAAATGATGGGGTTCATTTTGTCATAGAAATTATGGTTAGTGCTGTAGAAAGAAAAATTAGGACATATTTCAAGTGTGATCTCAAATATCTTCCTGTTATATTTCAACAGGAGCAGCCTGCCAGTTGATGCCTTTGTGTTCTACTGCAGCTTCCCAGAGTGTTCTAAAGAACAACTAGAGCGCTAACAGCCTTACTTATGACAAAAGTATGGCACACCTGAAGCCATCTTGATTGGAATAAACCGGTAACACTTAAAACATTTAATTTAAAAAGGAACAAAATGAGGGGTTCTTTTTGAAATAGAAATTATGGTTAGTGCTGCAGAAAGAAAAATTAGGGCATGTTTTAAGTGAGATCTCAAATCCTCATCTATTTCATTAGAAAATTCTGACATGCAGACTGAAACAATCACTTTAAATACCAGCAGCAGACTACCAGTTAACTCCCTGGTGAGCAGTAGCTTTACTCCAGTGATCTAATGAGCAACTAGAGTGCTAACATTCTGAATTTATGACAGATGTGAGACACATCTGAATGCCTTCTTGATGGAATCAAAGTAAAAACTGAAAGCATTTCCTACTGAGGAGACTGCAGTAAATGAAGAAATTAGGAAACTTCATAACAAAGAAGTCTTCCAAGATGGCCACCAGTGAAAAAAGAGCCCAAATGTAGCACAAATATTACCCAGATGTAGCCCACATATAGCCCAATGACAAAAGTGTGAAAAACACTTTTTATTTTTAGTTTTTTTGCAGTTTTATGTAGTGCAGACTGGTCAGGTATTGGAGCATTGCATCTTAAAACATGACCCCCCTACACTACAAAAACACCACTGCACTACCTTAAACCCTAAAACACTACCCCCAGCACGACCCCCTACACTACACAAGCACCACTGCACTATCCTAAACCCTAAAACACTACCCCCAGCACGACCCCCTACACTACCCAAACACCACTGCACTAACCTAAATCCTAAAACACTACCAGCAGCACGACCCCTACACTACCCAAACACCACTGCACTACCCTAAAACATGACCCCCTACACTACACAAACACCACTGCACTACCCTAAACCCTAAAACACTACCCCAGCATGACCCCCTACACTACCCAAACACCACTGCACTAACCTAAATCCTAAAACACTACCCCCAGCACGACCCCCTACACTACCCAAACACCACTGCACTACCCTAAAACATGACCCCCTAAACTACACAAACACCACTGCACTACCCTAAACCCTAAAACACTACCCCCAGCACGACCCCCTACACTACACAAGCACCACTGCACTACCCTAAACCCTAAAACACTACCCCCAGCACGACCCCCTACACTGCCCGAACACCACTGCACTGCCCTAAACCCTGAAACACCAGCCCCTGCATGACCCCCTACACTGCCCGAACACCACTGCACTGCCCTAAACCCTGAAACACCACCCCTAGCACGACCCCCTACACTGCCCGAACACCACTGCACTGCCCTAAACCCTGAAACACCACCCCTTCACGACCCCCTACACTGCCCAAACACCACTGCACTGCCCTAAACCCTGAAACACAACCCCCAGCATGACCCCCTACACTGCCCGAACACCACTGCACTGCCCTAAATCCTGAAACACTACCCCCAGCAAGACCCCCTACACTGCCCGAACACCACTGCACTGCCCTAAACCCTGAAACATCACCCCCAGCAAGACCCCCTACACTGCCCAAACACCACTGGCCTAAACCCTGAAACACCACCCCCAGCACGACCCCCTACACTGCCTGAACACCACTGCACTGCCCTAAACCCTGAAACACTACCCCCAGCAGGACCCCCTACACTGCCCGAACACCACTGCTCTGCCCAAAACCCTGAAACACCAGCCCCAGCATGACCCCCTACACTGCCCAAACACCACTGCACTGCCCTAAACCTTGAAACACCAGCCCCTGCACGACCCCCTACACTGCCCGAACACCACTGCACTACCCTAAACCCTGAAACATCACCCCCAGCACGACCCCCTACACTGCCCGAGCACCACTGCACTGCCCTAAACCCTGAAACACCAGCCCCAGCACGACCCCCTACACTGCCCGAACACCACTGCACTGCCCTAAACCCTGAAACACCAGCCCCAGCACGACCGCCTACACTGCCCGAACACCACTGCACTGCCCTAAACCCTGAAACACCAGCCCCAGCACGACCCCCTACACTGCCCGAACACCACTGCACTGCCCTAAACCATGAAACACCAGCCTCAGCACGACCCCCTACACTGCCTGAACACCACTGCACTGCCCTGAACCCTGAAACACCAGCCCCAGCACAACACCCTACACTGCCCGAACACCACTGCACTGCCCTAAACCCTGAAACACCACCCCGTGCATGACCCCCTACACTGCCCGAACACCACTGCACTGCCCTAAACCCTGAAACACCACCCCCAGCGTGACCCCCTACACTGCCCGAACACCACTGCATTGCCCTAAACCCTGAAACACCACCCCCTGCACAACCCCCTACACGGCTCGAACACTACTGCACTGCCCTAAACCCAGAAACACCATCCCCAGCACGACCCCCTATACTGCACGAACTCCACTGCACTGCCCTAAACCCTGAAACACTACCCCCAGCAAGACCCCCTACACTGCTCGAATACCACTGCACTGCCCTAAACTCTGAAACATCACCCCCAGCAAGACCCCCTACACTGCCCGAACACCACTGCCCTAAACCCTGAAACACCACCCCCAGCAAGACCCCCTACACTGCCCGAACACCACTGCACTGCCCTAAACCCTGAAACACCAGCCCCAGCACGACCCCCTACACTGCCCGAACACAACTGCACTGCCCTAAACCCTGAAACACCACCCCCTGCACGACCCCCTACACTGCCCGAACACCACTGTGCTGCCCTAAACCCTGAAACCCCACCCCCAGCATGACCCCCTACACTGCCAGAACACCACTGCACTGCCCTAAACCCTGAAACACCACCCCTGCACGACCCCCTACACTGCCCGAACACTACTGCACTGCCCTAAACCCTGAAACACCACCCCCAGCACGACCCCCTACACTGCACAAACACCACTGCACCGCCCTAAACCCTGAAACACTACCCCCAGCAAGACCCCCTACACTGCCCGAACACCACTGCACTGCCCTAAACCCTGAAACATCACCCCCAGCAAGACCCCCTACACTGCCCGAACACCACTGCCCTAAACCCTGAAACACCACCCCCAGCAAGACCCCCTACACTGCCCGAACACCACTGCACTGCCCTAAACCCTGAAACACCACCCCCAGCAAGACCCCCTACACTGCCCGAACACCACTGCACTGCCCTTAACACTGAAACACCACCCCCAGCACGACCCCCTACACTGCCCGAACACCACTGCTCTGCCCAAAACCCTGAAACACCAGCCCCAGCACGACCCCCTACACTGCCCGAACACCACTGCACTGCCCTAAACCCTGGAACACCAGCCCCAGCACGACCCCCTACACTGCCCGAACACCACTGCACTGCCCTAAACCCTGAAACACCACCCCGAGCACGACCCCCTACACTAGCCGAACACCACTGCACTGCCCTAAACCCTGAAACACCAGCCCCAGCACAACCCCGTACACTGCCCGCACACCACTGCACTGCCCTAAACCCTGAAACACCAGCCCCAACACAACCCCGTATACTGCCCGAACACCACTGCACTGCCCTAAACCCTGAAACACCAGCCCCAGCACGACCGCCTACACTGCCCGAAAACTACTGCACTGCCCTAAACCCTGAAACACCACCCCCAGCAAGACTACCTACACTGGCCGAACACCACTGCACTGCCCTAAACCCTGAAACACCACCCCCTGCACGTCCCCTACACTGCCCAAACACTACTGCACTGCCCTAAACCCTGAAACACCACCCCTCAGCACGACACCCTACACTGCCCGAACACCACTGCACTAAACCCTGAAACACCACCCCCTGCACGACCCCCTACACTGCCGGAACACTACTGCACTGCCCTAAACCCTGAAACACCACCCCCAGCACGACCCCCTACACTGCCCTAACACCACTGCACTGCCCTAAACCCTGAAACATCACCCCCAGCACAACCCCCTACACTGCCTGAGCATCATTGCTCTGCCCTAAACCCTGAAACACTAGCCCCAGCACGACCCCCTACACTGCCCTAAACCCTGAAACACCAGCCCCAGCACCACCCCCTACACTTCCCGAACACCACTGCACTGCCCTAAACCCTGAAACACCACCCCCTGCACCACCCCCTACACTGCCCGAACACCACTGCACTGCCCTAAACCCTGAAACACCACCCCTGCACCGCCCCCTACACTGCCCGAACACCACTGCACTGCCCTAAACCCTGAAACACCACCCCCAGCATGACCCCCTTTACTGCTTGAACACCACTGCACTGCCCCAAACCCTGAAACACCACCCCCAGCATGACCCCCTACACTGCCCGAACACCACTGCCCTAAATCCTGAAACACAACCCCTGCACGACCCCCTACACTGCCCGAACACCACTGCACTGCCCTAAACCCTGAAACACCACCCCCTGCACGACCCCCTACACTGCCCGAACACCACTGCACTGCCCTAAACCCTGAAACACCACCCCCAGCACGACCCCCTACACTGCCCGAACACCACTGCACTGCCCTAAACCCTAAAAACCACCCCCAGCACGACCCCTACACTGCCCGAACACCACTGCACTGCCCTAAACCCTAGAACACTACCCCCAGCATGACCCCCTACACTACCCGAACACCACTGCACTACCCTAAACCCTAAAATACTCGCCCCAGCACAACCCCCTACACTACCCGAACACCACTGCACTGCCCTAAACCCTAAAACACTCCCCCAGCACGACCCCCTACACTACCTGAACACCACTGCACTGCCCTAAACCCTAAAACACTCCCCCAGCACGACCCCCTACACTACCTAAACACCACTGCACTGTCCTAAACCCTAAAACACTACCCCCGCATGACCCCTACACTACCCAAATACCAATGCACTACCCTAATCCCTAAAACACTACCCCCTGCACAACCCCCTACACTACCAAAGACCACTGCACTACCCTAAACTCTAAAACAATACCCCCCGCACGACTCCCTACACTACCCAAAGACCACTGCACTACCCTAAACCCTAAAACACGACCTCCTACACTACACAAACACCACTCCACTACCCTAAACCCTAAAAAATTACCCCCAGCACGAACCCCTACACTACCCAAACACCACTGCACTACCCTAAACCCTAAAACCCTAAAACACTAACCCCAGCACGACCCCCTACACTACCCAAACACCACTGTACTACCCTAAACCCTAAAACACTCCCCCCCAGCACGACTCCCTACAACTACCCAAACACCACTGCACTACCCTAAACCCTAAATCTACCCCCAGCATGACCCCCTACACTACACAAACACCACTGCACTACCCTAAACCCTAAAACACTACCCCCAGCACAACCCTCTTCACTACCTAAACACAACTGCACAATTTGTTACAGGCGTTGCAACGCAGGCCTGTAGTGCTTACTGGAAGTACCTGGTGGGCTAGTTGGGCCCCAGGGACTCTCAGGATTCAAGGTGACCTAATCCCCCAACTTAAAACGCGCCACGGGGCGCGTTTGCACAGTGGTGAAGGGAGGGGCGGGGCCTCAGGTGACATGTGCGCAAACACGCCCTGTGGTGCGTTTTAAGTTGGGGAGTTAATTCCCTTTGAATCCTGGGGGCCAACTAGCCCACCAGGTACCTTCAGTAAGCACAACAGAGTTGCGTTGCAGAGAGGTGAAAAAGGTGCGTGGCCTCGGAACGCCTCTCTGCAACTCAGCTCTGTGGTCCTAACTGTAGGTACCTGGGGGGCTAGTTGGGCCCCAGGGACCCTCAGGATTCAAGGGGACTTAATCCCGCAACTTAAAACGCGCCACGGGGCGCGTTTGCACACATGTCACCTCAGGCCCCCTCCCTTCACCACTGTGCAAACGCGCACTGGCTCTGGTTAGTCAGAGTCAGTTACCACCAGTACCCGTCTGAAAAAGTTGTGGGCACAGGATGATTTTGCAACAAGGCCTCTTTCTGCTCCTCTGTTGGTTCTTTCTGCACATCTTTTGCTTCTTTCTGTGCGTTTTTTCTTCTTTCTTCACATGTCCTACCTCTGTTGGCATAGTTAGAAACTAGCATTTAAAAAACCTTTGAAATTCACTTAAAAATCATAGGTTTCAGGCACGTTATAGTTAGAAATTAGCATTTAAAAAACCTTTGAAATTCACTGAAAAAACCATAGGTTTCAGGCACGTTATAGTTAGAAATTACCTTTTAAAAAACCTTTGAAATTCACTGAAAAAACCATAGGTTTCAGGCACGTTATAGTTAGAAATTAGCATTTAAAAAACCTTTGAAATTCACTGAAAAAACCATAGGTTTCAGACAAGTTATAGTTAGAAATTAGCATTTAAAAAACCTTTGAAATTCACTGAAAAAACCATAGGTTTTAGGGACAGTTATAGGTAGTTGGACATTGCACTCGTACAAAACCCGTGAAATTCCCCTGTTATAGTTAGTTCAGCTAACTATAACTCGCGCCCCGCAATGCACTGCTGATGACGTCACATATTACATCACTCATGACATGGTCAGTGACATCACTGATGACATCACTGATGACATCTCAAATGACATCACTGATGACATCATCCATGTGATAATTTCATGCATCTTCTCACACCCTAATATAACTTTGGTACACCCACTCTAAATTACAGACTGCCATTCTCAAAACCATAGACTCTCCAACACCAAAAACTACATACCCACTCACTGATTCTTAGGTCTACACACACATCCATTCACTCACCTGTACAGTCACTCATACTTACAGTCACTCAGTACAGGACTATCATATGCACTCATACACCTATATAAATACTCACACACCGCCACTCATCCATAGAGGTACTCACACACCTAGTCAGTCATGCAAAAAATTAATCACACACCCATTTACTCACCTATACAGTTATACACACACCAGCTCACTTACTCATACAAATACTAGCACATTCTTACGCTCTTATACAATAACTGATACAAGCACACACGCATCCATACAGCCACTCTCACAATAACACACTCTCACTTATAGCCATTTAAATACTCTAACACACATATATACTGCCTTTTACATATGTAGTTACTCGCACATGTACCACTGAGATATACATTCACTCACTAACACACCCATACACACACTCACCCACCCAAGCAGTCCATCACAGATGCACTCTTGAAATCATGCACACAGTGAATCACCCACTCACACATCTATGTATAGAGTCACACACACCCCACCCACACAAACACTCAGGCAGCCATACAGATACTCAGAGAACCAATCAATAACCCATATAGACACTCATGTAGCTATTCGCAAATCCATGCATCCACTTACACACCAACAAACAGACGGATACAGACATTCACACAGTTTAGTCACTAACCCATGCATTCAGTAAGATACGTTTAATCACTCACTTGTAGAGTCAGTCACTCACGTACTAAATCATCCATTCAGACACTTATACACCCACTCATTCTTCAATACGCCTTTCCCTATATATATTAAACATATTTAAACTTTACAGAAACACACAGTCACTGGATGATGTCATCAGTGATGTCATTTGAGATGTCATCAGTGATGTCATCAGTGATGTCACTGACCATGTCATGAGTGATGTAATATGTGACGTCATCAGCAGTGCATTGCGGGCGCGAGTTATAGTTAGCTGAACTAACTATAACAGGGGAATTTCACGGGTTTTGTACGAGTGCAATGTCCAACTTCCTATAACTGTCCCTAAAACCTATGGTTTTTTCAGTGAATATATATATATATAAATTTAGGTGTGCGTATGTGGTAAATCAGTACTTACCTACATGCACTTTACCTTCATGATATTAGGGTAGTAAATACTCTGGCTGTGATATTTTTGAGGACACTATTTAAAAAACAATAGCCTGGTAGAATACTGTAGGACAGTGGTTCTTAACCTTTTGACTTCTGGGGACTCACACTTAATCATTACTGGAACCCGGGGACCTCCACTGAATCATTATTGGAATCCAGGGACCCCACACTGAGTCATTACTCGAAGCCGGGGACCCTGGCCTAAGCATTGCCGATGATTTGAACCACAAAACAATACACAAAAAGTACAGCAAAAGTATTCATCAACCAATACACAATTGATGACACACGTTATTTAATTTGCAAACCCGTATAAATAAATAAAAAAATAATCAAACTTTTAATTTTAATAACAGGTTAGAGCTTCTCTAAATTAAATTGAAGCCACTCATCGTCCATACTATATTCTGTTTGTTGCTACTCCACTGCTCCCTTGAATCAAACTGAGGATACTAATTTATTTTTTAGTCTCCAATTTCAAATTCCTTCACATTTACAGTATGTTTTAAAATTTTCAATTGTACATTTAGCTTCTTTATTTATATACACGTTACTAATCTATTAGTATTATTTAATTTTCTAAGTAGTCACGGACCTCCTGTAGAGGGTTCACGGACCACCAGGAGTCCCAGGACCAGAGGTTGGGAACCACTGCTGTAGGAGGAATACTATCAAAAACCTATTCATTTATACTGAATAATTAAGTGAGATAGCCACTTTAGGTCATTGTTTAGCCCCTCTTTGTAACTTATTTTCTTAGTTTCTCCAGTGGTCCTGGCACATCCCAATTCCATTAAGTCACTTCTCAGACTCAAGTTCCTTCACAGACTCTACTTTTCAAGCATTTGAGTTTTCTACTATCATTTGTATTTTTACACATATAGTACCATTCATCTAGAGCTTGTGATTAGCAAGTTTAAGAAGAAACTTGAGTGAGTTGCATCCTCTGTTGAGTTTGAGTACTTTGGCTAGATGGAAGGCTAAATCTAGGGAAAGCGAGCGCCCTAGAAAAATGTGATCAAATCCAGTAAACAAATGACTTATTAAAATTGATGTATTATACAAAAGAACAAGTTTAGGGAATGAGAAACTACAGGTTCATGGGCCTCTGCACCGAAGGACCATGCAGGAGCAGCAGCTTCTGCAGCTTCTTCAAGCTTCAATACAAATTAGAAGGCAATTAGCCACAGTATGGTCAACTAGCTCATACAAATGTGAGTCATTATAGTTGGATACCCAATGTTGACATCACTCCAGCACCCAAGGAAGCAATGTGATGCTATGTAAGGTTTGGCAGGTTGTTTGAGTTGCATCAGTCCTTGCTGTTGGAGAACAACTTAGCAATAGTGCAATGGCATTGCTGAAGTTCCCACAAAATCAGAACATTGGGTCCATGGGTTGTGATGGAAAGTTGTCCTCCCAAGCCTCCTTGACTCTCCAAGCAGTGTATGCAAGAAATTAATGCCTAGCTCAAAGGAAATTGTGCTAAGGTTGAGTCCAGGTGTATACAACAATAACCACTGGTTCTATAAAAATTTGAGAATGGAGCCAGAGTTGTTAAAAAAAGTATAGAACTTTACTAATATCTCAAATATATATATATGAATGCAGAACTAACCAAAATATGTAAAACACATACATATTTAATTAAGCACAAAATAACTCTGTCACAGCCATTGAGTCCCATGTGTACACACCATTCAAAAGGGTCATGATCACTCTTTAATTGAAAAAGCTGAACAGTTTGCAAAATGTAGAGACCATGGAGGATTTTAATCTCAAGGCAAAAGCACTGCAACTCTTTAAATAATCTGCGGTCACTAATCGAGTGCAAACGTTCGGAAACTACTATATACATGTAATACAAAAAACGTAACCTGTGATGAGGGAGCATTATTCTACTGTGGTTGACTCAACAATTTCTATGCTCACTGACAAGAGTTATGGTACTGGAAAAGTAAATTCATCTTTCAGTTTAGGGTTAGGTTTGTGTTACCCCTGGAAAGTGGATATCTAGTGACCTGGGGATCCTGGAGATTAAGGGTTAACAGCATCTTAAAGGAGGGTGATGCTGGATCTATGTACTGAAACTCCTTATCTGACTCACTGGAGCAATAATTATGTGCGTCCAGTGGCACAAAGCCATTCACTAGGGCCATACAAGACTTTTTCAACTCATGTGGCTCCAAATAGCATCAGACCAACATGGTGCCAGAATTCTGCTTTATAAGTCACGGTCAGGAGACCTCAACTGTGGCTCAGGATCAGTTCTTCTTGCACCCAGGTCCTGTTAGGCTGATGATTAGCCCATGCTTAGTACACGTCAGTGAAAGTTCATGAAAGAAAAACTTAGGGGTCCCACAAAAAGGATCAACTAAGTAAATGCAAATATTGGTTTAGGGAGGGGATGTTCAATTACGGCACAATCATCACTCAGTTCAAGTGCATGTGTACATCTTTCTTGGGCAGCCACCCTCTGGATATTCTTTAGGGAGAGAAAGGGTTTCTTGGCATGTTGTGGGCTATTGAACTACTATAGCTGGGTGGGGGCTCACGTGCACAAGAGCGGCAACAATTGCAGAGCAAGTCTGTGGAGATTCAGCAGTGCATTAGTCTTAGCACTACATTTAGAGCCACTGAAATTATTCTTCAATAGAAAGATAAATTATGTGGCAGAGTTGACCAAATCTAGTGATAAGGAAAGGTAATTAGTAAAGCACATACTGTGGTAGTATTATTTCAGTATTCAATTATTTAACACATCGCAATACTACTTGGGCAAAAGATTCACCTTATTAGAGTACCAGTTTAAAACCTGAAAACAAGAATAAAAAATGGAAAGAAGATCAAAATGCTGTCGCAGAGGATCTGTGTTAGATCTGGCATCTCTTAGCATGGTTTCCCCTGAATTTATGCTTTCTGACCTCCTTTTTTGACTGTGTTGAACTTTGTTTTTGCTGGCTTTAGAACAATGTGCACTTTTTCACTGCTGACCAGTGCCAAAGTACATGTGCCCTGTGTCTAAAATATAATGGCATTTGGTTTGTCCCTAATTGGCATCTTTGCTTTACAGATAAGTCCTTAGTACAGTGCACTACATGTCTCCAGTGCCTATAAATCAAATGCTACTAGTGGGCCTGTAGCACTGATTGTGCCACCCACAGGAGTAGCCTTCCAATCTGTCGCAGGCCTGCCACTGCAGGGCCCGTGTGTGCAGTTTTAAACTGCCATTTCAACCTGACAAGATGACCTACTTGTCAGGCCTATACCTTCCTTTTTATTACACGTCAGTCACCCCTAGAGTAGGCCCTAGCCAGCCCCAAGGGCAGATGGCAGTGTATTTAAAAAGTAGGACATGGACTTTTTTTGTAAGTTTTACATGTCCTAGTAGTGAAATACTCTTAAATTCATTTTTCACTACCACAAGGCAAATCGCTCCCATAGGATAACATTGTAGCTGCCTTGTAACATTTTACAAGTGTAACTTCCAATTGGGAAGAAGTAGGAAAGGTAAGTTTGGCGTCTCTGGGCTCACAATTTACAAACACATCTTTTAGTGAAGTTGGTTTTAAATTGCAAGTCTGAAAATGCCACTTTTAGAAATTTTGCATTTTCTTACCTTAACCATTCTGTGACTTCTGCCTGTCTCTGGGATACACGGGTGGGTTGGATGATGGCTGGGCTTTGTGCTTTCCCTCTAGACAGTCACATATTAAGGAAGCTGAAGTATACCACTCACATCCCGATGGCCCATCACCAGGCTGATGGGCCTTCCTGAGCACGTGTGAGATAAAGGAGCTGACACTTGCACCTGAATAGGACTCTTCATGTCTCCACACAAAGGGCTGCATACCCCCCTGCGGTGAGTCTGGATCCAGGACAGGAAAAGGTGGGGTATTGTGCACTACAAAGACCTTTCTTAGAAGTCTCCCCACTTCAAATGCTAAAATGGGTATAAGTACTGGATCTCTGACACCATATACTGAGAACACTTCGCGAACTGGGAACATTCTACTAGGGAGAAGAGCTGTTGTGCTGGCAGGAGGGACTGCCACTCTGCTTCTTGCTTTGCTGTGTTGGTCTGCTGTTTCCTGCCTGTGAGTGAGAGGACTGGACTTGACAGTCTACATCCTGCATTTCTAAAGCTTCTCCAAGGCCTTGTTGGGGCTTGCCTCCTGTTTCTGAAGTTTCAGGGATATCAAATACTTCACCTGCATCTTGCTACTAGCACCTGGGCTTCTCTGCTGTGAGTCCTGCTCTGCCAAGTGGTGCCAAAGCCAGTCCTGGGCCCTTGGAAGTGAGTGATTGGTGCTCCAACCCAAGAAACTAATGAATCAAGACTAAAGTGCTGATTGGAACCGGTGCATTTCTCTGCAATATCGACGCATTGTCACTGCCTGAACCGAAGCCGTGGACACTGCTCCCCGACTGCATGTCCAACAATCGCGACTTACAGTGCAGCCCTGACTTGCTGACGCAGCACCTCCGCATCACTGCTGCTGCAGGAGTCTCAGACACCGCATCGCCGACATCTACAACTCCCGTCCTCGAACTCCGACACATCCCTGGTCCGGAGCGGCTTCACAACAATGCATTGCTTGTGTGCTGCACGCATCGCCTACAGCCCAGTGGTTGGACTTCAATGCAAGGGCTCCACACACAGCAATCTTGACATCAACGCATCAATGATGTTGCCCGACTTTGGAAACAACACATCACCTTCAATAGCAACGCATCCCTTCCTTTGCTCAATGCACCATCAACGCATAGTCCCGAGCTTCGACGCATCCAAGGAACTGTCAGCTGGTTTGCATGAATATTGTATCCGGACCGCACTCCATCACAGTCGGTTGGAACTTTTGAATTTGCCCTGGTCAAGCACGCCCAGATAGCCCCATTTGGAGCTATAGGGTTCTAATCGCCCCATTTTTATTCAATCTTGGAAAATGCATAACTTGAGTTGTGTATGTTGGGTGTTTATCGTTTTGGCCTTGTTTTATTCAGATAAATATTGGCTATTTTTCTGAACTCGTGTGGTGTACTTCTTTTGTGTTTTCACTGTGGCACTGTGGCACTGTGTGTGTGTGTGCATGTGTGTGCGCACAAACACTTTACACATTACCTCTTTAGTTTAGTCTGACTCCTCCTAGAGGGTGAGCACATGCACACTTTTAGTCTGAACTACACTTACCCTGACTAGGATTGCGGTTCTTGCTTGGACAGGGTGCTGACCTCTGCCAACCAGAAACACAATTTCTAACAGTCTGCCACTGTGCAGGAACATGAGATGAACATTTTTAAGTAACTTTTAATCCATTTGAGCAAGAAACTATTTTTGGGTGAAATTTGCAAATTATGCATTATCTGTTGCTTTATGGGTGTGGTAACTCTATAATTATAAAAACTGCCATAGACACAGCATTTCATTTCCAGCAACGCTGCCTATTTGTAAGGACATGGACGGTATGTCAAGAAGAACTACAGAAAGGTCCACATAGGCCTCAGGTCAGATCTTTCCTTAGTAGAGTAGAGCTTCACCATATATTCCCAGTCCTTTGCAGCTGGGTAGCAGCAAACCTAAAATCAGTGCAAGGGCATCTGAAGAGTATGATCTCTCAACTAGAAAGGCTTTGATAAAACTCCCCTCTTCAAAAGGGCAAATCTTTCACTGCTCCGAGAAGCTCTGGAGGACTGATGCCTAAAGGACACCACGAAAGTCCAATTTCCAGGGGACTGCTCTGAAACCTTGTACAGTTCTCTGTAACAGGACACAGATAAAGGAGATCGGAGAGGTAGGAGAAGTGGGGGAGACTGTCTATGGGTAGCATAGCCTCCTAATCATCGTTAAAATAGAAGATGATGTTTGCTATCAGCGAAGGGTAATTATAAAAACATGTCCGCCAAAGGGTATTGTGTCCAATGTTCCATTCACACTACTTACAATGTTTGGGATTATTATGGCAGTATGTATGGATCGATAGAGTGCTTGTGACCATCCCAGTTCCTTAAAAACATGACCTGATGTGTTTGCCTATGGAAAATGTATTTAATTTTTATGAGGAGGCGAGTTGGTGTCATTCTTATGTCCAGTTACTGCACCCCAAAAACAACTATTTACTGCTACCAGCCAGAACTGGGTTAAAGTACTGCAAGGGACCTAGGTTTTGGAATTATTACATGGAGAGACCAAATGTGGGTCTTCGTATCTTAGGACACAACAAATGTTTCCCTCAGGATGACGAAAACTACAGTTTGGGGCATCTCTTCAGATTAAGCACCTCTTCTTCTGTGCTAAAATGTAAAATGCAATTGAAACACCAGGACTGTATGTGCAGAATACCACAGACTTTCGTCCTTGCAACGTATCAACTCTGTGAGACCCACATTTGCTCCGATGAGTGGATTTGCACATTTTCTTTCTCTGAGGGGCAGTTTGTAAAGGGGACAAGTGCTGTGGTCCTTCTTTTCGCATGCTAGTGACAGCGATCCCTCATAACAATGTGTGAATTTCGGCAGGTACAATAGATCTTCTGCTAATATGACCCCTTCATGAACTCAGAGCCTTCTCCTTCTGGAGTCTTGGGTATCATTTTGTAACTTTACAGGTAATCTTGCAAAAATGCTGTTTCTCCACATATTTATTGAAGCGGAAAGGCGTCTTAGTTTAATAACAAGGGCTCCCTGATCCAATGGAACAGCAGTCACAACCAAGCCTATGTTTCACGGACAAAAACTGCTAAGTACACCAACATA
This sequence comes from Calotriton arnoldi, assembly GCA_963921515.1. NCBI lineage: Eukaryota > Metazoa > Chordata > Amphibia > Caudata > Salamandridae > Calotriton > Calotriton arnoldi. The sequence continues at coordinate 240,526 of CAWUFW010006728.1, read as the reverse complement.
TTTAAGGCGAAGTGACACATTTAAAAAAAATGCACCATGCTGCTGATTATCATATCTCAAGTCTATTGTTCAAAAACACAGTGGCACTGGGGAAAAAAGAAGCATTTTTGGATAACTTTCTGTGCTACTCACTGTAACACTTGTGAATAGCTGCTGCACCTAAAACAACCCTTTACGGTAACAAATTAGCCTTGGGACTTTTCATCTAGTTCAGCCGGTTGAAGCACCTGCAGGAAAATATTTTTAGACCAATGGTCACCAACTGGCTAATCATATGTAAATGGACTTTCTCAGCTTTTCATGCTTTCAAGGTGGAAAGAGCCAACAAATCTCTCGCTCTCTCTTTCTCCCTCACACTCTGTCAGGAATCAGCAGGGGTTCTGAAATTCTATAAAGATTACAATAATGGCAGTAAGATAATTTCCTTCAAGGATGTGGCATACTGGTCAAGAGCAGTTGGGACACCATGAATAGCTAGACAACCAGGGTCAAGGGCGGGACATCTGGGTCACAAAAAAACACAGCTGTAGTATTTAATCTTCCGGAAGATGCCTGGCTACTTCATGTTGTATTGGCTCTTCACTGCAGCTAGTTCATCTGCTGTTCCCGCCCCTTACCTTTCTTGCTTTCACCATTTTCTTTTCCCTTGATCAATATGTCTGTTTACGTTAACTCAGCTTTTTAGATTCTGCTTGGTTTTGGCTTTCCTCCTCTCCGGTTCTTTGACCTTTTGCCTGCTTACCCTGACCCTGCTCTTCAGATTCTGTTTTGCTATATTGTTTTATTGACATGTAACCTGTACCCGTCTCTGACCCTTATTTCCATGCTATACTGGCCCTGCTCTTTGGATTCTGCTTTGGATATGTTGTCTGGCTGTGTTTCTCCTACTCCCTTTTCCTATTCAAATGTATCCCGACTGCTTGCCTGAGTTTGGAGTTTACCTGCTCCACTTACTCCTGGCTTAGGTAAAGTGTGACCTGTCTTTCAGAAGCTGGAGGGAACACAAGTTATCACATGTTTGTTTGGAACATCATGTATTTCTGACTCTCGCTTAAACACCGTATGTACCCTTTTCAACTAGTAAGACATATTACCGCCTAAGAGTCTTCATGAATACCCGCACTGTGACCAGAGACGCAACACTAGAGAGAGTTGGCCATGCTGTGTCTCTCTCTCTCTCTCTCTCTCTCTCCCCCTCTCTCTCCCTCTCTCTCTCTCGGACTCTCTCTCTCTCTCTCTCTCTCTCTCTCTCTTTCCATTCCCTTCCCACTCCAGTGTTCGACCCTGTCTGGTGCAGTCTAGTTAGTATAGAAAGGGACACACTCTTGAGACTGAGGCGGATTGGCATCAGAACTAGTTGAGTAGCACTCTGGCTGGAGTTTATAAGTCTTTGTTCTTTGCAGTACCATCAAATCCCCTTTGGGGTGCATTTGCTGTAAAATAATGTAATATCATAACAATACTTGCACAGGTTTCTTGTGATGTTAAGATTCAGCATCAAGTGTCTATGATCAAAAGTATTGCATTGCCTCGGCCTGACTCTGCAAGACCATTTGGCTTTTCAAACATGGCATATTCATAACACGCTATCCCAAGAAGGAAGCTAGGACCAAAACCTTGTGGTTTGATCACAACAGCTCAATAGCTGCCTCCAGATTACATAATGCCTTACGAGTAACCCCGAGGAATGAGGGCTGTGTACGTTCCCTGCGGGCAAGTTATAAGAGAGCCAGAGAGAAAAGAGTAAGAGAACTAAATGCCAAGGTGTGGGAAAATCTGAGATTGGCCCTCCTCAGAAAGGACTTGTATGAGTTCTGGAGAGTGATGAAGGCCCCCATTTAAAGCAGGAGGGGGCTCCAACCCTAGATTCACACATTGATGAAGAAGGTTGGGTATTCCACTTCCAGAATATATTTAAAAGCCATGTTGTAAATAGGAACTCTGGTCCATGTACAGAGGCTCAATGAGCATCAGATCTAATTTCCCAGGTTGATGAAATCGATTTAGCTTTGGCCCAGACCACCCTATATTTATATTTATATTTATTCATTTGTAGAGCGCATGGTTACACTGCCCGGTGTGTCCCCGCGCTGAGACATAGCTAGTGAAACTACTGCTGCCCACTGCAAGACCCGTCGAGCTGTATTTTACACAGTTTTTGCGAACAGCCAAGTCTTCAGTTGTCTGCGAAAGATACTTTTGCTTGGTTCAGTTCCTATGTCAATTGGCATAGTGTTCCATATTTTTGCTGCTAGGTACCTGAAGGAGCGAGCCCCCATTCGTGCTCTGAATATTCTTGGAACTGTCACCAGTGCCTTCCCCAAGGATCTTAGGCTGCGCCCTGGGGTGTGTTTAGTCAGTAGTGGTTGAAGGTATCTAGGACCCTTATTTGATAGGATGCGGTGACAATGGCACATTGCCTTGAACACGACTCTCTTTCCCACTGGCAACCAGTGAAGGGTTGTCAGGGCTTTCTTCGTGTTAGCGCTCCTTGGAAGGCTGAGAACCAAGCGTGCCGCCGCATTTTGTACCCTCTGCAGTTTGGATAGGCCTTTTTTGGACGCGCCGAGGTATAATACATTCCCATAGTCCAGTTGGGAAGTAATTACTGCGTGTACTATGGTCTTTCTGGCATTAGATGGTAGCAAGTCAATGACTTTCCTCAAGGTTTTCATAGCCCCATAGCATTTCCCAGCTACCTTCCGAATCTGATTGTCAAATGTCAGTTTGGCATCGAACCAGATTCCGAGGTTTTTCACCTCTGTTTTCGGGGTGGGGACTTGTCCCAGTGATTCTGGCCACCATGCGGATGACCATATTGTTGGCGTCTTGCCTACCACCATCACCTCCGTCTTATTCCCATTTAGCTTGAGGCAGTGGTTTGACATCCAGTCCGCCACCTCTTCTAAGCATTTGGAGAAGCGGATAGCTGCCTGATCCTTGTCTTGGGACAGCATTACAATTAGCTGCGTGTCATCCGCATATGACACTATCGACACCTTATGCTTCTCCACACATTCTGCCAGTGGTCCCACATAAAGATTAAAAAGGGTGGGGCTCAGAATTGATCCCTGTGGGACCCCCTGGGGCAGAGGGAAGCTTTCAGACAGATACGTCTGTTGTGCTATTTGGAAGCTCCGTTCGGAGAGAAATTATGTCATCCACTTCAGAGCGTTCCGCCTGATGCCACAGGCCTCTAGTCTTTGGAGAAGCAGTTGGTGTGAGATAGTGTCAAACGCCGCACTGAGATCTAACAGGATCAGTGCGGCCGTTTGCCCTTCATCGGCATATTTTCTCAACGTCTCTGTGGCCATCAGTAGTGCTGACTCTGTGGAATGCGCCATTCTAAAGCCTGACTGGGATGGATGCAATAAGTCATTAGTATTGATGTGGTCAACCAACTGTTTATTTGTGATTTTTTCAGCGATCTTAGCCACGAATGGTAGTAATGAGATTGGGCGTAGATTCTCGAATACTGTATATTCTAACGATGGTTTTTTCCTGAGTGGTTTGACGATGGCCTGTTTCCATTTGGTTGGGACCACACCAGTTTGGAAGGAGCAGAGAATGAGTTCCGCGATATACGGCATGATCGTGTCTGCCCCTTCCATTACTCTCTCTGGTCGGGCAGGGTCTAAAGGGGAACCAGATTTTATTCCTTTTGCCATGTCTATGACTTCCTCAATTTCCTGTATCTTAAATTCATCCAGAGTTATTCCTGCAAAATTCCTATGACTTATTCAGCCTAACTTGGTGCCTTGTCGTATTTCTATTGGGAAGGTCTCGTATATTTTAGTTACTTTATTGGCAACAAATTCTGCCACCTTATTACAGCTCTCTTTGGAAGATATTATGGCCTTACTCTCTTCATGAGTTTTGAGAGACTTCAAAATTGTGAACATTTCTTTATGGGAATTGCTAGCACTTTCTATTTTATCTGTGTAAAATTCACATCTGATTTTTTAATTAATGAATGATAGTCCTTCAGTTCCTTTTTATATTCTTCTTTGGACCTATTACAATAGTCTTTCCTCCAGGCTCGTTCTAATTTTTACACTTTTTTTGGCCTTCATTAATTCATCATTGAACCATGGTGCTGTTTCTTTTTGTCTCTTAGGGATTCTAGTGCTCCATGGTGCCGTCTTATCTAGAGCATCCGTAATCCATGTCTCCACCTGATTATTGGCTAAATTTATATTTTTATCCAGCGTGAGATTCTTCTCCCTAAGAGCTTGGGTGAAGGATGCGGAATTAAATTTATTCCACTTTCTGGTTGTGATTTCCTTCATTGGGTGTTGAGTCTTCCTTCTATGAGATGGTACTGTGAAAGGGACTAGGTAGTGATCCGACCACGGAACTGGCCAAGGCGCTTCTACTTCTATCTCACTAAAATTTGAGAAAATAGGGTCTAAAATGTGTCCCCCTTGGTGAGTTTGTGACTCTACTTTTTGTATTAGATTCAATGTCAGCATGTCCTTGCATATAGCCCGTATTTCTTGGTTATGTGTGTCGTCAAAGTGTATATTTAAGTCCCCTAGCACCAGAAATTTTTTATATCTTAGGGCTGGATGTACTACCTTTTCTTCCAGGCTCGCCATAAACTGCGTTATTGGGCCCGGTGGGCGGTAGATTAGAAAGCCAGTTATGGTGTTATCTTCCGACGTGGATAGTGTGAATGAGAATGCCTCACAGTTGTCTAGGCCTGCTTGTTTGATTACGCACTTCATGTTGGCTTTATAGATTATGGCAATTCCCCCACCTATTTGGCCCTCCCTATCCTGCCTAACTAGCATATAATCGTTCGGGGTGGCGTCTAGTACATCCGGGGAAGAGTTCTCGTTCAGCCATGTCTCGGTCAGGAATAGAGCGTCCAATGATCTTTCCTCAATAGATCATGGATCTCATACTTGTGTCTAGCCATTGACCTACAATTTAGTAAAGCTAATTGTAGCTTGGTCTCCTTACTATTTTGTGTTTTGAGCATGAGTGCTATATTGCAGTGCCTACATATTGGTGTCATGCTGTCTACATTTATTTTATGCCTGCATGCTGTGTCTGTGGGCTTTGACAATCTAAGTAATTCCTCCTTTGAGTATTTGATCCTGTCCTGTATCCCCCTAGGGCCAGGGTTTCTGGCCCCTGGGCCCGGTCGTGCACGGACGGGCGCAGACGGGCTTGCCTTTGGCGCGCCCGCTGCGCACGCCCGCTGCGCGGTCGCGTGCACATTGGATTCTTGTAGGGGTGATCAGGCGGGAGGCTCCGCCACTGCCCGCTAGACCGGAGGTGATGCCCTAGTGCCCTGTGACACGTTCTGCCCCGCCCTCCACACAACGTCACACAGCCGGGATGGACCGGGGCGGGCAGACTAACGAGGTAAGCAAGTGAAATAATCCTGTTTAAAACAGTAGGCTGTGCAAATTCTGCTAATAAAAACTGGTATAATTACAGTTTTAAAAATTTAAAAACACGCAACAATCAGGGACTCTCAGCGCGCACACTCCGCAATCTCACTCGAGTGAGTCCTGATGGCGTCCCGGCTGACATCTTTCTGGAAACCAAAACACTCTGGGCCCTGTTACAGACCAGTGTTTTTAATGTTGCATCTAAGATTGGTCCCCCCCAGTTCTTGGAAGCAGTGCAAATTCTGCTAATAAAAACTGGTATAATTACAGTTTAAAAAATTTAAAAACACGCAACAATCAGGGACTCTCAGCGCGCACACTCCGCAATCTCACTCGAGTGTCTCTGCGCGGCCGCAATCACCTTGGTCTCTTGTAGGGGTGATCAGGCGGGAGGCTCCGCCTCTGCCCGCTAGACCGGAAGTGATGCCCTAGTGCCCTGTGACATGTTCTGCCCCGCCCTCCACACAACGGCACACAGCCGGGATGGACCGGGGCGGGCAGACTAACGAGGTAAGCAAGTGAAATAATCCTGTTTAAAACAGTAGGCTGTGCAAATTCTGCTAATAAAAACTGGTATAATTACAGTTTTAAAAATGTAAAAACACGCAACAATCAGGGACTCTCAGCGCGCACACTCCGCAATCTCACTCGAGTGCCTCTGCGCGGCCGCAATCACCTTGGTCTCTTGTAGGGGTGATCAGGCGGGAGGCTCCGCCTCTGCCCGCTAGACCGGAAGTGATGCCCTAGTGCCCTGTGACACGTTCTGCCCCGCCCTCCACACAACGGCACACAGCCGGGATGGACCGGGCGGGCAGACTAACGAGGTAAGCAAGTGAAATAATCCTGTTTAAAACAGTAGGCTGTGCAAATTCTGCTAATAAAAACTGGTATAATTACAGTTTTAAAAATTTAAAAACACGCAACAATCAGGGACTCTCAGCGCGCACACTCCGCAATCTCACTCGAGTGAGTCCTGATGGCGTCCCGGCTGACATCTTTCTGGAAACCAAAACGCTCTGGGCCCTGTTACAGACCAGTGTTTTTAATGTTGCATCTAAGATTGGTCCCCCCCCCCCCAGTTCTTGGAAGCAGTCGGTTATTGTCCCTATTTAAAAGAAGGGTGATAGAGCAGAACCCAAAAATTATAGACCTATCTCTTTAATCGATAGTACTGCAAAATTAATGGGGAGGTTGCTTTTAAACAGGATAGAGGACTGGGCTCAAAAGAAAAATATTAGCATCAGCTCAGTATGGTTTTAGAAAAGGAAAGGGCACGAGTGATCAGTGTCTAAATTTGACCATGATTATTTCTAAATACACCTTAGCTAAGGATGGCCGACTATATATGGCCTTTATGGATTTATTATCCTCCTTTGATTGTGTATCGCATATTAAATTATGGGTAATAATGGAAGAAATCGGTGTGGATCCCCTGTTATTGCCTTTATAAGACAGCTGTACATGGGAGCGACAGAATCTGTCCGGTATGGTAGGAGTGGAGAACGAACAAGGGTGTTCAACATCGGGAGGGGGGGTAAAACAGGGTTGTGTACTGGCCCCACTCCTGTTTTCTCTGTACACTAACGGGCTAGAGGCAATTCTGGGCCGCTCCATGAAGGATATTCCCTATGTACAATGATCCCCTTTACCCATACTTCTATATGCGGATGACGCAGTGTTACTGGCCAGAACCCCGATGGCGCTACAGAAACTCATACAGGATTATTCAAGTTATATTGCTAGCCTCGACCTGAGTATAAATGTTTTGAAATCTTTTGTTTTAATTGCTGGTGCTCGTACTAAGAAATCTTTTAATTTTAATTTAGAGGGCCAGAAGCTGGAGGTGGTTGATTCATTCACCTATCTGGGAGTAACATTTGATAGTAAGTTATCTTGGAAAAAGATGCTTCTAAGTAGAACGGCTCTTTTGGAAAACGGGATTAGGGCTTTGGCTGATCTTTCTACAAAACTGGATTCCAAGCCTCTTCCAGAAATAATACACATGTATTCACAAAAATTGCTGGCAAGTGCTACCTATGGGGCAGTGATTTGGGGTACAGTAGACTTAGCTCCGCTCCAACTCGTTAAGGACGCCCTTGTAAGAAATTGCTTTCGCTGCCCCGCACTTGTGCAAATTACTTATCGCATGCAGAACTGGTTTTACCCCATCTCGAGGATGTAATTAGACTGGCCCACCTCCTGCTATGGCTCTCTATTTGGTCAAGTCAATGCTTACAACTTAACCAGGAGATGCTCAGGGATTGTTTAAAACTGGATTACACCGTGGTTAAACTAACTTTAAGAATATTATGTCTAACTTAGGTCTCCAATATCTATATGAGTTCCCACAGCGGTGCACCTCATTTCCAAAGGCAAAACTAAAAATGATGTTCTTGGAAAAAGCTGCAAATGATGGGTGGGAAAGAAACAAACATAAATCAACTATAATTGCATATAGCCTTCTTCCCACGGCCAAAGTTATATTACATACTTATCTTTCATTTGTACGGAACCCACAGCATAGATATATCTTGGTCAGATTTAGGATGAACTATATTCCGTTAATGCTCGGTTTTCCAGTTAACACTTATTCGGTGAACGATTTACCTCCATGCCCATGTAATGGGAGAGCACCTCAAACACCGATACATGTTCTCTTTTTTTGCACACTCTATGGTCCCCAAAGGAAAGCTCTGTTAGTACCCATGTTACGGAAATATAATTTCACTAAATATAAGCCTGCACTGCACGTTATACAACAGCTCCCAGATCCCTATGTGTGTCACTCTCTTGCTTCCTATTTTTGGGCAGTGGCTTGCAGAAGACGTTTAACTTTATAATTGCATTTTTAATGGATTATTTTATCTGACACTAATGAAGTTATGAATTTATGGACTTATTTTATATGGTATAAGTGTTATATAGATTTTATTGAGGTAATGGCTTTTGAACTTGTTTTATATCTGTACTTTTTATGCGTTGAAATAATGCAAAATAAAGTATGTTTGACTGACTGACATATGTATTTCTTTTTTATTTCGAATGTTTTGTCGCATTATGGCCTCTACTATTCTCTTCAAATCACTGGAAGACTTCTGACTCTATAAAAGCCGACAACAGCATTCAGAGTGTACAGAGAGTCTCAACAAACAGTTTATATCAGGTATCAACGGTATCTGCAAGGAGGCATTCATGGGGGGAGGTGGGTGTGTGTCAGTCTCTCTCTCGCCCCCCTCTCTCTTTCTCTCTGTGGTGAAATACATGGGAGAAATTGTGGCCAATAGCACAACCAGCCTCCTCTAGAATGCCATTATCTGTTCACAGAGTAGCACCTGGAAGGCCTGCATGATTGTTGCCATCACTCTTGTGATGCCTGTACTCCTTAATATTCTTACTTCTTGATGCTTAATAAAAAGAATTTTGTAAAAATGAAAAAAAAAAAAATCTTACTACTGTTCAGGGATTTCCAGTATTGCTCCACGAGGGCCAGAGCCATAACAACTATGTAAATGACAATGTGAACCACTGACTGTATAATCTTCAGTCTGATTAATGTTATCCAAATATATCTCAATTGGAGGTCCTAAAGATCCACCACGATTCCACCTTGGCAGAATAATTTTGGGCATGACATGTTGCAACCAAAGAAGCATCTTCAGTAGGGGACAGTACATTTTTCAAGCAGTTCCAGGAATCTGGAATCTGGAATAGCTTCTCTTTGGATCCACAGTGTATGAGGCTTGTATATGACTTGCATCTCGCACCCTACCTTCTATTCCTACTTCTGTTGTGATTTACGTGCATCTCTATACATTGCTAAAAAGGGCAGCTGAATGGGTTACATGTGTCCGCACCTTTGAAGCTTTCGATGAGCCCCTCATTCTAAAGCACATTCTGGTCTGCAGTCTGCTTGGGGTATTAATGTTCTTATAAACAGTTCACCAATTCAAGCACACGGAGTGTCACTTTCAAACAAAAATCAGTCTGGCAAATATAAGCCTACAGGAAATCCGTATGTAAACATGCAATGATTACAAACTATACCAAAAAAAGAATCGAGCAGAATTAGGATCCACCAGCGCAGTACTGGTATTCTACTTTGCAAATAAGGTAATGGCCAAACATATACTTTTCTATTTTTAGGTACACTTGATTGGCTTAATTTCTAGCAAAAGACTGTATACACAATATTGTGGTCCATAATATCGGCCTATATTTATATTGAATCCAGCACATCACACCTACGCCTACATTAACAGTGTAAGTATATATATATATTTTTTTTATCTTCATATAGTCCATCTAACACTATTAACTATTTTAGTCATCTGGTTATAATTACCCTGCGATTTAGTGGATATACAGGAGAAGTGTGGCTCAATGGTTAGAGCGGCAGACCCTGATGCAGAGATCTGGCCCGGGACCAGGGTTCAATTCCCACCTCGGCGGGTCTTGGGCTCAATTTCCTCGGACCTGATAATTCTCGCCTCGGTGCCTATTCTAATCATGGGTCCCACTCTGCAACTCTGGGCAATAGCTTGCTTAATCTCCACAACGGCCCCAACAGCGCTGGGATGCCTGGCTTCACCCTGGAGGTACCCAGGAGTGGACATTTCACAGGGAAAAGCCAGGAAGGGTTCCACAGCGGTATGCGTACAGCGCCAGGACACCCCTTTGGGGGTATAAGTGCGCTTTACAAGTACAAATTTCATTTCATTTCAATTTCATATAGTGAATGCAAAATTATTACCATGCAATGCAATGAAAGGGACTTAGTGGGGGTATACTTTCTCCTATACACTTTCTAATGCTAACACTCGAGACTACACCTTTTCAGGTAGAATATGCAACAAATTTAAACCCATCTTTTGTTGTGAAGAAAGAGAGCGCCGCTTTCTAGCGCTGCGTATGATGATGGGGCACTTGCGGTCAGGGGTTCTCAGCAGATGATATAAGCCCTCTAGACAGGTGCTTCATATAGCTTGGCAGAAGAGTACATTGTGCACTACTCTGCCTTCCCGGTCATAATCCTTAGGCATGTGAGATGAGTCATCGCCCCTGACCCTAGGGACATCACCTTCGCTTATGGTAAAACTCACACACACATATACACACACACTATTACTTTAATTTTTAGGCTCCCCAACCCTCTGCCCCTCTCTCAGATATGACTTCATGTTGGCCCTGTACATAACCTGTAGGAACCTAGCAAGATATTCTGGGGAGCAATAGCCAATGGAAGAGAGGGTTAGAAGGACTGTAACAAGGGAGCTAGACCTCAGACGAATAAGATTAATCATAAATAAATGGGGACAGTACAGTGCATTACGGAAGGCCTTGTGGTGTGCCTCAGTCCTCATATATGAATGCTCATCTCCTGTGATTGCTGTTAAAGAAATGTATGTAGACGTATAAGTGTGAGCTGGATAGCTGTTTGACAAAGCGCAGCCTGCCTGCGACTGAACTAGACTGGTTTTTAACATGGGCACTGCATAGCACCTTTTCATAGTGATACATCGCATTCCCATCCCAGATAGAGCATTTCGCACAGTGCCCAGTGCAGTATGCATGCAGCATGCCACCTGCTTGCAACCACCACCATTGGCAGGAGAGCTTGGGAATCTCACTCTGAGGGAGCAGGACCTACCTTTTGTTGCCAGACGAACACAGTTAATTTTGGTTTCCTAAAAGAAGAAACAAGCACACTTTAGTCAGACTTTCTGAACATGGACATAAAATAAAACAATACCATTATGGGCGATCCCGTTCTGTGCCCAGTCAGGGCTGCTAGACGTTGTTTGGTCTCAATGAAAACCAGGGTTAACATTTCCACTTATTTAGCACAACACGTTCAGGGCAAATGCTTCACGCGCACCTAATTACACAATGCAGAAGGTCATTGCACGTACAAAGGAACAATGAGTAGAAACAGTGTAAGCTTCCACTGCACGCGCACAGCAGGTGAAGCGTTCTAGTGATTGGAGGCTCTTTCACGTGTATACCGGTGTGTCTATGCACGCAAACGCTCACACACATCCCCAATCACACAGAGAACCCACACACACAACAGGCCTGCCCCAAATAAACCTCACAGAAACTGGGAGTGGGGAAACAATTTCAGCTTCCATCGCAGTCAGGTGGCAGACTGAAGAGCAGCCTGAATTGCTGCCTGACAGCACGATCCTTTGATATATCTCTGAGCAGACCTTGATGACGAGTGAAAGAACAGATATATGTCAGTAATGTATTTTCCTATTGCATGAGCACATTAGCAGCTAGAGCAGGGGTCTCCAAGGGAGGTGAGTGCTTACTCACTTGTAAAAAGACCCAGTTCAACAACAGGCCGATGAAATGCTGCATGGCAATCAATAACAGTGATTAAGGACATGAACTGTTTATTATTTCTCCTTTCGAGATTTATTGACGAATCCTAGCTACCCAAGCGGAAGTCGCCAAGCCAACCAGGAACTACTGCAACAACACCACACCCTCTTCTAGCACGTTCGCTCTCAGGCCCATTTTTCAGGTGGACGGGAGTACTGCTGCGGCAATCCTGCACTCTCAGTTACATTGTCATAAGGTTTCTGCACATACACAGAGCTATGCACAGGATAATGGGACCCCGGAATACAGTGGTTTGCCTACCATATACCGTAGCACCCAAAAACCCCAACCCAACTAGCTTAGCATCCCATTAGCACCCAAGTACCAATGATTGGACAACCCAGAACACGGTATCTTTATCTCAGGACTCGCAGAAGCAAGAACACTCTTTCGTCACTCACTCGTACTTGTCCACAAGGTGCGTAGGAAGAGACACTGGATAGGTTAAAATGTTTATTCCAACTTACGTGCTCTAATGTACAGTACACGTGTCAGTACTAATAGCATAATGCATATGAATAATATAAGCAGCATGGTTACAATTCCATAGAATACAAATGGGGAAAGCATTTCATAACTCAGTGGATAAATGTCTAAATAACATTACCACCCTCCCCGTGCAGTAAGATAGTTTATTATAGAAATAGAAGACCTCTGGGCTTTGACTAGCGAACCCCCATACCTCAGTCTCTAGATGCAGAATTACATCAGCAGGACATCATAGCTCTTCTCACTGAAAAGGATTTCTCCAAGTGTGCCAGCGCCAGTGAAAACCCCAGTCTTAAAGGCACACAAAGTTTCATGTCATTTGCGCCTAATGTTATGTCTGGGTGCGCGAGACTGGCCATATCAGGAAGAACCGAAATACATTGTTATGCGACCTTGTACATGTTGTGCAGTCTGAGCCCAAATCGAACAAGAGAAAAGGTGAAAGACAGAAAGTGCAGACAGCGCAAAAGAACTTGGCAAGAGCAAAGGGCGAGGGAGCCCTGGCTCAGTGTAACGTGCGCAAAGAAAAGCAGCATGGCAGCTAGTCCTAGGCCAACATAACAAGGCAGGCAACAAACCACAAGACACCCTCCCTGGTCAGTCCGGCGTCCAAGACAGAGGGCAAACAAAAATATTTGCAGCAGAGCACAGGGAGCGCCCAAACGGCGAAAAACAAGTCAATCCATGAAAGTGTAAGTGCAGAAAAAAGCCATACCCTCCAAAAGGGCATCATTGGAATCGTCAAAAAACATAGATGCCATCCAATCCATGAGATCAAAAGAGCAGGAATGCTCCTCAGCAGAGGGAGCATCCAAAAGCAATGCGGGACAACTTGCGTGATAAACGAAACAGCTTTGTTGTAGGAGATCCTGGGCAGCCGCCCAGATATCCCATTGCGCCAAAATCCCCAGTGCAGCCGCACGCGCCATACAGCCGGCAACGGAACAGTCCTGCTCATGGGCCTCTAAGGGACCCATCAACTGAACAAAATCCGGAACAGACAATGACGAATTGGAGAGGCAATAATCCAAGGTCCAGGTGAAAGGACAGCGGATGCAAGTCATTACAGGTTGCACGCAAGTGAAATACGCAAAGCGAAAGGAAAGAGTATATGACACACTCAGTGTCGCCAATGGCAAGACACCAAAACCAGCCAAAAGGCGCTCACGAAGCAGCTGGAGGCGTTCTGGATCGAGCAGGTCCCATCGGGGAGCAGCCATTGCGCATAAAACAGAGTAATAACAGGACACCAGCCGCCAAGGCGATGATCAACGGGAAACCGCCAAAGACGCTGGAAAAAATAGAATGAATAAACGCCGGGATGACACCAAAAATAGTTTGGAAGGAGGACACCAAACCAGACCCCACGACTTTAAAAAAGTGTACCAGACCCTCTGTGTTAGATGCGTTAAAAATACGATGAATTAACTCCCCAAAATGTTGGGGGAGATTAGTGTTCAAAAGGGCCTGTATTTCACTGTGGGTACTCGCCACCTGGAGAATGAATGTCTCCCGGGCGGACGTGAGCATAACTTCCTCGTTCAATAATAGTGCCTTTATTCTGCTCAGTCTATTGAAATCTGCCTCCATGGTAGGGATGGAAGGCCAAATAGAGATATCAACCTTGCCATGAGGGGGAGGAAAAAGCACATTTTTGCAGCAGACAACCCTGTGCGAAACTGTTACAATGTAAGGAATGCCAGCCTGCAGGCCACAACAGTTTTCGTTATTTAAAAGTAAATAACTACCATTGGAAAGGAGAGTGAATGTAGGAGAAATAACAGGAGCAGGAATACCTTTCAGCACACAAGCAAGATTAGGAGCGGAAACGCTACATGAGCCATGCAATTTAATGTGTTTACAAATAAGCGAATGACCCATAGTCGAGTCGCAGTACTCCCCGTGAGAAAGACTTCCTTGCCGTCCCGAAGGCATTTATACATGAAAGGCAAGGACCAGAGTTCATGCAGGAAAGCACTGCCCAAGGGCCGGTAACGGCCCACAGGATAATGTTTCATGCACGAGTCAAATTCAAACAAGGAAAAAGGTAAAGCGATAACCCCATGAACTAGCCACACAGCAGAATCGAGTTCTGCAACAGAGAACGGCAAAGGATCCATCTTTTCGATATGTAATAGAGTGTAAGTTGCATCTTTCATGGACATAAATTGCTGTTTGTCAGTTAAGTTAAAAGGTAGAAACAAGGCAGAGGTGTTCAAAAAATGCCAAGGAACTTTACCTAACTTGAGTGTTTGCAAAGTCCATGCAAACTGCATAACTGAACGCAATTGATTCTGACCATGATATAACACAGAAACATCATCTTGTACAATATCAACAACAGAGGACACAATATTCTCTAAAGTATAAATGCGAGAAGACAGGGTATTAATACTATTATCAACAACAGCAAGCACCTTTTCCAAATTTGCTTGATCTATTTCCCGAAGACGGGAAGCAGCTTCCATTTGTGATAGCTTCCAGAGTTCATTATATGTCTCATAAATGAATCTTTTAGGTCGGGGACCACGAGGTCCCAAAACAAAGTCGGACAGATCAATATTGCCTGAAAGGAGGGACAAATGTTGTTTAACAGAATCAAGGGACGAATGTTGCAGCCATTGTTTGCATAATTTACCAACAGAATATGTAGTGACAGTACGAGAAGCAGTAAATCTCGGATCAGGTCTATCCTGTGTGTATCTAGTACCTGAGTCGTGAAAACGCATTTGACATGCATTAGATGATACAGGCCATACCAACCAGGGTGACTGATCCAGTTCAGAAACATTAAATGAATTATTCTGTAATAGAGCCTGTAGGGTCGTCAGGGACAGGTTAAAACGTGAGCTATCATTGGGAAAACTCGACAGGGATGGAATTGAGGGCGAGTTCAATTGTTTAGTGGTAGCTAAGCCCCAACACGTAGTTTGATAGATGGAAGCATTTAGGAACATAATTTGGGTAGGGATGAGGCAAGCACGATGCAACGCCTCGGTTCCCTGTACCTGCCATGGCTTGGAGCACCAAATAGATTTCAAATCTATTGTATCCTCCCAGTACTCATAACCACCCACTGCTAGGGCACTTAAAAAGGAACCCGAATAAAGCAATTTGGTGTGTGTCAACATAATTTTCTGAGTTGATGTGGTATTAAGTCTAAAATAATAGGATGCAGGGTTCGACCGATTAAAATCAGTAAAATAGGTAAACTTATTTCGAAGAGTTTGTGAGCTACCTGGCAAGGGGTTTGGACAATGTTCCCATTGGGTGTAGTTAACAGAACTACGCAGGGCACTTGGCTTATGGAGAAAATGATTACCCCAATGTTGGTAACAATACAAATCGGCATAATTCGCAGAATTCATATATAAATCTTCAGCATTAAAAGATGCATAATATTTTAAATCGGCAAACAATGCTTCAACGGCATGCACATCCCAATCATCAGAATGAATATTATTTTGTACTACATCACCCATTGAAACACGAAGGACATTAGGTACATTAATAATTTCCGTCGGACCATGGATTTGATAGTTCACTGCATCCCATACGATGCCATCAGCAACTGGAAAAGCTGAAATGTTCACAAATGTGTGGTCACGCTTCATGATGTGAGACGAGGAATGAGGAGCCAAAGTTCCAGAAACATAGTCTACAGCAGAGCGTTCAGGTAAATAGTGACCGTTGATTAGTAGAAAAAACACTGTGACAAAGCCAATGGACATGAACAAAAAAATCAAGAAAAGTACCAACCAGATGTATGTCCAGGGTGGAATCAAAAAATTGTCTCTAAACCAGGATACAAAAATACTGAACTTGGATGGGACTTTTGAAGAGGTGGAATCCGAATCAAAGGAATAACGAGTCGGGCCAAGTGGCGTTGTTGGTTGATGTGCCACCGATTCAGATGCAGGATAAGTATACTCGTCCTCGTCGATATTGGTGGAGAGTTGGGGATCAATTGTAGTTTCAGGCAAGTCAACCATCTCAATTACAGCATCAGCGACCGTTCGTGTAGATGGGCCACGAACATATGTCCGATAAATGGCAGGACAAGAGACCGCTGGTGTGACACTATTCAGGATCGGCCAGGCGCTGTAGCTTGACATTTTCCACTGAGATGTATCTGTTCTCCTTGCGACCAGGAAGCGGTGGTAAAATGACTGTACGTGTTCCCTTCAAGCCCAGAACTGGAACCGGTGCACGAAAAGAGGGGCCGAATTCTTTCTTGTTTTCAACCTTCTCTCGAACCAGTTCTCCAACCTTTGGAAGCCAGCCGGCTACCGGAATCTGCAACGCAGGATCTGTGGCTGAAGGCAAATGTGTAGTTGCAAGTTTGTCTCGGGCTTCTTGTAAGTCCTGTAACATAGCAGAATGATTATCTACATCAAACTTGGCGGATTGCGCCGCGATGTCTGGACCCTCAAGGTCAGGCACAAACATTCTTATGCCAAAGAGCATTTCGTATGGGGTCCGCCCACCCAGAGGTCTTCTAGGGAGATTATTAAGTGCACGTTGAACGGTATACAAGTGGGCCAGCCAGTTCCTGCCAGTACCTATAACTCTAGCTGTTAAGGATTGCTTTAAGTCACGGTTCATTCGTTCAACGATAGAGTTGCCCTCAGGCCTATACGGAGACGAAAATTTCACCCGCACCCCAAGCGAAGCCATTGCATCCTTGTAAGCCCTAGATGCAAATGCTGGACCTTGGTCCGAATGGAAGGTGCCGCATGCGAAAATTCCCACAAAGACACGCAAATCCCTGATTACATTTCGAGCGTCAGCACTACGTTGTGGCCAGACCCAGAGAAACCTTGTGCACGAGTCCACTGCTACTAAGATGTATTTATAGGCAGTGTCTGATGAGAATGGACCGCAGTGATCCAAGTAGACACACCCAAAGGGTCTGTTAGCAATGCAGAGCGGGGTCTGTGGTGGGCGTGTTACCGTGGAAGGCTTAATCTGTTGACAAACATCGCAAGAAAGCACAAAAGCACGGGTGTCTTTATACAATCCACGCCACCAATAACGCTGCTGCAAGATGGAAACTGTAGCTGACACACCTGCATGAGCCGAAGCCATGCCTTCGTGTGCAGCTGATATCAAGGCACTCCTGCGGTCCGCGTTGGGGATCAGCCGATCTCCAACGTCAGGTATTGTTACATAAGGAACCTGATCGGGACTTAATTTGTAAGAATACTTGGAAGGGAAACCTGTAGGGTAATTATCACCTTCCTTGGTTGCAGCAATAGCTGCTAGAATAACAGAGTCTATTTTAGACATGGACCTGGTAACCGCTGCTACTGAACACGTGACTACTGCTGAACGGGCAGCTTCATCTGCCAGATCGTTACCAATAGCGTGTGCGCCCACCCGCTGATGGCCTAAGGTGTGAACCACCTGTGTGAGGGGCAGACGTTGTTGCAATTCTGCCACTCGAACCCAAAGCATTTTATGCTTAATTGTGCTCCCTTTTGCGTCCTTGTAGTCATTTTTTGACCAGAAAAACAGATTGTCATTGTAAGATTGTACACAGTAGAAGGAATCACATACAATAAGAGTGGTCTCATCCTGAGAAGCGAACTCAAGCGCAAGTAGCAATGCATGCAGCTCGGCCAATTGTGCGGTACTATCTCCAAGTGTGCGAGTGTGCACTACAGAGGATTTGAACGTTCCATTTACAAAGGAACCCGCAACAATAGCACATGCAGCTGAATAAGCGTGCTTGGACCCAGTGGCCGGTTGCGCCGAACCATCGGTGTAGATCACACATTTGTAATCCTCAAGCGGCAGTAAAAACAAAGGAGGAGGATGAACGAATTCATACTGCAAGAACTCCTGAGTCTGGAGAGAAGAATCGAAAATAAAAGTGACGTCCGAAGACGTCAAGGATGTAGCCCATTGTATCCAACGGGGATGCATTGCTTTTGAGTTCGGTACACTTGCCTTTGTTACTGCCTCTAGGGCAGGACAGGGTGTTACCACCAGAATTCGCTTTCCCTGTGCCAGTGCGCGTTCTTTTAGAATCGCCATTTGCACTGCAGTTAGAACTTTTTCAACAGATGTAAAGCGCAATTCAGCGGAAGTGTACAGATGTGACTTGTATGCGATGGGTACTGTGTCACCTTCATTAAAGGTTAAGTATGTGAATCCCACCGCCCCGGAATTATTCTAATCACCAGGTTTGTGTGGTTATCACGAGTCAAAAGATATTTAGACTCCAATAGGTCTGTCTGCAAAGACTGCAGAATTGAGGTATGCTCAGGCAGCCAGCAAGACCTTGAATAAGTAGGTTGTATCAAAGCATACAAAGGCTTGATACGCTGGGCATATTCGGGAATGTAAGTACGCCCGAAATTCAGGAAACCCAGCAAAGACTGAAGTTTCTTCAGAGTATTTGGGGGGCACAAATGTGCACATTTTTCCAAGAAATGGGGGCTAAGCCCTTACCTTCGTTGTTGAGCTCATAGCCCAAGAACAGAACGGTAAATTCAGCAATGTGTGACTTAGCAAAGTTAAATTTGTAACCCTGCTACGCAAATTCAAGAATAATGCGGTCCACACGGGACAGATGCTGATATAACTCGTCATCTGTCAGATAGATGTCATCTACGTACGAACATGCGTCTTGATCAATGTCATTTAACAAAGAAACAACACGGGCGGCGAATATACCCGGACTATTTTTGTAGCCCATGGGTAAACGCCGGAACTGGAATAATTTACCACCGGAAGTGAATGCGGTCCATTGACCACTCTCCGGGGCTAGGTTGTGCGTGTAGAAACCGTTTGAAAGGTCAAGTGTCGTTTTATATTTTTTACGAACAAGACTGTCTACAAGCGCAGAACTATGTGTATTCTGTACCGCAAAGTTCCGACAATGGGAATTTAAATGCCGGTAATCCAAAACTAAGCGGTACGATCCATCGGGTTTAGAAACCACGAAAAGGGGATTGTTCATAGGTGATACGCATGGTTCGATTACTCCCTGATATTCCAACTGTGTCAGAATTTCGGAGACGGGGCCTTTTGCCTGCCGTTTGATGGGATATTGGGGTTGTGGCTGCGGTAGTGACCGCAAAGGTATTGCATGAGGAGGTGATTCTTCATCCCATCCCACATGGTTGCGGTATAACGCTGGTGCCTGGTACACAGCCCACTCAGCTGCAAGTGCTTCAGCTTTGTCTTTTGGGACATGCCTTGAAAAGCTTGGAAGGATTACCTCCTCTCCTTTATGTGCAGCTAAAACGAATGGGGGTGGCCAATCCACCTCTGCTAACAAAATGTCATATGAAGAGGTTAGATTTTCCCAAAAAATCCCTTTTATTTCACGCAGTATGTCACCTTCAATTTGGATGACTATGTTGTAAAGTCTGTCAGGGGGTGCCACTCTCGTGTCAGCTGTCTCTACAGTAACGAATGTTTCAGTTGCTGTCGCCTCCATATGAGGACGTAGCGCCTCCCGCACTATGGTAACTTCCGCGGCGCTGTCTAGGAGGGTCACTGCCCACGTCCAATTCTGGAGTCTCGTTCTCACGGTCTGTGGCATATTTCGCTGTTACAGCGGCAACTTTTTTCTTTTGAAATTGCGGTCGAGGAAGGTGAAAGTCTTCTGCTTTCCCTCTGACTTGTTGTCGAGGTTGGTCTCGCTCCTGGGGAGCCTCTCGGCCCCTTCCTCTATCTTGCCGTCCTCCTCCACCAGCCTGTGACGACGTCTGGGCCTGTGAAGAACGAGGAGAACGCGTATCAGAGCTCTGAAACCTTTCTGGTGATTTAATTCTCGACCTATCACGTAAATCATAAGTACGTTCAGAAGAAACCGAAACTGGGGAAGCGCCTCTCGACCCCGGCTTCTTTTGTTGCTTACCCTGTTTTTTCTGTCTCCAACTCTTTTTAGTGAAGACTGGTCTATCATCTTTCTCAGATGTACTTTTTGTTTGTGTAACTTGTGTTTGCGATTGAGTTTGCATTTTTACAAAAGGCTTGTTGCCTAGGCTGTTTCTTCCAATTGTTTTATAAGCCCGGGCTATAATTTTCGGTAATTCGCGGGGCCTGTCCAACTCTGGGACTAAAGCCAAAGCATTCGCTACTTGAAAGTTCATAGCATCGCCCTTGACATTTCCAAGGATCAGTTCAGCTACTACATCAAACACTCCCACTAGTCTCATCCCTAATTCCACAGCCGCTTCAGGGCCATGCTCATCCTGTACTTTTTAATTACAGAGGGTAGAACCGTCATGGAAGGAGTACCAAAACATTTTGAATAAACTGCTGCGAATACCTTACCCCAGTTTTCACATGATGTCAAATCGGGGATTAAGTCTTTTGGCAAACTTATCGTAAGGATGCGGTGTTTATCCACCGGGGATGTATGTGGAAACACCGCTTCTATCTGATCGAACTTTTCTGCAAGCCAGTAAGGATAATCGTCCTTATTTTGTGGACGTTTGCCCATCACAGAATTTACCATGACAGGACTTATGGTCACTCCAGCTGCAACAGCTGGTTGGCCAGCGACTACAGGAGCAGCTCCATGGAGGCTACCTGTAACATATGTCACTAAGGCTCGATGCACTCGCACCAGTTCGGTATGCATAGTGCGCAGTTCCGCAATCGGTAATGCCAGATAATTTGGATGCGGGGTATACCCGGCCAATACAGGCCAAGTGGCCCCCTGAATTGATAAGGGGCCTAAACGAACTGCGGTAGTTGGTTGTGGGAGGGCGCCATTAAACCAAACACGGTGCTGCCAAGCCGTGAGAGGCACTTCAAGATTAGTATAGGGTCGATAGGCAGCAGGAATAGCGGTGAGTTTATATTCATGAAACAGCTTATCACCTGCATCCACCGCTTCAAAAGTGATCCAAGTGTAAAACACTTCAAAGTGATAAGCCGGATCGGCTTGAACCACAAAGACCAACTCGACCCCAGTATCGGGCACTCCGTATACACCTAGGTGTTCTCGGAGTGGTCCTCGGCTATGTGCAGCTATCGCCACACCAGCCATAACTAAACAATTGTATTCGACAACCTAACAGGGAGCACAAAATGGGTTATTTATGTAACCTTTTTAATAATTTCAAGCTTGAAAGAACCTATAAAACGTTCAATATAGGAGGTATCACCGTCACTTACGCCTCCGGAAGCGTACGTGAGGGTTTTGTGGACAAGCACAAGTACTACTCAAGCGTCTCGCAGATAAGCAGCCCCACGGTGGTCGCGCCATGTCATAAGGTTTCTGCACATACACAGAGCTATGCACAGGATAATGGGACCCCGGAATACAGTGGTTTGCCTACCATATACCGTAGCACCCAAAAACCCCAACCCAACTAGCTTAGCATCCCATTAGCACCCAAGTACCAATGATTGGACAACCCAGAACACGGTATCTTTATCTCAGGACTCGCAGAAGCAAGAACACTCTTTCGTCACTCACTCGTACTTGTCCACAAGGTGCGTAGGAAGAGACACTGGATAGGTTAAAATGTTTATTCCAACTTACGTGCTCTAATGTACAGTACACGTGTCAGTACTAATAGCATAATGCATATGAATAATATAAGCAGCATGGTTACAATTCCATAGAATACAAACGGGGAAAGCATTTCATAACTCAGTGGATAAATGTCTAAATAACATTACCACCCTCCCCGTGCAGTAAGATAGTTTATTATAGAAATAGAAGACCTCTGGGCTTTGACTAGCGAACCCCCATACCTCAGTCTCTAGATGCAGAATTACATCAGCAGGACATCATAGCTCTTCTCACTGAAAAGGATTTCTCCAAGTGTCCAGCGCCAGTGAAAACCCCAGTCTTAAAGGCACACAAAGTTTCATGTCATTTGCGCCTAATGTTATGTCTGGGTGCGCGAGACTGGCCATATCAGGAAGAACCGAAATACATTGTTATGCGACCTTGTACATGTTGTGCAGTCTGAGCCCAAATCGAACAAGAGAAAAGGTGAAAGACAGAAAGTGCAGACAGCGCAAAAGAACTTGGCAAGAGCAAAGGGCGAGGGAGCCCTGGCTCAGTGTAACGTGCGCAAAGAAAAGCAGCATGGCAGCTAGTCCTAGGCCAACATAACAAGGCAGGCAACAAACCACAAGACAACATGTAGTGCAGATATTGGTAATTCTGGGGTGCGGGAAAAGGATCGTTTTTTGACTTATTAGAGCAGCTCACAGAAATGAGTTACAGCAACGCTACAGACCCCTTATTTCGGCTTTTCATCATTCAGCAATTTGATCAGCTGTAAACTGGTGTACTGGAATAGAAGAATGTCACTTCTAATATACAAATCAGGTGGTCTAAAATAAATGGATTTTAGTAAGGAGTTTAAGTACACGAATCATGAGTTCTCACGCTATGGCCCACAGCCAGCAGTCCAGAGTATCAAACTTAACGATATCTTCATGGGGTCTGATTTTGTAACTATCTGGCTATTTTTGGGCAAGTTTCACAAAGCTTTTTCTCTGAGTACTATTGCCTAACTCCTGCCCTTGATCTGAATTTACACATGAAAGTACAGGTCTGATTCACAAACACTTTTCTGTGAATATTTATATGCACTGAAGGAAAGGGTATGAGCTGTTAGTGAATTTTCAAGAGTAACACCTGCTTATTCTTGAAACCACAAAACCTTTTTCCATGCACATTCCATTGAATAAGATGCAGCACCTCACAGAAAGTACTTTGGGGCAGATTTACAAGGAACTGATGCATCTGCACAGATGCATCAGTTTCCTTGCGTCAGCGCCGAATGTTCTTGCGCCACTATGGATGCGCTGTGTTTACAATACAGTGCTCCATGGCGCAAGGATTAACAGATGCGTCAGAAATTCTGATGCATCTGTTGGCACAAAAGTGACGCATTGCTGGAGTTGCTCATGAATGTGTCGCAACTCCAGCAATGCGCCACAATAGATGGGTGAGTCCCATACAAAAAGCCCTGCGTCATTCCTTACGCCTGGTCTGAGCGAGCGTAGGGATTTTGACGCAGTGTATCAGGCCGAGGTATTCATTTATAATTCACTTCTAAGACAGGAGTAAGATACAGTTATTCATGGAATAAACCCTTTGAACTAGGCTCTATGTACCGTTTGCAATAACATGAAAATAATAGTTTAAAGAAATTGAAAACCAATCTCTCTGCTCTGTGCATGTTCAAGTATAAGTGCATATGCAGAACTTCTGAATGCCAAGGGTCAAGAATCCTCTTAGTAATCTCTTTTGTGCATCTGTATAGAATAATGTGCCTCACAGAATTCCAATCTAAGGCACATAATGACAGATGTACCTCCTGTTCTACATTATAAGGATATTGGAAGTCACAGAGGAGTTCCATGACTATATATGTGAAAGATAGATATGTTGCTCTTAATTTGTACTTGGCAAAACTGTCTTGATGTTACTCGGATTTCTTGTGTAATTTATAATTGTTTTATGCTGAAATAAATCACTACTGACGACTGACTCTGAACCATAGCAAAGTGATTAATCAGAGCAAATACATGAAGCTAGATTAAACTCACAGTTTTAAACAATTCATCTCTGCAATGCAAAGAGAAAAGTTCAAACTAATACTTTCAAAGTCCTTGATTTTCTCTGTTCTAAGTTTTTTTACATTAATTCCAAAATGTACCTATCTTGTTGAAATTGTCATTCACTTAGGAATGATCATCAAACTCCAAATTGGCAATATCGAAGTGACTTTTTGAGAAATGTAACAGTCATGGGGGGGGGGGGGGAGTCCTCAGCATGTGTTTTTCTCTGATATAGATTGCAACTTTGTGGAGCAGTTGCCTAAAATGTCTAAACCAACGGTAATTAACCTCGACAAGGCCATAGATCCGAAAAACCTCTACATGTTGATTTCTTTTTACTGAAACTTAGGGTTACCAAATTGTTTGATATGATGCACCCAATCACTTTACATATCTTACCCTATTCAGGACATTTTAAATTATTAATCATTTTGACTGCTGTGAAAGAATATACCTTGATTCAAAATATTGTGTTAATCTAAACTAATGTACTCGAGGGCGAAATAGAAAGAGAATGAGGAAAGACAGAAACAGAGACTGTACTTCTTTTTCGCCTCTGCAAGATAAAGCATACTTTTTCATCAATAGTGAAAATTAAGACATAACATTTGAAGTGTGAAAAGTGTGAGTCTTTGCCAATGTTAGTCGGGACTTTTAAAAAAAAATATTGCTGTTTTTGTTAAGTTCCCAATGATTGGGAAGCAGGGCCGGCTTTAGCATTGGTTGCTCCCACTTTGACAACCTTTGTTGGTGCACCATCCATCCCTCTTTCTGGACAAATTCCCTCACTACCACTCTCCGATGGTGACCCTCATATCTCCTTAAGTCTTCTCTCACATTTATTTAATTTCTTGTCTAGCACTACTCATGCCAACGTAGGGTGTCAGAGCGCTTAATATCACAATACACACACACACACACACACAGTATACAGAAATAATGAATCATTCAAGTGTGTAAATTAATGTAAAACAAATGTAAAATAAGACAATGAGGACTACAAGGTGCAGGAGTCACTTTGGGGCCGATTACGATGGAGGTCAGAAAGCCTGCCAATTGCTGCTCTGATGCTTTCCGACCGCGTCGGAGACTTTCCGACCGACTCAGTCGTTTTGCAGTCCGAACGCCCGATTACGATGCCGGCGGTCGGAACGTAAACTGGCCAGTCATTCCGACTCAGTTCCGACCGGCTCTCGGAGTATTACTGTCGATCGGAACCGCACCATAATCCTGTATGGACGGCGTTTCCGCCGTCGGGTTACGATGTCGGTTTCCAACAGCCTTTCCGTGCCAGCCTTTCCGACATGGAAAAACCATCGGAAAGTGACTTTGGGGGGCCCTAGGAGGGCCCCCTTGCCTGGGCGGCCCCTGGTTGGTGGTTGAGGGGGTACCTAGGGTACCCCCCTGTAAAAACCTGCACTGTGTGGCAGCCACTATGGGGTGCCTGCCACAGGGTGCAGGGTTTTACACACACCCCCATTTCTCCATCTGAGCCTGTGCTACAGCTGGTTTAGGGTGATAACACAAGCTCCCATAGAGAACAGTGGGAATCCGACCGAACAGTGTTCGGTTGCATCATAATCAGGCGATCAGAACCGCCGACCTCAGGACAGTCAGTTCAGAGTCCGAGATGGTGTCCACCAACCGACATAGTAATAAGTCCCTTAATATCCATACTGGTAGACATTATGGGCCTCATTTATGAGGAATTGGCAAAGGGCAGCGCCGCACGTTTCTTGCTGCACTGTCCTACGCCAATGAGAAAGGGTGCATTCTAGTCCTTTCCCCCTGCGCTAGTGCACAATGTGCTGCCTTGCACCAACATAGGCACTCTTGCACCATGGTGCAGGGGTGCTTCCGTGCATGCAGAATTGCTTTTTTGCAAGAAGGGACACCTTCCTGCACAAAAACAATCCCAAGAGGCGTTTTCCTCTTTCCATGTATGCTGCAACACACATGGAAAGTGGAAAAAATGAGGAGAAATAAAAATTATTCTCCTTGTTAAGTCTGCTCTGTGGAGTTGTATGGCTTTGGGGCTGCCCTAGGTTTATGTGATGAAGTAAATTTGGGGCAGTGCCAAAATCCATGAGTATTGCGAGGGAACACCCACTGCAATGCCCATGAAATGCCCCCTTGATGCGGAGTAAGGCAACGCAGTGTCTTACGCTGCTTTGTCTTACTCCATATATATGAGGCCATGCAACACCACCCAGGGAGGGTTTGCTTCGTCTAATATATATGACTGAGAGGCTTGTATCGCTGGAGCATCAAAACAAATGAAGCTCCGGTGGCGCAAGCCTCTCACAAATTAGATCCTATATGCTCTGAGTGCTTGGTCTAGAGAAATGAAGGAGCAAATTTACTAAGTTTTCATGCAACGTGTGAAAATTAAAGAGCATAACAGCACCATATCTACAAAGAAATGGCTCTGTTGCTCTCTACCCTAGTTATGACAGATTTTAGGCTGCCTCCCACCAATGAACACACCCATGCTATAGTGCAAGGGTGTGTTGTGTGATATCAAATATATGTTTTGTGTTGGGAGAATGCACTTCTAGTACAAAACATTATGCTTTGGAAAGGTTTAACACTATTCCCACTTTGTGTGTGTGCTGTACAGTGTGCACATATGCCAAGTTGGAAAATTTTGAAAAAAATAAACAATTTTTCTAACGTTACGCCTGTCTCGAGGAGGTGCCATTTTTTAACACAAATCCCTTTCTATGAATGTTAGTAGTAAGGGATTAGCAGCAAAATCCATGAGTGGTTGCATGACAACAGTCAGGTATCAACCTTGGTATGCCCCTCTTACTGCAAAGTAGAACAAAGTAGCACATAGAGTTGCTTTGTGTTACTTTATGGCTTGTTTCCTATGCAAATCAGGATCTCTGCTGGAAAGTAAATCCCAAAACAACACTTAGCACCGGGTTTGCTTTTGTGACACAAGCCTGGCATAAAGTGTTAATAAAACTGTTCCACAAACTCAAGATTTAAAACATTAACACAGTGGCAGAGGCCTTCTATGCTAATAATAATTTATTACTACTAAAAGAACCCTTTTAGCAACATTAGAATAGCAAACGATTGAAAAAAACAATAATGGAATTTGCCAGGAATTTGCCGATAAACTGGCTTTCTTCGTAGACCCTCTGTTGGAATGTTTGTGAACTACACACTTCCTCTAGAATAAAAAAATCCTTCAATGCAGATCTTGCCTGCTCGTATTGGTTTGGGAGGAGTTGAAGCTGGAGAGCATATTCTTGGTTTACTTCAGCTTGCAGTTGCGCTATCTTCGTCCTACGGGAATTAGACTGAGCAGCTGTGTAAGCTATTATCTGACCACGAGCTGTTGCCTTAAACCCTTCCCAGACCGCGAAGGGGGCTGCTGTATTCTCATTAATCCAAAAGTATTCCCAAATCCACTCCCTAAACTTCTCGACCCAATCCTCGTTTTGTAGAAGGAGACGATCCAGCTGCCACCTGGAACGTTCCCTACCTCCTCCCCCAAGTTCCTTATCAAGCCCGACATAGGCGTGATCTGAAAAAGGTTTACAGCCTATGGTGGCATCATAAATCTGAAGGGATCTAGAGGTCAGAAAGAAATCTATTCGAGATGCCGTCCGAAAACGGTATGAATAACAAGTATAAAATTCCTTGTTTAGATTGATTTCCCGCCAAGGATCCACCAATTGAAATTCTAGTATGAGGGCTCCCATTATCTTTTTTGTATTTGGTTTTAGTTGTTTTTTATTTTTATTCGAGGTATCTTTCCTTATATTCTGTATAAAATTAAAATCCCCACCAAATATCACCTGCCCGGGAGCTCCTAGCAATAAATCATTGATTTGGACCAGGGATGCAGTATCATCTGAGACAGGGCCATAATAATTTATAAAGTTGAACGTTTTTCCTTGTATCTTGGCTGCTACCCAGAGCCACCTCCCCTGCGGATCCCGATGCACTTGCAGAAATTCCCAGGGTAACTTATTCGAGAAATAAATAGCTTCTCCTCTAACCGCTAGGCCTGAAGATGCAAAAAAAACTTTAGAAAAGACTTTGGGGATAAAAAGTTTAGGGGAATTAGATTTCAAGTGCGTCTCTTGTAAGAACACAACTTGGGGATTAAAAGAAGATAACCATCTAATAAGAGCGCCATATTTCTTTTTGTTTAATATACCATTGGCATTTACTGAAAGGATCTTACATTTACTATTTTCCGTCATTAATTCTTATTTGTGTTCTTTTATGAAAATTCTGAACCTTCTGCTCCTGCTCATTTTTCTGCACTAGGAAAAAGCAGGAATCGGCTATAATATCTAAGATTCGGGACCCTCAGACAGATCAAGTAGTAGTTAATGGCAGTACCATTTCCAAGACCTTCACTGATTACTACTGCCAGTTGTACTCTACTGAATATGTAGTGGAGGAGGAATCAATCTAAAATTATTTTTAAACATGAATGTTCCCAAACTTTCAGAGGAACGGATTGATAAACTGGCAATGGAAGTTGGAGAAATTGAGATCTCAGATGCCATTAAATCTACAGCCGGGCGAAAGCTTGTGGACGAGACGGCTTTCCAATCGAGTTTTATAAAGTGTTTTTAAAGGAACTTACGATCCCATTGAGAAATTTATTTAACTTTATAAAAAAGGGCGGGGCCGTTTCCGCAGCTTTCAAAGAAGCAATAATCGTTTCTTTCGTAAAAAAAGATAAAAATCCAGAGGATGTGAATTCATACAGGCCCATAAGCCTTTTGAATTCCGACTATAAAATCTTGATGAAGGTTTGGGCAGAACGTTTTTCACTTGCCGCCCAAGAAATAATCCATGCAGATCAAACTGGTTTTATAGCAGGCAGATTAATGGCGGCCAATACCCAGTTTTTAATACACGCTCTGGATTATTTTAATACAAATTTTATCCCGGCAAGTATTTTAATGGTTGATGCGGAGAAAGCCTTTGACCTTGTGAACTGGAGAACCCTATTCATTACTTTAGGAAGGTTCGGGTTTCCTGCACAGGTGATTAGTATGTTACGAAATATCTACCAGGGAGCTACAGCCCAGGTTATAATAAACTCAAATCGTGCAGGTACCATAAATATTAACCGTGGAACCAGGCAGGGCTGCCCGCTTTCGCCATTGCTTTTTACCTTTTTTATAGAGCCTTTGGTATTAAAAATACGAAACAATGCTGCTATCCAACCACCGATTCCCGGTATGGCTAAGCTGAAACTCTTTGCAGATGATATTATTTTATACTTGATCCCTACTAGAAAAAACCTTGAAATAGTTTTGAGGGAATTTAAGGAGTTTGAACAAATAGGAGGGTACAAAATAAACACCAATAAAACCGAAGTTTTAGCTCTTAATACCGATTTGAACTCTTTTCCACCCTGTTTGAGGACACAAGCTGCAAAAACTGACCCTATAAGATATCTGGGGATATATGTTTCTAAACAGTATCAGCAGCTATTTGAATTAAATTATCTAAGACTGAAGGGTAAGATTAAGAAATTGTTGGAACAATGGACATTACTCCCCCTATCGATAGTGGGTAGAGTTTCACTGATTAAAATGTCCATACTCCCGCTATTTATTTTTCTATTTACTAATGTCCCGATTAAAATAAATCAGTCATATTTTAGGGAAATCGACATCCTATTAAGGGAGTTCATCTGGAGTAAGAAAATTCCAAGAGTCAAATTGAATGTGATACAATTACCAACAGCTCTAGGGGGTTAGCGCTGCCTCAGTTAAGAACATACTATGAGGCCGCTTTCTTAGATTTAGTGTCCAGCCTGATAGGATCTAATTGTTCTAGAGACAGCTTCTTTAGAGATGAAATGACTCAAGAAATCGGATCTTCAACCCCAGTGTTTTTAAGGACCTCCAAATTTCCCAAAAAACGCGCTATAAGACTTTAAAAGACTATTCTTTTAGACTTCAGTTCTTTTTAAAAGTACTGGCTCGTCAGGTTTTCATTATTTAAAACTAAGAGAATGCTCGAGCCTTGGTCTTCAACTGCAATTAAGGCATATAAACACCTGGGAAGACTGTGGACTTTCTGAGTTAAGGCATTTTATAGTTCAAAATAGACCAATTTCTTGGCAAGAGGTAATGACGAGAGCAGAGACCCATCGAAAGCCAACGTTCCTGGAATATTTATGGGTTATTTATCTCCTAAAAAATACCAGTAGTATTTTAAATACCCCCAACCAACTTGTGGTAGCCCTTTATGGGGCTAAGGTCAAAGGGGTAGGTAACTGGTATAGGTTGCTATATAAATTAAGACAAGCTACCCTGATAGAAAACCATTTGGATAAAATAACCCGGGAGACCGGAAGTAGGCTGGCCGAGACGGAATGGGAGTCCATCTGCCATCTAGGAAGCAAATCATTGCGTGCCGCAAATTTCAAAAGGATGACCTTCCTAGCGAAATGGCTCTTGTATTGGACTCCGGCCGCCTTAAATAAAAGATTTCCTGGAACTGAAAACAGATGTTTTCGCTGCCAGATAGATGGTGAAGGTGGGTGGCTCCATACTTTTTATGCATGTCCAGGACTTAGCCTTTTTTGGGAGGCAGTCTTTACGGATATTAAGCAGGCAATCGGAAAGAGCATTGTGCTCGAAGCCGAAGCAGCGTTGTTTGGAATCTGTAGAGATGAAATGAGGTTATCCGAACCCGAAAAAGCCTTTATATTTATCTCTTGCACAGTTGCTCGCTCACTAATCTTACAAAATTGGAAATCTAGGGAAGCTCCCTCGCATTTGAAATGGTTTAAAAAGATGAAAAGAACACAAACATTTGAAGAAGTCTATGCTAAGAGGGTAGGAGCAACTAGAAAATTTGGGAAAAACTGGAGGTTTTTTAATGAACTAGAAAATTTTAAAGAAAGTTCGCAACACTGGAGAAGGTAAATCTACAAAGTAGTTTTTATCAAATGAATCAGCACTTTTTTCTATTGCACTCTAGTAGCACTCGCACTTTTAAAGGTCTATTTAATCGAATTTCTTGTAATTTGGCTAATGTTGAAATGAATCGTCAAAGCACCAGCACTTTATTGGCACTTTATTAATATTGCACTTTCACTGCTGCTAATTCGAAAAATGAACCTGTAGTCTGCCTAGTGCATGACTATATGATGAGTTGCTGCTATAGTTTTAGTTCTTTTCTATAATGAGAGGCTGTCATAATGATCTTTTGTAGAAACTGGTTTTTATTATAATGTTTTCTATATTGTGTACTTCTTGAACCTAATGCTCTGCTCAATAAAAAATGTAAAAAAAAGAAAAAAAAAAAGAAAAAAACAATAATGGTCTAAATCTATCCCTTGCAATTTGCACGCACCACTTTGATGCCAGTTCATAGCTCATTATGCTATATTAGAAGAACTGTAACTTACGAACTACAAATAACTAAAGGATCTCTATAATAAAAGTATTTACCCTATAAGCTAGTTACATAAAATGCATATCTGTGATCTGCATGTTACACATCGTGCTTTGTAGCAGGCACATTAACCCCTATGCCACCTTTTGATGAGTCAAAACGGTGACTAGATAAATTGAAGCTCTCGCCACATCAAAAAGATCTCTGTAGGCTGCTCATCTCTTGTGACTAGCGCCCTCTCCCTACTCCCCTTAAAGCTTGGCACTCAGTGTGGGATTAGTCATGCTGCACTACAGCGAGCATTGTTGGGTAGTTTTAGGAAAGGCGAAAATGCAGGAAGAACAAAATTCTGCTCAAGTGGAGTTCGTAGGAACCCTCGTTCCCAAAAATCTACTTATAGAAGTAGAATTTTCTTGAAAAATTCTCCTGTAAATGCATTTTTTTTGTGGGAATTATTTTTTGATGGTAGGCAAAGCCTTGTGAAGTTGCCGAACTTTGCAAACATTCTGAGGAAAATTCTGAATTCTAACTCCCCTAATTAATATCCTTCAATATCCTTGTGTAGTATCATTTTTCAAGTAACAGCTAGTACAGATCAGTCCTCCTTTTTCCTAGCTTCTTTTCTCATTTATCTCTCTCACAACCCACTGGCTCCATTCTCTCATCTCAGTCACCTCATGTTCTCTTTTTCCCCTTCCCATTTAAAGATCCCAAATTATAATATGATTCCAAATTTTATAGGTGATGACATTAGATAGGCCCAATTCTGCAATCACATTTGCTGAATGGGTGAAAAGCTCTGGTCTGCTCCGAGCACTCTTAGACGCACAGACCAGGACTGAGGTTACCCCTAAATTTCTGCCTTAAGAGTACAGAAAGAAATGTATTTTGTCATGGAGGCAGTAATAGGGTTTCTAACACTGGCATTAGAAAGGTGTACCCCTGCATCGGCCTTGATTCCAATCTACCAGATAGTACATTTCTGAGTGCTTCTGAAATAGACAGAAATTGCTTATTGCTCTATCTGATGACTGTAGGGGGTCAGAAGAGCAGAGCAATCATTCTGCTGATGAAAAGCGATAGTTTATCTAGTTCAAATCAAAAGAAGGGTAGGAATGCCGAAAATGCAGTATTCTACCGCTAAACTCAGTAGAGTGTGTAAGTATGTTCAATGGATATCAATAAAAGGCATCAATTCAGGAATATATATATATTCACTGAAAAAACCATAGGTTTCAGGCACGTTATAGTTAGAAATTAGCATTTAAAAAACCTTAGAAATTCACTGAAAAAACCATAGGTTTCAGGGGCGTTATAGTTAGTTGGACATTTCACTCGTACAAAACCATAGAAATTCCCCCGTTATAGTTAGTTCAGCTAACTATAACTCGCGCGCCCGCAATGCACTGCTGATGACGTCACATATTACATCACTCATGACATGGTCAGTGACATCACTCATGACATCACTGATGACATCTCAAATGACATCACTGATGACATCACTGATGACATCATCCTTGTGATAGAGTGGCAGACCTCCTCTCACCCTAATATAACCTTTGATACACACACTCAAAAATACAAACTAACATTTTCAAAACAATGGACATACCAATACCAGTTACAACACACTTATTCAGTAATTCCAAGATCTACACACACATCCACTCATTCACCAACAGTCCCTATACAGTCACTCATACATGTACTCATACACCTATACATCCTGTTACACACCGCCACTCATCCATAGAGTTACTCACACACATAGTCACACATGCAAACAAAGTATCAAACATCCATTTACTTGCATATACAGTTATACACACACTACCACACTTACTTCTACAGAAACTTACACATACTTACTCTCTTAAACAATCACTTATAGAAACACCTACTTATTTGTACAGGAACTCTTCCAATCTCTCACTCTCACATATACTCACTTATATACACCAATACTCACATATACTAGTTTAAAACATATGTAGTTACTCATAAAGACACTATTGAGATAGTCATTCACTCACTAACACACCCATACACATACTCATCCACCTATACAGTCCTGCACACATGCTGTCTTCAACACATACAAACAGTGAGTCACTCATTCATGCATCTATGCACTAAGTAATACCCCCACCGAACCATACAGACACTCATACTGATACTCAAAAAACCAACTAATAACCCATATAGACACTCATGTAGCTACTCACCAACCCATGCAGCCACTAATACACAAAGTGAGAGACTGATACAGATATTTTCATATTTAAACATTACTCACTAACCCATGTATTCACTAAGATACACATAGTCAGTTATACAATCAATTTTACAAAACAAAACAATCCATTTAGACACATATATACCCATTTATTCTTCCATCGACCTTGAGATATACATATATAAAACATATTTAATTTTCAGAAAAACACACATTCACTGGATGATGTCATCAGTGATGTCATTTGAGATGTCATCAGTGATGTCATGAGTGATGTCACTGAACATGTCATGAGTGATGTAATATGTGACGTCATCAGCAGTGCATTGCGGGCGCGCGAGTTATAGTTAGCTGAACTAACTATAACGGGGAATTTCTATGGTTTTGTACGAGTGAAATGTCCAACTAACTATAACGCCCCTGAAACCTATGGTTTTTTCAGTGAATTTCTAAGGTTTTTTAAATGCTAATTTCTAACTATAACGTGCCTGAAACCTATGGTTTTTTCAGTGAATTTCTAAGGTTTTTAAATGCTAATTTCTAACTATAACGTGCCTGAAACCTATGGTTTTTTCAGTGAATATATATATATTTATTATACTATGTATACATGTGAAAATGTCTCGGTCCCCTGTTTGCCTCAGTGGCACGGAAAAAATGGGTGGAACTGACGTCAGCACGCCGACGAGGTTCTCTTATGGCTCCGATGATGTCATACGGTGTCGCGAGCGGAGCCGTGCTATTATGACGTCCTCGTTGACGTGGGAGAGCTAGGAAAGAATTTCCGTGGAATGCTGGTGCAGGGGATATTCACCTAAGTGTTCAGGCTAGTCCTTTGGGAGCAACTGTTTATGTTGCCACTCCAGAAACCGAAACCAGTGATCCGAGGGCAGAGGCCCTGCAGATGGCACACGAGGTGGGGTGCCCAGTCGTGTGCACCGGCGGGGCAGCGAAGTGACAAGCACCACAACCCACAAAAAAGGTAACGAGGGCACTGAATAACACAGGATCTTCTCTTTGTATCTGGCAGGAACAACGAAGTTAAAATGCCCTAGTACCAAAATGTAGAATTAGTGCTACAACGGTCTTCAAAAGGACCTGCGATGCCGCTCCTGCCTCCCGTACCCTGGAGGTGGCACATGGGTCACGCGGTACGGTCATACTGCGGTGGGACGCACACTCGTTGACCTCTCATGGCACTGCTCCACACTTCAGGGAGGATGCTTTCTATTAGCTATGTTTTCTGATGATATGTCGCTCCGGCCCCGTCCAACAACAGAACTCCTTTAGATCCAAACAGACTCTTCCACTCTCTCACCGGAAGTGAAACCAGGCCACGCGGACACTTTCACAATACAACAGCCGGGAATGCACTTTTCGGTAAAAAAAACACATTCCTTCCTCCTAATTAATCAAATAAATGTCTCACTGAAGAACAGGGGCCAGCTTCGATCGGTAAACAGCCGTTACAACGACTTTTTACTTTGCGATACCATTACAACGCATGCATTACCACGCATGCGTTGTACATCACAAAGTCATTACTACGCATTTTTAGAACGCATGGTCATTTACCACGCATGCCTTTACAACGAATTTTGTTGTAAAGGTATGTATGGTAAATGACCATGCGTTCTAAAAACATGTAGACGATCCATGTCGTTGTAAGGAAACAGAGGCTGTTCCGTTTCCTCACAACGACGTGCACCGCCCCTCAGAGACGACGTGAAACAGGAACCACGAGGAGAGAGGAACCACGAGGAGTGAGAGGTAAGGGGGATTGGGCATGGGGTGGGGGTTTCTTGTCTAGGGTTTAGGGTAGTGCAGTGGTGTTTGGGTGGTGTAGGGGGTCATGCTGGGGGTAATGTTTTAGGGTTTAGGGTAGTGCAGTGGTGTTTGGGTAGTGTAGGGGGTCGTGCTGGGGGTAGTGTTTTAGGGTTTAGGGTAGTGCAGTAGTGTAGGGGGTCATGCTGGGGGTAGTGTTTTAGGCTTTAGGGTAGTGCAGTGGTGTATGGGTAGTGTAGGGGGTCATGCCGGTGGTAGTGTTTTAGGGTTTAGGGTAGTGCAGTGGTGTTTGTGTAGTGTAGGGGGTCATGCTGGGGGTAGTGTTTTATGGTTTAGGGTAGTGCAGTGGTGTTTGGGTAGTGTAGGGGGTCGTGCTGGAGGTAGATTTAGGGTTTAGGGTAGTGCAGTGGTGTTTGGGTAGTGTAGGGAGTCGTGCTGGGGGTAGTGTTTTAGGGTTTAGGGTAGTGCAGTGGTGGTTGTGTAGTGTAGGGGTTGTGCTGGGGGTAGTGTTTTAGGGTATATGTTAGTGCAGTGGTGTTTGGGTAGTGTAGGGGGTAGTGCTGGGGTAGTGTTTTAGGGTTTAGGGTAGTGCAGTGGTGTTTGTGTAGTGAAGGGGTAGTGCTGGGGGTAGTGTTTTAAGGTTTAGGGTAGTGCAGTGGTGTTTGGGTAGTGTAGGGGTTCATGCTGTGGGTAGTGTTTTAGGGTTTAGGGTATGGCAGTGGTGTTTGGGTAGTGTAGGGGCTCGTGCTGGGGGTCGATTTAGGGTTTAGGGTAGTGCAGTGGTGTTTGTGTTGTGAGGGGGTCGTGCTGGGGGTAGTGTTTTAGGGTTTAGAGTAATGCAGTTGTGTTTGTATAGTGTAGGGGGGTTTAGGGTAGTGCAGTGGTGTTTGTGTAGTGTAGGGGGTCATGCTGGGGGTTGTGTTTTAGAGTTTAGGGTAGGGCAGTGGTGTTAGTCTAGTGTAGGGGGTAGTGTTTTAGGGTTTAGGGTAGTGCAGTGGTGTTTGTGTAGTGTAGGGGTCATGCTGGGGTTAGTGTTTTAGGGCTTAGGGTAGTGCAGTGGTGTTTGGGTAGTGTAGGGGTCGTGCTGGGGGTAGTGTTTTAGGGTTTAGGGTAGTGCAGTGCTGTTTGTGTAGTGTGGGAGGTCATGCTGGGGGTAGATTTAGGGTTTAGTGTAGTGCAGTGGTGTTTAGGTAGTGTAGGGAGTCGTGCTGGGGGTAGTGTTTTAGGGTTTAGGGTAGTCCAGTGGTGTTTGTGTAGTGTAGGGAGTTGTGCTGGGGGTAGTGTTTTAGGGTTTAGGGTAGTGCAGTGGTGTTTGGGTAGTGTAGGGGTCGTGCTGGGGTAGTGTTTTAGGGTTTAGGGTAGTGCAGTGGTGTTTGTGTAGTGTAGGGGGTCATGCTGGGGGTAGTGTTTTAGGGTTTAGGGTAGTGCAATGGTGTTTGTGTAGTGTAGGGGTAGTGTTTTAGGGTTTAGGGTAGTGCAGTGGTGTTTGTGTACTGTAGGGGGTCGTGCTGGGTTCTAGTGTTTTAGGGTTTAGGGTAGTGCAGTGGTGTTTGTGTACTGTAGGGGGTCGTGCTGGGGTAGTGTTTTAGGGTTTAGGGTAGTGCAGTAGTGTAGGGGGTCGTGCTGGGGGTAGTGTTTTAGGCTTTAGGGTAGTGCAGTGGTGTATGGGTAGTGTAGGGGGTCATGCCGGTGGTAGTGTTTTAGGGTTTAGGGTAGTGCAGTGGTGTTTGTGTAGTGTAGGGGGTCATGCTGGGGGTAGTGTTTTATGGTTTAGGGTAGTGCAGTGGTGTTTGGGTAGTGTAGGGGGTCGTGCTGGGGGTAGATTTAGGGTTTAGGGTAGTGCAGTGGTGTTTGGGTAGTGTAGGGAGTCGTGCTGGGGGTAGTGTTTTAGGGTTTAGGGTAGTGCAGTGGTGTTTGTGTAGTGTAGGGGGTTGTGCTGGGGGTAGTGTTTTAGGGTTTATGTTAGTGCAGTGGTGTTTGGGTAGTGTAGGGGGTAGTGCTGGGGTTGTGTTTTAGGGTTTAGGGTAGTGCAGTGGTGTTTGTGTAGTGTAGGGGGTAGTGCTGGGGGTAGTGTTTTAAGGTTTAGGGTAGTGCAGTGGTGTTTGGGTAGTGTAGGGGTTTATGCTGGGGGTAGTGTTTTAGGGTTTAGGGTATGGCAGTGGGGTTTGGGTAGTGTAGGGGGTCGTGCTGGGGGTCGGTTTAGGGTAGTGCAGTGGTGTTTGTGTTGTGAGGGGGTCGTGCTGGGGGTAGTGTTTTAGGGTTTAGAGTAATGCAGTGGTGTTTGTATAGTGTAGGGGGTTTAGGGTAGTGCAGTGGTGTTTGTGTAGTGTAGGGGTCATGCTGGGGGTTGTGTTTTAGGGTTTAGGGTAGGGCAGTGGTGTTAGTCTAGTGTAGGGGTAGTGTTTTAGGGTTTAGGGTAGTGCAGTGGTGTTTGTGTAGTGTAGGGGGTCATGCTGTGGGTAGAGTTTTAGGGTTTAGGATAGTGCAGTTGTGTTTGTGTAGTGTACAGGGTCGTGTTTTAGGGTATAGGGTAGTGCAGTGGTGTTTGGGTAGTGTAGGGGGTCATGCTGGGGTTAGTGTTTTAGGGCTTAGGGTAGTGCAGTGGTGTTTGGGTAGTGTAGGGGTCGTGCTGGGGGTAGTGTTTTAGGGTTTAGGGTAGTGCAGTGGTGTTTGTGTAGTGTGGGAGGTCATGCTGGGGGTAGATTTAGGGTTTAGTGTAGTGCAGTGGTGTTTAGGTAGTGTAGGGAGTCGTGCTGGGGGTAGTGTTTTAGGGTTTAGGGTAGTCCAGTGGTGTTTGTGTAGTGTAGGGAGTTGTGCTGGGGTAGTGTTTTAGGGTTTAGGGTAGCGCAGTGGTGTTTGGGTAGTGTAGGGGGTCATGCTGGGGTAGTGTTTTAGTGTGTAGGGTAGTGCAGTGGTGTTTGTGTAGTGTAGGGGGTCGTGCAGGGGGTGGTGTTTCAGGGTTTAGGGCAGTGCAGTGGTGTTCGGGCAGTGTACGGGGTCGTGCTGGGGGTGGTGTTTCAGGGTTTAGGGCAGTGCAGTGGTGTTCGGGCAGTGTAGGGGGTCGTGCTGGGGGTGGTGTTTCAGGGTTTAGGGCAGTGGTGTTCGGGCAGTGTAGGGGTCTTGCTGGGGGTGATGTTTCAGGGTTTAGGGCAGTGCAGTGGTGTTCGGGCAGTGTAGGAGGTCTTGCTGGGGGTAGTGTTTCAGGGTTTAGGGCAGTGCAGTGGTGTTCGGGCAGTGTAGGGGTCATGCTGGGGGTGGTGTTTCAGGGTTTAGGGCAGTGCAGTGGTGTTCGGGCAGTGTAGGGGGTCATGAAGGGGTGGTGTTTCAGGGTTTAGGGCAGTGCAGTGGTGTTCGGGCAGTGTAGGGGGTCGTGCTAGGGTATGTGTTTCAGGGTTTAGGGCAGTGCAGTGGTGTTCGGGCAGTGTAGGGGTCGTGCTGGGGGTAGTGTTTTAGGGTTTAAGGTAGTGCAGTGGTGTTTGTGTAGTGTAGGGGGTCGTGCTGGGGGCAGTGTTTTAGGGTTTAGGGTAGTGCAGTGGTGCTTGTGTAGTGTAGGGGGTCGTGCTGGGGGTAGTGTTTTAGGGTTTAGGGTAGTGCAGTGGTGTTTGTGTAGTGTAGGGGTCCTGCTGGGGGTAGTGTTTTAGGGTTTAGGATAGTGCAGTGGTGCTTGTGTAGTGTAGGGGGTCGTGCTGGGGTAGTGTTTTAGGGTTTAGGGTTTAGGGTAGTGCAGTGGTGTTTTTGTAGTGTAGGGGGTCATGTTTTAAGATGCAACGCTCCAATACCTGACCAGTCTGCACTACATAAAACTGCAAAAAAACTAAAAATAAAAAGTGTTTTGCACACTTTTGTCATTGGGCTATATGTGGGCAACATCTGGGTAATATTTGTGCTACATTTGGGCTCTTTTTTCACTGGTGGCCATCTTGGAAGACTTCTTTGTTATGAAGTTTCCTAATTTCCTCATTTACTGCAGTCTCCTCAGTAGGAAATGCTTTCAGTTTTTTACTTTGATTCCATCAAGAAGGCATTCAGATGTGTCACACATTTGCCATAAATTCAGAATGTTATTACTCTAGTTGTTCATTAGATCACTGTAGTAAAGCTACTGCTCACCAAGGAGTTAACTGGAAGTCTACTGCTGGTATTGAAAGTGATTGTTTCAGTCTGCATGTCAGAATTTTCTAATGAAATAGAAGAGGATTTGAGATCTCACTTAAAACATGCACTAAATTTTCTTTTTGCAGCACTAACCATAATTTCTATGGCAAAATGAACCCCCTCATTTTGTTCCTTTTTAAATTAAATGTTTTAAGTGTTACCAGTTTATTCCAATCAAGATGGCTTCAGGTGTGCCATACTTTTGTCATAAGTAAGGCTGTTAGCACTCTAGTTGTTCTTTAGAACACTCTGGGAAGCTGCAGTAGAACACAAAGGCATCAACTGACAGGCTGCTCCTGTTAAAATATAACAGGAAGATATTTGAGATCTCACTTAAAACATGTCCTAATTTTTCTTTCTACAGCACTAACCATAATTTCTATGGCAAAATGAACCCCCTCATTTTGTTCCTTTTTAAATTAAATGTTTTAAGTGTTACCAGTTTATTCCAATCAAGATGGCTTCAGGTGTGCCATACTTTTGTCATAAGTAAGACTGTTAGCGCTCTAGTTGTTCTTTAGAACACTCTGGGAAGCTGCAGTAGAACACAAAGGCATCAACTGACAGGCTGCTCCTGTTGAAATATAACAGGAAGATATTTGAGATCACACTTGAAACATGTCCTAATTTTTCTTTCTACAGCACTAACCATAATTTCTATGACAAAATGAACCCCATCATTTTGTTCCTTTTTAAATTAAATGTTTTAAGTGTTACCAGTTTATTCCAATCAAGATGGCTTCAGGTGTGCCATACTTTTGTCATAAGTAAGACTGTTAGCGCTCTAGTTGTTCTTTAGAACACTCTGGGAAGCTGCAGTAGAACACAAAGGCATCAACTGACAGGCTGCTCCTGTTGAAATATAACAGGAAGATATTTGAGATCACACTTGAAACATGTCCTAATTTTTCTTTCCAGAGCACTAACCATAATTTCTATGACAAGATGAACCCCATCATTTTGTTCCTTTTTAAATTAAATGTTTTAAGTGTTACCAGTTTATTCCAATCAAGATGGCTTCAGGTGTGCCATACTTTTGTCATAAGTAAGGCTGTTAGCACTCTAGTTGTTCTTTAGAACACTCTGGGAAGCTGCAGTAGAACACAAAGGAATCAACTGACAGTCTCTGCCCTTGTTGGATGTACATGTTTTACTGAGAATGTCAGACTTCATTCTCACATGACTGAGAAAGATAATGTGAATTTACAGAAAATATGCTCTCATTTTAGCTTTTGGGGCACCTTCCAAAACTGTATGGGACAAGCATGTGAAAATAGTTTTCTCTCAAACATGATTCATGATATCCCAGCAGAAGGTTTTTCACAGGGTAAAATCACCTTAGAACACACCACAATTCCTGAAATTAGTATGGTACCATCAACAAATGAATTCTAATGTAACTAAAGTCTGTTATCACCCTTTATAGTTCTCCTTTTGGTAACCCTCAAAATCTTCGATTCACTACAATGCATTTCAATGGGGTACTATCATTTATATTGGTCCCAAGATGGCTGCCAGCAATTCCAGGATGAAGTGCTGACAGCCAATCAGATCTCACGATGACATGTGTGGTTAGGCTCCGCCCAGATATATATGTGTTTTTACTTTTGATTTTCTCAGCAACTACTGAACGGATTTACACCATTTAACAAAAGGGTTCTTTTTGAACCAAGAACTACCTCTTTGCCAAATTTGGTGTAATTCCGTTCAGCAGTTCGGGCTGTAGCCTTGCATAAAGTTTCCTATGGGAAATTGATTTTTTGACTCTTATTTTTTAATTTCTTCGCAACTACTGAACGGATTTACACCATTTAACAAAAGGGTTCGTTCTGAACCAAGAACTACCTCTTTCCCAAATTTGGTGTAATTCCGTTCAGCAGTTCGGGCTGTAGCCGTGTCTAAAGTTTCCTATGGGAAAATGAATGGGGAAAACACGTTTTGGGACCCCCTTTTTCTCGGCCCCCGCTTGACAAATCACCCTGAGACTTTCAGGGTAGGAGCGGACCGGAGCGGGCCATAAAGTTTGAAAATTTCGCGAAGATTCGTCAACCGACGCAAGAGTTATTTCAAATAGAATGTCGCGGATTTCCTATGGAAAATAGGTCCTAACTATAACTATCTACTGGCGACCGCCAGTAGATTATATATATATATATATATATATATATATATATATATATATATATATATATATATATATATATATATATATATATATATATATTGTTCTTTAAAGCATAGCCCTACAATATATGTGTCTGACTGGCTACCTGTTCCATAAAGTGTACGCTGCTCCTATTGTAGGATTTAGTATGTTACGGTTTTTGGGCTATCTACACTGAATGAATGTATCTGTTATAATATATGTCATGACAACCCGTGATGGCACGTTTCATCTTGGACATGATGACTTAAGCATGATTTTAGGATTTTTATATATTTTTATGAAAATGCTGGAAATAAAGTTAACTGCTATATTCAAGATGCCCATTCCACGCCAGAGGATGTCTTTGAGCCCTAACGCATGTGTGGCGAAACATGCTGGTGGCAGGAAGACTGTTTAGATGGTAATAATGAGGATTATAGTTATAAATACTTGACAAAAAGTGATGTCAAATGAACTTGGTTTGCTGTGATCCATTCCTGGAGGTATTTCAAGAGAAAATAATAACTAATAGACGATGTATTGTGTGCGAGAATGTTTATAAAAATAGCAATTGTGCACAGGTTTATTTTAAACCCATCTGTCATTGAAGCATGTTGACACCTACAAGAAAATGCTAGCTCCCAGTGCTACCCATAAGCATGCCACTTGCAAATCCTTCGGCGGACTGAG
The DNA here is from genome assembly GCA_963921515.1 of Calotriton arnoldi. Taxonomy (NCBI): domain Eukaryota; kingdom Metazoa; phylum Chordata; class Amphibia; order Caudata; family Salamandridae; genus Calotriton; species Calotriton arnoldi. Next base: position 198,291 of record CAWUFW010006728.1, on the reverse strand, counting down.
ACTGTGCAGGGGAATTGCATTTATCTAATGACCCCACTCTTACCCCAGCCTGGCCCACCGAACAGCTACTTCTTCAAATGCATTTCTAGTTTCCTGACCCCCAATTTCAATGTAGTGATGCCACAGGATCTTGCGTTTCCCAACTATTCACTGAACTTAAGCCATTTCTGTAGTCATTTGCCTTGAGCAATATACTTCTTTATTGCTGTTCTATATTTGTTGCAGTATTGAATTGTGATTGTACCAGTCTAAATACGAAGGTTTGAGGAGCTTCTGAAAATTAGTGGAAGCAGCAGGAGTGGACTCAATGTGGGTAAGATGATGTGGCCTACAAGAGTGAGGGCCTCTGCTTCCGCCCGCAGATCACAGACAGGGAAACGCCCACAAGGGCAAGTCCTTCCGGCTGCTATCTAATGGGAAATAGTGGGGAAAACAGTGGGGAGGTGAAAATATTTTTTTTCTCTACTCCTCGTGTGATGTATTAGGCAGGTGAAGCGGGAAGGATGAGGTTTCTCTGACACCCAAACTTCTGACAAGGGGCTTTAATGTGCACGAATCGGTCGTATCAGCAGAAGAACCACTTCCCAAGTGGTTAACTACCACAGATGACCTTTGTTTCAGCTCCAAGGACAAGTGCGCAGGATCAGGCAGGACTGACTTCTCTCTATGAAAAAGAGCAAAATCCTCTTTTTATAGATGCATTCAGTTACAACACTGTGATGTTACCCAGGTGTTAATATTCATCCCTAGCAGAAATATCATGTAAAAGCAATACTAAAGAAGAAAGTAAATGTAACCCCGGCCTATATTTCTCGAAGACATTCGCCATGATATTTTAAACTCCTCAAGAACTTAGTGATAAATCAATTAATGTCAATAACAAAGTTTAAAATGTTTAATAGTTTCTGATATCCAACACCACAATGTGTTAGCTATCACTACAAACCTTTATTAAATATATAAGCAGACGGCTGTAAGTGCATGGTGTTACAAATTACCCTTATCAAGACCAGCACTCAACGTTAGTGTTATAATGCTTGTTTAACAAGTGCATCAGTTTTAAAATAGATGGAAAAGATCTCACACAATAACCGCAAGCACCGAAAAGTTCTGAATTATTTGAAGTTGCCTACATAAGTATCAATCAAAGTGTATGCGCAGACAAATCACAGAATGTTCAATGTGTAGTTGGACATATCTTTAATTGATAAAATATAAACATGACTTAAAGTATCGGAGAAATGAAATGCCCAGATTATCCGTATTGTATCTGAACAATGTTAAGGAAATAATTATAGAAAGAGCTATTACTTATGATGTTCCTTTGGGGCATGTGTTCCAATTGGTAATGGCCGACTCTAGTAGTAAGCTGACATATTTGTAAGTAACAGTGTCACGTTGGAAATGGTTGTTTGCTTTAGATGGGGACCATGTTTGCATAGGATTAATACAAATTATTTTTTGTGTAGTATACTAATAAACTATCCTGCATAAATAGGCATGGTAAAACAGTTGTCTAAATCCCTAAATAAATATGCATAGTAAAACAGTTGTCTAAATCCCTCCATAAATACGCATGGTAAAACAGTTGTGTGAATCCCTAAATAAATACCCATAGTAAAACAGTTGTCTAAATCCCTCCATAAATACGCATGGTAAAACAGTTGTCTAAATCGAATAGGCAGGTTGTGCTCCAAGACTTGTAAATCCAATCTATGTTGCATGGAAGATCCAAATAAGGTTTAAAAGGCCAAGTTAGCAAAGCATAGAAGATGTTAGTGAGAGGAACCACATACAAACTTTTGAAATTACGCAAAAATTATAATGAAAGCATAGCATGGTAAGAACAGTAAGCAAATTCTCAAAACTCATATAGTAATGGGGCCTTGTTTGCAGGTACCTTCACTGCTGCAATACCTCTCTGTACTCCAAAAGCAGTGTCATTGTATAAATCTCTACCACTACATAATATAAAACCTCTATTTCCTCTGGGTCAGTCAATGCTTGGTTTGTGCAGGTGGTTGCAGATAGTCATTACCGGCACTCATTTTTATACAAGGCCAGGTGTAAAAAGATTGCATTTGCAAAAAGTGGTTGCAAATTGATCATTTATTTTTGTGAATGTTGTCCTATTTTGCAAACCGACTAATGCATAAATAGGTTGGTTCACAAAATTCTGAATCACGACCTTGCAAGGTAGCTCTCAATTTCGACCCCTGTGCTTGGCTACAATCACAGGGATGGTTGTCTGCAAGGGACAGTAGACCCTCATCCCCATCCCTGTAATTTCTTTCCACAATGGAAAACTTAGGGGCATATTATCAAGGGCAATATCGCCACTTTTGCGGCAATTTTTACCGAAAAAGCGGCAATATTTTTATCGCCCTATTAACAAGCCTGCGCTAACAGGCGTTAGCGCAGGATTACAGGCATTAGCTGTCGTTTTTTTTCCACTTTGCATGTCAGCGATATATATCGCTAATGACATGCAAAGTAGGCGTTCCTGACTAACACGTCATGGAAACACTCGCAGACACAACTTCGCTCTATCATCAACGCGGCCCCAGAACCGCGAAGCGATTAAAAAAGCTGCGCTAACCGCGGTTATCGCAGGTATTGAACGTCTGCTTTTGAATCGACTTAGCTATACTGATAGTGGGAGGTGGATTGACTGGTTAGGTCCACACTCCCCTATCAGCAAGCTTCTCCATAGCGCTGTGAAATCATCGCAGGATTTCCACGCTATTTCTGTTTCCCACCGTCTATCGCTGGAATTACATCGCCTGTTAGCAAAGCGTTGATAATACGCCGCTAACACGGCGATGTAATTCAGCAATAGACGGCGATAAACAGAAACGCGCTAAGTGCGCTTAGCGATGTTTATCGATATTTTTTGATAATATGCCCCTTAGTTTCATAGTAGCCTCAGTTTCTTAAAGGAGCACAGGCTTCATTAACAAGGAAGTTTTCAATTCTGGAAAACTTTTGTGAGAGCAGGCAGTGGTCCACTGGATCACTTCTGACTCCCCCTGAAGCTTCCACATCGAATACCAAAGGGGAAGGGTTCCAAAATGGAGTCCTTCCCCTTTGCCAATCAGTTACCACCCCAGCTTGGGAATCGGTAACAGACCAATTTTTGACCAGAACTATGGTTGCGAACTATTGATACATACCTCACCGACTCACAATTTCGCAAGAACGCCATTAAGACACACCTTCCAAATTGAGATTTGGCATAGGTTTATAAACTAATTTTTCAATTTGGAAAACGTTTTCAGAATAGAAAAATGGGTTTAGTACATCCGAAACGGTGATTTCAGTGTTTCAAACGCTGGAATTCAGGACTTGGGACCACTAAATCACTTTATACATTAGGTCCATAATTTTCATCTTCAGACTGAAGCAGAGCAACCAAGAGAAAGGTGGAAAGGAGAGAAACAAGTAAAAAGTGAGATAGGAAAAGAGTGACAAGGGAGAAAGCATAGGTGAGAAAGAACCTGCAAGAGTGAGGTAAAGAGACAGGAAGTGTAAGATGTGGGAAGAAAGAGACATGCTTTTGAATCAACACTAGCCAGGTTTTTATAATTGGGAGCCTTAGCCTTCAGTAGTAAAGACAGCAGACTACTAAGAACAAATGTGGGCCATTGCACTTTTTTCAATTTAAGCACTGTTGTCTGTTATGTAATACTGTTAATATGTGTCAAGAAAATTATCTCTGGACAGCTGCGGAGAGTTGCACCTATCGCGCTAATACCAATAAATACATATATAATTGATGACTTCAAGGAAGTGCTGCGTGCTTTTGTCTCTGTCTCGTCTGTCGTTTGCGAATTGCATTTTGTAACGCTTGTACAAATGGTAATTAAACTCTTTTCAAGTGGTTCACAATATGTGTACTAGAAACTGGGCACTGGAATACTCTCATTGTGTTTATGCAACTTAAAAGGCTGAAAGTTTGTATAGCACACTCATCATTTTGTGCATTGGATTTTAATGTAGGTGTGTTTTCCTGTTGAAATGCATGCTCTTGCTTCCACTAAAATGTCGGTATGTTGTTATCATGTGTAACGTGCTCTGGGCCGGTAAGAGGGTATACGAGCTATAAAAAAAATGTAAAACAAAACAAATAAAAACCTATTCGGTGTTGCTTAATAGCAGGCACATCTGAAATCATAAAGATATGGGACATCTTTATTTCTTGTTGCAAATCACATGAATACATATATGTAGCTCTACATTTGATTAATGACTGGAACATGAATATGGCACACTGAGTTATGGCTGTAAAGAGTTTCTCATTGCCCAATAAATTCAACATTTATTAAACCCCTCTTCTCCATTTCATTCTACACCATTGTCCAAAGGATCGTGTATTTTCAGACAGCCATGCAGGAAGACTACAGCTTCAGGAGTTGCCTTAAGCAGCCCCCATGGAACTCAATTCACCAAAATGCCAGGGGTAGCGGAAGTGACTTTATATGCCCTTTGACCTTCACTTTCGCATACAGATGTTTACACACGCTTACACATACACACGTATTCACACATACTTACACTCACACAGACTCTGCCTACACATACACACACATTCACACATACACACAGACACACTCTTTTACGTAACACATTCAAAACTGCAAGCACGCACACAACATGCATACATTTAAAAGCATTTTGTTAACTTGCCTCAGCTGCTAGGGAACGTCATCATTCCAGCTATTTGTATTCCATTTTTTATCTCACTAATAGCGAATAATGTAATATTATTCACTATTAGTATAATAAAAAAAAATTGACAAAAAACAAGGAGAGTGAAGCTCCCACCGATGTCCATGAGGTTCTTGCCACTGCTGATGCTAGGGGTCGCAAAGGCAGTGCCAGGGGTCACTAGGGGCATGCCAAGGGTCGCAGTAGTGACCCCTAAATAACATCCATGGCAGCTCCTCATTTGTCTTGAGCACATTTGTTCTTAATAATAATATTCTGAAGAAGAATTTTGAGGACAGATTTTCTAAAATAATCAGCGCTTAGCTACATGAGTGGGAACAAACAGAGCAGCAATGTATTTACAAAACGCTGTACTCCGTTTTCGTCATTGGCAACACAAACACATATAGGGGCATATTCTCAAGGACCCATTGCCGAATTAGCGGCACTTAACCGCCACGAAAGTTGAGATAGACCCATCGCCCCATTCACAAGCCTGCGCTAACATCCCACATCGTCAGTTTTCCTGCGATAGCTGCTGCCAAAAACATCGCCGAGGCTGACAGCGACAACTAATGCTAATCATATGCAGAGTAGGCGTTCCCATGCAAAAACCCAAGATAACACCACTTCGCGATATTCCCAACGACCAGCCAGATCGGCGATGCGGTCCAAAAACAGACGATAAGGCACGTTAGCAGCAGGAACTTAAGACCTGCTTTTTCCTGGTCTTAAGTAGGACGAATACCTGCAGCACAAAGGGAGCCCAGCCCAGAGCCACATCTGAAGACCCACAGATGCCATGGAGCTACTAATCATGCAGCCTGCAAGACCCAAGTGGGCCACAACACCCACCGCCACCACCCCCACCCCCAGGACCACACCTCCCGGACTGCCACCGAGGCAGCGCAGAACAAGACAGCGGACCTTCCGAAAACGCACCAGCCCCAGAGACTCAACGCCAGAGGATGTCATTGCCCACTACAGGCTCAAAAGGACAACCATCCACAGCATCCTGACCCACATTGCCCACAGGCTGACGGCACCAACACAGCGGACAACCAACATCCCTCCGCAGACAGAGCTGCTGGCTGTGCTGCACTTGTGGGCCTCTGGTACCTCCCAACCAACAACTGCCAGAGTCAGAGGAGTCTCACAGCCAGCCCTATCAAAGTTCCTCACACCTGTCTTGGATGCCATCATCAGCTTGTTACCCCAGCACCTTTACTACCCCCACACTGCGGAGGAACAGCTGGAGACCAAGCAAGGCATCAACGCCATAGCTGGCTTCCTGCACCTGTTGGGAGCAATTCACTGCACACATGTCCTACTCGTGCCCCCTGCCGTCACTGCACACAATTACCACTACAGAAAGCACACGCATCCCATCAATGTGCAGGCAAGAGTGGACCACCCGGGACTGTCCACCAATGCCGTCGCCAACTTCCCAGGCAGTGTGCATGACTCCCACATCCTCCGACAGTCCATCATCAACCAGCACTTCCAGGATGGCACCTATGGAAATGCACTGCTCGTTGGCAAGCACCAACGGAACACACCACACACCTCAACTCCACAATTATACAACTCACAACTGTGGGAATGCACACGTAACTAAATCACATACAACATGCCAACAAACATGCCCACCTACCAGACACGACAACACAAGTAACTGTAGCAACAGGGGCCAGATATGTAGACAAACCATCCACAAAGGCATAGCCCCTCTGCCACACGACTGCAGAAGGTGGGGAGAGGTGGGAACCAAGAATGTGCGAAAGAGGCAATGGACCCATGAATGAGAATGTACACAATGCCAAGTGTGGCGGTGATGTGCCGGACAGTCTTGAGTATGCAGAGCACAGACATGTCCATGTGGACATATACTGCTGGTGCCTGTAGTGATGTGGACAGTGGACGCAACCATGTCACCTCAGGCAGTGGGGAAGACCTTGGACATGTAGCCATGTCGCCACCCCTGTAAGCGTAAGCGTAGTGTGCTGGGCCGGCGTACGCCAGTCCAGCGCAGGAGTGTGAATAAACAGCCCGGGGCTCTGGGCGTGGTCCACTTCCGGGATGGCCAACAAAGTAACTATGGCGTGTGTCTCTGTTGTGGTGTCGGCGCCACCCCGCCCTCAATCGACAATGTTGCAATGTAGTGTTGTAGGGAGTCTGCACATACACAGAACTATGCACAGCAATGCGGGACTACGGAATATAGGGGCTACGCCTCCTACAGCCGTAGTACCCACGAGCCCACGACTGGCTAGCAATGGTGTCCCACCTGCCCTCCTATACACAGATTGAGAAACTGTCGTTTAGACAACCCAGCACACAACACTCCCCTAATCACTCAGGGATCGTGGTAACAGGTTATTCCCCATCGCTCAGACTCTCGTACTCATCCACAACAAGAGATTGACAGAGCCACTGAGTCAGTCCAAAATGTTTATATCAACTAACATGCTCTGAAATGCAGCATACGAGCCACTACTAAAATTAGAATGCATAATACAAACATTGTCAGCATTGTAGCAAGTCCATACCAAATAATAGGAGAAATCATTGTACATGGATCCTGGAGACAGGACTATTAAACCTACACTCCCTCCCCATGGACGGGAAAACCAAGATGAGAACATAGCAGATCTCTGGGTCTGTATAGCAGACCCCATACCCCTAAGACATAGATCGTGTCTCTACATCACAGCTCCATACAGCTCCTCATTCTTGAAAAGTCACTCCTCAAGTGTGTCTGCGTCTAACATGCATTCTCCTAACATCAAGAAAAAGGTGCGTGTCCCTCAAACAGCAGCTGCAGGGTATGTTTTTGTCAACGTGCCAGGGCCTGACCTGATCAAAATCACAGGGGATGGTGTTGTTTGACCTTGCTCACGATGCACAGACTAAAGTCCAGGAACAAGCAGGGACCCAGCGCAGCCAGCGGCTCGCATGTGGCCAGCGAACACATTTTTGCATTAGAAGAAGCTTGTAGTGTCGTGTGCTAAAGCAGCATCATGGCCTCCGGACCCATTCTACCTAAAGATGCCAACGCGGTCCCTTAAAGCCACAAGACCCTTCCCCTGGCCAGGTTGCAGAAGAATAGAAAAAACAAGGTCCAAGTCGCAAGCAGAGTCAAAGCACTGAGCATAGCAGGGGCAAAGTTCAATAAAATCAGAATAAGGTTGATTAGTGGTAAAATACGAGAAGAAGAAAAAAATAAAAATGTCTTGTTGAACATTAATCATCGGAATCATCTGAGATCCGTTGAACCTTGGAAGGCAAGGTGTTCCAAAAGACGGTCCCCCTCCTCATAGACAAGGAGGGACAACACCCAATTCAACAACTCGAAGGAGCATACGTGCTCATCATAATCCATAGTTTCAAAAAGCATGGTCGGACAACCTGTATCATACTCAATGTAGCTGTGGCGCAGCAGGCGCGACGCCCCTTCACAGATGTCCCATTGTGCCAGCACTCCATTCACAGCCGCCATCAGCATGCGGGTACCAGTTGCACATGATTGATCATGACGCAATAGGGGCCACAGCAACCGGTCGTAATCAGGGCAAGGCCGTATGGCGTTTGAGAGGCACAAATCCAAAGCCCAGGAGAAAGGACAGTCGCGGCACCAAAAAACTGGATGTACGCATGTGAAGTATGCGTATCTGTAAGTCACATTGTAGGCAGCACCCACAACAGCCATAGGCAGGCAACCAAGGAATTCCTGCAATCAGCTACGGTACAGCTCCAGCTGGACCGGATGATCGAGTAGCACATGAAGGGCAGCCATTACGAAGTAGTAATACAAGTACCAGGACAGCACCAGCGAGCAACAGGATCAACGGCAACCCAGCCAAAAGCGCTGGAAAAGAATGGAATGAATAAAAGCCGGAATCACACCAAATATCCTTCGAAACGAGGACACAAGACCTGAGCCCAACAATTTAGAAAAAGGTGCAAGGCCTCCTGTGTCAGATACATTGTATAATTGGTGTATCAACTCCCCAAAATGTGGGAGGCGATTGCTATTTAATTGGGGTTGTATTCCACTTGATGTCCGAGCCACCTGTAGCTCGAATGTTTCATGTGCCGAGGTCAAGGCACCCGCATGTTAGAATAACAGTGCTTTGAGCCTCCTTAATTTGTTGAAGCCTGCTTTCATAGTGGGAACAGAAGGCCACAGAGAGCTATCAGCAATGCCATGCGGGGGCGGAAACAGGATGTTGCTGCAAGAGGGACACCGTTGCCGATACACCGGCGTGCGCCGAAGCCATGCCCTCATGTGCAGCTGTGATCAACGCATGTCTGCGGTCCTCGTTGGGAATCAGCGGATCCCCAACGGAAGGAATTGTTACTATCGGAACTTGTTCCGGGACAATTGGTATTCATATCTGGACGGAAAGCCCTGTGGGTATTACGTCCCGTCTCTGGTAGCCGCTACGGCTGCCAGTGTGTCGGTATCGACTTTTGTCACAGACCTTGTGACTGCTGCTACTGAACAAGTGGCTACTGCATTTCTGGCTACCTCGTCAGCCAGAGTGTTGCCTACAGCGTGGGGTCCCACGCGCTGATGGGCAAGAGTATGTATTACATGTGTAAGTGGCAAGCCCTCTATGAGAGCCGCCACTCATACCCAAAGCGTTTCATGCTTGATCGTGTTACCCACATGACATGACATGACATGACAGTAGCATGCACCCGGAGGGCGGGCTCGCCCGAATGGAAAATGAAGGAGCGCTCGGGGTCTTGGCTCATACATGTCAACTGTTGTGTGTGTATCTTCATTGCCGCAGCATGAGCCAAAGGCCTAGCCCCAATCGCAGCGCGAATTCAGCCAGGCCTGAACTCCACATCTGTGTCCGCCCTATCCTTACCAAGGCCTACACACACGTGGCCGCCCACCTTCAACGGCCAACATTGCAGTGTTGTTGTCAGGCTTGCGGACATGCGCAGACAGGCATGACAAAGGTGTGCCGTAGGAGTGCAAGTGATGCAACCGCGCAGCGCACACAGGTAAATAGGCCCGGGGGGAGGGAGGAGCAGCTGGGAGGCTACATAACACACATTGTCCCCGCACATTTGCCAGAAGCAATACATGGCAAACATGAATCCCAAAGTCACACAAATCACACATCACAAAACTTGTGAGTCTGCCAACACAGCATGCAGAACCACCAGTTTACACTGGTCTCACTTACCTCTCACAGGTGGTCAGGGATGTGCACTCTGCCCGTGGATGATGACACCCCTCCGAGCCCCGAACACCCCGGCCCAGGGGCTGTTCAATGTGGCCCACAAATGCACCAGGGGCATTGTTGAGCGCACATTTGGCGTGTCTAAGTCACGTTTCAGGTGCCTGGTTAACACAGGTGGTAGACTCCTGTACAGCCCAGGAATAGTGCGCAAGTTGATCATTGCAAGTTGTGTATTGCACAACATATGTGTACGCAGCAATGCCCCATGGATCCAAGTGCCAGATGCACCGGACGATGATGAGGGAGATGAGGCAGGTGGGCCACACCCCACTGCAGCTGCAGCAGGAATGGCCCGAAGGAACACAATCATTGACAACTTTTTCGCATGAGCACGTCACAATGTGACAGTCCTTAGCAATCATGGCACAGTACAAAATGACCACATGACCAGCATGTGCAGAAAAATTCATTGCAACCCACATTCCCTGTGTGCATGTCAGTCCTCTGCATTAGCACATCACTCGGACAAGTGTAAGTGCAACGTTGAGTGCTAACAATCTCACATATGGCAAATAGATGGTGGGTATGTCGCCTCTGCACAGAGAGGCTGTTCAGGGTGTCACGTATTCGGAATGCCATTTCAGGGTGTCAGATGTAGTACGTATTCCCACTCATCAGCGTATCACATGTGTACACATATATGACATGTAGGCTGTCATTGGTGTTCCAAATCAGACAACAGGGTGTCATTCGGGGTCAGGTATGAATTAGCGGGTGTCACTTGGGGTCAAATATGAAATTGTGGGTATCATTTGGGGTCAAATAAGAAATTGTGGGTGTCATTTGGGGTCAGATATGACCCACCCTGATGCAGAGATGCACCCTGTGACTCAAGTCCCATAACATGAGCAACATGGACGTAAGGGGGATGGGGGCACAGTGAACACCTCAGCAACATGGGAGATGCACACCAGCTAAATAGGCAGCAGGAATACCGTGCCGGAAGGCGAAGCAGTGACATCCCCCCACCCCAATCACATCACTCTTCCAGAATGCTAGCAGATGACAGACTAACATTAGGGAGGAGAGCTCCTTTGTCTGTACTGGAGGCGGTAGCACATCTGCACCTCCGACCTTGGAGTTGCATGTGCCCGGCTCCCCCTGAGAGATACCATAGCAGCTGATGACGACTCCCACACTATGCACAGCGCTAACCAGGGACCAACGTATACACACCCCACACACAAAGGTCCTTGCTCGCTGTTCTCTTGCATGGAATGACCTTCATACTTATGCACAGACCATCCCAGGAGTCCAGCCGCTGCACACTCAAACAAATCATTGCTCCGAGCTGTGGCATCCACATAACTTGGACTTGAGTATTTTTACACACAGCCCTATTTCCTACATTGACGTGGGGCTAAGTTGGGAAATTGCGAGATTGTTGTTTAGGTGCACTGAGGCCACAGGTAGTTCACACATTCCCAGTCATCTCACTGCCTGTCTGGGTCACGGTCAGACATGCGCATTGATATCAGTTCCCAGGGAGTACCTTTTTCTGGTATCACTGCCCCTACATCCATCCATGATTTCATACTTGCTTGCTAATAGACATGACACATCTGTGTGAATTAGAATGTTTTGGTCACATTCGGTGGAGTGTTGAAGCTGGACCAGTACATGGCCATGCATACCCCACTTTACATTGTTGCCCTGTGGAGGGCCAGCCTTGTGCATGTGCATGGGTTTGCACATGCATGGGTTTGTTGTGAGATTGGTGATGTCGACGGGGGCCTACTTGCTGTTTCTATGTGTGCTGCAGTATGCCAGGGAGTTCAGGGACATGATCCATAGTCATTTTGGGTGTGCACTGTGCTATACTTAATTGTGCATGTGTGCCGTTGTGCCCATCTCCCCCCGTCCCCCCAGTCCCTGGTCGTTACTCACCCTGTTGCTGTTGCTGTTGAGTCAGGTCATGTTGTGCAGTGTCCGGTCCCTCAACTCCTGCCACCGTCTCCCCACTGATGACTGTGGACACTATTTCCTCCATCTCATCCAGCTCCTGCTGTGGCGCTGGACTCCCACCTCCCAGTCGGCATTGCTGCTTTCCGGTTGTTGGCGAATTTCAGCTTGGTTTTGCGCTTCACATCATTCCAGCGCTTCTTGCAGTCATCCACTTCCCTTCTCTTCACTCCGACTGCATTCAGCTTGGCCAAGATGGACTACCACATTGCATTTTTAGTTGCCAATGACACAGTGGAGGTGATGAACAGTTGTTAGTGGTGTTCTGTCACCTCCGTAATCAGGATCTTGTTTTCCTGCGGACTGAATCGCGGGTTCCTCTTCTTCTTCTCCTTGCCCTTCTCCTTCCCCGGGGTCCCTTTCTGGTCCTCCGGAGGTTTGTGGGGTTCTGGTTGGGCTCTGTAGTTGCTCCAGTGTCCTCCATGGTGCTTCTCAGTTGTTTGGGTTTGGGTTTTGATTTCTCTTTTTTTTTTTGCAGCTTTTATGGTGATTTTTCCCGCCTGACGTGGGAATTGCAGGCCTGGCGCTGCTTTATGGCTGTTGGGCCCATCGCAACTTTTTTCACGTTCGGGTTTCCTTTTTTATCGGCGTCCCGGTAATTTTATCGCGGACATTTGACGCGTTATCCAGGCACTATCGCCTGTTGCCGGTGTGTTGAGAATACGCTGTTGACGTGGCGCTAGTTTCCCACGATGAACGATGTTATGTGAAATTGCGTTGGCCTAGGTTGGCGATTTATCGCCCGTTCTTGTGAATATCCCCCATAGTTTGGTACTAGCAGTAGCGGCCCGTGGTGGGAGTGCTGCCGGGCGCTGATGTGGGGCGGGGGTAGTAAACTACGGATTAAGGCCGATTAGAGGTAAGTAAACATATAAATAAATAAAACAAATTTCGTTGCGCGCGCTGGATCGCGCGCAATTAGTCGTAATCCATAGTTTACTACCAACCCACCCAGCCCCTCCCCCGCCCCACGTCAGCGCCCGGCAGCACTCCCACCACGGGCCGCTACTCGGTACTAGCATAACTCTATGCTTGCTTCAGAATTGACAAGGTCACTCAGGTACTCATTAAGTGCTCTTCTTGCGTGACTTGAATACTCGCATGAAACCTATGAGTACAATCATCACTCATATGCCCGCCCACGGCTCAGTTGTGTAATATGCATCGCTATTGCAAAGTTACACATATAAGTAGGAAAATGGCCCAATGTTGCCCACCTCAACTCATGTCCATTGTTTACGCCTGTTTTTATTTGGTGTTGGATTTTCATGCAGTTCTAGACTGAGCTATTGTGCATGACTTGAGTATGTATGGGTTAGTGCAAAACCATAGGGGGTTATTCGTTTCCTGCTTGCCACTGTGTCTATATTAGCCGGAGTTTCACATGACACGGCACAAAGCAATTTGCTCAAAGCTCGGGAGGCTTTTGACTCAAAAATCTTTTTGTGAGCAAAAGTTGATTTGCTCTACCATTTGCATTGTTTTAGATTACGTGAGCACCCACGCTAAACTTTAGGAAACACGGGTCATGGTGTTGAATATACAGGTCATCACAAACGGAGATGATCAGTTAATAAAAGAGATTTGTTTCTAATTTGCTTCTAAGAGAGCTCCAAAAAGCAATGCATTAAAAGTACATATAGCCACCCCTGTGAGTAGAGAAAGCGTTTTGCGAACATGTTGCCTAATCAATTGGGCTCTTGGAGGCCTTACCACTATGAGGGTGAAGACCAAAGACAGCTTTAGAGTGCTATGGTTACCCAATTAGAATGCGGCTATCTGGAATTATTGTTTTCAGATATTTATCCTTGTTATATAACCATCCTTAAGTAATGCGTCAACCTTAATGACGATTCTATTTACAAAGCTTTCAGAAGCTGCCAAATACACTTGCACTTACCCTAACCCAATCCCTTACCCTAACTCATACCCTACAGACCACCACAGTGCATCTCAGTGTATTTTCACAGCAACGTGCTCACTGCACCACAGCTTCATTTTAGCTGGTTTAGAATAAACACTATTTTCCAGCCATTGGGAGTGATGTGGTATTAATGCACCCAATCTTAGCATATGGTTCCATTTTGTGGCTGGTGTCCAATGTCCACCCTAACGTGTCCTTTTGGTTTTGTAAGAATCATAGTAACTAGAGATTCAAATACGCACCAAAAAAACAAACACTCTCTCCTTTTACTCCTCACCCTCACGAGTCCTCGAACATCTGGCTAGACCTGGCATGAACCATTAATTGATTCTAGGTTGACTATCTCAGGCATCCCATTGCCTGTATTGCCTTGACCATTAGTTCCCACCTCTTCCTCTCTCTTAGCGTGGAAACAAACTGCAAACAAATGATTTTAGAAAGGGATTGTATGAGTGGATCCCTCTGGTTGTTTAGGACCAGAACAAAGATCCAATCTCCCTTTTTGGGGAATGCATTCCTAAACCCACGGTTATACCGGGATTCACCATCATCCACAAGCTGTCATCTTACCTACCCATCATTCATACATTGTCACGCCTGCTGGTGCCTAAGGAGAAGCTCTAACATCTACTTGTTAGGAAATATGGGTCCTGTAAACATATATTTATTCTGCCCAATCTGTATTACACACCATCGTGTCTCTTTTCTGAACCCATGAGATAATAGTGTTCACCAATTTGAGAGCTAGACTCTGTACTTTTCTTTAATGATCAAGTGGTTATGATAGATAGGTCATATTCACCCATGATCTACGTCGCCAAGGGTGTTACACAATATTGAGGTCAGAAAACTTACATGTTTATTTCCACTGGGTGCTTAACTAGCATTGTGCCAGTGGGAGGTAAACAAAAGGGTTAATAGCATTAGGGAGGCATGTAGGCTACGCTACATGAACGATTCTGACTCCTCCTAAGTAGCTTCTGCAGTCTTTAAGTGTCATAGCTCCCATTCACGTGTTTAACCATTGTTTTCTTGAAACGTGTTAATCAATTTCTTGAAAAAAGCATCAGCCTAAATCACAATACAAAGAAAAAAAATGGACTTAATTTATGAGTTTGAAAAGCAGCTTTTGAACAAATACTTATGGCCTCATTTACAGTTTTGCCAATGCAGGACACACATCAAAAAATGGTGGCTTTTCCTGTCTGAGAAACTCCTGTTTGGCCTGCTCTACTTAGAGTCAGGGGAAGTGCCTTGCTTTTACCAGAAGATGCTAAATAGGGTGCACCAGCAGCAACTGGTCCATCAGTTAAAGTAAGATAGACTATCTGCCCTACTAAAGGCGGTATTTACGTTGCTCATTTTTCCTGTTTGGAACCATCTGGGAAAGCCTGGTGGTACCAAACAGCAAACAAAAAGAAATAACCCCATATAGAGGGAGAAAACTCCCAGCATGTCAGTGACATTTCATTTTTGTTTTACGATAACAAATTCCTGCTTTGGTAGCTTGTTTGTAACGAACTAAGGGGCATATTATCAAGAACGGCGTTAAAAATTATCGCCGCTTTAGCGGCAGAAAACTGCCTCTAAAGCGGCGATAATGGGCTTGATAATATGCCCTTGAGAATTCCAATAGAAGTCCATGTTCTGGTGTGAACATGGGCTTCTATTGGAATTCTCCAGGGCATATTATCAAGCCCATTATCGCCGCTTTAGCAGCAGTTTTCTGCCGCTAAAGCGGCGATAATTTTATCACCGTTCTTGATAATATGCCCCTGAAATCTTTGCTGAGCAGGTGGAATACACATGGCTGTCAATGAGCAAACCTTCGATGTTTTCAGCAGAACCACCATCCCTGCTCTGCTGAAAGCATAGATATCCCTCCCTGCATGGCGGACAGTCTTTTGCCAGGTCAACGGAGGGCATACCTCTGCTAATCTTGCAGACCGGCAGACCATCTTCATACTCTAAATAAGGTCCAATTTCTGCTTCATAGTCATTTTTATAAGTCTAATTTTGCATAAAAAGTGGCATCTGCAGGCACAAATAATAGATAGCGATTCACAGAATGACAATCTGCGGACATTTTTGCAAACCTATGGTCAGGGCCGGCTTTAGCGCTGGTGACGCCTGGTGCAACAAGGTTTTTTGGCACCCCCTCCCCATGACCTCCACCTCGGATTCCTTCACTACCACCCGGCAAAAGTGCCCCTCATCTCTCCATAGCCATCTCTCACATACATTTCATTTCTATTAAAGTGCTAGTAAAGGCTGGTTTTACTAATCCACTCAGCTATCCACATAAAATACAAATCTGTTCTTTGCAGCAGGCATATTAACCCTCTGTGCTACTTTATTGCAAGTAGAAATTGCCACTAGACAAAACTCCATTTCTCTCTAGCAGGAATATTAATCACAAGAACTATCTTGGCATTTGTATTACTGCCTGAAAGCTGGACGCACATGGAACTCTGCAGCAGGTGCCTTTAAATTGTAAGTTATTGCTCAACACAGCGCCCTCCCCTCCCCCCGAGGTTAGCGCCCCCCTCCAGGTCAGTGCCCCGTGCGACTGCACCATTCTCACTGCCCTAAAGCCGGCCCTGCCTATGGTACTTAAAGAAAACCCTTAGCACAGCCGTTGTTCCACTTTGCGAGAAGGGGGGGATGGGGTTCTCAGGGAAATTATGGAGGTGGGGAACAGGAACACCCTTAAATTTGTAACCACATGAGTATTCACCAACATTCAATTGGTTTTCAACCCAACTTGTGCACCTGAACTTAGTGCCAAAAAATCTGGTTGAAGTGTACAAATTTGGTGTGAAAAGCTGACACGCCCCCATATTTCAAGAAGTAGTAGAAGGGATTTCTCCAGGAGGAAAAAATAAATAACTTGCTTTTTTCACAGCTGCTCCTGTCCACCCCATTGTCAGTCCACAGGAATGAATGCAGGGCAGCAGGAGTACTCATCGAAATCTACAACTCTAGAGATTACTCACACATTTAGGGCCTAATTCATAAAGGGATTTATGAGTAGTATCTTTAAGAGCGTGGAGACGCCTCACATATCAAGATAGAGCTGTCCTATCTTTTTATTTGCAGATACTCCGCACTCATAAAGATACTACCAGTAAATCCCTTTGTGAATAGTAATACCAAACCATCGCAAACTTACATAAAAGTGTAAGGTACCTTTGTGAATCAGGCCCTGAGCACCTACTCCATCAGCAGGAGGATACTTACAGGTAGTAGCTTCATCATTGTAAAAATAGCCTTTTGATTCGACCTTTTATCTTAAAAAGCTGAAGTAACATGCTTTAAATCGTTTACATTGTTTTGGGTTAGGCAAGGCAAAGGCCAGACTTTGTATTGAGTGCTAAAATTGAAAACATAACCACAAAAATGATTAAAGGGGATATCGATTCTGCAGAAGAAAATACATTTCTAAAGAGGCCTATGAAAGGAAGGCCCAATGAAAGGAAATGCAATCTATTGTTTTCAAACGTTTTGATACAGTGGACGCATCAATAGAGAGATCTTAAAATGAGCTTTTATTCTCATTTGAAAGCAGACTCACGGATCAAACGCTACTTCTATGTGGTCGATTGCTGCTTTCGGTGACAAACAGCAGGTCACTTCTGTTGTCAAGGAATCGTGCCACTTTTCAACTTTAGCTTTAAAACGATATTGTCACTTGAAAGAAATAACGATGTATTGTGTTATAGCTTGAAACATTACGGTTCAGCAGCTGTTCAGGTTGGAATTTTGATATTTTCATAAACTAGATATAGCGGTTTTAACAGAAAAATTGCAAGATCCCACTTCTTTCAGAGTTTGTCAAAAAATGATCGTTTGACAAATGTGCAGTCTCTTCTGGAGCAGGGAGAGGCATCTGGCCGCATGCAGTCTCTCAAGAAGCAGCTCCATATATCGCCTCCTGAGAAACTCCACCTCCGTAAACCATTGCTCCGCTTTCAAGCTACTTACAACTTGTTTCTTATTCATTGCTTCATACTACATGGGTGCCATTTCTGAGCGCTGTCCATAACGAGTGTTATTATCCAATGTAATGTTCCTCAATTCACCAAACTTCAGAAGGATGAAAGGCTGAGTCACCTTTGATTTGAACTCCTGACTGGCGATCACCCATAATTTCCGTTGTGAGGAGCTATCTAGTAAGCGCTCTAGGCAAGAAAGGTGCTTGCGCTGAGTATTACAACAACAGGCCATGTAATCTATTGCTGGAGTGAGGGACATTTTAAGTATTTTGGGGGCCCTGTTTGGAACAGCTTTGAATTTATGATCCAGTTTCAGCTCTTTCATGCGTATGTGGCCAGGTCACTGACAGTGCATGGGCACATTTGTCCAAGTTCTAAATGTGTTTAGATTACGGAAAATAGTATTAATGCCTGGCGCTGTTCCTCAGATCCCCTTTTCCCTCACGGGGAATACTCCTTATGGTCCACTTTTGTTCATGTTTCTGAGAATGACACATGTAGATTGGGAAAGTCCATATAAGTTCTTTATTGCAAACGTTTCTTCATTCCAGACACATATTGAAGGGTCATCATTTACAAAACGTGATTTCCACAGCCGTACAACACGTAATTTCCACAGCCAACACGTGTTTTGCGAAATTCTCGCTTTTTCAGGGCTTTCAATAAAGTGAATGAAGTAATCCTGTAGATATTCAAATATCCATTATCTCAATTTGGTACGAATTTTGTGATACAACTGTCATCTGATACGGGCTGTAGCCATGATCTGTTATATTTCGCGTTCTAAATGTGTTTACATCTAACATTCAGGGATAGTGATGTTTTCAGTATTGTAACACAGCAGCTCCCTAATATTACTGCAAATAATCTCTGTGACAACCTCCCATTTCTCATATGTGAGGTCCTGTTTTGACCTAAAATAACTTTTTTTATGAATGTTGCATGAATCATAAAGAAAACATTTCTCTGCAAAATGTCTGTAATAGACTCACACACATCAACCACATAAATATAAATTAAAGGAAAACGGTATTTAAAACAATATGTTTAAGAATTACTCAAGGTCATTAGGGCAAGGATCTCAGCAGAGCAGAGCTGGCTCTGTCAGGGGGCACCTTGAAAGGCTGGGGCCCTAGGCCAGAGCTCACTTTACCCATGCCTTATGCCTTAAAGCATCTCTGGCTGGAGTATGCAATAATTTGCAAAAAGCGCTTTGAGTACAGCACAGACTGGAAGACAGCTGTGCTTTTAGGGTGAGCAAGGCAAAATGTTCCACTCTGCGAAAAGGTCATCACCAATCTCTTCCTCCAAAGCTCTAGGGACCCGGCATTGCAGAGCACGGTTTAGGACAGTGGAGGCCTCACTCAAAAAGGTTAAGCCAGGTGGAGAAAATGAGGATGAACGAGAGGGGAGCTGCAAGAGAGGTGAGAGAGCAGAGAAAAAGATCCAGCGGAAAGAGGGGGAGGGGCTACAGGAGGAAATGTTTGCCAACATGGGGGTCTTTTGGGAAGTAGGTGATGGGGAGAAGGGATAGATATGAGGAAAAGTGAGAAAGTGGGGAAGCTGGCAGAGAGGTTAGTGGGTTAAGGTTGAATGTGAGAAGAGATGTGAGAGGGAGTAAGGAGATATTTAGCGGAAAATTACAGTAGAAAGGTGATGCATAATGAAAGTGGAGAGCAGAAGGTATATAGAAACGCGGTAGAAAAGAGCATACAGGAGAGGTGGTAGGAGGAAGAAAGAAAAGCTGCAGTAGGAGAGGTGACGTGTTGAAGGAGAAGTTTTAGGAGAGGGGAAATTGAGATAAGAAAGCAGCCAGGTGAGGGAAAGGAGCCAGGTGAGGGATAACAGGGATGGGAGAACTGTAGGAAGTGATTTGTGAAAGAAGTGAGAGTTACAGACCAATTGTGATAGTGAGAAAGAGCAAAGTATGATGTGAGGGGTAATGATAGTCTGACAAAAGGGAGTCCTGCGGATGGAGAAATGGGGGAGAGGGTTGAAGCAACAGAAGCCCTGATAATGGAGAAGAGCAGAGCAGTGGTGCATAGTCCCTATAAAGGTTACTGTGTTGTTTACTGTGAAGTATTGCCAGTTATACTGTGTAAGGTTTTTCGAGGCTCTATAGTGAGGTTTATTGATGGGCATTGAGAGATGTTGCTTGGAATATTTTACTTTCAGGGGCATTGAGAAGTGTTACCCAGAGGCATCAATGCAGCATGTATTGATGGCTGTAACCGTGGGGGATTGGGTTGTTTTTAGGGCCGGGGTTACTGGGTGCAATGTTATTCTGATGATACTACTAAGTGTTACTGTGAGGTCTAGAGTCACTAATTGTTAGTAGACAAAGACAAAGAGGCAACACATTATTTCCATTTCAAACAGTGGAGAATGGAGCACTGAAGTGCCACTTCGCCTGGCCCAGAGAAATCCTTGCAGTGCCCCTGCCCAAAGACAACAGTAAAACCTCCCTGAATGGTACAGGGCTTTATCCTGCCTGTGGAAGAGATGCGACATCTGTCCCCTAGAGTTTCCCTACTGTATCAGGATCACATCAAGTTACTAGAATGTAAACAAGCCTGTGGCTGAAGAGGCTGTCTGACAACCCTCTGCATATTGCAGGCTTTGTATTGTTTACTAAGTGTTGCTTTTTGTGTGTTGGACTGGCATTACTTCAGTCTGACAGTGAGATATCAGTCAGTCCTAAAAAGAGCAAAATCCACATTTATTTACATCATACACCTATTCTGACAAGATTAATTTGCAGAACTTTGTATTATCCTCAAGCCATTTTGCACAGCGTTCAGTTGCTCGCAAGCTCGGTTTGTACTGCATAAGTTTCATTATGTACCATCACACTGCATACAAGCGTACTGGCTACAGAATCATTTGAAATGGGTGGTGACTAGATGAGGTTGACACTTCCGAGTCAATCACTCAGTTGTACAATACACACAGGGACTGGAAAACCAAGGCATAGCCAGGGTGTGGGAGAACCTCGTAGGTGTTACCAAGGCTGAAGCATGGAATAGGAAAAGTGCATAGCTGCCCAGAAGACCGCTGGTGTGGCACACCAAATGTGCTGCTTTATGTTCCTCACAGAGGCCGTGCTCAGCAGTAGGATCAGGCAAGTAACAGCAGACTTGGATGTCCTTCTTTTATCCTTGCACACTATAACCATGAGCTGTGTGTAGGTACTTATCAGCGGTCAGGAAGGCAACTTCTGCACAACCGCAAGTGTCCTAGACACTGTAGCTTTAGAAAGACCTTCACCCTAAAATCACCATCTGTAAATGAAAATTGTAATGGGGCCTTACCTAGGATTATATCTTTGGGTCTGATGATGTGCCCAAGATCAAACAGTTTGGCAAATTAGGGAGATGAGAGAGCAACATTCTAGACCTGTAACTTTCTTACCATAGCATATTTTGGCAAGTACACAATGATACCGGGCACAGAGTCACTTGAGGGAATATCCAACCTGTACTGGTTTCAGACCACATTTTTTCTATTACCCACCTCCTAGCCACTTTACCCGGTTTGTAATTACTACTAAACTTGACCAAAAACTGACGCAATGGGACAATTTCAAATCCAAATTGCCCAAAACCACAGTTTGTTCAAATAGAGAAGCCGGGATTAGAAATCATGTGTCTTATGTATCCTAATTCTACATTGTCCAACTTAAACCCAGTCGATCACAATTGGGGTTTAGGTATTTCTGTTAACAAACGCCATGGACTTCCCATATCAGGAAACTCCACTTTGTTTGAGGCCTTGCCCAATTTATATTTATACAGTGTTAAATATCAGTCAGCGTATGCTGGTAAAGCGGACGGTAAGGACAGGAATACATATAATGATGGGGTCTGACCACTCTAGTGAGTTGCACAGCTTGACCGGAGGGCGGTGTGTTTTTTTTAATAGCTCTTACCTCCTGAATTCTGTTTTAAGCACTTCAAATATGTGGCGATAAGAGAAAAACAGTAAAAGTTGTTTGTGAGGCCTAACAATAGATGGCTATCAAAAAGGCAAAGTGTAACTAGAAATACATCATAAAAACATGCAATATGGATAAGGCATATTTGACAGGAAACATGTGAGGGATAGGCGAAGGGAATACCCATAAATCGGAGTGTTAAAACAGGTGAGAATTTCTGGAGGTATTTTAATAGTTTTAGAATACAATAGGGATGGTTGTAATCTCGCAGAATTACATAAAAACTCTGCGAGATTCCGGGAAGTCCGAGTGGTCAAATTTCAGCACGTCGCGCTGCTCGTGTTGATTTTTGGCCCCAGGGATTTTCGACCAGAGCAGCAGCTCTCGCAACGTGAACGGTAGCGACCTGCCGCGACCGCCTGCGTTGAGAAATCCGCTTACAGAGCAGAGTTTACCGCCCACCCCTAGAATACAGGCCTTTATTTTACTTAAGATTTTTTCCATTTACCTGATATACCTACCTGGGGAGTTACTTTTAGTGAATTAACATCATAAATGCCAAAGAGGATGATTGGAGAAGCAAAGTTACTTTCACGGAGGTCACTGGGTCATATGCAGATTACGGGGGTCTCACCGTTTCACCTTTCTGGTCGGCAGCCCCAAAAATACTAGACCCTTCCTTGGGTGTCACAGACAAATAGAGCTCTCTTTCTCTTTCTCAATCTCTTTTTCTTTCTCTCTCTCTCTCTCCTCTTTTTCTTTCTCGTTCTCTCTCGTGCTGCATATCCGGATTAGTGCACCAAACACTATGAAGCCAACTGAGTGGCAACTTGGCCCTTTAAAACCCAGAGTAACAATGTCCAGGGGCACAGTGTAGAACTTTTAAGATTTCATTTGAGAATTTCGGCTGGATTGAGAAATACTGTTTGTGTTAGGTGGCTAGAAAGTACTTCAAAGATAAAATGATATTTAGGATTCGAAACGAGATGTTCTAGTTTTTAAGGTGCAGAAAATAGCAACGAGAAAATCATTCGGTAAAAGGGATCTTTCTAAGGCCTTAAAAGACATGTTCAAAGTGGTAGCACGTGTCATGGCGTCCCAACTATGTGTGGTTATCTCTTGATTTTTTTTCTACGGAGTTTTATATAGCGCAAACTTGACCGAAGGTATCAGGTATCAAAGCGCTTTACATAGCACCAGTTGCGTTACATGAGGACACATTCATTTTTGTTAGGCACGGGGAGATTAAGGGGGATATTCACAATGAAGTGGCGGTGAGAGGCGTTAGCCTCCTTGGCTTAACGCCTCTCACTTCCACTTCGGAAACGCCAGGCTGCACCCTATTCACAAGAATGTGGTGCAGCCTGGCGTTTCCCCCTGCGACGGCGCTAAGTCTCACGACTTAACGCCAAAACAGGCACCCTTGCACCAGAGCGCAAGGCACCCTTTCCAGTGCAGCACACATGGAAAAAGCAAAAACGAGGAGAAATAAAGCTTTTCTCCTCGTTTAGCCACCTTAAGACCTGATTTTTCTAGGTCTTAAGTTTGGCGCTGCCACCTATTATCACTGCCCTTGATAATAGGCGGTAGCGTCAAACTCAATGGGTGTTGCGGTGGTACGCACACCGCAACACCCACTGCACGCCCCCTTTCACGCTAAGTTTAGCGTGAAAGGGGCCCTATTCTCAAGGCAGCGTTAAGCCACTTAACGTGGCTTTAAGCCACGTTAAGTGGGTTAACGCTGCCTTGGGAATAGGGCGCTGGCCCTATCGCCACGGGAACATCAAAAAAGTGACGTTCCCGTGGTGATAGGGGCTTGAGAATATGCCCCTAAGTGATTTGCCCAGAATCACAGGATGTTAAGCGTCATTGCCGAGACTCGAACCCAGTTCCCCAGATTCGAGGTCGACCGCCCTAGCCGTTAGGCCAACTCCTCTCCCCATTTGAAAAGAAACCCTAAAATAGACACCCAATTAACTTGTGATGCTGTGAGATAGCACTGCTTTGATCATTGTGCGCAAGCGTCGTTGGCAATGTTTAAAGTAAACCGTGTTTACTGGTGGCTTGGTGAAGCATCGTAGGTAACGCTTGCAAACGCTGCTGCCTGTATTGCTGAACCATATGAAAGCATGCAGGTCATCGCTGCTGTCCATGGTTCTGAATCATATGTCATCAATAACAGAGCTAGTGTGCATGGAGTTAACCCCTTCGATGCTCATGACGGAATGGTTCCGTCATGAGCATCGGTGCCCCTGTGCTCATGACGGAACCATTCCGTCATGAGGCCAGGGGCACGAAATCCCTCTGCTGCAGACAGCAGAGGATTTCCTTTCTCCCCACAGCCTCGGGAGCTGGGGAAGAGCTTCCCAGCTCCCGAGGCCTCTCTCAGTGAAATGAAGATCAGCGCACACGTCGCGCTGACTTCATTTCACTGAAACGAAACTAAAATGAGCCTTTCTACGTGCTATCTCAGCCCCCTGAGAACGTAGAAAGACGGGAGAGGTATCATTGGAAAGGGGAGAATCTCCCCATTGGAGCCCCAGGAGGGCGATCCCCAAGCAGGGATCCACCCACTAAGGCACCAGGGAGGGGGGAGCGGCCCCTTGGGCAAGGGCTTTTGCTCCCCCCCAAAAAATTGGCAATGTTCAGTCTTTCTGTCCCCCCTGGTGGGCAGCAAGCCCACCAGACACCAGGGATTTTTATTTGGTGCATTGTTTTAGGGTGGGGGCTGCCCGAAACAGGTGCGCCAATGCCCCCACCCCCCAGCCACCATTACAGCCTTTCTGCCCCCCCTGGGAGGCAGATGGGGGCACGCCCATCCGGGGGGCAGAAAGCCCACTAAATGCCAGGGATTTTTTTGGGCGCATTTATTTTTAGGGTGGGGGCTGCCCGAAACGGCCACGCCAATGCCCCCAACCCCTGCCACCATTACAGCCTTTCTGCCCCCTGGGAGGTAGATGGGGGCAGTAGCCCCCAATCTGCCCCCCCGGGGGGGCAGAAAGCCCACTAAACGCCAGGGATTTTTTTTTGTGTAATTTGTTTTTAGGGTGGGGGCTGCCCAAAACAGGCACGCCAATGCCCCCACCCCCGTCACCATTACAGCCTTTCTGCCCCGCCCTGGGGGGCAGAAAGCCCACTAAACGCCAGGGATTTTTTTTGGTGCAATTGTTTTTAGGGTGGGGGCTGGCCAAAACGGGCACGCCAATGCCCCCAACCCGCCGCCACCATTACAGCCTTTCTGCCCCCCCTGGGAGGCAGATAGGGGCCGTAGCCCCCAATCTGCCCCCCTGGGGGGGCAGAAAGCCCACTAAACGCCAGGGATTTTTTTTTGTGCAATTTTTTTTAGGGTGGGGGCTGCCCAAAATGGGCACGCCAATGCCCCCATGCCCTTGTCACCATAACAGTCTTTCTGCCCCCCCTGGGGGGCAGATGGGGGCAGTAGCCCCCAATCTGCCCCCCCCCGGGCGGCAGAAAGCCCACTTGACGCCAGGGATTTTTTTTTGCGCATTTGTTTTTAGGGTGGGGGCTGCCCGAAGTGGGCACGCCAATGCCCACATCCCCGCCACCATTACAGCCTTTCTGCTCCCCCTGGTCTCCTGATAAAAATGGTACCTCACACGCGTGGGTGGGGCAAGTACCCGCGACAGGCAAGGGCCCAAAACCTAGTGAGGCGACATCAAAATTACCTATCACAAACCAACCTGGTTTTCAAGGGGGTCCCATGAGTTTTGGCCCCGGTTTCGGTGGCCAGCTAGGGAAACCTACCAAACCCACACATTTCTGAAAACTAGACACCCGGGGGATTCCAGGGAGGTATGGCTTGCGTGGATCCACCAACGTTTTCTTACCCAGAATCCCCCAGAAACCTGAAATTTTACGGGAAAAAATCACTTTTTTCCCACATTTTTGTGTGGGAAAGTTGTGGCATCACCGGGCTGACACAAATTTCCTACCACCCAGCGTTCCCTCAGGTCTCCCGATAAAAACGGTGCATCACTCGGGTGGGAGTCCCAAGTACCCGCGACAGGCAAGGGCCCAAAACGTATTGAGGTGACATCAAAATTGCCTATCACAAAACGACCTGGTTTTGCAAGGGGGGGTCCCATGACTTTTTGGCCCGGGGCTCGGCGGCCACCTAGGGAAACCTACCAAACCCACACATTTCTGAAAACTAGACATCCGGGGGATTCCGGGGAGGTATGGCTTGCGTGGATCCCCCAACGTTTTCTTACCCAGAATCCCGCAGAAACCTGAAATTTTGCTAAAAAAATCACTTTTTTCACACATTTTTGTGTGGGAAAGTTGTGGCATCACCGGGCTGACACAAATTTCCTACCACCCAGCATTGCCCCAGGTCTCCCGATAAAAATGGTGCCTCACTCGGGTGGGAGGCCCAAGTACCCGTGACAGACAAGGGCCATTGGCGAGCGGGTAGCAACTCTGGAGGAGCACGACTTGGGCACTGCGGACGAGGTGCACCACCTTCAGCAAGACGTCCTTCGCCTCACAAAACAGAATCTTGACCTCCAGGCCCATGCCGAGGATCTGGAAAACCGCTCTCGGCGGAACAACATTAGAATACGGGCGGTCCCGTGGAAGGGAGAGGGTGATGACCTCCGGGAGTACGTGGGTGAGCTGTTCCGACAGATACTAGGAGAGGGGGAGGAGCGAGTGATCCAAATGGATCGAGTCCATCGTGTGGGCTTGCCGCGTGGTGCCAGGGCGCCGCCACCGGACATACTGGCATGTGTCCACGACTTCCAGATCAAGGAGCGGATTCTTCGGAAGGCCCGTGACCTTCATCCCGTGCAGTTTCGGGGCCACCAGCCTGCGCTTTTTCAGGATCTTTTCTATTTTAGAGAAACTGGCACGATAGCGAATGTTTTATGTTGTTACTGAAATTTAATTAAGATTCATAGAGAAAATAAGTTTGCGTATATTTTTGTAAAGGGAGGGTCAGTTGCCGGAGAGGGAGCTGACGTCACAAAACGCCGCGCTGGGATTGGTTGAATCAGCGGGTGTGGAAAAACCCTTGTAAAGGAGGGGTCAGTAGTCAGGAGTAGTACTGACGTCACAGGTGCCGCGCTGGGATTGGTTAAACCAGCAAGGACAGAAAAGAGCAGATTGTAAAGGAGGGGTTGACAGATAAACGTCACCAAAAGGCCGCGCAAGGATTGGCTCGGAAATAAAAGATAGCAGACATTTGATTGGTCAAAATTATAGAAGCGAAATTCTTAGTGGATAAGGATTGCATGTTAAAATGCGATCCGACATTAACAGGAATTCGTCAGGATAGGAGATATTTAGGCTTTGCAGAATATAATTTTATACATCTGTATTTACCCAAGATGTACGGAGAAAGGAGAAAAATGTCATTTTTACAAAAGATCAAGAATTATTTTAAAAAGGACAAAACAATCAAAACTAGAGAAGGAATTATTATTCCACCAGCTAAAACGCCCGCTTCATTCATGATGATGGAGAGAGGTTATCATACTTGTGTATGGATAGAGAATTGGATAGAATATACCAAAAATGATGGAATATTAGCATTTCCCAAGAATGGCACGTTCAATGGGCGAATTCTGCAAAACTTGAGATTGAGGATGAATGACTTAGAACCCAGACCTAGATTAACTCAGTACGAAGCTCTAGAAGAATGGGAAAACGAGGCATTTGAGCGGGAACGATCTAGAAGTAATAGGAGTTATCCAGGATTTTTTCCCAGATATCTACGTGAGTCTAGGGACGGTCAGATGAAACAATGGAGAAGGGCAATGATTACAGAAGGATTATATCCATTGTTCTCAGCAGAGGAGAAATTAGGAAGTAAGTGCACAGAAAATACAAAACATTTAATGAGAAATGAGGAGTCTGAAGACGAATTTATGGAGGAAATGTTAAGAAATCCCCACCATATCAGGAAGGGACAAGTGGATGCACCCCAAGTGCACCACCAAAAACTCCATTAGTGCCACAGGTAATGCATGAATTCACCCGAGTAGAATACTTCATGACAAAGAAAAGGAAGCTCTAGAAAAGACCAGAGCAGAATTAATACAGAAAATAACCCAGATAAAAGTACATCCTGATTCGTTGACCATACCTGTAACCATTGGTCCAGTAGTTCCATTATATGGTACTCAGGAAGCTGTCCGCCATCGATACTTACACCTACTCCTGCGAATAATCCAAAACCTGAAGCTCCAGTTATAATTGAGGATCAATTTAGTGACTGTGAATCCACAATATCACTCATGGACTTGCCTATTCGAGGTTCTGTAAATAGCACTCCCAGAAAAGATGTACCTGGATGTTCAAAAGATGTAAGTTTAATAACTTCATCGGGAGCAAAAAGTGCCACCATAGCAACACCTGAAGATCTAGAAAAATGGGTGCAAGGGTCAGTTAAACAGTGCACACCTCCAAAAATAATGGACATTCATAAATTAAAAGTCGAATTAGAAGAAATAATAGGAATAATAGTAAGAAATGTAGGACTAGATCGCTTAAATACCTATGATGAAGAAGAATTATTGTTCCTGTGTAGGAGTACCACCAGAAATGTAAGGATATTCCATGAAAAATTATCCAATTTAGCACTACAGATGGGAATAGAAATAGGGAGATCAATGGTACTACAGAAACCCTATAGAGCAGAATTTTCAGACAAAGATTTAGAAAATATGAATGCCTCTGGAAGAAGATTACAAATAAGAGAATTAATGTTAGTTTTGCAAAAATGGGGAGACCTAGATAAATGGAAAACTAGGTGGGCCAAGAAAAAGGAAGAAGCACGAACAAGTAGAACAGCATCTGAATATGTGATGAAGGAAACAGGGAAAGCAGACCAAATGTATCCGATGCGAGAAGTTGCGGGAGGAGGATACGTACATGTCCATGGAGCAGACAGGATATTTTGTCATTTACGAATGATTTTCCAAAGTTGAGAGAAAAACCAGTTGAATGGTACAAGCAGGTGGACAGGTTTGTGAAGGTGTCAAAGGTATTGTTGAAGGATTTGGATGGTTTGTTTGACATAGTGGTACCTGCCGATTTGTGGACAGATTGTAAAATTACAGTTGATTGGCCTAGTGATGAATATCCTAGAGATCCGAAAACAGGTGCCCCGTCAAATGATGTGATGAAAAAGTATCAGCAAGTGATAACTTACCTGAAAGGGAAAATACCACCGAAAGAAACAGATTGGGTAAAAATAGATCGAACTACCCAAGAAGTTAATGAATCAGTACATTCCTACTATGAGCGTCTATTGCAGGTATTTAAACAGTATAGTGGATTTGAGGACATTGGAGACAAGAACATGAGTCAGTTTGTGTATCGATTTGTTTATGGTCTAAAGCCAGAAATGTGTCAGATGATTAAGCAGCATATGCTGTGTTGGCAAGGGAAGCCGATTGACGAGATTTTGAAGTATGCGAAATATTGTGGAGATGATATTGAGGATAGACACAAGAAATTGCAGGAAAAAGTAATGTGGGCTCAGGTGAAAATGGCTGAGAAACAGGGAATTAATTTGGAAAATCCCAGTGAAAATCCAGGAAAAGATTCTGGAACGAATGGTGATGCTGGGAATGGTGGAAAATTTAGAGGATGAATGAGTAGAGAAGAAGCTAAAAAGAAATTTCCTTGTCATGGATGCGGAAAATTGGGGCATTGGAAGGATGAATGTAAAAAGATTCTGAATAATAATGGCCCAAATCAAAATTTAAATCCACAGTCGCAGAATGACTCACAGCAGGGTGTAAATCCTCAGAGTCAGTTGCCACCTGCACCTATTCAGGGTAATGTAAGCAGAGCAAAGCATGGTACAGACATCGGATATCCAGGAGGAAGTGGTAAGAATGATTATATGACATCACAATTTCTTTTGCAGGACGATTTCTGTCAATTCAGTCCATGACGGTGCCTAGGAGAGGGGAAGAAGGAGTGCATACTTGGCGCATCCTTACAGGTAGATCAGTCAGGTCCGTATGTTGAAGGGAATGTGAAAGGTAATAATATTACTTTCCTTTTGGACACTGGTGCTACCCGGTCTACTGTGAGAACAGCAGACATTCCAGACCTTCCTCTCTCTGGTGAAAATATCCAAGTAGTGGGGGTAGCTAATCAGCGGATTAGAACACCTCTTACCGAACCAATGGAAGTTAAAATTGGAAACTTCAGAGAAATGCATCAATTTGTAGTGTGTGATTCTAGTCCAGTAAACTGATTAGGTAGGGATTTGTTGTGCAAGATGAATTGTACCATTTTCTGCACACCGGATGGTGTGGCAGTTCAGACACCAGATGAAGATCATGTATATAAAATTATGATTGCAAAACAAGGTACAGAAGTGGATGAGATGTTTTCATTAATAACAAAAGATGAGTTGCCAGAAGAATTAAAAGGTACAGTAAACCCCATAGTATGGGATTTCACCGGAAAAGAAGTAGGACTTATGGCTAAAATAGATCCAGTTAAAATTACTGTAAAGGAAGGTGCAATTTTCCCAAATACCAGACAGTACAAAATGAGTGAAGAAGTAAAAGCAGGAGTCATTGAAGAAATAAATCGAATCGAACAAAACATACTAAAAGAAGTAATGAGTAGCCCATGTAATTCACCAATAATGGGATTAAAGAAACCTAGTGGAAAATATAGGATTGTTCAGGACCTGAGGAAAATAAATAAGATTGTAGAACCATGTTGTCCCATAGTACCAAATCCTGCAGTAATTCTATACCAGATTCCGTGGAGTGCAGGATGGTTCACAGTAATTGATTTGTGTCAAGCATTCTTTTCCATACCATTACATCCAGACAGCCAGTATCTTTTCTCATTTAAATTTGAAAACAAGGTTTATGTGTGGAATCGTGTTCCTCAGGGGTACACAGAAAGTCCTTCTATTTTCAACCAGATACTGAAAAAGTGCCTTGAAAAACTAGTGATGCCAGGAAGCTCAGTCTTAGTCCAATATATCGACGACTTATGGTGGCAGCGAACACCAGAGAGGACTGTGTTGTTGATTCCATAGCATTATTAAATCTTTTGGCAGAAGAAGGACATAAAGTCTCACCTGAAAAGTTGCAGTTCTGTACAACAGCTGTTAAGTATCTGGGACACCAAATTGAGAGAGGAAAAAGAAGAGTAACAGCTGAAAGAGTAGCTTTAATAAAGAAAATGCAAATGCCTGTAACACAAAGACAAGTCAGAATGTTCCTAGGAATAGTAGGTTACTGTCGACAATGGATACCAGGATTTTCCATGTTAGCTAAGCCCTTAATTAACATGACAAAAAGAAAGCAAAGGACCCTGTGGAGTGGGAGGATGAAAGTGTAGAAGCTTTTGTAAAATTGAGAAATGCCCTATGTTCAGCACCTGCCTTAGGCATGCCTGATTATAAAAGAGAATTTGCATTGTTCTGTCATGAGAGAGAAAATTGTGCACTTTCTGTCCTAACTCAAAGACATGGACTAGAAAGACGTCCTATAACATATTTTTCTGCTACATTGGACCCAGTAGCAGCCGCGTTGCCAGGATGCTTAAAAGCAGTGGCGGCTACTTGTTTGAGCATTGAACAAAGTGAGTCAATTGTGATGGTACACCCTGTAAAAGTGTATGTTCCACATGCAGTTGTCATTCTGTTGACAAGAACACGAACTCAGCATCTTACTCCTAGTCGGCTGACTAAATACGAAAGAATCATAATGGGTGCTGAAAATGTGACTATGGTAAGGTGTACTATAATAAATCCAGCAACCTTACTACCAGACCCATATCATGAGAGAATTAAAGATGATGAAGACGATGAACATGATTGTATACAAATTACAGAATTATGCACAAAACCACGCCCAGATATAGAGGAACAGCCTCTTAAAAAGCCAGACAGGGAGCTATTTGTTGATGGTTCATGTCAAAGACATGAAGACGGTAAACTAACTGCTGCCTATGCGGTATGTGAATTAACTGGAATAGTTGAAGCATCCTATTTATCAGGAGTCAA
The DNA here is from genome assembly GCA_963921515.1 of Calotriton arnoldi. Taxonomy (NCBI): domain Eukaryota; kingdom Metazoa; phylum Chordata; class Amphibia; order Caudata; family Salamandridae; genus Calotriton; species Calotriton arnoldi. The sequence continues at coordinate 166,499 of CAWUFW010006728.1, read as the reverse complement.
ATCTGCACAAGTAGCTGAATTGATTGCGTTGATAAAAGCATGCAAAATTGGGAGGAATCAGAGAGTAACCATATTTACAGATAGCCAATATGGTTACAGGGTTGTGCATGATTTTGGCCAACTATGGATGCAGAGGGATTTCATGACTTCTTCAGGATCCCCTATTAAAAATGGACAATTTGTAAGGGAATTACTAGAAGCAATACAATCACCAAAAGAATTGGTTGGGGTGAAATGTGCCGCACACCAGACAGGAGATGACTGGGTGGTAGTCGGCAACAGATATGCAGATCTGGTGGCTCAACATTGTGCCAAAACCACAATGTCAGTCAATAAGAGGGTGGAAAGAATGGGAATCAGCTGCCAACTTATGTTGTATATGCCACCTGAAACTTGGAATGACGTCAAGAAATTGCAAGATGAGGTTGATGAAAGTGAGAAGAATTTGTGGATCAAAGTGGGTTGTTCCCAAAGAGGAGATGATGAAGTGTGGATCAGTGCTGATGGCAGACCAGTCATGCCAGACTGTTTACTCTCACAAATGGCTAGGATGTATCATGGAGACACACACATAGGGAGAGATGCAATGATTAGGCTGTTCAGACAAAATTGGTACAATCCCAAATTCAGGGCTGTTGCAGAGAGTCTTTGCCAGAGATGTCTAACTTGCCAGATGCATAATCCGGGGAGGAAGACAGTAATTGGATTTGGGAAAATTGGAAAGGCAGAGGGTCCATTTATGAGACTTCAGTTTGATTTCATACAGTTACCACCATGTAGAGGGCTGAAATATGTACTAGTCATAGTGTGTCTGTTTTCAAAGTGGGTGGAGGCTTACCCTACTAGGAGAAATGACAGCATTACAGTGGCAAAATTGTTGTTACGAGAGCTCATTCCTAGGTTTGGTTTTCCAGTAACTTTGGAATCAGATAGAGGAAAACATTTTAACAGTGAAGTGATCCAAATAATCTGTGAAACATTCCAAATCCAACAGAAACTGCACTGTGCATATCGTCCAGAAGCTTCTGGAGTGGTTGAACAATTGAATGGCACTATAAAGTCAAGACTGGGAAAAATGTGTGCATCAACATCATTAGAGTGGCCAGATGCATTACCACTTGTTCTAATGGGACTCAGAAGTATACCTGACAGAAACACAGGATTGAGCCCCCACGAAATAATGATGGGAAGAGCAATGAGACAAACACATGTTCCCACAAACAAACTGGTGAATATATCTGATGATATGGTTCTGGACTATTGCAAAGGATTGGCTGACCTAGTGCGTTCTGTCTCTCATCAGGTTGGAGAAGACGCAGTTTCCAGGCAGCCCGAGCAAGAACATGATCTGAATCCTGGTGACTGGGTGGTAGTGAAGAATCACACCAGAGAAACGTGTCTATCACCTAGATGGGGCAGACCGTGTCAAGTCATATTGACAACGAATACAGCAGTGAAGTGTGCGGGATTTCCTAATTGGATTCATGTAAGTCACACCAAGAGAGTACCAGATCCCAAGGAAGAGAATCCTCAGACAACGCCAATCATTGAAGAGGCTGAAGGTTGCCCAGCTGTAGGATCTCAAGTTCGAGATTCCAGAGAAGCTGAAGAAGAACAACCGAGCACAAGTCAGGATTGGATACCAGTGGTAGAAGTTCCTGAAGTACACCACAGAACAAGAAGTCAAGCGAAATTGGAAGAAATTGAAGAAGATCAGATAGGTGAAGAAGAAGAAGTTCAGGAAAAAGAAGAAAAGACATTAAGAAATCCTGAACAAGGTCAGATAGGGAAAGAAAACTGGACTCAAAACAGTAAAGACTTAATAGACTTTGAACAGGGACAGACAGGTCTAGAAGAATCCGGTCAGGCTGCAGAAGTTCACAGTGCAATAAGCCCTGATCAGAACAAGTTAGATCAAGAAGAGTGCACAGAAGAAGAAAAGCTTGAAAAACATGAACTTGAAGAAATAAATAAAGAACAAGGTCAGTTATTGAAAAATCACAGCGGAGCTGTTACAGAGAAACCAATCAGACCTGAAAAAGACAAAACAGAAGAAAAAGTAATCAAAGAAGACGAAGCAGTATTAAGCAGTGAAATTAACGAGATCTCTGAAGACGAAAACAAAGAAACAGTGCCGACAAAGAAAACAAGAAAAGGAGATCATTGGCCGAGTGTCATTAAAAGAGTAAAGTACCACATAACAACCAAAAGTGAAGATCCAGATCAAGTGAATGAAGTAACAAGTCAAACTGAACAAGAAAATAAAACTGCGAAAAGAAGAAGCAAAAGACTGAAACTTGTGAATAATAAATTCAAGGGTCCTGATTGGACGTATATCATCCTTGAAGATTTTGAAAGCTCAGAGTCAAGTGACAGTGGTGGCGAAGGAACAAGTGCAGAATTGACGTACGAAGAAGAAACAAGACCACCCTGACTAAGCAAAAGAATAAGCTAAAGAAAAGACGAAAAGATAAGAAGAGCAATCTTCCTTCACGAAAAATGCCTGACGATAGAGTTACTGGGAGACCAAAACAGAAATGTTGTAGAAGATGCTGTACAATATGCATATGTAGTCTGGTAATGATGCTTATAGTATGGTTAGTCCTGATTGTAGCAGTTCCTTACCTTATGATAATAGATAAAAAGATTAATAATGAAACTAAAGGGAGGACAGCAAACATGAAGGGTAATAGAATAGAACTAATGGCAGAAAGGGAACCAGAAATTCATCATGAAGTAGCTGACAACGACACTAGTTTAAACGTTTTCACAAAGTTATTGTTTCAATATTTAGACACAATGGAAGTTAGTAATTGTTATGTCTGTATGAAGTTACCTGAATTAGTAGCAGAAGGATTAACATATCATCACTTACCACTGACATATGGTATATCATGTAGTGTTTTGTCTAGTTTATTTTATAGAACAGGAAACTTCAGTATTATTATTCAAACTTAGATGTGATATTTTCTGAGGTTCCGATTCGAAAGAGTATGAACCCAGTGCTTAGTAGTCAAGACGCACAGTTTATGGGAGAATTTTTCTTAACAATGAAATCAATAGACATAACACATGCACATAGACACAATCTAACATGTTCTTTACTTGAAGAAGAGAAGATATTTTTGAATTTAGTAGAAGATAGAAGACAAGATTTTCAAAAGAAAGCTTCTGAGCATAAGGCTCATTTACCACCTTGGGCTGAGAAAGAAGGGAGTTACACACCTGGCAAGGCTCAAGCTGCTATGGCTCTGGATTTTGTAAAGACAGGAAAAATTTGTCTTCATAGGTTAAAGACTGATTATAACAATGTTTTCATCGGTACCAGTGAATGCGAACGCAATTTTTTAATTCTTGGAGGTTGGGGACTCAAAGGAGGAACAGATTCAGTTTTTCCTGGAATCTATTATGTGTGTGAGAATAAGGCTTACTTTAGGCTTCCTGCACGGTGGTATGGAAGTTGTTATTTTGGAATAGTATTTCCAAAGATATACCACGTAAAAAGAAACACTGGGAGCAATGAAAACAATAGCGAATTAATACGTAGTAAAAGAGCTAGTTTTTCAGAAATTGTAGGTGATATATTTGGTGCATTGATACCTTCAGTGGGAATAATTCTGAACTCAAGGAAAATATGTAAATTGTCTACAGTAGTTGATCGTTTATCAACGGAAACTGCTGGAGGTTTTCTAATGATTAATGCGGAAATGGTTGCGATTAGATCTATGGTGATGCAAAATCGACTTGCTCTTGATATTATATTGTCAAAAGAGGGCGGAGTCTGTAAATTATTGAAGACGAAACATTGTTGCACTTATATTCCTGATAAGAGTGCAGAAATTGGAACACATATACAGAATATAACTAAACTTGAGAAAGAACTTAAACCACTGGAAGTTGATAGTGTATGGGAAAGATTGACAAATAGTATCTCGTCAATTGGAACCTGGTTTGCTAATATAGGGAAAGGACTTATAGGTCAAATATTAGTACCCTTAGCAGGGATAGCAATAATAATTTTGGCAATAACAATGTGGTGCAAATGCTGTAAAAAGAATGGAACATATAAGGTGACAGGAAGAGGAAAGAAACGAAAGGTAGATGAAATCGAACTTGAAGAATGGAGAAGTGAATTATACAAGAAATTAAAAGGAGATTGTAAAAATAGAAAGTGTAAAGATGAGAATGAAGTAATTTGCTAGAAGTTGGCATCTGATTGAGGGTAGTGTTTTGATGGCTCAGAAACGCCATCAGAGAGGGGATTGATGGAGCAAGGTTTCATAAATGAAACTTGCTTGTATTCAATCCTCCTCACAGTATTAATTTATTAAACTTGTATTGTTAATACTAACCTTTTGCATTCACGACACAACAGAAAAGGAAGCTTGCCTATGTGCTTTACTAATGAATAACGCTTGTTTGTAATTCAAAATGCCCGCTATGCGCGGGAAAACTCAATGTGCATGTCGCAACCATATCACATGGTGTGACGTCTTTCTTTGCTTAGTGGGAAATTTCTGCTTCTGCGCCGTGTGTAGTAAAATGGCTGCTTGATGTTTTCACATGCTTCAGCTTGCTCTCATGTCATTACTAAGTTGTCGTTTCCTAACGCTACTAACGCAGGATAGAATTTATAATTAAATGGGAATAGAATAGAAAAAGTGGGCATACAGTGAAACATTTTATTTGTGATTTTAATATTTTCTTCTTGCACTTTTATTAGTTCGTAAACTTGGGCCTGGGTTGGTGACCTGAAACTCGAGAGGCAAATGGTTCTGCGCATGTGTCCTGTGTGCCCGCCAAATGAAGTCAATCTGGACGTCGTCCAAGGCCGCGACCCGATGGCCGAAGATGCTGTATTTTGGCTTTCCTGTTGCATATTGACACATTGTCTATGAAAATTGGTTTACATTTGTCATGAGACGGGTGGGAAATAAAGCGAATGTAATAATTTGAAGGGGTGGGAATGTAAAGACAATAGGCTTTACAATTTAGGCCAAATTGATATGGTGCAAGAATCCACCCCCTGTCCCTGTCCAATCAGAAGTTGTGGCCCCATATTTTAGTAACATTAAGGGAGGTACATGGGCATAGAAGGGTATAATAGAATATAGCATTAGTTAATTAGTCAGAGCATGCTTTTCACGAAGAACAGGCGTCCATGCTGCCAGAGCGCTCTTAGCTCCAGACCGCCAAGCTGATCGATTGCAGACCAAATTGCTGTCCAGAGAGAGGTCCTGAGGAGGGGGCGGCATAGTCCATTAGAAGGAAGGCACGGGAGAATTGAGGAGAAGTCTGGTATCAGAGAGGGGAACGACGCAGGCGTCGTTGTAGAAAGGTCACCGGTCCTGTCCTGATCCTGGAGGAAGTCTTTGCTTTTCATCTTCCTGGGTCCTATTCTTTCAACTCCTTGGCTAAGGGGTTTGGTTCTCGCACTTAGGTAAATATAATGCAACCTTTAGTTGCGCTGCTATCTCTATCCTCTCCTCTTCTTTAAACACCGTCATTGATTAGCAATAATCATTTCTATGCTTAATCTTGGGTATTGCGATTAAGTAACATGTGGCTCTGTATTTTACTCTGCTAAATCTTTAGATAAACATTTTAAAACTTCCTGATTCAGTGGTTATTTCAGGATTATGTACTATAATGAATGTCACTCATTTTAAATTTCCCAATTAGCAAAGGATTCATTGGTAAGTCATTATTCTTCAATCAGAAGGTAATTGGTAGCAGGGATTTTGATAGAGAGTAACAACTGATAAAACCCAGCGTAAGTATTAGCGTAGTATGAATGTATGGGCCCAAGTGAGTATCTGGTGTATGAATGTTGCTTGCTGATATCGTGCTGGATCACTTCCACCCTTTGAGACAGACATTCACAATGCTGTAATGTCTGTTGCTAGGAGTAGCATTGGGTGCTAAGCATTCGTACATCCCTCACTGCCTCTATCCACCTGCTCAATTGGGCGCTTATCACATCTTGACAGTAGCCACTGGGCCTTACACATCAACATCCCTGAATCAGATTCAAATGGGTGCAGGAGGTCTAAAGTTTAGGGAGGAGACAGAATTCAGGAAGCAGAATAGAAAGAGGGAGAGGGCAGAACACAGCCGGGATTGAAGGGAGGAGGACAGAGTGAGGGTCTGATCTAAAAGACGATGATGAATCAGAACTGGAAGGGGGTCATAAGGAGTTGACCAAGACTGTGGGAAAGCTGGAACCCAGAGTGAATGTTTGACAGAGGGAAACAGACAGACTAGAGCTGAAAGGGTGCAAGCTAGACTAAGCAAGATCCAGGTCTTTCTCTGACGTCACACAGTACCTTTTCACAGTGCAATACTAAAATGTTTGGACAGTGGGCATGCACTAATTGTTAAGGCACATTGTGGCACCATTTTCTTCAATGAAGCCTGCCTGTATTCCAGGGCTTAAATACCTGATGGGGTTTCTTCATACAGCGCAAACATGGCTTATGTGTTTTGATACCAAGCAATAATGTCTGTGGTGCTTGGTTGTCTATGTATCCTACAGTGATATTTAAATATGAGTGCTGTTGATTAAGGCCCTGCAATTTAAACAGACCTGGACAAAATTGTAATTATGCCAGAGTAATCAAATTAATTGAGGTGATTAATTTCACGCTACTCTTTTGGTGGGAAATTACCAAAAATTATGCAATTATGGCCATTCATGTATTTATGAGCAATTTGGGACACACATCCTACCACAGGAGCACAGGAACAACTGAATTAGCACATGCAAAGAGACATCTGGCTGCTGCTGTTCATATTCTGTTGCATTTTACCCTATTTCATTAGCACAAAATACATCCTCTGGTCCAATTTCTCATAATTACACTACAGACATTTATGTGAGTTACAACCACCCCTAATTTTGACATTGTCTATGTTACACAGGACTATGCTGTCCTTGCCCATGTTAAACCTGACAATGTTGCTGGAAAGAGTCACCTGTGAGGCTATCTTTGATCGTGCTTTTTAACATAAAAAACCAAATACCTAGAAATACTGCTTCTGTTCATGCTTCTTTATGGTCTGTGCAAAGTCTTAGAGTGCTATTGTGTATGCTGCTTATCCTGCCAATGGTACATGTTATATAGCAATAAGCATCGTCCTGGCTTGTCTTGTCAAATGGAAAGGTAATTAGACTCATAGTGTTTTTGTACTAAATAGAAATGTCCTTGTCAACTTCTAAGATGATGCCTGCAATATTACTGTGTAGTCAGTGGTCTGAGTCTTGCCTATGGAATTAGGCAGCGCATAAAGTCTGGTAGATTACACTACATTTGTTATGTATGGAAATGTTTCTCCAATCCAGCTGTGTCAGGCCAGCTCTCTGGGGCCAATGGGGCTCAAAGGCAACGTAACAATCTTTTGAGCAAATATTGGTATTGTCCATAGAATTATAGGAGCCACATACTACCCCAAGTTCACTAAACTGCCAAGTACATACTTTTAAGGCTTTGACTATAAGGTGGTAGCAGGTGTTAAGGTGAATAGAATACAAACTCTTTTTTGCATGGTGTCCTAAAATTAAAAATAGGGTGACCTCTTTAAATTCTATGGAGACAGTTTGTTCGTTAGCTGCGTGAATACCAGAAAAAGAGAGGATAACATGCACCAAATGTGGATGACTTGACAGATATGCTTTGTACCCAGCATGTGGTCAAGCGTTATATTCTTTCTCATGTGATTGGTGATAGAAAATCGACCAATAGCATGGAGGGCAGAGTTTGGCAAAAACTCCGCCTACGCCATGTAGCAGAGTTTACCGTCCGGCACCCACCACTATGAGCAGACACGGTTTGCTGTTAGTTCAAAATCACTCGCCGAGTGCCATTCCTCCCCCGCAGCACATCTCACAATACTGCGCAGCGTCCCCCTTCCCCCTCGGGGATGGCTCTATGTCAGCTCGAAAGCGCATGCTCACTGTGAGACAGCCTTTTCCTCCCAGCGTCAAATGTTACTGCGGAGGTCTTCTATAGTAATTAATAGAGCTCTTCAAATTCCAATATGGCTATCTAGTAGATGGTAGTTTTAATTAAAGGGTATTTGATATTCTAGTCCTTCACCTATTTCAATGCTAAGAATTTTTGTAGTTTCGATGTCACATAACTCTATTCCCGAATACTGCACCTTCATTTGCCCAGCCTTGACGTCACCTGCTGTGGTCTGTTACTCTTTCAGATGGTGCGCTGCGCTCAGGGAACAATTTTCCTGGCTGAAATGGTGAGTTTGCTAATGCACTGAAGTCTTCTCAGCTCTTTTTTTGTGCTCCATTTGAAGGTTCATCAAGTTACGCTAGACTGCGCATGCAACTCACTGCTCGCGCTCGCCACGGCCTTGACTGACCATTTGGGAATTGCGCGTTTCAGGGGCAGCTACTACTGCGTACTGCCCTTGTCCTTTGCGTGTGATCCACTGCTCATGCTCACCTCCTGTCCCCAGCCTTAGTGAGTACCTGTCAAGCCGGGGTTAGGTGAGGTGACCGGGAGAGGAACTTTCAGCAGTTTAGGTGTGGTCATGGACTCCACCCATGCTCGTCCCCACGAAATTGTAGATTGTCTATTGGTATAATATGAACAAGTGTCTATATAATAAAGCGCTCCGAAGCAGCCGCAGGACTGCATGCATTGAGCTTTGAAAAAAGACCACAAAAAATACATAAAAAAAGAGGTGCATTGTGTGTAGAGGGAGAATAGGGCAGTTACACTAACTTCACTGCAGGTGCCTGCAGTATGTATAATGCACACATCAATCCTGCCCTGTGATGGTTGGCTGGTGTGTCGTGAGCCTTCTTCCCAATGTACCAGAATAAATCAGGATTTTAAGGACTCCACTCACGCATAGAAGATATAGCGAAATCATTTGTGGCAAACCAGTTTCAGAGATAAATCTCCTGGCAGCCTTTCCCAGTGCAAGACTTAGAGTGACTTCCCTTTGCTGTCAGCCAGGGATGCTGCGCTGCCACATCAGACGAGGATGCTCTTCCTGTAAACAAGGCTGCAATTAGCCACCATTGTCAAGGACCAACTTAATTTGCCTGGATTGTAGCCATGGGAAGCAGAGGTTGTTGTTTGTAGGGGAGGGCGGGCGAGTGGAGCAACTCCGCCCACTCGGGGGACTGAGCGGAATTCCACAGAGTTTTTATGCAACTCTGCGGAATTCCGCGTTGTGCAACTCCTCGAGCTCCGCCCACCCCTAGTACTGTGTTGAATTACTTCAACTTGCAAACCTTATAGAACGCTGTGAAACTGACTGGATGGTGTCATCATTGATGTTTGTCAATGATGTCATTGGAGATGTCATCAATTATGTAATTTGACAAATCATGAGTGATATAATATGTGAGGTCATAGGCAGTTAAATAAAAGGGCACAAGTTCTAATTAGCTCAGTAAAACCATCACAGTTGAATTTCATATGTTTTTTAAATCTACCTAAGCTTTCACCTTATTTCTTCACCTAAATATAATGTTACTCTAACCTTTGTTTATTCAGTGAATTTCTAGTTTTTTTAAACATAAACTAAGAGGTTTTAGCATATCTAACTATAACATCACTTTAACCTTGGTTTTTTTTAGTGAATGAATATTGACAATCATAATTTTGATATACTCTAATTCACATAGTGAAATTTTATATGAGATTAATGCCTTGTAGCTACCTAATAAATGTTTGTTTAACTAATACACATGAAAGATTAGCATGAGAGCACAGCATGGCATATACTATTTAAGACGATCTGCACTTAGTAATACAGTACTTATTACTATTGTTGATTAGGGGAGGGCAGCATGACCCACTACAAACAACGCCTCCAGTGAATCATGATTCTTCTCCAATATATATATATATATATATATATATATAAATGTATAATTTTAAATTTATAGTTATAACTAAAAGAATTATTTTGCACCCCACCCAAAACTTACTATGACTTGCGACCCTCCATACACATTGTTGTGAACTCGCTAGCCAGACTACATGAACCATAACTCGAACTTTCCTCGTGCACAGCTTATACCTTTCATATTACATCACTTATACCATGTTAAATCATAATATTCATAGCAACACTTATGACATTTCAAATGGCATAATTTATGAGAACACTGTGTATGATAGCAGGGTAAGTTATATTTAATGTAGTCTGGCTAGCGAGTTCACAACACTGTGTATGGAGGTGCGTGAGTCATAGTAAGTTTGGCTGGTGTGCAAATTATAACTTTAAGTAATAACTATAACTTTAGAATTTCTAATGTTTGTGTAGTTTAAATTGGTTTTGTATACAAATTATTAATAAACTTTTCCTAACTATAACTTATCCTCAACGCTTGTTTTTTCATTGAATTTCAATGTTTTTTTCAATATAAATGTGTTTGTAATCAAATGGCGGTGGGTCGTAGATTACAGTAGAAGAGAGTGTCATAGGGTGTAGTGTCGGAGAGTGCAGCGACGTAGAGTGGGGTAGAGAGGAGTGGTGTATGTTGGAATGCTGTAGAGTGTTGTGATGTAGAGTGCCGTGAAGAAGAGTGACATGTTGCAGAGTGTTGTGGCGTACAGTATTATGCACAGAGTGGATCGGTGTAGAGTGGAGTGGCGAAGGGTGAAGTGGCATAGAGAGGGGTGGCATGTCATAGAGAAGAGTTGAGTGGCTCCACTCTGCTCTATGACATGCCACTACACTCTACACCACACCACTCTTCTCTATGACACACCACCCAATCTATGCCACTTAACCCTTCACCACTCCACTCTATGCTGATCCACTTTATGCCAAAACACTGTACGCCACAAAACTCTACAACATGTCACTCTACTTCACAACACTCTACACCGCAACACTCTTTGACACAACACTCTATGGTGCTCCAACATATACCACTCCACTCTACTCTATGACACTGCACTCTACAACACTGCACTCTACAACACTACCCCCTATGACACTCTTGTCCGCTGTACTCTACAAACACGCCGCCATATGATTAGAAACACATTTTTATGTAAAAAAACCATTGAAAATTTCACTGCATGCCGTAGAGAGAAGTGGCATGTCATAGACAGGTCAGGCATGCAGTGTCATACAGTGGAGTAGCATGTCTCAGAGTGGACTGGCGTGGAGTGTCTTATTGTGGAGTGGAGTGTCGTATAGTGGCGTGGTGTGTAATAGAGCAGAGAGGCACTTCATAGAGCGGGGTGACATGTCATTTTAACTGGGGTAGAATGGAGGAACATAGAGTGGAGTGGCATCCAGAGGAGAGTCGTACGGTGTTGTGTCACAGAGTGTCGTGGTGCAGAGTGTCGAGGCTCAGACTGCCATTGAGTAGAGTGTCTTGGCACAGAGTGGAGTGGCATACAATGGAGTGGCATACAGAGAGGGGGCATCGTAGAGTAGAGTGAGGTGGAATAGAGTGTAGGGTATGCCGTAGAGTGGAGTGATGTGTCAAGGTGTGGCATATCATAGAGTGTCTTAAAGTAGACAGGAGTACAGTAGAGTGCTGTAGAGTGGAGTTACATGACATACAGTGGAGTAGCGTATTGCAGTGTAGAGTGACGTAGAGTGTCAGAGTAGATTGAAGTGTCTTACAGTGCAATGTGTGTCATAGAGAACAGTTGAGTGGCATAGAGTGGGGTGGTGTAGAGTGGAGTGTTGTACAGTCTTGTGTAATAGAGTGTCATGGTGTACAGTGTTGTGGCGTAGAGTGTCATGGGGTAGAGGGGAGTGGAGTAGAGTGGAGTGGCATAGAGTGAAGTGTTGTGTTGTACAGTGGAGTGCCATGTCGTAGAGTGGAGTGTCATGGAGTGCCAAAGAGTGCAGTGGTGTGTCATAGAATGGAGTGGTTTGTCATAGAGTGAAGTGGAGTGGCTTGTTGTAGAATGTCGTATCATGTAGTAAAGTGGCATAGAGTGAAGAGGCATAGAGTCGAGTAGAGTGTTGTAGAGTGGAATGGCATAGAGTGGAGTGCAATAGAGTAGAGTGGAGTGGCATGTCAGAGAATGGCATATAGTAGAGTGTCTTAGAGTGGAAGGGCGTAGAGTGGAGTGGCATAGTGTGGAGTGGAGTGACGTAGAGTGGATTGACATGTCGTAGAGTGGAGTGGCTCATAGAGAGGAGTGACGTATCATACAGTGGAGTGAAGTCTCATAGAGTGGAGTGGTGTGAACTGTCATAGAGTGGAGTGGAGTGTCATAGAATGAAGTGGCCTGTTGGAAAGTGGAGTGACGTCTCATAGTCTGGAGTGGCATGTCATAGAGTAGAGTGGAGTGGTGTGTGGTACAGTGTCACAGAGTGGCCTAGTTTAGAGCGGCATAGAGTGGAGTAGAATGTTATAGAGTGTAGTATTGTAGAATGAAGTGGTGTGCCATAGAGTAGAGTGGAGTTGCATGTCATAGAGTCGCATGGTGTAGAGTGTGTTAGAGTGTAGGGACATAGAGTGGAGTGGCGTAGAGTGGAATGGCGTAGAATGGAGCAGCGTGTCATAGCGTGGAGTGGCAAGTCAAAAAGTCGAGTGGCGTGTCGGAGAGTGAAGTGGCATGTCGTAGAGTGTTGCAGATTGGAGTACAGTGCCTTAGAGAGGAGGGCTATAGAGTTGAGTACAGTGTTGAAGAGTGGAGCAGAGTGGAGTATCATATTGTAGAGTAGAGTGGAGTGGTGTGTCATACAGTGGTGTGTTATAGAGTGTCTTAGAGTGGAGAGGCATAGAGTGGAGTAGCATTGAGTCGAATGGCATGTCATAGAGTGGAGTGGCATATTGTGGAGTGGAGTTGGGTCTTGTAGAGTGGAGTGGCGTGTCATAGAGTGGAGTGGCATGGAGTGGCATTGAGTGGCGGAGAGTGGAGTGTCATAGAATGGAGTGTTGTAGAGTGGAGTGGCACATCGTAGAGTGGAGTGGAGTGGAGTGGAGGGAGTTGCAAGTCAGAGAGTATCATAGAATCGAGCAGAGTGGCGTAGAGTGGAGAAGAGTAGCGTACAGTGGAGGGGCATACAGTGGAGTAGAGTGGAGTGGTGTGTCATACAGAGGCATGTCGCAGAGTGTCTTAGAGTGGAGTGGTATGTCAGAGTGGTGTGTCCTACAGTGCAGTGGCAGTGAGTGTCATAGAGTAGATTGGAGTGGAGTACAGTGGTGTGGCATGTTGCAAATTTGAGTGGAGTGTCATAGATTGGAGTGGAGTGGAGTGGAGTGAAATGGTGTGTCAGAGTGCTGTTGCATGGAATGTTATGGAGTGGAGTGTCATTCAGTGGAGTGGCATGCCGTTGAGTCAAGTAGCGTGTCATAGAGTGGAGTGGTGTGTTGCAGAGTGGCATGTCATGGAGTATCTTACAGTGGAGTAGAGTGGAGGGCATAGAGAGGACTAGAGTGCTGTAGAGTGGAGTGGCGTGTCCTAAAGTACAATGGACTGGCATGTCATAGACTGACATATCCTACAGTGAAAGGGTGTAGAGTGAAGTGGCATATAGTGGAGTGGCATGTTTTAGAGTGGCGTGGCATGTCATAGAGTGGAGTGGCATTGTGTAGAGTAAAGTGGCATTTTGTACGGTGGAGTGGCTTGGAGTGTCGTAGAGGGGGGTGTCATGTTGTAGAGTAAAGTAGCGTGCTGAAGAGTGGAGAGGCAGGTCGTAGAGTGAAGTGAAGTGGTGTGGTGTGTCCTACAGTGTCTTTTGTCCTATGCTAATTTTTTTTATTTCAGTATGTACTGTAACACTTTCCAGATTGTTTTGCAGAAGTACAGGGGTACTTCATAAACTTTTTAATATATATATAAAACAGTAAAAACACTTCTCCCTACCTATACAGACTTTGCTAATGTGCCTCATTTGTTCCTATAGCTTACCAAACCAATCATAAGCTACATTTGACGCTCAAACCTAGAACAAAGACAAAGTGTAGTGAAAACGATATGGCTGCCTTTTTATTTTGTAAGGGCTGTCATTACCCAGTGAGGCTGTGCTTTGTCATCACAGTGTACCGCAATATACGTTGAAATTACCATGGTATACTGCCGCCAAATATATCACTACGTTTTTGTCCCTTATAGCTTAAAAAGAACTAAACCAATTCAGGTCAAATAATAAAAAATGATCCTTTCCACCTCATAATCAATATTTTTTCCAAATTTCATGTGAGTCCATTCAGGCATTTTGTCTCTACTTCTGAGTAAATGTCTATGGAAAAAGCATTGGTGGAAAAACATGTTTTGGGATCCTCCTTTAATTATTCACCATGAAACTTTGCATTATCAGCCAAGGTAGAAAAAGAAATAGGTCTGCAAACTTTCATGGAGATTCGTCAAACTATGGGAAAGTTATTACTGATTTAAAATATGAGGAATTCCTATCTTTCAGAATCCTAACGATCACTACAGTACGGCTTCCATCCCTCTGTAAATATTCATTCCTGGTGCTACACACAAGGATGAATCCATTCAAAGAGCTGTACCACAATACTGAGCTATAGCTACACCGAGACCATAAAATTGACTCCATAATGTCATTACAGTAGGGTTAATAGTAAATCTGCTTTTATTTACCCTGGGGTTATTTCTGGAACGGATATTGTGGACACAAGTACACATGCATACACACAACGTAAGAATGAAGAGGAGGCCCTTTGATGAATCATTTGTAACGATAGACCTGATTGGCTTCCGTTTTAAATCACAAGGCCTAGCAGCTCTAAGTTGTAATTTGTTCAAAGTTACCGCCGGCCATAGCTGATCAACAGGGTGAAGCCATTCAAAAGACATACACAGAGGGAAATATTGCTTGCTTTGTACACAGTCAACAAAAAAAACTATAATCAGTATAAATTTACTTTGATATCACTGAATGGAGAAATCCAACTGCTTATTGCCTTTCTGAGTGTATTTAAAAAAAAAAAAAAATTAAATAAACTTGTACAGTTACGAAAAGGGCTCTGCCTCCAGATATCAAGCTGCAAGGCTCGCAGGCTCCCTACGTGTGACTACGCGCTGCCATGATGGATGGAGTTATTATTTTGCCACAGGAGTTCGGCAGTGGCTTGCAGCCGTGACTTTTGAAGGCTTATATCACTGTCTCACTCGCGCAACTACTTAAAATAGATTACCATTTTTATCACATTAATATATATATAAAGAGCCAGGCTCGGCTCGGGGTGCCTGTTCACAGGCTTATTTTCCCTCTGTGCACTGATGTCGGCAGGCGGGCCGGGCTTCCGGTGATGTCACCACGGGTAGCCGACAGCTCCCGTGAGAAGCCCTAACACGCTCCATGCAAGTCTGCAGGGAGAAAGCTGATGTGCTGTTGGCATTTTGATCGATTGCACAGAAAAGCTATTTTTAAGGCACTTCCTCCGTTTATTGTATTTTTAGGTGCCGACAGTGCGTCCTCTGAAAACTCTGCACCTCAGAATGTGCTTCTTTTGTTCCAGGTATGTTGTAAAGCATCGATTGAGTGATTAGTCTTCGGCGTTGACTCATCACTCAGTGGGGACTAGTTGATATATGTAATGTCTGCTTCTGATTATTGTGTTGTGGCTATTTTCATATCACCGCAGTGATTACATGTTGGTGTGAAATATCCCTGTCATAATATCACTGTTATTATACGGCTGAGTTAAAACTCTTGTTCTTTATTTGTTATTGTTCAGCACGGGTAATGTCACAGTGCTGCTTTATGATAGCCATGGAGGTACTACAGAGGCGCTCTCATTGTGTAGACCATCATCAAGTAATGTGGCGATAAAGGAAACAACTTTCAATGTCTCCAAATGAAAGATCTCTCAGACTAATAATCTGTCCACTCCCTGGAAAAGCCAACTCTTCTCCTAAGACTCCACTCCAGTACCTGCACTGGCTCCACCTAGACGCCAGGCCATAGTTCAGACTTTTGTGTCTGGCCCAACGGTATATTTAAAATTGAACATATAGTGCTAAGTAAATCATTTACCCTTGAGAACAACATATTTATTAGTTCCAAACAGTGCAGTGAAGCAACACCTGGAAAGGCTTTAAGGACCAATGTTCTGGAATCTTATTAAGCATATTTCTTAACAAAATCGACTCCTTTCAATGGGCAGACATTGTGTACCTTGGATAGTGTATATGGTACTACTCTCAGCACACATACCTTATTCCTATTGCACATATTTGTAGCTGAGCAGTAGGATGTGACTTATTTGCATTGTTCAGCTGACTACAGTGGCACAGTAGACCAGTGCATCCCTTTAAGGGATCTGTGTATGGCCACATAACCAAAGGTTTGCATCCTTCCAGGCAACTCACACCTTCAATGTTTTGAGGTCAATAAAACGAGGACCATTGATTTGGGTACTGTAGGAAAATGCATCTTATTGCATGCTCACACCCATAGTTTAGGACTGATGCTGCTGTCTTTTTTTACTCTGTGCACTGGGACCCTGCTAATCAGGCCCCAGTGCAAGCGCTCTGATCCTTAAAACATGTCGAAACTGGCTATACTCCTAATTGCCATACTTAGATTACCTATAAGTCCCAAGTATATGGTAAAAAAGTGTATCCAGGGCCTATACATTAAATGGCACTACTGGGCTGCAGTGCATATTGTGCCACCACTAAAGTGACAATGCAAAATATGACTGCAGCCCTACCACCAGCTACTTGGCTGTGCAGCTTTAAACTGCAAAATAGACCTATCAAAATAACCTCCTTCAGAAAATCTCTAAAACCTCCTTTTAAATATTAATATGTAGGCCTTAAATGCCCATAAGGCAGAGTGTATTCTTTTTAAAAGTAGACATGTTAAACTTTAATGTTAAGCATGTTCCTACAGTGACAATGCCCTAAAATATATTTTCACTGCAGTAGGGTTAGATATTCCATAGGAAAGTATTGGGATACTTTGATAAAATTAATAAAGTTATTTCCACATAGGAACCTAATGAAAAGTTAATTCTTGGACTTTTAAAATTATTTATTACAAATTTAGTTAATTGGTCAAGTTGTTTTTGCATAAAACATTTCACAAAATTACATATAAAGAGTTTCCTTTATCCTGCCTAAAGCCTCTAGAACCCCATTGGCCTGATCTTCCACCTATCACACTGGAGCTGAATGACACCTTGGTTAGGTGTGAATTAGCTTCCAGAGCTGGGACAAAGGGTTTAGGTGTTGGGAGGTATCTCGTTACTCTGACAGGATGAACATCTGGCCAGTACCCAGGAATTTAATTAACTTCAAAGGGGCCTGCCCTGTAACAGGCAGCTTTAGCTCAAACATGTGCCTGTCCCCCCTCTGGTTCTTCTAGCCATCCGGGCACCAATCCCAGTGGGAGAGGAGCTGCCTCTAGAACTAGTTTTGAGTAACCACAGGGAGCGTTTGCTCGTTTCCCTGCCTACACTTTTAGGGTAGGCATAGGGCTCTGGAAGTGGAAGAAAGGTTCTGCCATCTTGGTTTTAGGTAGAGAGGGGCACAGTGTGATTGTTTGTAGTAGAGCATACAGGAACTGCTGCACAAGTGGGTAGGGTTACGCCTGGGAACTTTTTCCTTATTGGTTACAGAGGGGTTAGGAGTCATCACCATCCACAGGGTAGAGGCAGGCATAAATGTGGCACCTCTGGGCACCAACTTCAGAGCACTACTGAACCTGTGGAAGATAGGAGCAGGCCCACACCTGTTGTTGTAACTTGTGAGGAGAACTCTAGGGGCTGGGCCTGCTCCCACTTGTACTCAGGACTGAGAAGTGGATTCCAAGGGTCAGTTGGCTGACCTGCTGTTAAGCTGTAGGGGCAAAAAAGATGCAAGAAACCAAATTTCCTGGAAGAGCCCAGGTGACCAGTTTCACGTGCCTGGACCCTACATTTGCCTTCTGTTGGAGTGGTTCCTGACTCCCAATTGCTGTTTCAGAGGTTCTGAAACGCTTGGCTGGTGTCAGAGTGAATTCCTCTTACATAACCCTATAATCTGGGGCTTAGAAACTTTTTGCTGAATTTTTGCCTGGATAACTTTTGTGGGACTGGGACAAACCTGTCAGCTGATCCGCCGGTAGGTACTAGGCCCATAGGCCTGAATTTGCCGCCACTTCTGCTATATTCTCCTCTGCAGAAGCAAATCTGACTCAGCTGACCCGATGCAACCGGCATCCGACAACCTCAATCCGTCTTGGGCTACAGCCTACAGTCTTGCCCTGCTAAGGTAATCCGACATCAGCAAAAGAGTGTAAATCCGAAGGTAGAAATCTTCACTGGTTCCAACACCAAGTGGCATTGATCGATGCTGACTGCTTCCTGGGTACAAACTTCTGACTTTATTCACTCTGAGTTTTTCCCACCTTCATTAATGGCCTCACCGAGACCTTATCCATTGTCAACCCATCATCGGTGAGCCCGTCTTCGGATCCAGCCTGTAGGCTTGCCTGCTGAGGACTCTACCTTCTCTGAAATTTTCTGAGTCCGAAGGTAAATGCTTGATCATGACCAACCTAGTCCTCCTATACGACCTGTGCCCCATCAGGGTTTGCCTTAAACCCTACCCATGTGCTGGTAGTGCCACCAGTTGCCCAGGGTTAGCGCTTTGTGCTTTTTGTTGATATTTTTATTTAAAACTTTAAAAATTCATACCTTTGGTTCCCCTTATAGAATTATATTGTTTTGGTGTCATTTTGTTCATTAAAATATTCTCTATTTTTATAACTTGCAGTGTGATTTTTATTGTGCTGTGTTTTTGACTTTTTAACTGTCTTGAAACTTTTAAATGCTTTACCCATTTTCTTAATTAAGCCAGTCTGCTCTGTGCCATACGTACCAGGGGTTGAGATCAGGTTAAATAAGTGAAACACTGACTGGACCTAACAAGAATACTACTGACCACCCAAACTAATAATACACTCTCTCACTTCTTTATTTTTTACCAATGAACATCTTTCATTTATCAATAGTGCCAAGAGAGCTCCATGGGGTGAAGGTGAGCTTCAGTGACACACATATTATATTATTATTATTTGAGGGGGGAGTATAAAGGCTCCTGGACTTTATTCCCAGATTCAATCAAATATCTCCCGCTGTCCAACATAACAAACCAGATACTCAAACCAGTCATCAAATCAACTTTCCATCCCGAACTGGATCCTAAAGAAAGCCAGAGGTCTCAGTTCACTGATCCAGTCCACGTTCAAGGCTCTTCTTTATAAATGAAACAGGCAAGCACTTTATGTCTCTGAACCTTCAACATTGCTCCTCTTTGGTGGAAACTTTTTCAGTTTTTAATTCATTAAAAGATCACACTTTAGCAAACAAACAACATATTCTGTGGAAAACCCCAATTTTGTGTTGAAATGCACAATAAAAACTATTAGGGTGCCAACAAACATAACAAAAATATTCTGCACACAAAACATACTGGGTCTAATTAACACTGCAAGGTATGCAACTTTCATAATGCACTGCAAATAATCTAAACACCAACCCAGAAGATTTACAAAATAAAATGAGTTCAACCAAGCACAGTACATTCAATATATTCACTTCCGACACTTCCAAAAACACATTAAAAACATTGTCCTCAGGAATCACAGCTCTGTAGTTGTTGTCCTTGCTTTATCTACTAATTCTACCTCAGTCTCCTGTTTTCCTATTCAAGTATTTATTTCAATGCATTGAGAGAGATGTTTAATTAAGAGAACTTCTGAACTGGAAACAGAATTAATCAAATGGATCCATATGCAGCAATAAAATGAGCATCAGCCTGCTGAGCAGGCCTACAAGCTTGTTTTCGGCATCAAGGTGCCATCCATCCAATTGCTCCCACAAACACCTTATACCCTTTGTGAATCTACTGTTTTGCATTTAATCTCAGTACTTACTAATATTCAGCACTCTCTTACTGAACTTAGAGTAGTAATGTTTTCTGCTCCAAATGTCGCCAGATATAAGAATATCAGCAAGACATATGCCCCCTTAATGCCACTCAAATGCTTCCAGACATTGTAAAGCCTATTCTGGGAAGACCTTCCAGAGGACATGGCTTGACATTCTGATGGTCTGTGTCCTGCAAGTGTATGCCTTTTTTTTATTATTATATCCTTTCATCTCTCTATTAAATGTACTAAGTAAAATAGTATGAAAAGACCCAAGTACACTGATTGTGTCAAAAAATAAACCATCCTGCATCCCTTACACCCTAAAAAGATCTATGATCACTTAGACTTCCTAAAATGTTCTGCCATGGCCCTTCCGTCGCTCCACTCAAGAACGCTCCTTTCCAAGAGGATCAGGTTATTCTTCATTTGAGTATACAAAGGAGATTAGCAGGTAAAGAAACCACCTCACTCTGTTGCTCATTCGTGGTCTACACATGAATTATATACTTTACATCAAGAATCACCAGTGAAAAGCTCTGCCTATTTCATGAGTTGGTGAACTCCAACCTAAAGTAGCCTGTTGAGAGAGTAATCTGACTCTTCATGCCCCATCTCAGGGGCTTTGCTGACATATTTGTCACATCCCTCTTCACACAGGCTGTGCTATTAGGACTGGTGGTGCCCTGGTATCCATTATGGGAGCACTGGTTACCCTCCGTGGGACAGCTAATGGGAATTGGAAATTAGGTTTGGCCGGGTGTGATAGGTTTTGAGAAACTAAGGAAATCTGACTAGTTCTAAGCGAACCTTGGTTTGACTCATTTGCAAAACTTGCACTGATAAAGTTTCTGGGTTAGAAGCTTTGGACTGGGAAGTCAAAGCAGCCCTGGCAATTTTCTCAGATCAGCCCCTGCCTGGCCCTGAGAGGTTGGAAATGCTTGCTGCTGTTTTTGTTACTAGGGGCCGATATTGCAGCAATGCGACAAAACCGGCACTCAGTAACAAAACCAGCCCCCACTGCTGCAAAACCGGCCTCCTGGGGAAACGCCTGATGCACGGTACGGCCAGTCCGGCCCTGGTTGGAATAATGGTGTGCAAATATAGCTGCACTATCAAAGGTTTTGGGATGGTGGTATACAATACTGGTGGGTAAAGTTTCCAGCAAATTTTTGTGCTCGAACTTTCCAGTAGAAAAATATTAGGTTTTGTGTGTAAAACCTGCGTTTACATTTGTATTCTTTGTGACACCCTTATTTCAACCTGTAACCTGTCCCAGGATGGTTCACTACTCCAAGAAGACAGTCTTGCTTACCGTCCTGCCTGTTCGCGCTCTCCCTCAGTGACCTGAACGACCTTGAAGCAGATGAACTCAATGTTCCCAACACAGAGCGGAATTATTGAATCCCCGGGCATCCAGTCTCTCACCCTTGCAGCCAATAACATCACGCAGCAGAAAGCAAGAAGGTGGCCAATCACATTTCGCAGCAATTTGCCAATCTTGTTTTCCATCCAGTAGCTAATTATGCTCTTTTCAACGGAACAATCACAGCTAATGGTAACAAAACAGACAGCATGCTGGATGCAGCAGAGCACTCCACTTCACTCCAGGGGGAGAAAGCAACAATACACAATCACTCGCAATTGTCACCAGGCAGAAAGCAGCTGCTTTTCAAGGGAGCTGAAACTTTTTTTGTCAAATTAATTCCTTTGTTTCCGAAGAAAAGCTTTCTGTTTGCTGATTAGGAGTGTGGTTTGGGCCAGGGCAAGCGGAGAACAACATGGAACAGGGCCTTGCTCATCTACAGAAAACAATGAAGAGCCATCGTGCATTTGTTGCCGTGTCAAAAGTCCCAGAATACATCTTTCAAGTTGTAAAATTAGCAATGAATGAAGGCAGCGCTTGTGATGCAGCGCACGCAGCTCTGGGCCACTTTAGGGAACTATGGAATAATTGTATGCAACACTTATGTCTGCAAAGTAAAGAATTATCGGGGTCGTTCACATGTAGGAACAATGAAATGTTGTCCCTCAACCATGGCCAATGGTGAACACTTGAGCCCAGCTACCGGATTCCGCTTGTGAGCACCATTAGTGATTCCAACCTTCAGAGCTCTAGACTTTGAATATTCTGTGCTCTGCAGTTTCCCATCGAATAAACAAAAAAACATAAACTGAAATACTGTAATAATCAAATAGAAAGCAATTGACTAGATAGGTAGTCACCAACAGGGATCCAGTGATGAAAAGACGCATCACATCGCAAGACCTTCCTTAAACCCTGCCATAGACTTGAAACACACATCCAGAGGGGTACACACTACTGAGGCCATATTAAAGCGCTTGAATGAAGCCATGAGATTTAAAAAACAACGGCGGACTCCAGTGGCCGCACCTCCTTTTTATGTTCCCTACGACTTACTCGACCGTGTATTGAGATGTAGCAGTGACAGGACTGCAGGATTATCATGTTTTGGGCTCTTATCAAGGAGACCCACGCTATTGGTGCATTATTGAATTGATATAACGTGAGCACATATCCGAAATAGGCAGATACCGAAGTGGGCTCTCAGCCCTCATTATTGAACAGGCGCCTTATACGCGACAACCAACTATACACAACTTTGCCCTGACGAAGTTCATACATTGAACGAAACGCGTTGGCTGATGCTGTGCTTAATTTTTAAGGATTGTCGAAAAATAAAGAAGGATATATATTTTTTCTACCACAAAGATACTGACTGTGCTTTTTTATTAATCTGAATTTGACTGGTTAGTGCACCACTCCATTGTTTTTCTATGCGCTTGAATGAAGCCATCCACCCACCCACCCATCCATCCATCCATCCATCCATTCATCAACCCACCCACTCAGCCAGCCCTCCATCCTTCCACTCTAAATATCACGTCAACCATGCATCAGCATGACAACTGCTTATCATACTTACCCCATTGGCCTTACTGAGCGCCTGGAAGTAAATACTGTAGCTCTTCACTGGAGAGAGAGGTGCATTCCAGTATCCGTTGTAGGTCCTGTTGTCACCCACGGTGAATGGCTGTGTCACCGGCAGGTTGCTGGGCTTCAGCTCTGCTGCAAAGTAGTGCGGAGAGTCGAGAATCGACGCGTTCTTGTAGCTGACAGGAACTGGAAAACACTGCGTGACGTCGGTAGCACGGCGGGCCTTCTGCAACCTCTCCTCCTTCACAACCAGCTGATAGACGCTGAGGGGCAGAGGAGCAAAGACTTATGAATCCTTCAAAATTGGATCTGTGGGAAACACACATATTGCTTGTAAAGCTTTGAGGGGCTTTACCTACGGCCAGCAACAGGCCTTAGAGTCCAGAGGCGACTCACGCAGCGCTGAGCACTATAAGAAACACAGAATCTATTACTTGCTGTTCACTGTGGGGACACCACGAGATGTCCATATCACTAGTTACACATAAAAAGACAAAAGGCCAATTTAGACCATTGTTTAGTGCTAAAAGGGATGCAAATTTTGTAGCGCCAACTCCCATTAAAAAATAATGGTAAATCGCACTCTTCCAGGAGTACCCTGGCTACTTACCAACGAAGTTTAACTAATAGTACATGCTCCACGTAAGAAATGCACAAATTAAAATAGCACTTATAACACAGAAGCCATTAACATGTGCACATATTATTTCCTATTATTTCAGAGCTGGGTGTAAGTAAAGTGTTTGTTATACAAATGTGCCCAACACAAACGTTATTTACTGTCGGGTTATTAACTTTTACTATCTGCAAATAGCTATAAACGACCCTTTATGAAAAATATCGGTATCCTCACCAAATAGTTTCCCTTGGACTAGCTTCACGCACCCCCCAGTGTCCCCCCCCCCCCCTCCACGAACGGTGCAGCTCTCCATCGAGCCGTGACGGGATCATCTCTAGCAACGTACAAATGCAAGGTAACACATGTAACATGTTTCACCTCCAATATTCACATTATTAAAACCTAGGGCCACTACATTTATGTAGTGGAAAGGAAGCATTCATACTGTGCAATTTGCCAATAAAATAACCTGTGAAGTATAGTAGTAAATCTCCATCAACTAAGACAACCACCGACTTTCAAGGTCAAGGCAATATTACTTACAAAGAAAAGAACTGGCACAGTATCGCCAGCATCTGTGCAAGGCTGACGATTACTCCATCACATGCTCAAAGATGGTTTGCCCGCATCGGGAAACACCATTTCATGAGTTGGCATTTTACTTTGCATACAGTTCTGCAGTCAACAGTGTAGAGTTGGAATTCATATAGGGTAAACAAATAAATGCCGATTAAATAGTAAATACATTTTTACACCGTTTGATGTGTTAAAATGGCACATAGAATTACTGAAAATATGATAAATATACCATGAACCCTAATGTTCACATATAAATTAAGTAGAAAACACTCCCAAAATAGGTTTTACTTTTCTAGTTCACTTATTGTAAATATATAAGGTGCAAAGTCAGAAAGCACAGGGTGAAACGCAATGTTTTAACCAGCACGTTTTCGTACTTTTTAGGTCGAGCCTCGAGTAGCGCGCAAGCGCTGCTTAGAGGCGAAGACTTTTAGTAAGTGAGTTTTGAAAGCAGTCCCAAAAACGCTCGTGCGTCGTGGCTGGCCTTTTTGAGATGGGTACGCGCGGCAAACATGTGTTTCCAATTATCGTGCCCAGACGCGGGCGCGATAATTGTAAACACATGCCGGCAAAGGCCATGACGCACGAGCGTCTGGTCAGCTGAGCAGGCTGCCGCGCTCGCTCGCCCCCGCTTCGATTCCGTGCTTGTTTTTAAAGCAATTATAGACTCCGCTGGAGCACACACTCAGCAGTCCCCCTGGGGCACAAGCAGGCATCCACTTTGGTGCTGCCTCGTAAAAAGCACATAGCTTGGTTCCCTCCCACCTTGCTGCTTCCCACCCACACGGCGCTTGTTTTTTTGTAATTTCTCATCGTGTTGCCCTTTTCCCCTAGACTTGCCCACTTTTTATCTGGCATAACTCACCCCTCCTCTCTCTGATGTGGCTCTTAATAGTAGGCATTTTTTCCTTCAACGGCATTTTAACGGTTGCGCCAAGAGGCCCTTTCCACGCCGATAAAGCGCTCTCTAAATTACACTCTGTTTTTAGTTGTTTTTCAAATTCTGTATGATTTCTTTCACCTCCTCAGTCCACGCCCCGTCTCCTTCTCCTCTCTACCCAACATGTCCCATCCCTCCTTCATTCATTTACACCTCCCACCCTCTACTCCCGGTGTGATCCTGGGCACATCTTCTCCATTCTCTCTTCATTTCTCTTCACTGCAGAATGTTTGAGTGTCTTGAATCCGACAAAACCCGGAATAAAACACAGCATAAAACCCAGTGGTCTGTGCAGGGTAAAAACCTCCGGGCCGAGCAATACTAATAATTCAAACCTTTAATGTGTCTGTCGAGCCTGTACACTCCGTTTACAGTGCAAGCACATAAACACAAAACCATATGTGCACAGTTCCTCCGATAGTTCGCGCCCAACTACAGGTTCTTGAGTGTCCCGAGATTCAAATAAAAGTTGTTTGGGCATGTTTGCTGGCAGAAACTGTTCCCTCTCCAGCCCGCACATTGTGACAGCAGGCGCTGGGTGTCTTAAAGTAGCAACAGTGCACCGCTTTATTTTTAGCCGTCTTCTCGGTGACGCGCACATGCGGATAACAGCCTACGTTGCTTCCTCTGCGCTGCAAACATTGTGCATTCGCATATGAACAGATTTGGAAGTCAGTCATCAAGGTATATGCCCTGTGTAGTTCACTATAATAATGCACACGCACAGCAGTACATTCTTTTTATTATGCCCCTAAAATAAAAGCTATTACGACTCAAACTGCACGGAAGAAAGGGCAAGCTGGTTTGGTTGGGGGCTCGAATCTTTGAACTGATAGAATCACACGCAGGTAACTGTAACAGGTGCATTAAATCACTGAGTTGTTTGTCTGGCCATGTAATCTGCCCCTTGAAGGTTACAGGGTTTACTTGAATTGGAACCTCTAATTCGAAGGTTACACAAAGACCCATATAACAGATGCCTAAACCCAGTGAGCTATTTTATTAGCATCGGAACCTGGCACCCGTAATTTGCACCCTACGAGCTGCAGCAGATTCATTAAGACGCTGAGCTACCTCAAAGGAACAGGATTGTGTGACAGGTGGTTTGTTTGTATATCTCGCATGTTAATCCACTCCAGTATGTTACTGGGACTGGAACCTGTGATCTACGGATTATACACAGATCTCCGAAACAGGCACTTAACCCACTGAGCTGGCAACAAGTCCCATATCCAATGTGTGACTCTTGCCAGGTTCTTCACCTAGTCCAATGGTGTTCCTCACAGTGGTGCTGCTTTGAGGTAACGTGGCGCAGAGGGCAGGACAGTGGTAGGTGAGAACGCCCTTTTATCGCTCACAGTTTTAATCACGCAGTGTGTGGTGAGAGGAGGCATTGCTTGTTGGCATAGGTTTACCACAGTGTGTACTGTAGGTGTTTGTTATATAAGCTAGACAGTTCTGCTAAAATGATTTTTTCAAGCTACCGTGCATGGTTTTTATTTATTTGATTTACAAATATTTCCATATGTAATTACACATGGAAAATGTCTGTCCCAAAAAAGGTTGCATAACCAGTCTGTTCTTCCCAAGGCGCGGAGGAGGAAGTTTAGTATGTTTTTGAGCCTCATCTTCAAATCTGACCTAATTAGGCATGCTAATTTTCGTAACCACAGTTCCAAATGCAAAATCTGAGATGACAAATTCCGACATGATTCTGAGCAGCACACTGAAAGCACAACTGAGGGTTCATCACCGTGTTTGCTGGCACTAGCTCCCAAAATAAAGATCTTGACCCCTGAGCAGGGTCAGGGCTTGCTCCTAATAAAGAGCTGCCCGAAATAGTGCCCGCCCATGAGATCTTGCCATGACATGTACTCTGTGAGCAGCGTGGCCTCCGCCGAGTCATGTCTGGCGTCCCGCCACATCCAGGCAGGCAAGGCTACCTTTTAAAACAAGCATTGGCATAGCCAATAGGTCTCGCCTTTGGGACCTTATAAGTGTTTAGCCATGCTACAGTTAATGTTGTTGCACCAAGGATATTGTGCTGCATTACTAAATACTTATAAGGTCCCAAAGGCGAGACCTATTGGCTATGCCAATGCTTGTTTCTTTTGCATTTGACCTTGAGTAATCCAATTTGAGTTGGGCCCTTCAAGACGAACTAGTTTGAGCTCGGAATTTTGGTTGAGAGAATAATGTTACATTCAGATTTTTGTCCATACAGCCTGAACTTCATCACATGAGACGACTCTGCAGTTATATTCCACTAGACCTCTGGCTAGTCGGAGCTTTGCAGCGAAGAAGAAGATGAAAAAGTGCTATGTAGTCGAAGTTGCCTAGCCACGACTAAAACAGACTAAGTCGTCTTCTAATGCACTGGATTGCTTCTCTTGACAAGTTCATCTTTTGAGAGACTTGCAGACTTCCAGCATTCAGCGTGAGCCATCATGGGCAGAAGAGCGCTCCGAAGCCTCAGATAGAACTTGCAAGTCCTTGCGGCCTAGAGCATTTCAAAGAAGGAAACCAGTAAGGTGAGCCAAACTGCTTGCACAAGAAGAGAAGCTCATGAATCCTCCAAAATGATGAAGGCATTTCACCATTTCAAATAGCTCTCAGAATGTGTTTACACTTTTTAGTGCAAAATATCATTCTTTGACATTCTACACTTCAGGGTTTGTAGACTTTCATTACAGAAAATCAAGCATGAGCCTTCAGGCAATTGTTTCTCTTCTACACATGTAGGCCCAGGGCTTTTTGACAGACAGACACTTAGCTATCAAGAATGTTCACTGTAGCACCTGGATCCCATTTAATGCAGGCGGGCCTGTCAACTATAGGCCAAACACCCTCCTCGTTAAAAGGGAAAATTGGGGGGTTGCTTTCTACAACTGAGGTAGGCAAGGTTTATCCTGGAGACGGAAATGGTACAAAGCCTAATAGCTCATAGATTCTTCTGGGTGCAGGGATTCAGGGAAGTTATCAAAATCCTTAACTGCTTGGCACGATGCAGGAACATGCTCTGCTCATTGTGGTGCTATTCGAAAGCTTCAGGTATTCCTGTCCTAAAAATTCCGTATCTTGACTTACAGTACAACCATCATTATTACAGTGAGACAGTCAAATCTTGATATTTTCGATTAACAGCTTCCAAATTCACACATCCACTTTTCTCTCAAACTAAGATGGCCCAAGTCTCTGCTTTACAGTAATCTCTCTCTCTCTCTCTCTCTCTCTCTCTCTCTCTCTCTCTCTAAATGTAGATTTAATTTTGTCCTATTGTAAAAATAGTACAAAGATGTGCATGATGTGTTTCACACATGCACCAAAGATATTTACTACATGCACTGTTGGTAAAAAATAAGGCCTGCCTAACGCTTTTCTACACTAGAATCAACAGTGTAATCTGTTCAAGAGGGAAGAGTTGTTCCATTTAACAGACAAACATGAGGACTAAAGCAAATATATTGTCCACAGCCCTGAATGGAGGTCAAGGATAGGGTACAGAAAAAGCATATGTTTGTGGATTCACAGAAGAGCAGATGGGATGTCAGACTCCGAGGAGTTGTAGGGTAGACAGAGGCTACTGGGCTCCAGCCCTGGTGGTTGAGGTCATTGCCACTGGTCTCCTGGGGTCCACCCTGCTATAGTGTTGTGTAAATAAAGAATGACAGAACTCTTTTGGTTCCTGATGGATTCCGTAGACCTGTGATGTAAGCGTTGGAGGGTAATGAAGTGAATGCAGGTTTAGAACATTGAGTTCTTGCTTACGATCTGAAGAATAAAGACGAGTGTGGCATAGTCGTTTGCGAGTGCCCGGGCTGGGTAGGACACTACAATTGGCGATGAGTAGGGGATGAGTAACCTGTAGATTGACAGTGCTCTCCAGAGAGTTTGACGTGGTCCAACAAACTGCTCATGCGTGCCACGCGTGGTGCAGTTGAAGTGCAGAATCAATGCTTGCACCTGTGGAGTCTCAGTGCAACATCAGCCCATTTAAAGCTTTTGAGGATAAAGAAAGCATCATTGAAAATCTGCGTATCGGTGGCGAGAATCAAATGAAAAGGCCGCAAACTGAGATACTGTGCTACCACCCAATTTAAGGCAATATGTCACATGGAGTGATAATGCTAAAGGCGGATGCAACCAGGTTTTGAAAAGCAGCATATTGTGATAATCCTGTGCAAATAAAGCTGTAATCTGATGTGCCATGAAGCAAAGTTCAACCAGGTGTTTACAAAGAGACATTTAACACAAAGCCAAATGAATATAATAATGTTACCTGCTTATCAAATCAATTGAATACGAAAAGACTTGTTTACTTACCGAAGCAACTAAAGAGAGTCAGCATACCACAGTCTGCTGTTAAGTGGCCCCAGAGCAAGTGCTGGGGTTGTGCTTACAGAGCTGTCCATAAATGAAGCGGCCCACCACCAAAGCTGCTGAGTCAAGCTCAGAACATCTCCACAAACCTCAATGAAAATAAAGAGCTCCAATGGAGATCAAGAGTGAGGCCAAAGTTCCTCTGTCTGTCAAGATTGACCCTGAAGCCAGCACGTTGCAAGGCTATGGAGATGGTTTGCATGAGCAAGTCCACCAAGAAGCATTGGAGTGACCACTGCTGTCCACCAATGGTTATATTGCTGCTGATTTCTAAAAACTACCATCATCATTTGATACTGCCAAAAAAGACAATATTGGCAATAGATAGACTGCTTGTATAGAGGCTTTTGAGGATTTCATAGATGCAATAGATGAAACAGATGACAAAAAGATTATCAAGTATCTGAAAAACATGGCTGTTGAAGGTGTAAAAGAAGCCATGAAAAAGATACCGCAAGATGGTGACGTGAGTTACAATAAAATCAAAGCAGCCTTCAATGTCAAATTCAATCCAGTGCCAAATGTAGATTAGAAAGATACATCTTCAGTCACGAACACCAGAGAGTAGGTGAAACTATTGATATTTTTGTTGAGAGACTGGATCGCCTCATAATGCACTGTAAATTCAATAAATATAATGATGAGCAAGTCCTCATGGCTGCCCTATCTGAAGAGCTTACTAATCGACAAGCGACTGACATGGAGGCCAGAGGTGCCCTGAATGTGTCAGTCAGGAACATGAAAAGTAAGTCTAAGCATAAAGCTGAGGGACGCAAAGCAATATCTCCACTGAAAAAGCAAATGCATTTCAGATGTGGATTGTCGTTTCCACACGACGGGAGATGTCCCACCATTGGACAGATTTGCAACGGCTGTAGCAAAGCAAACTATTTTGTGACGGATATGCAAAGCGAATGGAAAAGTAAGAGCATCACAGCGTGAAGAAAAAATGGCCGACCGAGAGCTGCATCAACGATGTTCGACATGCTCCCACAAGGACAAGAGGTCACACCAACTGAGGCAAATCAACACCAAACGAAGTCGATCGTCATCGTCAAAGAGTTTCTCAGTATCGGTTTCAAGTGAAAGTGACAATGATAATTGCGCAATGTCGATGTTTACTTCAGAAAGGCATGCACATGTGAGTAAAAACACAGACTAAAGAAAGATCTATATGACAAAGCACCAAAGACATACAAACATTTTCCGAAGATTGCCCTGAAGATAAGTTAGTGTTCAATACCTTTTACTATTCATAGTTGTGTATTGATAAACATTATGCCTATGGAGAAATATTGTGAATTGTCTCCATTACCACAACTTACACAGTCAAAAACTAAAGTATATACATGGGCTGTGTCGATACCTTTAAAAAGTCAAGCTTGATTTGTAGTTACGATGAAACACAAGAAAACAGTGGTACAAACACCTATTCATGTACTTCAAGGTACAGCTTCAAGTGCCTGTTTGCTCAATTTTAACACCACTGCTGATTTGGGACTGATGTCAGTAAACTACAATATGAATGTTCATCATGAAATAGTAAGTTAATTTCCTTAATTATTTCATGGGTTAGGAAAGCTCAAGACTATGAAAGTACAGTTACATATAAATGAGGATATTCATCCTGTTGCCCGAAGACACAGACAAATTGCATTTCATTTGCAAGAAGCTGTTGAAAGAGAACTTAATTTGTTACCCAAACACTGTATCATTGAACGCTCAACTGGTCCAACAACATGGGTTTCTTCCATAGTAGTAGTGCCTAAAAGAGACAGTGAAGGAGCTATACGCAATTGCACTAACATGCGTCAGGCCAACAAGGAATTTGAGAGAGAACAACATCCAGGTCCGCACATTGCTGATATGATAACTCAATTGAATGGTGCAAAGTTTTTCCTCTCGATTCAATTTAAATAAAGGATATCACTAGTTGGAATTTGAAGAGAATTGCAGGTACATTAGAACCTTCACTACACACATTGGTCTGTTTCATTATAAGCAATTGAGTTTTGGTGTATCCTCTGCTGCAGAACATTTCTAAGACATCATTTGAGGTATCATACATCATGTTGTAAATGCCTTCAACTACAGTGATGATATATTAGTCTTCGGTGCTACTCAGAAAGAGCATGACAAAGCTCTCATGCAAGTACGTCATTTGCTAAATGATGCCGGTTTGACTTTCAATGCTGACAAATGTGAATTTCATAGGACAAAATTGAAATTATTTGGCCATATCTTTTCTGATGGGGGTATGACACTTGATCCAGCTAAAGTGCAAGTGCTATCTACTGCTAATCCCCACAGGACATTTCCATGTTATGTTCATTCATTGGAATGGCCATTTACTGTTCTAGACTTAAACAAGACTTTGCCAGGGTCACTGCACCGTTATGAGAACTGACGCAAAAGAATGTTGTGTTTTATTGGTCATGTTAGTGCGAGGAAAGTTTCTAGAGAATTAAACAAGCCTTTGAGAATGCCACTGAAATGGCCTACTTTGAACCCTAGTTTCATACAGAGGTTGTAGTTGATGCTAGCCCTGTTGGATTAGGCACAATCCTTTAACAGGACAATAGACAGCCAAATGCCTGAAGACATACTGTGGCAAATGCCAGTTAAAGCTTGTCACAAATTGGACGTGCTTAATCACAACCTGAGAAAGAAAGCTTGGTAGTGGTGTGGGCTAGTGAATATTTCAATGTGTTCTTATATGGAAAGCCTTTCACAGTAGTGACCGATAATCAAGCACTATTGACAATATTTGGCAATCCAAAAGCCAAGATGCCTCCTCGTATTGAACGTTGGGGCCTGAGATTACAAGAAAACAGCTACACAATCATTCACCGTCCAGGGAAATATCAAAATCCTGCTGAATATTTTTCAAGAGTGCCATTACAATGCCCTGGTACCCCATCTAACATGGTTGAAGCCTACATAAGTTTCATTGTAAGATTGTGCACACTAGCTGCCATGTCATTAGAATAAATTGTCACTGCCACGAGCCATGATAGTGACATGCTGAAATTGAAAGACATTATTGCTCGCCAATCTTGGAACCAGCACTCTCGACCTCTCACCAGTGACAGTGAATACTTAAAATTCAGAAATGTCAGAGATGAACTGTCTGTAACTCAGGAAGGCCGTATCTTGCGAGGTACATTTATTGACATTCCGGAAAGTCTAAAACAACAAATAATTGAAGTGGCCCATGAGGGACACCAAGGAATAGCTGCCACAAAGAGAGCTCTTTGACACAGAGGGTCTGGTTTAGAGTTTGGTGGACCGGGTTACCCCGTCACAAATGTGACGGATATCCCATTTACCGTATTACAAGTCCATTATATCCTATGGCACTTGTAATATGGCAGACAGGATCTCCGTCACATTTGTGATGGAGTAACCCATCTGCCAAACTCTAAATCAGGCCCATAGTCTGGTTTCCTCATCTCAATGAAAGGGTTGAAAGAGAGTTAAAAGGCCTCTCATTTATGCAACTGTCTCTCATCCCCCGTTACTCAGCACCCTTTAAACATGTTGAAATTGCCTAACCATGCTTGGGATAGAATTACTGTTGATTTCTTTGGTCCTCTTGAAAACCAACATGATCTAATGGTCATTTTTGATGAGTACTCCCATTTTCCATTGGTAGAAGATCTTTCATCCTTCACTCATGAAAAGGTTAATGAAAGATTAGATGGCATCTTTGCGACATGGGGTGTCCCTGTGATCTTGAAATCTGACAACGGCCCGCCCTTCAATAGTCGAGAGTTCAGAGACTTTCTCATCCATCTCAATGTGAAGCATCAGAAAAACACTCCTCTTTCGCCCCAGGCCAATGGCCTTGTGGAACGATTCATGAGTACTCTGAAGAAAGCTGTGCAGCGTGCTGTATTAAAGAAGCTTGACCTCAAGGTTGTTCTGAATACCACTGTTAGAGGTTACCGTTTGACCCCTCCCTTGACTACATGGGAAAGCCCTGCAATCTTAATGTTCGGGAGAGCCGTGACGACCAACATACCTCAATGGACCTCAGAACAAAGACTGAGAAAGATATTTGCACAGAAGATTCTGGTCGCAAACAAAAAATGAAAATTTATACTGACAAGTGATGTCATGTGAAAGATTTCACTTTCAAGAGAGGAAATTGAGTACTAGTTCGACAATCTAGAGAACAAAAATCTGATGCTCCTTTGGAGGCTGAGCCCTTTCTGTTACAACCACCAAAGTACACATGGTGACTGCCCAGCGTCCTGGGAAGTCCCTTACTAGAGATTCTTCGCACTTCAGACATGTGGTTCATCACTCACACAACATCGATGTCACCGTAGAGACTGGTTCCAGACAGACAGTTGTTGATCCTGCGGCTGCTGTTGTTTCCACCTCGCCTATGCAGATCATTTTCACTTTCACTGCCAGCTCACAGTTTCCGATGACCCGATCAGGATGGGTGATCGAAGCACCACGACGGCTCATTGAAGAGTGTCGTGTAAATAAAGAATGACAGAACTCTTTTGGTTCCTGATGGACTCCATAGACCTGTGATGTAAGCGTTGGGGGGTAATGAAGTGAATGCAGGTTCGAACGTTGAGTTCTTGCTTACACGCTGAAGAATAAAGATGTGTATAACTACTCTCCGTGTGTGGCGTAGTCATTGGCGAGTTCCCGGGCTGGGAAGAACGCCACACCAACTATATCTCTGCAAACTTGACCAAGTAGAGACCTTCCCACAAATGACTCTCAAAGTAGTGAGTGTGAACAGACACAGGCTTCTCAGGTAGGTAGTGTGGAAGGCAAGAGTTTAGAACGTAACAGTCAACCAGCTGACACATTAACTTAATGTCTAGCTTAGTGCCTATAATTATGTAAAATATAAGTACCTTAATAACACACTAGAGCTAAATACTACGCAATTAAATTGAAATGACATACAGGGTTGGAAACTAACTTGCATTAAATAGTAAGACACTACTTCCCCTTCTTCCCGGTTGACTCTGAGTATGCCCCTTCTCCCAACTATGGTCAAGATCCCGTATCTACAGTCCTCACAAAATTAGGGGTTTAGGTAGGATCAGGCAGGCGTGTAAATGGCTCAAATACTCACAGGTGAAATGTGCAACTCCATTCATGTCTCTTTACCCCTTCGGTAAAAAATCTTCTAGGAACATTTAATAACTTGACACCACTGATGGCTAAGACCTGTGTTGTGCCTGCTTGTTCTTGTAGCAGTTCAGGCTGTGCCAAGGACACTGTCCAGGCTCCAGTCCTCACTGTAGCCACTGCTCTGCTCCATGGACTTGCTGTCAGCCTGGCTCTGGACGAAGTTTGTGGGGGTGGTCACTGAGGCAGATAGGTGCTGCAGGACTCGTCTTAAGTGGTAGCAGTCCTTCAGGTTGGCTTCAGAGAGGTATTTTAGTGTTATAACTGGAGCTTCTGGGCCAAACATCTCAAGTTGTATCTTTCTGTCAGTTTCGGCTTCTGGGCTCAGGGCTTTCCCCTTTCATGAGGGCTCAGCTTACACTCACAGCATCGGCAGCACTAGTCTCTTAAAGCTGTGTCAAACTACCAGGTGACATTGGAACTTTTTCTGGTACTGTCTTAGGCCGCTTGCACAGAAAGTGTGGAGAGTGCCCAGGCTGGACACCTTCATGAGTCATTTCAGGCTTTGCTTTATGACAAGTCAGCTTCCTCTGGATGATCCTCATGCTGGGAACATGATGAGCTTCTCCTTCTGGACGGCCTCTCCTCCCGCAGGGCCATCCACACTAATTCACTCTCTCAGTAGGCAAGTCATCTTCTGGCACGTCAGACAGACCATCAGCTCCCCCTGTGCAGACATAAGGTCATGTCCCCTCATCATTGGGAGACTGACTATTAGGCAGACACAAGCCTTGCATGCACAGCAGCTCCTTGAATACTCTGCAGACCATTCCCTTGCAACTGAAACAAAGTGGGTGGTTTCAATCCCACTTTTATACACCTTTTCCATATATGAGACGTGGATTCACTGCCTAAAGTTTCAGAACTTGTTTGGTGTGGTTCTCTTTCAAATGTCATTCTCAAGCTGCACTTCAAACACAGCCTTTGTCCAAAGTGCAGATAGCAACAAGGCTGGCTCCAAGCAGAATTTTACAAAACATGGGATACAATGAAATGTAGGGTCTCCAACCTGGCTGTCATCAGCCTTCCTAAAGCAGCAATCAGAGACAGGTAAAAAGACAGCCCCTGCCTACAAACCTCAACTTCCTAAACAGCAGAAACTGCAGTCCCACTCCTCAACTCTACCATTTAAAAAATGGCAGTGCCCAGGAAGAAATAATCAGCAACTCTTAGATAATAAAGACCTCTTTGAATTTGTAAGGGAAGCCCAGTCTCCATTTTGTTTTGCTTCAGTGTCTAGGTCTCATCCCTCTGGCTACAGGAATGGAGGCAATAAACTCCACTCCATGGAGCAAAGTGCCCTCATCCTCCTTCTTCTGTCATGCTGAAACCAAGGGCATCCAAAATGGATCCCACTGGCCCCAGTACTCGGACTCATCAACCATACAGAGTCCTACTACCGAAAATGTGCTATGCACTTACTGTGCATACATACGCTCAACATACACACAGAATGCCAGAGCAAGGTTCTGGATTGTGCATAACAGCAGAACTTTATACTAGGGGAACCAGGAGTTTCATCTCTCTGCAATACAGAAAAAAATGTCTGGTCACACTACAGATTAAAAGAACACAATATACTGCCACCACACCTTTATGTGATGCAGCCACCATATACTCTAAGGCATTATTGGTGTACACCTCAACATCACAGAACAGGTTCTGGACCTCTTATTACCAGGGAAAGGCCTAGGCCTCTCCGAACATATTAGGTTAGTTTGACACTGAGACCAAACTAAAAGTCAGGTTGTCAGTTTCACCTTCAGTCAGGCACTCAGGGCTAGGGTACATGCCTGCTAATCCTGCAGAGGAAATTTCTGTCCAAAAACTGAAAAAATCCTTGCATAACACTAGCAATGGCAAAAAACTGAGGAGACTCTGCTGTAATTCTGACATAGCGTGCAGTGTACACACAGGTCACTGCAGCAGATGCAATACAAAAAAATTGCCACAACACCGGACCTGCATACCTCAACCACTGCCTCTCCTTCTACACACCCACCAGACATCTCCGCTCCGCCCAACTGGCCCTGGTCACCATTCCACGGATCCGCAAGACATCGGCCGGAGGAAGATCCTTCTCCTACCTCGCAGCGAAGACCTGGAACTCGCTGCCTCTACATCTCAGGCAATCACCATCACTGCCTCAATTCAAGAAGGAACTCAAGACCTGGCTGTTCGACTGAACCGCAGATCCCTCCCCTCCCACACAGCACCTGCCCTTGAGACTCTAATGGGTGAGTAGCCGCGCTCTACAAGAACCTGATTGATTGATTGATATGCAGGCCCATAAAGCAAAAGATAGCCCGACCGACCTCATAACCAATCCAGGTGGGTTGAGAGTTTTGTCATGGAACATAGCTGGGCTAAGATCAAAAAAAGGTGATATTGCCTGGCTACGTTTCGTGAGTACCCACCATATTATATCATTACAAGAAACGTGGGAGCCCACTAACCATTTTTTTCTGGATGGCTATATATCATTTTGGAAACCCGCTATAAAGTCAAGTATGGGTAGAGCAAGGGGGGGCCTCCTTTTGTTGTTCAGTCTCAAACTCTCCTTCAATATTAAATTGATTGACGTGTGTTCACCTCACATGTTAACTGTAGAACTGACAGGAAAGAACCTACCGACACTCCTTGTGGTAAATTTTTACAATTCTTTCACAAGGGTTAATGAGACAGAGCACCTAATGGCCTTGGAGGGCTTTCTTTCTGCTTACGGGGAAAGTTCTGTTGATCATTACAATACATTAATTCTGGGAGATTTCAACACGCGCCCTTGTCCCCTTAACTGTTTGGCATCACTAGAGGAGGAGGCTGGTTTGCAGGGGCTAAACCATTTTGAACTTTCGCCATCTGGCGCCTTATTAGAAGGTATTTTATCAGCCCATAATCTGTATTGCCTACAACAGTTAGATAATTTTGTACCTGTAGCCACCTATATTGGACATGGATGTGGAAGTGTAATTGACCATATATTGGTATCCTCCTCGTTAACATCTGCTCTAGGAAATTTAAGAGTTAGCCAGAGTCCGTTCAGTGACCATAACCCTCTGACACTGGATCTCCATCTACGTGCTGCTTTTAAAGACATGATTGTCAGTCAACTCACTAATACTAACATAAATCCCAAAGATCAAGAACGCAGACTGAGATGGGACAGGATCGTTCCCGAAAGCTTCATGAATAATCTGTACACTACCTGTGCCTCAGAGTTTAAGGTGTGCCTAGATCAGGAATCTCATGCTGGCTCCATCTTGGATGCCTTTGAGTCAATTATTAAATGTGTTGCCTCTAACTTGTCAACTACGACTAGAGTAGTACGCCCGAAGCTGAAAAGATGGTTTGACGATACCTGCATGACCACCCATAAGGAGCTCATGCAGGCTCTCAAGCAAAAACCGAGGGTGGCCTCTTTAGTTAAAAATAGTAGAAAGGCATATAAAACTGCAGTACAGATAAGGAAAAAACAACTGAGGGAGATGGCATGGGAGGAGCTCAGCCAAGCCAGTGTGTTGGCAAACAGTGCTAAATTTTGGTCTGTTATTAATAGCCCCCTCTTTGATGATACATCATATACCGGTATAGAGTGTTTAGTACCTGCAGAGACATGGGTTCAACATTTCTGCAAAATGTATAGCGATGATAACCTGGAGAACGTGGAGAACAGCTTGGGACACATCGTTCCCGGATTAGCAGGTTGCCCGCTTGTTTTTAATACAGATGAGGTCCATAAAGCTATTACCTTGACATTAGGAGCAAAAGCACCCGGTCCCGACGGTGTACCGGCCGACCTTTACAAGGCAGATCCCAAACTTTGGGCTACGATTTTAACCTATGTATTCAATGCAGCCTGCAAGTTTGGCTTCCCATCGTCATGGGCAAAGGCGGTGATCATCCCTATTTTTAAAAAAGGCTCTAGGGATGACCCAGCATGTTACAGGCCAATTTCGCTTCTTGACTCTTCGGCAAAAATTATGGGGAAAGTGGTCTTGGAGCGTATAACAGCTTGGCTTGACAGTGCCAACATCGTATCGGATCTGCAGTATGGGTTCAGACCGGGAGAGGGACTCTGGATCAGTGCCTTAACCTCCACCTGGTGATAGGAAAGTATACCATCGCCAGGGGGGGGAATTTGCACTTGGCCTTTATGGACCTCTCCTCGGCCTTTGATCTAGTTAATAGGTCAAAGTTATGGCTGGTCCTTCAAGAAATGGGGCTAGACGCCGATCTGATAAGCTTTCTGGTGACTGCTCATGATAACACCACGGCGGCAGTCCGTTTTAATGAAGACGGCAGTCTGACTGATTCTTGGGCCGTCAAAAGAGGGGTGCGCCAGGGATGTATACTGGCCCCTCTGTTATTTACTCTTTATATTAACAAATTAGGGCACTCGTTGACAAATTGCTGTAAAGATATACCTAGGACAGGCGTAAAAATGATCCCGGCACTTTTATATGCTGACAACGCGGTTTTAATATCTAGAACCGCAAGAGGGCTGCAATTGTTATTAAATTGTTTTATAGATTTTATGGATTCTTTGGATCTAATTACGAATTTTTAAAAATCACATGCAATGACAATAGGAACGAGGAAGGCAGCTAAAGCAAAATTTTACTGTAAGGGTACGGAGCTAACTAAGGTGTCCACTTTCCCATATCTTGGGGTGCTCTTTGATGATCAACGCTCATGGTGTGCACAACGCACCCTTAAAATGAATGTTTTAGTTAGAGCGGCAGGGGCAACATTAGACTTTGCAAAAAGAATAGGTACTAAGCCGCTCCCTGCGATTTTAAAGATTTATAACGCCAAGTGCATCCCCATGACCACCTATGGTAGCGACATTTGGGGCTATAAGGACGCGACAGAAATACAAGTGGCAGAAAATAATTTTATGTGTAAACTGCTTTCTGTCCCTGCATCCACACCAATTTTTAACGTACATGAGGAGATGGGAGTGGGTTACATCTCAGACCTGATTGCGGTTGCCCCACTTCTCCGCTGGATGAGAATTTGGGCTCAAACAACCCCAAACTTAAGTCAATTAATAATTCAGGACTGCTTGGTGCTGGATAAGGCACTAAACATTCCATGGCTTAAATATATTAAATATCAGACGGAGAAGTTAGGCTGCCCCGAATTGTTTACGCTCCCTACCCCTCTGGCTAAGTCCGCCGTTAGAGCAGTCAAGCTGAGGTTTTTAGACAGATGTCAATGTTTAAGGGAAGAAAAGGAACTAATTAAGCCCTCAGTGAGAAAGTATGTCACACTGAGCCTGGGACAACAGATGCAACCATATTTGACTTATATAAACAAAGCTCATCATCTCTTTGTTTTAACAAGATTTCGTTTAAATATGGTACCCTGGCTACTGGCCTTTCCGAAAGGTTATTTTAAACCAAATTCATCAAATAGGTGCACATGTGACAACTTCTCAGAGCAAGATACTCTACACATATTGTTCTTTTGCTCCCATTATGATCACCTACGCAGAAAGTACATCCTCCCGCTGCTAAGGGATCAAAATTTTGTGCAAGTAAGGCCAGCTTTGGTCTACTTGCAAATGTTAAGTTCACCTGTAATTTGCTTGGGGGTAGCCAGTTTTTTAACTGGCGCAATTAGATACAGGAATAGGATGTAGTAGAGTTAATCCTTCTGAACAAGATTGATAGTATGTCTATGCGGATTATAGTCTAAAGTTATCTAATAGTCATAATTGTGGTTGGTTTTTATTACCCTCTGTATGATTTTTTAATGGATTTTAAATACACAAAGATACGGATTTTAAATGGATTTAAATAATGTTTATACGATGTTTTATGTTTACAGATGTTTTATGTTGTACTTTTATGGCTCTAACCAGCCGAATAAAGTTGATTTGACTGACTGACTGACTGGGTGAGTAGCCGCGCTCTACAAGAACCTGATTGATTGATTGGTTGATTAATTATTTCAGTGCCCAATAGAACATGTTCCACATCTCTAATTAACATGCACCAAAAAGGCAGTCTTGCTGGCCACTTCAGGTCAAAGTTTTGAACATGCCTTTAGATAATGAAGTCTTTCAAGACACACAAGTAGAGCAATATTAGAAAACGTTAAAGTCAGAGAGCTACTCATTTTTATTGATATCTGAGTATAAGTTGGGCTTTGATGCAATTTTGCTAGATTCTTATTAGCACATGCTTCATATACAAAGGAAAAAAGGAAAGTGTTTATTGTTAGTTTAGAGTTCATCATTAAATAAAAGAAAAATATCAGACAGGCTATGAAATGATGTTGCTGTGGAAGAAATTAGCACCTTTAAGCACTCACTAATTATGAATTTCTCATTTTGGTGGATGCTTTTCCAATTAAGGACTCTATAATTGTAATCATGAATTCCTTATCATGTTTCAGTAATTTAGATACATGTGGCATAATTAAGGTTTGAAACAAATTTCCTTCAAGCAGCAAAGACACTGCCAAACTTATTTTCACAAACAATTCTATTTAAGGCTGCCTAAAGTCTAGAAATGTAGATATTGAAAAAGAGAAAAAGTATGTTTTTCGTACTCCAGGAGGGGCAGGAGGAGTCTTAGATGAGCATAGAACACAATTCATTGATGTTCGCTATAATATGGACTTGCTTTGCTGCTCAACACACTCATGCTCATAATAAAAGGGTCACAAACATAGATCTGTAAGAAGTTTATGGCAAGACCAGAGGTTAGCATGGTGCATACATTCCTCCAATGCCTTATCCTAAGCAAGCCGACTTTAAAACAACATAGACAACCATAACTATGTAGAATATCACACTGGACAGAGTACCCCACACATACAATCTATATTCTTCATCCTTAAATCTTGCTACTCAGACAGAGAAGTACTTGTTTTACTGTGGTCCTGGAGGAAATATTTAAGATTGTTGATTAATTGTGACAAAATGTCAAATCACATGAATGATAGCACAGTAAGCAATGAAGAGTCATCGGAATAACATCTTTAGCATAGTAGTGTCTCAGGGCTGTACTCACCTTGAGGCGCTGTCAGCAGCCTCGGAACAAGAGGCTCTCGTCCGGATCGAAGAGCAGGACATGCAGGTGGAAGAGAGCTCTGCACCTACGACCACCTATGCCGGCCTCTAGGCACTAGGTAAGCAATGGGGCACGGTGGCCACAGCCGTCAGGGAGAAGTGCTCCGAATCACGACTAGTCTCCACTTAGCATTTGGAGACACTCCTTTTGTGGAGGGAAACTAAGGGGCAGATTTACGTTGAACTAACGCAGCGGGGTACAGCAAGTCATTTTGCTGCGCCGCGCTGCGTTAGTTTTGAAGCACAGGGATGCGACATATTTACAAGAATATGTCGCATCCTTGTAGTTCTCCCTGCGCTGGCGCACAAACTGCAGCCATGCGCCGGCGCAGGCACCCTTGCACCATGGTGCAAGGATGCCTGCGTCGTGGGAGATTAGCTTTTGTGCAGGAAGGGGAACCTTCCTGCACAAAAACAATCATTACAACCATTTTCCTCTTTCAATGCGTGCTGCAGAATGCAGCACGCATTGAAAGAGAAAAACGAGGAGAAATGAAAACATTTCTCCTCGGTGCGTCTCGCTACACCACCTCTAGGGTGGCGTAGCTTTCAGACGCATCTCCAGAGTTACGATTTCTCGTAATTCTGGAGATGTGTCTTGTTCCATGAGTGTTGCGTGGGAACACCCACGGCAACACCCATGGAACGCCCCTTCACCGCAAAGTGCTGCATGTGAAGGGGCCGTATTTACAAGGAGAGGAAAAGTCACGCAGGGTGGCTTTTCCTCTCCTTGTAAATATGGAGCAGCCCCCTGCGCCACCAGTACGTCACGAAAAGTGACGTACTGGTGGCGCAGGGGGCTCGTAAATCTGCCCCTAAGAACTTTGAAACCAAATTTAATAAGAAAGTTTCATTTTAAGTCTATTTTTAGGGTTGTTATTTGTGTTTGCAGATATTTAATTAACACATTTATTTCCTGTGTAGTGCTAAATGAACTGGCAAGGTTTACTGATATGCCTTTTAAGCAACTGGTGCTGGTGTAGGCGATATTTTTTTTATTACTGTTAAAAAATACAAGACAGTCTGCACTGTGGCAGTGAGGCAGAGTAAACACAGTGGAGTACGGGAAACATTTTGAAAGGCTGGGTAAAGTTTTCTGACCCCCCAAAATTCCACCTTCGCTAAAGGTACCGAGACTTGACACTTCGCACCAAAGGCAAAGGATATCATCAGTGCTCGGTGAGTTGATGAGCCTGTAGAAAAGTCAGTTAAACATAGGGACCACAGTTTGCAATACAGGTAGGGCCCGCTCAGTCTTTCATCCTTCTAGATTCTATAAAATGAATGCCACTGGTTGGGCAATAGTACCACTATTACTTTTCATTGTTAGGACATACTGAGACAGAGGTAGTAATTGCTGTTCAAAAGCAAGCTATTATGATTCTAGACACGCAAACCTAATGATGGCTCAGAAACGTCCTTGCTCCATCACTAACAGAGCAGTTATTGGCCATCTAAGACCGCACAAGTGTTAATATTCAAATTTTCCTGCACCCCAAAAAGGCCCAACTGTTCACAAACCTTGTACTGTAAAAGAAAAATTGCTATAGGGAGCACTACCAAAATAATCACTGAGTCGTTATATTAATATCCATATTAAGAACAAAAAGTCCAATCACAACAAAGTCCATCCAGATGGGTCAAGAAATTCTTCCATTCGTCCATAAACACACGAGAAGACATATAGGTGAGCATTCAAAATGTTTTTATTCTTCACAAAATAGAAACATCCAGCCCAGCCAACGCTTTTTCCCCTCAACAAGGACTTCATCAGGGAGCACATATATCTTGAACATTAATATCACCATACATGATTTTCTGTCTGCAGAATATATAGGCGGTTTCAATATTGTGGCTCATTAATGGTCATTGACACTGAGAACTCCGTATCAACATCTACTTCCTAGCGCATCCACTCCTTCACTAACAACATAATTCTAGACTTGTGTTATCCAGTGAAATTATGCAGCAGGGAAAAAAATCAAACAGGACTTATATATTTATAACTCCAGGCTCCAGGGGTTGACATAGAGCCTGCCTCATGTCAGCGTTATCTTACTTGTTAATTTAATGCAAATGACTAAATTCATAAACCAGGCTTTTGTCAGGTTTTCATGTTAACCAAAAGCGATGTTCAAAGATTAGATTGCTTTGTGGTGGATGTCATTCTTGGAAGCCTAGCTGGATACTCTTTGCATTAAACTGAAATCCGATTTGATATAAACACGAACACACATTGAAATGCAGACCTTCTCAGACATTACAAGTGTATTGGCTGCATATTTATGACTTTAAGGTTGAGACCACACACCTGAGTGAGAAAGATGGAGACAAGGTTCCCCATAGAAATTCATTGAAGACCTTGTTAGGAAGTGACTACTGATTACTTCATTTGTGGAGCACTGTTGGCTTGGTAG
This sequence comes from Calotriton arnoldi, assembly GCA_963921515.1. NCBI lineage: Eukaryota > Metazoa > Chordata > Amphibia > Caudata > Salamandridae > Calotriton > Calotriton arnoldi. Next base: position 122,519 of record CAWUFW010006728.1, on the reverse strand, counting down.
ATGGTTATGTATGAGGGGTAGGGCTGTAGTTCCTACTATTCAAGTGAGAAAGCTTCTAGGCAGGGCCTTACTTTTTGTGTCTCATCACTGCTACAGGAAGATTGAATGACAGCCAGATGCAGGATCTCACACTTCATTGTGCCTATGTTTTAGGTGCTTCAAATTTGAGACATCCCCAGTGCTACTTCCCTTAGAAGCATTAATTTACACAAATTCACTAAAACAAACTCTGACTCCTTTCTCTTGTCCTGATTTTCAGAGGGAAATGGGATGAGCATCTCTAGCACAAACATTTAAAACACACGATTCTTGTGAGGTGTCCTTCCATCAGAATTGATGGGAAAATGAAACCATTTTTATTTTAATTGTATTTATAGCATAACTTAAAATGTGTGTATTTTTAATGCGCACGTTCACCCAGAAGGGTAGCTTGGTGCTCGGTGATGGTGGTGTGTGTATTTGCATGCTTGTGTTCTCATGGCCTATGGAGATATTGCCACACATGCAAATAATGATTTCTTTTCACAGTTTTGCATGCAATCTCAAAAAGCCTCCCCAATAATTGTGAAAGTCCTGCATGAAAACGGACTTTGACCCCAAATTTCCAATTGTTGATTCTTCTTTACCTTTCAAATGACTCTTTCCTCCCTTTCCATCTTCTGTATGCTTCATCTCGCTGAGCACAGACTACCCTAAGTCACAAGTATGTTTGCCTTAATCATTACTATTGCATCTGTGCAGAATGCCCACAGCTCATTTCGGAGATCATAACCTCTCATTCAAAAGTCACGCCCATGCATCCTAACACTACCTAATCTCCGGAGCTCATCTTTTAAACCTGCCAACCAGTGCATGAATTCACATACCCTGTCCTTCCACTAAAGTTCACAACAAACTCCTTAGAGTGCAAGACTAATCTCAATAACCAATAACAAAACAAACAAAAAATGCTAACCCTAGGTTCTGGAGCAGCGTGCTGCCTGACATAAAGCACTATAACATCATATGAGGATGGGAAGTGCTATATAAATGCTGTTATAACACATACAATATATAACCCATATTAATTAGTAATACCACAACACTCAGTGGTTGTACAGTCGATTGCAGTTCATACAGGCGGCATAGTAATGTCCTTCTACTGCTTGAAACTTACACTCACATATGACACAACTGCTAAGAGTATGTTCATCACCCAGTTTTGTACAAATCCATTGGAAATAAACCTGCCATCACCAACTGATCAGGCATGCAATACCAGCAGAGATCTGCTACATGCTGCTCGCCAACAGAGGATTTTAAGCTAGTCCACTACTGCAGGTAGCAATTAGATACATACTACGACCGCTTCCTGACGTCTCACAATAATGATCAGATATGAGATGATTTTAATAAAGTTCCTCCCAGCATATGTCTCCGCTATTTCTCTGTTTAACCTACATCGTCTCAGGACCATAAAGTTCAAACAAAATATCTCAGAATGACTAACCCAATGCAGTAACCCGCTAAGTGGACTGTAGACCCAAGAAATACCAGAAAGGGACCTGCAGAGCTACTCAAAGCTGCAAGCTTACTGAAAACTACAAACTGTGTGCCTGTCTCTCACACTTCTTCATCCATCACACTTCTAAGCGCTGCATTGATGGTCCTCACGCACAACATGGAAACACTCCCCACACAGGATCAAAGCAAAAAACACCCTTGGAACCACACACTCTACAAGGAGTAGGGTGCTCCCCGTGTAGGCAAGCACTTCAACACCCCACATAGGTGTAGTAAGCATAATATAAATATTGCAATACAACACAACATCCATCTCAACCAGCAGAGATGGCAACAGTGGTCATGAAGGGGTGACATTGATCTTAAACGGCCTGGCATGTGTTTTTATAAATACAGGCTTAAGCATGGTCTTCCGTTCAAATGAATTACCCATCTTCTCATGTTTGGTTCTCGCAAATGTATAACACTGAGAGGTGAAAGGTTCATATTCTACCTTTATTTAAGTAGGACCTATGACGTTCATGACTGGTCGAACACAGGGTATGCATCTCAATGTCACTAATCATGTTTTGTCACAGTTCCAAAGGACACACCAAATAAATATGGCACCACTGGCAATACAGTAAGTAGTGAAGCGTGTGGCATTCACAAGAGTGCATCTGTGCAAGTGTCGCTTTATGCCATATCTGCTGATATCTTCTCTGTCGGGATTAGCCAATTTTGATGTAGACTGCAGTTTCATGATTGGCGGCTCATTGTTTTTCAAATTACACAAGGTACAGTTGTTGCACTGACCATATTTGTGAAGTGTCAACATATTACCCCTTAAGGTTTCAAGGCGAAGGGGGGCTGTTGAGGAGATTAAGTGAGCTATTGCCAGAGTCACATGGTTCTGAGCTGCAGCCAGTGCCGGGGATCAAACCTTGGGTGCCGCATTCCAAAGTCAGTCGCTCTGGCCGCTGCACCACACCTCCCCTGACTGTACAGCACATGTGCATGCTCAGTGTGCAAAAAATCAAATACTTTACATTCACCAGATGTATACCCTGCGTTGATTGAAATGAGTGCAGGAGAGGTGACAATAAGTGACACTAGGGAGTTTTTGTAGTTTTCCTCAGCCTCTTATTGGGCATGGGGTGTGCATGTGGAGGGGGTATATGTGTATGTGTGTTTTGAGTGTGAGTCACCTGGAAATGAAAAACCTATGCTACGCAAGAGGGTGGAATAAACACATTGTGTGGCACCAACAAAGGAGAAATAGGAGTAAATTTAACGTGGCATTGCAAAGCATATTGGTACTATACTGCACCTAAGCAACACTAAAAATCATGAAATGCAAGCAACACTTCTTTACTCCCTGTAATCTAGGAAAGTTTAGATGTATCAAACATAAAATCTCACGTGCCTTGTCACAGCGAACCCAAAGATCTTTGCTTTTCTTGTCCCCAGTGGTCTAGTCTCAGCAAAAAAACTTTGAAAAGTACACTCAGTAGCAAAGTTTTCACTCACAGACTTTAAAAAAACAAAGAAACCTTTGCTGCTCTGTACCCTCTTAAAATAGATACAGAAAACATATTTCTAACTCTATTGTGTAACAAAGGTATGTATAAGAGATGGAATGCCAATAAAAGCATGACTGCAGTATGCTACAAAGGTATATCATACATGTTTGTCATACATGCTTGCACATTTATGGAACACAGGTATGGAATCTAGTTATAGCGCAAAGGCAGAGCATGCGGGGATGTAATATGTACTATGGACGATAGCACGCTGAGCAACAAACATTTGTGGTACACCAGTAAGGAAGACAGGTATAGCACTGAAGTGCAAGTCAGAGGCATGACTCTAAGGAAAAGAAAAGTAGTCCTCAACACAGGGTTTATTTGCTTTATGCTGAAATTGTTTCGGAAGCTTTAATCTAGAGGTTAAGGTGTTATCTCTATAGCCTTCCATAGGGCCTGGTTCTCAGAAGTGGGATTTTGGTCAACTCGTGAGCCACTTTGCCTTCATGCTCGTTGCCTGACGTGACAGAGCGAAGCTTCTTTCAATGTAGTTACTCTACCAATACATATCGCAAAGCTGAAGTGGATGTTAAAGGGGTTTCTTCACAGGTTTTAAATTAAAAGGGCAATTGTAAAGTTCAAACTTTTTTTGTTATATGACATTGATTAGCAACTACTAGCGGCAGCATATTTTGTAATGACAGTGCATTGCACCAGGAAGTAAGTTGCTTGATTAGTTAAAATTATTACAATGTTATAAAAATCTTTATAAAAATTCCAAGTAGAATAGAGATTGTATACAGTGCAAAACACAATAAAAAATAATTCTATTGTAATGTCATTGTTGTGTAATTGTTTTCAACTGCAGTTGAAAATTTAATATTCATGCAGTTGAGCTGAATATTTGGGTCATGTAAGCATGCAATAAAGATTTAGCGACAGGTACAAAAGTTCACCGATATAAAAAGTGGTTGGAGAAGATGATTTCTATCCTGTTTAAGATTGGAGCATGTGCATAATAGATGCAAGATTGATTCTGAAGGATAATGACAGTCTACATCCTGGATTCAAATCTTTAGGCGCCCACGGAACATCCAAAATTGGTGCTGTAACAGTTTTATTTTGGTTGTGGTGCCATAGGGCTGTCACAGATATTCCTGGTGTTGGTCCTGTCAGCCTTGGTGTGGTCTTTCCCTCAACTTTCAACCTTCTTCCACCATTTTTTATGACCTTGTTTTTGCTGTCCTTAGGACTCTGTACACGTTACCACTGCTAACCAGTGCTAAAGTACATGTGCTCTCTCCTTAAAAGGTAATATTGCTTTAACCCCAATTGGCATATTTAATTTACTTACTAGTCCCTAGTAAAATCTACAACATGTACCCAGGGCCTGTAACTTAAATTGCTAGTAGTGGGCCTGCAGCACTGATTGCACCACCCACTTAAGTAGCCCTTTAAACATGTCTGAGGCCATGCAGAGCCTGTTGGGGCAGTTTTAAACTGCCATTTTAACTCGGCAAAATAAACCTTTTGCCAGGCCCAGACCTTCCTTTTTAGTAGTATAAGTCATGACTAGGGTAGGCCCTGGTCAGCCCAGAGAGCAGGGTCAATGTATTTAAAAAGTCCAGACCTTCCTTTTTAGTACGTATAAGTCATGACTAGGGTAGGCCCTGGTCAGCCCAGAGAGCAGGGTCAATGTATTTAAAAAGTAGTCATGTACTTTTAAGTTTTTCTTGTCCTGGTAGTGAAAAGCCCTTAAATTCATTTTTCACTACTGGAAGGCCTATCTCTCTCATAGGATTTCATTGGTTTTGTCTTATTACATTTTATAAGTGCAATTTCCAAATGGGAAAAGATACCAGTTCATGTTTGGTGTCTCCGGAATCACAATTTAAAATCCTAACTTATGGTGAAGTCGAATTTTAAATTGCAATTCTGAAAATGCTACTTTTAGAAAGTGCGCTTTTTCTTGCCTTAGCCATTTGATGCCTGCAGCTTGTCTCAGGCCACATGACTGAGTGCAGTTGGGCTTTCTGAATTCCTCCTAGTCAGCCACACACAATGGGAGCTTAGGTATGACTGGATGGGCTATCACAGGTAGGATGGGAGGGAGAAGCTGGGCATAGCCTCACATACACCTAAATAGGCTGCATCCGTTCACAACACAAAGGGCTACATAGCCTCTGTAGTTAGTATAGAGCCACGGCAGGGAAGGCTGGGCATCTCTGCACTTTGCAGAAGCTTCTACCCACTTCAAAGTCACAACTGGGTATAAATAATGGACCTTGGATACCACCACTTCTGTGCACTTCTGGACCTGTGGATTCTCTGAAAGGGGATTGCTGTGCTGCTGCTTCCTGCTGCTCTTTTGCCTGGGTGATAAGGACTGGACCTGCATCTCTTGAACCCGGGACCCAGAGTGATTCCAAGGGCTAGTTGGCTGGCTTCCTGTTCTGACGCCTCAGGGACATAACAGCCTTCCAACAAACCTGCATCTGCACCTGGACTCTGCTATCTGTGAGTCTACCCAGCCAAGTGAGGCCACCCCACTCCTGGACCCTTGGAAATGGAATAAATGTGATTTGCCAGCCACTGTGGTTCCAGCAGAACCAATGCATCTCCCATGCTGCGTGGCACCACCCCGAGCAGAACCGCGCTGCATAGATTGGACCCATTGGCAAGACCTGCATCGTCGCCACACCCCCCATTGCCTTCGGAACTGCCGCTGCACATCCTCGGCACAGGCCTTCGCATCCCTCATCGATAGCAGCATCTACAACGACGCCAGACTCCGCACCGCAGCCTGGCAAGTCTTTGGAACCGATGCATTGCCATCACTTTGCGCCGCATCCCTGAGGCAAGACTTTGCATCACAAGCACTGGCAGCAGGATCTTTGATGTGGACACAACATGCCCTCGCATTTCAACCTCGCCGCATCTCGAAACCGAAGCATCGCCTCAGCTGCGCGACGCATCTGTGATGCGGATGCACACAACTCTCTGCAAACCAGGATTCAAGGTACTTTTGTTCAGCAGGCCTAACTTGGTCCCTGTAACCGGCCCATGCTCCATTGCAATTGGCCTGAATTTGAAACTTTGTTGCGTTCGGCGCAACCAGATATTCACAGTTGGCACATTATACCTCTTGGGGCTATTTTCACTAACAAATTTAAAATTCAATATCTCCGTTTCTACCAATTGAATTTTTGTTGTTTTGGTCTTGTTTAATTTTTTTTAATCTACTCTATGTTTTAAGTCTTGTCTAGGTAGCATTCATGCTGCCTCTTCGAGACATGTTGTATTCAGTAGATGGGTTTTAAGCTCTTCCCATCTTCCGCCCATTTTTTAATTGGCTCCTTTGACCGTCTTTTTGAAATGCTTCTTTTTCTTTGGTTAATTTCTTTAGTAGTCCCTCCTTAGTCTCTCTTTTGCTACTGCTGTACCCTCCTATAAGGACTGCCTCTGCTACATGTGAACTTACTCAGTACGTTTTATTTACAGATTCTGAGCACTCTTTTGTTAATGACTTCTTCATCATAGCTGATGTTGCAGGCACGAAAGCTATGCACTTCCCCAACAAGTTGTTCCTGTAATTTGAGTCATGATTTTATTTTTTAAGTTGCTTAGCATGCGCTGCTCAGTAAGAGTGCCTGCATTAAAACATTCTATGTTTCATTTTCACAGCACAGCACTCTGCGGGGCATATTCTCAAGGACCTATCGCCGAGTTATCGGCACTTTATCGCAGCCAAAGTGGCGATATATTTATCGCACCATTCACAAGCTGGTGCTAACAGCCCATAACACCAGTTTACCTGCGATAGCAGTCGCAAAAAACATCGCCACAGAGGAGCCCAGCAACTAACGCTAATGATATGCAGAGTAGGCGTTCCCATGCAAAAAACCGCGACAACACCACTCCACAACATTCTCAACGACCAGCCAGATCGGCGATAAGATCACAAAACATGCACTAAGGTGCGTTAGCAGCAGGAAACTAACACCTGTTCCTACCTGTTGTAAAGTCGGACGACAACCGGCACCAGACAAGGGAGCACAGCCCAAAGCCACACATGAAGAACAACAGATGCCCTGGAGCAACCCATCAAGCAGGCCTGAGCACCAAGAGGCCAACAACACCTACCGCCAGGACCACACCACCCCCACCCCCCCTCCCCCCGGGCCCTACCCCCCACACCCCCCACCCCCCGCCCTATGGACAAAGATAGTGCACATCAACTCCACGAAACATGAACCAAATAAATCGCCTGAAGTCGCACAATCACAACACCCAACATACATGTGTGGCCAGAAAAAGGGAAATCATACACTCATATCAAAATATCCAAACAATACGTTTATTACAGAACAAACCAAAAAAAACAATTCTGAAGAGGCATGGCGGGTCGTCTGAGGACATCCTGTAAGTCACAGCCTGCACAACAGAAATCTGGATCAGAAGGTGTGCCACATGCGCCCATCAAAGTACAGAGAGAGAGAGCGAAAGAGAGAAAGAGAGAGGGAGAGAGGGAGAGAGAAAGAGAAAGGGAGAGAAAGAGAGGGAGAGAGAAAGAGAGGGAGAGAGGGCTGACACTGCGGACCTAGGCCTCACTGCTCACCTGCTGCCACTGGTGTGTCTCCAACCACGTGCCGGCATCCACAGCAGTCCCCCAGGTCCCTCATCTGAAACAGTATCCAGAGACATGAATGGCAGAGCCCATACAGCTGCACATGCCATCATCGCTTGGCCGCCCCTGCGCACACAGGCTGCTGCACCCCAGCCCCTCCCGCCGCCCAGCGGTCATTGCCTGCCCCTGCGCAACCAGGCCTGACTGCTCACCTTCCGCCACCGGCGTGTCTCCAAGAGGGACCACCACGTTCCGGAGGGATCTCCAAGCCCGGTGCCCGCGACCATGGCACCCTCCACATCATGCAGCCCCGCACCGCGGGCCACCAGGTCACACACCTGACTCTGGGTCTTGATTACGCAATGGCAGAGACCACATCAGTGCACACGGCATCATCGCACGCTGCACACCCGCTCAGCGCTTGAGGTGCCACTAACTCTGTGAAGTGCGACGCAACACCACGTGGCGGGAGGGCTGCACTGCCTGCTGGCCCAGGCCTAAACTGCAGCCCAGCAGGGCTCACACTAATCCTTGCCAGTCCGGACCGCCAGGATGGCGCATCATCGCAGGCTGCACACCCGCTCAGCACTTTAGGTGCCCCTATCTCACTGCACCGCAAGACACCGTCCCGTGGCGGGGTGCCTGTGCCTGCTTCAGTGTATCCGGTGCCACCAAGTCTGTGCCTCGCTAGCCATGGACCCTTAATGATTGAGTCCCGCTGTTCGGACGCCATCATGTCACCCCCGGCACTGGGCAATGTGAGGCAGCAGGGCCCTAGGCCCTCATGCACACATGACAACTACACGGAGACACCCAGTCAGAGAGAGTGGAAATGGCATCCAGCACGTGCACCAGGTCATTTTTATTGCCAGGGTCACTTGTCCTGTGACGCCAGTGCTGGATGGGTGTGGTGTGGGTGTACACCAGCCATGAGGGAGTGGCTGTGGCATGCTGACAACTAGACCTGTGAGCTGCAGATCCCCACAGTGAAGACCTAGGACATGTAGCGCTGTCCCCCCCCCCTGTGTGCGTAATCGGAGTGGGCTGTCCTGGCGCATGCCAGTCCAGCGTAAGGGTGCGAACAATGCCTCCAGGGCTCTGGGCGTGGTTCCGTCCTGGGCTGGACAAGGAAGTGACTAATGGATGTGTCTCCATTGTAGTGTCGGCGCCACCCGGACCGGAATTGGCAATCTGTCACCCTGTGACAATAGTCCCACAACATGGGCAACATGGACGTATGGGGGAATCACTGACCCTACATTCATCCATACTTCCACACTTGAAAGATCATAGACATGACACATCTGTGTGGATATGAATGTTTATTACACATTCAAGGGAGTGTTGCAGCTGGAGCAGTACAGGGCCATGCCAACCCCACTTCACATTGTCGGCCCGTGGAGGGCCAGCCAGAGTCCTTCAGGGAATGACAGGTACATCAGGAGAGGAGGAGTTCAGTCCGCAGTCTGATAGCTGTGTCATTGGTGACCAAACAGAATTTGGCAGTCCATGTCGAGGTGCGAGGTGAGTGTCGCAGAGTGCATCGGGGGACAGTGGAAGGTGATGATGCAGAGGGCAAAACCAAGCAGAAACAGGCCACATGGCGGAGATGAATGGTACTGCGTCCTCCTGACCACGAGGGTGGGTTCATCCACATCTTTTTCCTCTGCTGTTGCATGTGCCTCACATGTGGGTGGTGGTGTACTGTCCCCAGCACTGTGTGGCACACACACATCAGGGGCCGGAGATGTGGATGGGGTGGTAGCAGCAGCATGCATCAGCGCCACGCCTTGTGGCAGCAATGCCATGAGGAAGGTCTTTAGGGCATTGGGGGACCCAGCTACCTCTCGCTGGTGTGCAGCCGTGGCAGCCGCTCTTTCCGCCTGCATCCGCTCCATGTTCTCCATGATCCTCCGCATGTGTCCCAACTCCCGTGCGAGATTGCTGGAGGAACTCTGGCTAGACAGTCATTCTTGTCGCAGAGTCAGGACTCTGGCGATGTCAGCCATGGTCCGTTGGAGGGCATGGAGCGGACTGTGGGCGTCCGTTAGGGACTGTGAGTGGTCCCTGATGGGACTTAGACACCCACGTATGGCGTCTAGTTTGGCTGCCATGCGGTCGAACCCCACCTGCACCTGTTCAGCCAGCTTCTCCTGGCACCCCAACACACGGCGTTGGAAGGCCATGTGTTCGTCGTGGGGGTCCTGGGAGGCAGCCGTGGTGGTGGGTGCTGCCTGCTGTGTGTACTGTGCAGGGGGGGGCTCCTCGTGGCAGCTGGGTTGCCCTGATCCTGGAAGTGGGCTGCGGAGGCTCTCCACAAGCTGTTCGAGGGCGTCTGAGTCAAAGGTGTGGTGGTCCTCTTCATCATCAGAGAAGAGAGGTTCGGACTGCTCTGCAGGAGGTGTTGGATTTCCCCCTGCAATGTGAAGGGGAGATGCAGTTTGACATCGTGTACACATGTATGTTGATGCATTGTACATCTCTGCATTCAGACTGCATGACAGAGTACATTGTGACTGTTTGGGGGGAGCTGCCTATTTGATGCGGGACAGTGGACATTCCGACTACATCACGGATGTGGGTTTGTACTTGTACATTGTCAACTCACATTTCCCTGCAGTGCCATATGTGATTGGCCAGTTTCTACGCACATGTGGCACCTGTTGTGTCCTCTGTTCTGTTGTGGACGTGTTGCGGTTTGTACCACCTAGTTGTCAATGTTGATGTGCTCTGCATGTTATGTGTGTGTGCCGCATTTTGGGGGAGTCGCCCCTGCAGCTCTGATTTAGCTGCCATCCTCCCTTCCATGCGGTGTGCCTCTGGGTTCTGTGCTTCTGCAGTGCTGAGATGTTGCATACCTGTGTGAATTGGTCTCTTGGTGGGAGTTGTGGGTCTGGGGCATGTTTTGTCTGCAGATGTGCTATGCTTAATTGTGCATGTGTGCCATTGTGCCCATCTCCCCCTGTGCCCCCAGTCCCTGGTGGTTACTCACCCTGTTGCTGTTGTGTCCGGTCATGTTGAGCAGTGTCCGGTCCCCCGACTCCTGCCACTGTCTCCCCACTGATGACTGTGGACACCATTTCCTCCATCTCGTCCAGCTCCTCCTGTGGCGCTGGACTCCCACCTCCAGTCTGCATTGCTGCCTTCCGGTTGTTTGCGAGTTTCAGCTTGGTTTTGCGCTTCACATCATTCCAGCGCCTCTTGACCTCGTCCATTGTCCTCTTCAGCACTCCGACTGCATTCACCTTGTCCACGATGGTCTGCCATATTCCATTTTTAGTTGCCAGTGACACAGTGGAGGTGACGAACAGTGATTGATGGTGTTCTATCACCTCCGTTATCAGGATCCTGTTTTCCTGCGGACTGAACTTCGTCTTCCTCTTCTTCTTGTCCTTGCCCTTCCCTGACCCCGAGGTCTCAGGCTGGTCCTCCGTGGGGCTTGTGGGGTTCTGGTTGTCCTCTGTACTTTCCCCGGCTGCCTCCATTGTGCTTCGCTGTTGTTTGGCTTTTGTTGGTATGTTTTTTTCTACTTTTATGGTGCATTTTCCCGCATGACGCGCAGGAATTGCAGGCCTGTGGCTGGTTTTCGCAGATTTTTGTGTCGCGATTGGCGTCATCGCTACTATTTTCGCGTTGGGGTTTCGCGTTTTTGCGGCGTTGCATTGTTTCTAACGCGTTCATTTGACGCGTTGTCCTGTGACTTTCGCATGGTACCGCCGTGTTGTGAATACCACGTTAACACGGAGTTGTTTTCCCGCGATGGACTGCGATGTGTAGGGTTGCGTTAAGCTACACTTGCGGTAGTTATCACACGTTCTTGAGAATATGCCCCTGCGTTTCATCTTTAACATGGGGGATGCACACCTTTCTTTTCTTCTGCGTAGCTTGCCTAAGTTAGCTTTTATAACGTTATCTTTTTTTTTGGCAGCATGCCATGCCACTCTTTAACTTTAACAGTGGCAGCCAAACACCTTTCTTTCTTCTGTGTGGCTCGCCCAACTAAACTTTTATAACATTATCCTTTTTTTGGGAAGTGCGCCATGCCACTCTTTAACTTTAACAATGGTGGCCGCTCACCTTTCTTTTCTTCTGAGTGGGTCGCCCAACTCAACTTTTATAACATTATCTTTTTGTTATGGGAAGCGCACCATGCCGTTCTTTAACTTTAACAATAGTGGCCATGCACCTTTCTTTTCTTTGTCACGGCTCACCCAACTCAACTTTTATAACATTATCTTTTTTTTTTGGGCAGCGCACCATGCCGGGCTTTAGTTTTAACAATGGCAGCCAGTCAGGAGATGCCCCTTATAGCAGCAGCCATGAACGTGGAATGTAGAGCCAGCACTCCGAGCAGTCTCTTGTAGCGTAGACAACACACCTGCTGAGCACCAGCCGGAAATCCCTCACACTCCAATGGATGAAATACAACTGAACTTACATGACCTTGCAAACATCCTCCTTTATATCCCCAAATTGATGCATTGCAAACAAAAGCATGCCTAAGACTTGCAATGTGTACAATTTTCTAACAGGCTTCAAAAACATAAAGTTTACGCAGCAACCCGCGTCTGGCTATTAATCACAGCTCATACGGTGCAAAGAAAGAATATCGAGTTTTTCATTTCGACCTACCATAATTTCGAGTTTTAACTATCGTAGGTCAAGAATATCGACTTCAAGAATATCGTGGTACAGAATATCGACAGTAAGGTAAGAAATATCGTTTTTTTTTTATATCGAAGACAGTAATATAGTTTGTAAAAATATCGTTGTTAATAATATCGATGTTTATATTAGTGTTCTGTATTTTAGTATGTGTGTTAAAAGTATGTGATGTAATTTTTTGGTATAAGTGTAGTTTTTTTTTTAATGTATGTGTTAAATTTTTAGCAGTAAATACTTTTATGTAAATTAATTTTTACGTATTTTAGTTCTGTAGCGGGTTGTGGGTTTATAGGGGAATAGGGTGGGAAGTAATTTAATTATAAAAAAGTAATTATTAATTTGTATTCATTATTATTTAATTATTAATTGGTTATTAATTAATTATTAGATAATTATGTAAATTGTGTTATTTTTTTAGGAGCGGGTTGTGGGTTTATAGGGAATAGGGTGGGAAGTAATGAATTTATAATTAATTTATAATTAATTAATTATTAATTGGTTATTAATTAATATTAATTAATTAATAGATAATTATAAAAATTGTGTTATGTTTTTAGGAGCGGGTTGTGGGTTTATAGGGGAATAGGGTAGGAAGTAATTTAATTATAATAAAGTAATTATTAATATTTATTTATTAGTATTTATAATTAATGTATTAATAATTAATTGTTAATTGGTTATTAATTAATATTAATTAATTAATAGATAATTGTGTTAATTGTGTTATTTTTTAGGAGTGGGTTCTGGGTTTATAGGGGAATAGGGTGGGAAGTCATTTAATTATAATAAAGTAATTATTAATATTTATTTATTAGTATTTATAAATAATTTATTATTAATTAATTATTAATTGGATATTTAATTTTAATAATTATTTAATTGATAAGTATGTTAATTTTAACCCTCTGCTATCCAACACTTTCCCTACTGTTGCACTCTTTGGAGTGGGAATAGTAATTTTTGCCCCTACGCTATCCAACACTTTCCCTACTGTTGCACTCTTTGGAGTGGGAATAGTAATTTTTACCCCTACGCTATCCAACACTTTCCCTACTGTTGCACTCACTGGAGTGGGAATAGTAATTTTTACCCCTTCGCTATCCAACACTTTCCCTACTGTTGCACTCTCTGGAGTGGGAATAGTAATTTTTACCCCTACGCTAACCAACCCTTTCCCTACTCTTGCTATCTCTGGAGTGGGAATAGTAATTTTTACCCCTCCGCTATCCAAAACTTTCCCTACTGTTGCACTCACTGGAGTGGAAATAGTAATTTTTACCCCTACGCTATCCAACAATTTCCCTACTGTTGCACTCACTGGAGTGGGAATAGTAATTTTTACCCCTTCGCTATCCAACACTTTCCCTACTGTTGCACTCACTCGAGTGGAAATAGTAATTTTTACCCCTTCGCTATCCAACACTTTCCCTACTGTTGCACTGTCTGGAGTGGGAATAGTAATTGTATCCCCTCCTCTATCCAATATTTTCTCTACTGTTTTAGTTAATGAAGTGTAAAATGTATTTTAAAAAGATTAAAAATATTGTAATATTTTAATTTGTTATATATATTTTTTATTTTTTATTTATATTATTGGTGTATGTGTATATATATGTATTTATAATTTTTAATATGTTTTTTAACAATTTATAAGTTATTAAAATAATTATTTATAAATATTATTAAGTATATATATTATATTTTATACATATATATGTTTAATTGATTTTTACATTATATGTGTTACTTATAATTGTAAACATTTTTTAATACTTTTAACTATGTTTTTTTAATTATATGTATTATTTACTTTATTTTACATCATTTTTAATACATTAAAAAAAACGATACTTTTTTATCGATATTTTTGTACTTACCATTATGTAGATAGGACTTCGATATTCTGGACATCGATATTCTTGTGTCGATATTTTTGTAACTCGATATTCTGACTGTCGATATTCTGTCAGTGATCCAGCTCATACATCAAGCTTGAGGCGGGGCCAGCGCTGTGTTTTCAGATACTTACTGCTATTGAAAAAGCTAAAGCAAATCATTGTTTCTGGTAACGAAGGCCTCTCCGGGGGTCTTGCTCACTGTCCTTCCTTCTCAGGTCCCCTTTACCAGAGCTCTTTGCACCTCAGGATACAGGCAGCCAGCTTCCACTGGAGATAGAATGGGGTGAGCGGGCATGAACTTCAGCCTAGTGTTGGCTCCAGCAGTTCACTTCTTTTGTTCCTAGGTATGTACTCTGCCTCTCCCAAGCATGCAGCTTGCGCTCCCTGTTCTTTGGCTGGTTTTTAAAAGTAAATGGCATCGAGGCATTCCTTTCACAATAGACATCACTTTGTCAAAGTGCACCCAGCTGACTATTTATTTTGTATTTCCTCTGTACTCCACCCCCTCTGCTCCTTAATATATTTTAATGGTAAAGCAGTAAATGTAAAAAGTAAAGTTCACACTGTAACATCTCCGATCAGCATTTCTGTTTGAGATACAAATACATAAAACCATATGAATACCCCTTCGCTCGTTTTTTGCTGTGCAATATTTTTTTAAACAACTTAAAACTGGAGCATTTTCTTGCATGTGAGGCTGTCTGTGCCAGTGGTATAATTAAGCATTTTCATGGCTCCTATTGGGACCTGGACCAGGGTGAGCGAAGGGACATTGGGGATGATTGGATTCTTCAAGAGTTCAGGTTGCAGTACCTTATGTGGCTAAAAGAGGTCCCAAGAGACACCTAGTAACTGCCTGTAGTACTATACCCTTTCCCTGCTTCGTGCATTTTCTTTTATTGCTTATGCTACTGCTGGTAGTCCGAGACTCCCTTATGTCCAGCACAGCAGAAACGTAAATGCTGCTGTACCCACAATAATCTGCTGCATGGCTAATTACTTATAAGGTGCGCGATATGACAGTTGTCGCGAGAGTGGAGAGTGATCATGATCATGTGGTACTTTGCCTAGAATTATGTCTAAGGGAAGGAGTTGTTAAAATAGCCCAGGGGAAAGGAGGCATAGTCACATGAATGTGGTATCGACCTGTAGAAAAAGGATAAGATGGAGCAGGGAGAAATATCTACAAAAACTGCCACTGTTAGAGAGTATATTGATTAAGTATTGTTCTGTAATTCTGAACTGTCCATGCAGTGACAATGGTGCAACCCTAGCAGCCTACAAAAAGATGGCAGAGGAGCTGAAGGCCCTGTGGTCTAAGTCCATTGGGCCTGCAGACTCCTTGATGGTCATGGGAAAATGAGCATAAGTGTTGCTTGGTATGATGAGGAATGCTATAGAATGAAGGGAGTTGTATCATCTGCCCTAGTACAATGACCCTATGCCTACATAGCGAATTACTATTCAGAGAGTGTAGGGACAATTATAAATGCCTTCTGAGAACTAAGAAATTGCAGCATCAACTGACTCTCTGGGTTGAATTAAAGGAGGCTGCACAGGAAAAAGCTTCCAAAAATTATAGGAATTGGTATCACGGGCTGAGAGGGGCTCAGTGCACATCATGGAAACTCCTATTGGGCCATCTGTCTGGACTAGTCACTTTAGTAATTTAAATAGTGTCAACCCCATAACACCGCTGACAGCCCAAGAGAACATCTGCTTTGGGCCTTGTGTTATTGATATCTTAGTACCAGAGGTGGTGAGAGTCCTGACTGATGCAAAGAAACACAAAGCCCCAGGCCCTGATATGGTGCCCACCAATATATATTGAGAACAGCCGTACTTGTGGGGCAGCAGCCTTACTAAAACTTGTGAGGCAGCAGCCTTACTAAAGTGTTTAATTCGGCACTTGCTGGAAATGCTGTCCCCCCTTCATGGCGTCCGGCCATTATTGTGTTGATCCAGAAGAAAGGCGATCGATCCAACCCATCCATCTACCATCCGATCTCTCTTATAGATGGTGCAGGAAAAATTCTGGGGAAAGTTCTGCTCAACCGCCTTCAGGGGCGGGTCGATGTTCATCACATCTTGACTGAAGTTGAAGCTGGGTTTAGGCCTTGCATTGGGACCATTAATCAGGCTCTCAAGTTGTATATGATCTCCTATCATATACAACTGGAGAGCCTATCTCCAAGTAGTTGAGAATAATTTCCTTCGTAATTTGCTGGGGCTCGGGCCAGCTACCCCTCTAGCGGCACTGTACGCAGAGCTTAATTTTATCCCTATCTCAGAAACTATTACTCTCAGTCCAATTCTCTATTGGGTAAGATTGGTAAGAAACCCTAAGACCACAGTTTTTTTTACAAACCCTTGAGGAAGTTGCAGCCAGTTGCTCCTGTCGAGGCTATACATGGTCGTCACAAGTACAAAAAATGTTGAAGGAATTAAAGTTGATATCTGTGTGGGATGCTCCTGGAAGTGTTAGACAGGATACTGCAGCTCTGACAAAAGAATGGTACCACGAATATATGCAGATAACAAAATGCTGGGAGCTAAAGCTGGGATCTTTTATGAGTAATTGCTTCAATAACACCTGTGGCCTTTCATGTCCAGAATACCTGGACATGCTATATCCTGAATTAAGGTGAACATTGTACTTAATATTTCGGCTAGGTATCTTCCCAACCAGGGATTTCCTTATACGTATACACATGTTTGATGGCCGATCCGATTGCTGTGATTGTAGTGTTGGTGGTCTGGATAATCTAACCCATTTTATGCTGCTTTGGAATAAATATGTAGCCGCCCGGGGGAGATGGCTCTTTCCCCTTTTTAAACACTATGGGGTCAGATGTGTTAAACCCGCAATGGTGGTATGTATTAAACCAGATGATATGAATGTGGTTACCTCTGTAGCATCATATTTATGGGTTACGTGGCCCTGCCTGAAAGAGTTGCCCTCCACTCTAGGATTATGTTTAAGTAGGTAAGCTTTAGGAACTTGGCTGTTTCTATTACGGAACACATTATAACTTTATGCATAAGTTGAATAATTTTGCACAATTTCTATGCACTGCACTTTTACTCCCTAGGTGGGTGGACAAACTGTTTTCAACTGAAAAAAGACAATTCCTAACAGTTTTTATGTTTTTTAACTAATAGTGATGCATATGTTTTTTATTCAGGAGGTAGCCTCTGACAGTAATATGTTCCTTTCCTATTGCACTTGCACTTTACTGTCTCTGAAGTATTCAAACGTGCTCTTCTGCTCAGGTCGCATGCCTTCGATGAAAAGACACTTTTCTAGCATTTTATTGTCTTTGTATTTTAATTTTTCTAATAGATTGGTGTGCTCATGTTTTTATTGAGTTGTTCTTATATTGCATGTTTTTTTTAAATATATTGTAAGGCTGTCAGCCGAAACAATAAATAAATAAACTGAAACTAAAAACTTATAAGGTCCCAAAGGCAAGACCAATTGCATTGCAAATGCTTGTCTAACCCTGTTGGGGGTGCTATTTGCATTGTGTTTTCACCGTGTTACTGTTTGAAGTGTTGCACAAATACTTTACATATCGCCTCTGATTTAAGGCTGACTGCTCAGTGCCAAGCTGCCAAAGGGTTGAGCGCAGGTTAATTTAGTGTTGCTTGTGACTGCACCCTGAGAAGCATTGTGGTTTCTGCTTGACCAGGGCTCACACCCCATCAACTAACAATCCAATTCCTTACACCTGGCTTCTGGGAGTAGAATATGAGTTAATTACATTGCACAGGAGAGGTGTGGCGAAACGGCCAGAGTGGCTGACTCCGGAGCGCGGGGCTCATGATTCAATCGCTGGCGGCAGTTCAGCTCAGCATCAGGTGACCCGGGGCAATAGTTCACTTAATCTCCCCAACGACCCCCAGCGCCTGGATACCCTTAGGGGTGATAAGTTGCGCTTTACAAATCTGGATTTATTTATTTATAACTACATCACATGATTCAAGCCCAAAAAATGTAACTCTCCTTTACTCACTTGCCCCATCTTCCGAAATTTGGGGAGGTCAAGAACTGCCCTAATTCCATAGTAGGGACTATGCGATCTGAGATACGCAAAGGTGTGTGAACCAGTTTGTGCAGCTGGAATATACTAAACTCAAAGGAAATACCTACCCGCATCAGATCTCTGTTGCAATGTGGCCTCTTTCTTCCTGATGCTGTGATTTGATGCAAGTCGCATTTGAGCGGAACATTGTCCCTGAAGCGGTCCTATCTCTGGAGTAATAAAGCCTTCTGCATAATATCACAGAAAGAAAATCGAAATTTCTTACCTTTTCCCTCTGCATCAGCTTGCCCCCTGGGCCAGCATCTCTGCGTAGCAAATGAAGTTTAAAGACATGGGATTTGCCCGTGCGGGAGATAACCAGTTCAAAGCTAACAACTGCTGTAATATACCTTCTTCCACAGCAAGCTCTTCCTAGCTTGAAAAGGAATGATGGCCAAAGGCATGATTCTGGGATCCCTTGTGCGTGGCCAGGTACCCTCCACTGCTTCCCTCAAGCTACCTATTATGCATCATACGGATTTACCTTCCCATCACGTTCTAAATGCAACCTTTACAATGTGTCATCCCCCACGCTTTAATGGCTGCTGACATTCTTCACGCTTCCCATGAATGATCCTGCAGATATTACATTTCACCCAACCTCTGGGAAGCTTTCACCAATTCATTTGCAGAAAGCAGGAAGGTTTCTGCATCAAGTAAATTGATTCCGTCATTGAGCAGAGAGTCAATAGCACAAAGACGTCAGTTACTTTCGCCTAAAAATGACTCCAGAGTTTGCCACCTGCGGTCAGTTTCATTTGCTGAGTAAGCTTTCTTGCCCAAAATATTTTGCTGAGAGTTTTGGGAAAAACTGGTTTTGTACGATAACTCTTGTTTAAAATATTTTTGTTTGCTTGATTGTTATTTACCCAAAAATCTACCTTTACAGAAGTTTTCTTCTGTCTAGTTTAATTCGCATAGATCACAAACCTTGTATTTTTTTATTTTATTGCTATGAAGAGTGGGTAGTATTTGCAACTTTGCTTTCTTCTGAACTTTTCTGTCAAAAAACTGTTCTGCACAACAGGGTGTCAGCACTCGGCACCTCATTAAGTTTTAGAGAACAAAATGACTTTCAAAGGCCACGCTTGTATCAGTATTTATGGCCCATCATTTATGTTGTATATATGGAGAGTCTGAGCCACAGATAGACTGGAGAAGACAAAACCGTCTTGAATGAATAAAGCAACACTTCTGAGTCTTTGGCCCCAATTAAGAAACTCTCGACTGGACCAGGGGCAGAGAAGAAAAATAATATAGAGAATCAAAATTATTGCAAGAAAACCTACTTTTTATTATGAATTATTTGCACTGCCTAGTGACAGGTTAGCCAATGAACCCACGAAGCCGCGATGTGTGCGTGTTTACAATCATGTGTGTATTTACTAGAATCACGGTTCTCCCATCAAAATGTACTTTGATATATTTCTGAACATTTGGCTACACCTACTATCTTAACTAATATCTTTGGCGTACAGCAGATAGACTGTTGACCAATGTCATTGTCGTAGACAGTCTGTGCTTTGCAATTGAAATATTTAGGATTTTTGGAGGGCAAAGTCTCCTATCTTATCTTTTGGGGAATGCAATTGCTGATTCTATATGTACAACTGAAGAGTGATTCAAGCGGCTGGGACTCATTTCTGCAGCCTCACTGGAAACCCTTTAGGGGAACATGTACACAATAATGTACCATGGGCAGATTTAACTTAACTATAGCCCTCTTGCCCATCTGATATTTATACAAAACCCGTGCAATGCGCTCTGGGACTGGCAGTCTTTACTTTGATATTGCATGACAGAAATAACATGACTGAACAGCTCATGGCGCTCCTGCTGCTCGCCTTATTCTCTGCCTCACTCAAACAGAAACTATATCCAGCATACTAAGGACCTTCTTCTGGTACCCATCTCTCAGCCCACTAGCACTTCATTTTCAAGTCATCGATCACGCGTCACAGAGCTATGTCCAACACGGGTCCCAGCTTTTTGTGCTCACGGTTTCATCAATATTTATCCTCTGTGCTTCTTTGGTCCAGTTGTCCCAACCTTTTCATTATTCCCTGGATTCGGAGTAGCGGATAGGGTGGCTGTTTTCTTTCATTTATGACGGCTAAGTGATGGAGCTCACTCCTAACTACCTCAGTCTCTACTGGAACCATTCTGCAATCGGAGAAGCTTTAATAGCCTATCTCCTCAGACAGAGTACCATTGTGACTTTGTATTTGAGTTCCAGCTCAGATGAGGTCTCCATTGTGTTTTAAAAATGCACTTTTACTCATTCATTCATGTGTTCAGAAACCCTACGAATACCAAAGAACTTGACCTTAGCAGCTTCCTATAGGTCCATGTAGAGGAGCGCGAATTAATAATTCAAACAAATTCCCAATTCCCTCAGAGGCTTGGAGTTTATTTGTCTGAGTAGTGCTGCACTCCACAGTTGTATGTTAGTTCAAAAATATAAGTCTCTAGTGGAACTCGACTGATGAACTTTGTCTTTATTCTTCTAAAAGGCACCAAGATCTTCGCCCAACCAGCGGACATGGACATAGCTGAATAGGAAACTAGAAACTAGATAAGTTACAAAGAAATGTAAAAATAGCTCTTTCCTTTAAATGAGCAGTTCTGTTTATTTGGACGTTCACGACCTCATCTTAGTTAATTAAAAAAGCAAGGCTCCTTGTACAGGCCTACAGGCATGTGCGCTTAATAAAAAAGAAAAGAAAAATCAATAATGTCCCCAGATAGACTTTTAATGTCACAAAAAAATGGTTCCCCATCACTTTTCTGGGGCAGTCTGGACGTTTGAAAGTCACAGTTCTTAGTCTCTGTTTTTAGGCCTGGGGCTTTTTTGCCACCAAAATACTATGTTGTGCCGGAGGAATGAATCACTACTTTCCCACGTATGTATTTCTCTGGGTTTGAGGATGTCTGGGGGTCGCAAGTTTGCTCAGTTTTTACTCCGTCATCCTACTAGAGTGTAAGAGTTGTAATGCATCCCTTACTTTCCTAGCAGCGCCTAAGACCGGCACCCACCTGGATGGTCAGAATCCTACAGGGTTTTGGCGGGTGTTTTCAGCTTGGTTGCCACTGAAGGATTCCACCTCCCCTCAGTCATCAATCTTGTCTTCCTCCTCCTCCTGCTCCTGCTGCGAGCGGGATAAGCCCTCTTCTTCTGTGCGTCCGGGGCATTCATCACTCTTGGTACTAATCTGGGCTCCTCCTTCTCTCCACATTCCTTCTTCTTGCGCTGCCTTTAGTTCCTTCTCTTGCTCACAGAACATGCCCATTTTCTGTGCCTGTCCTTGTTTTCTCCTTCCTGACTGTCTCCTTTGTGTACTCTGTCCCTCCTCTCTTTCTACCATTTTCTGATACAGTCCTCTTTCTTTGTCTAACATTTTCAAAGATGCAGGAAGCTTCATCCGCACAGGATCTTAAATACCTAAGTCTATCCCTCTCCTGTCCTTCCCGTTACATTTCTCCTCCTGGATTCTTCTTATCAGGAAGAATTTCTGCCCCTAGGGATCTGTATAAGAAATCAACATTGTCCTGATCTTTCCTTGTCTACAGCATGGGAACTCATAAACATTTGCCCAGGGGCCACAAAGTACGGTCTGTGGTGTGACCGAGGGCCGCACTGATGCCAGCGGGGTGGCGGTAGGGGGTCTGGGTGGGTTAGGGATTGTGTAAGGAGGTTGAAAAACATGTTAAATAGACAAGCATTTATTTGCAGTTTAATAAATGCTTGTCCGTTTATTTAACATTTTTTTCTGAATATTAGTGTTCAGCAGCTAGTGCTGCTGTTCACGAGGGGGCCACATGTAAAGGTCAAGAAGGACGCAAGTGGCCCCCGGGACGTACTTTAAGTATCACTGGTACAGTATGTGTGAAATGTAAACAGTTGTATGGTTAAAAACAACATAATCACTCTTGCATTGCGTCCTTTATTATTTGCCATGAATTTTATTCATCTATTTACTTTATTTTAGAATTATACGAAAATTCTATAAAAAGTCATATAAAAACCATACATCAAAAAAACACGTAAAACCACAATAAAGTACATACATATCATCACAAACTAGACAAGGCCTAATGTTCGACGCCATAAAAAGGCAACATCTATCTAAATCAAAAGCACTAAAACAAATTATCAATGAGAAAGCAAAAGTCATATATTAAGTGCCTCTGACAATAAGCTAGCAACAGAGTAACACACTAAATCATCTTTCAATAATTTCAGAAACATTTGGGCTTGCCGAACTTGTTTAAAAGGAAAAAATTCTTAAAAAGTGGAAGAATAAAAACTCTTCGTGACTTACATAATAATTACAAAACATGGTAAAATGAAGTATATTTTGCTCAGACACTAAATCACAGCCACACGGACTAGAATTCAATCCTTTGTTCGTTCCTGTGGGTAAGGCTAAGAGCCAATGCACTTGGTTCAATCTGAACCTCGTTAGCAAAAATCGATGATTAGGTACACTAACCCTAAAGAGATAAGGTTCCATCAGTGGGACTGTCTTTAACAAGTAAAACTTCTGTGTGAAGTTGGCCGACAGAAATGAATGCCTTCTTCATCAAGACCAGACCCACATTTAAAATTTGCTCAGATCTCTCAAACAGCTCTGGATGACCCAAACTAGAAAATGAGGAGCTCAGAGACTTAAAGCATGAAATTCTCCAGGCATAATCAAGAGATAAACAATCCCTTAAAATAATCCTGTTAAGCTGGTTCTCGTACCGAAACCAAACAGAGATCCATCTCGTTAGCGGCCAGAGGGCCAATGTATCCTCTAGTTAGGGCTCCTAACCCTTGGTGAACAATAAAAGCAGGGTTATATTTTGGAACACCGAAAAGGAGTCTAAGATAGTTTTTTCAACATGCTGTAAGGACCCGTATATCAAAACTGTAGGTCATGGCAGACATACATTTAGCTTCATAGATCTTCAAAACAGCCGGAAGTGGTATGTTATCCAGCCTTTTAACAAAATTCAACACAGCTGTTATAGGTCTGGAAAACATATTTCTCTTAGTAGAAAATAAGGGAAGCCAGGAACAGGCATCATCAAAAAGAACCCCTTAATAGGAAAATGAGGGAACCTTATCCGGAGCATGACCCCGGGCATAAATAGTTTTAGCCTCAAATTGCCTTGGGTTGATCACCCTCACATAAGACTTGTTGTAATTTATTGTCAGGTCCTGAGTGTTCATAAAGTTCACAAAAAGAATCTATTTAACTTTGCAAGCCCACTCTTGTTCTAGATAAGAGCACCACATCATCTGTGTAAAGTAAAAAAGGGTTGAGACCGATTTTCGGCAATAGGGGGTCCTGCCTTTTTGTTATAAGGTGCTGTTGCAAACCTTTAATGTATAGGGTGAACAAGAACGGGACAAGAATGCACCCTTGACACACCCCACATTGTACCTTAGAAAAATCAGTACATGCTCCCTCCAGATTATACTGCACAGAAGCTGACATATTATTATGCAAGTCTTGAAGAAAAGCTATGATATTAGTGTTCACACCTATGACTAATAGTACTGTCCACAATTTTACTTGGTTAACTCCATTGAAAGCTTGCCTCAGGTCCATAAAGGCCATATATAAAGTGCCTAATTTGGCAATCATGTACTTATCGACAAAGGGTTGTAGATTTAGGCATTAATCAATGCTGCTTAGTCCAGGCCTAAAGCCATTCTATAATATGTGATTCTCCTCCTCAACTGAGAAGTCTATTTACCACTACCATACCCACAACTTTGATGACCCAGTCTATTAAGAAAATGAGCTGAGAACATTTAGGGTCCTCTTTGTTCCCACTTTTTAAAAATGGGAACTATAATTGAGTTATTCCAATGAGTGAGGGACCCCTCCTTATTAGACACATTCGTAGACTGGGTGAGTTAGAGCAAAGATCTCCGGAACACTCTATACAAGTCTGCTGGGATCCAGTCTGGGCCTCGAGCCTTGTTTTTTGATAGCACTAATATACCAACATTGACATACTCCACTGTGAATACCAAAGGTAAAGAGCCTAGCGTGTCAATTGCTGTTAAGCTAGCCTCCAAAGTGGAAGCAGGCGCAGAATAAATGTCGGCAAAATGACTAACCCAGGATTCAGCTGAGATGTGGGAACAAATCACAGCTCGACCGGAAGGAGCAAACAAAGGACGATTACCTATGCTTCAAACTTTGATTCTATTGGCAAGACAACTAGCATTATTAAGATGTTCCCAAGCCTCTTCCCTCAATTATGACTTTCATCTTTGAATTTCACGCTTGTAATTCAGGCGACAGGATTAAATCAACTCCTTATCCCTAGGTGAGGACTTTAGGGCCTTTACCAACCTTCTATGAGCCCTGGAGCAAGCAACATCAAACCACGTAGGGCTAGAATTATTCGTGGATTTTAAAGCTGGAGAGACCAGTAACTGTTGCAAACAGTCTCCCATTTTACTAAAGGCAGCTGATACATCTGCCCCTTCTGTATCAACCGTTAAACAGGTGGTAAGCTCAGAGGCACAACTGTTAAACAATTTAAACCCCAAGTCTATCTGAATTCTTTATGCCCATTTAATTCTTCTATCCTGTGCAACTACGAGCATCTCTCTGGCTTCTTTGTTCGGAGGTCTATAACTTGCCCTAGACCATTAAAAACAATACTAATAGGGTTGTGATCTCTAAAAATTTAATCATGCATTCTGAAGTCAATGCCATCTCTAAGCAAAGTAGGGGAATCAAAAATATAATCAATAATTGAATTACAAACTCTCCCAATAAACGTAGGAGGAATAATCATGGCCTCTGTATCATAACACAACTTTAGTATAGGGACCAGATCAAATCGATTAATTATTGAATTTAAAATTCACCTTGACGCGAGTGTTCCATATGAAGACAATTCAAACTCAAAATGCAGATGGCACTTGAATTTGGCAGCTGCAACCCCCTTAATGTTAAAGTCCCCTAATAAAGGAAGCTCAAAAGGGTTCTGATACGCCTCAGAGAAAGACTCCATAAAAGTAAATAACACCTGAAGATTACATAACAATGCACTAGCATTATAAAAATTGATCAAAAAAAATTAACAGATTTTGAAAACCCAATTAGCACAGCTTGAATGAGGGGGCGGGGATGGAGGTTACTTGTAAAGCTTTATAACCATCTAACCAAAATGAAGACAAGGACTCCCAAATCTCCTGGCAACATATGATATGAAAATGATTGATAAACTCAAGCCAGATCAGATCAGCGTTTTGCTTGGATGAAAGATCCACTATATTCTAGTTTAGGATTGCAAGATTTGCCCCACCTCCGTCAACCCTGGCCACCAAAATATCGGGGATAAAACAGCTCGTTTTTTTAAGCCTGTTTCTTTTCCCACCAAAATACCCTGTCGGGCCAGAGGATTTCATTACTACTTCCCTGCGTGGGTGCATTTCCTGGGTTTGAGGAGGTCTTAGGTTCTGAAGTTTGCCCAGATTTTAATCCATTGGGCCGTAGGGTGTCAGAAATGTACTCGACTGCCCCTTGTTTGCCCTCCCCCCTCTTCCTCTCCCTGCAACCCCTAAACCCAGCACCCAGCTGGCTGGCCAAAATCCTCCAGGATTATAGTGGGTGTTTCACCTTAGTCACTGCTGAAGGAATCCATCACTCCTCGATCCACTCCTCATCTTGATGAGCTGACTTTTTCCTCTGTGCGCCTAGGGCGTTCTTCGCTCTTAGTTCCCATCTCAAAATTTTTGTCTCCTCCATATTTTCAAGTTCCCTCCTCTCCCTCTAGCCTCCTCCTCCTACTCAAAGAACGTGTCCTCATTTTAGAGTCTGGCCTCTTTTTCTCCTTCTTGTCTGCCTCCTTCATGTACTCTGTCCTTTCTCTCTTTCTACAATTTTCTGGCACTATCCTCTTTCTTTTTCTAGGTCCACCGACGATGCAGAAAGCTTCAGCTGCACCAGATCTTCATTAGGTAAGTTTGCCCTTCGCCCATCCTTCTCCTTAGAGTCATGTACGTTAGAAGATATCCAGCACAATGATGATAGTTAATGCACACCCAAACTAAATGATGGAACATCTTCAAAATGAGAAGCGTGCCAAAGTTATTATCATTTTGTTTTCCATTTCCTGGTGCGGGTGTGGCTGCTCTGCTGACAGAGCAGGGGCCAGGGGGAGCAGTGGTTTGCCCACTCAAAGTGCACATGAATGTTTGGCCGGCTGTCTCAGGCCGGCCAAACATTCATGCGCACTTTGCATGCTCTTCACCCAGGCTGAATTACAGCTTGGGTGGAGAACATACCCAGGCTCCCATTCCCTGTTTGAGCGCCGAAACATGGCACTCAGACCAATCACAACGCTGCCTTGCAACATTGTGATTGGCTATGGGGAGCCTGGGTGCTTCCTGCTGCCAGACTCCAGACAGGAAGAAGATAAGAAGAGGACGAAGGAGAGGCGGCGGCCAGCCGTAGCCAGGTAAATATTTTTTTCTTTTTTATCCCCCTCCCCGCCCCACCACCCCTGTCCGGTAGGAGCAGCTGGAGATCCTACACTCAGAGGAAAGCTTACTGGAGTTACAGTTCAAATAGGCAAGATCACTTGAGATGCAACTGACACAAGATCGCTCAAATGAGAGAAATTCAACTCAGAAAAGTGAATATGTGTCGTTATCACTGGCACTGAAACAAAAAATCATTTCAAGATTCAAGGCGTGTAAACATGTAGGAATTATAATGGGACTACACATTTTCACCAAGAAACAGGTATTTAAAGTCCGCTTATTAACTTAGAACAAGTAGTACACAAAATAAAAATAAAACAAGGGGCAGTAAGTGTGACAGACAACATAAAACGGTACCTGACAGGTGCTCCTCTGGACTGGGCTGGCTTCAGCAACACTGTGATAGTGGTCTCTGTTTCATTGAAAGGGGCATCTGTATCATATTCTGACATTGAGGGTGCTGTGGGAAGAAAAGCACCAGTATGTTTAAGGTGTCGATGAAACAAATCCTCATTGACTTAAGGTAATGGATCTCTTCTTTTGTACATGTAGAAATGCTCATTGTACATGCACTGTTGTATCATCTGAAACAAATTATATTCAGTGTGAATAGTTGCAAATACTTTCCTCTCCTTAAGCTTTTAAATCATTTTGTAATATTTGAACACTTTATGTGTGGATTAGAGCTGTACCATAAGAAATGATAGGTCTGTTTCCATCACCTGCATCTCCTCGACATGTCCTCTTGTCCTCTGCTTTGGATAAGCCAGGGGCACTGGGGCTGTAGTCTGGCAAAGGACATTGGATTGCCACACTTCCCAACCAGGGCAGGGCTATGAGGTATATTGGATGCAGGGCTATGAGGTATATTGGACGCAGACAATTGTGCTGGATAGTGAGATATGAGCTCTTGTAACCCTTTAGATCCAATTCATAGAATCCATCCACAGGATACCTGCTTGTACAGTTGTAGACCTATATTCACCCATGGCTTTGTGGAGAGCCCATGGAAAGCTTGCCTCTGACATAAACAGCACATGAGCATTGAAGGGAAGACTGGCTGCCTGTCCAACACTGACATGGGAGTTAGGTTAAGCTCACCTCATTAGGGATTTTTCAGAAGAAGATCAAGCAGTGCTTAGTTTGCAAAAGAATAAGAGCCAGTGGCCACAATTGTGCTCAGAAGCCTGCGGCCGGTACAATTGAATGTCAGCATGCCAAAACCAGGCTGCATAGTCTTGATTTTGCCCCATGCCTCTATAATCCACCACCAGACACTACCTGTTTCTTTAGCTCATCATGCAGATTGATGCCTTCTCCCCTTGTCTCGATTTTCCCAACTTCTTCCACATCTTTCTTGCTCCTTGGTGTGTTTTTCACTCTCTTGCTCTGGCTCAAATTCTGATGAAGATCAATGAGTACTGGTCTCCAGAAATGAGTGCTGGTGGGTCCACCTGCAATCACCAACTCAAATTAAAAATTGAGGTTTAGGCTTTGGGTTTTGGGAGAGATGGCCCACGCCTGAGAGTGACCTTAGGGTGCTGCTCGATCTCTCAATAAAAATAACATGAATGCACAGTGTAGCTTGCCTGGACTGTCTGAATCTTTGCCAATACTCGAGGAGGACCAAGACTAAATATGGTTCATCTGAGGACGGTTTCAGCCTTTTTTGTTTCTTCTGAATGGCGAGAGATGAAGGCAAGTGAGATGCTTTTTTACAAGTTGGGTGGTCCGGAGAGGCCAAATGCAAGAAGACAAGCCACTAAGACATGTTGTACCAGTAGAGGACCATGGAGGCAGAGGCATCTGGTGGGGAGGTAATATTTCATGTAACCCTACGTCACCTTGTCGTTATAACAGCACACAACTGCAAAAACTGCCAGATTCTCCTTATGCTAGTGTGCCACTTGGAAATGCATTCTTCAGAACCAGCTGGTTGCCTGCCACATTGCTACCAAGGCAAAGTAAGTTTACTACAACACCCCATTTCGTGTCTTAAGCAGCAGCTCAGCTACACTACCTCCAGGCCCGTAGTCTAGGAGGTCACCTTTCAGCTCACTAATGGCCCCAGCTTGTGCACACCAATGAGCTTGAACACATGGAAAAAGGAAGTTCACTCCTACTATGGTCAATCTGTTCAGCACCCATGGCAGATAGCTGTTCAGTCTACATATCTGAACTGTTCGTGTATTTTTGTGCCTACCTACTATTGCCACCAATCTTTGGGTAACAATAAGTGAAATATTAAATTATGCAAGATAACACAGGTTTAATGGAAATTTCACCTGCACCTACTTATACACGTTTAGTCCTGTAATGACTATTGTACTGGGGCTAGGTTTATTGAGCGCACATCTACCAATCACCACCTATAGCCTGATCTCTTTACTGCTCCACTTCACATAAAAGGAAGTGTGATGCATTCACCCACGCACCACACACCCAATGTGAGGAACATACCCCAAAATCCTTGGAGGAGCAAGATCCTACTTAGTTCTGTCCCTGAGTGCGATCAAAATTCAGATCATACACTGGGCACCATACCCACTTCAGAGGTAAAGTAGGGCAGATGATACTTTTAACCAAACACCTATTCAGCTGTCAAATTCACAAAGTTATAAAGTTTTTAAAAAATGAGGTGAAATGTCCAATAAAGTAAGTTTCTGGGAGAGTAACTCCACAAAAAAACGTAGCTGGAGAAATTTCTTACAAAACAGTTCATCCAAGGAAATGTTGTTGAAAAACTTTTATTGTGAATGGAACTTTTAGTAAGTGGCATGAACGTAGGAAACGCTACAAACTTCATAAACTGTGTGATTTTTCCCAACTTCTTCCATCTTTGAGGGTGTGGCTTGTAGCTCTGCCACCCATATTATGTCATCAGCGGCGGCCAGCACGGATCAGAGGTAGGGGGACGGACTGGAGGACACAGGGGGGAAGCGGTTTAAAATTTTTAAATAAAAACTTAGCTTTTTGTCGCTTCCTCGCCCCGTCTCTCCTCCGTAGTCCTCCCTCGCTCGGTCACAGGAAACACACCCAGGCCCTCAGTAGCCCAATCACAACTCTGCCTTAGCAGCGTTGTGATTGGTCTGAGCGCCGTGTTTCGACGCTCAGACGCTGACTAGAGGCCTGGGCATGTTCTCCATGCAGGCTGCAATGCAGCCTGCATGGAGAACATGCGAAGTGCGCAAGACTGTTTTGGGCGACCCGAGAGGGCCGGCCAAGCAGTCATTGCACACTTAGGAGGGTGCTGCCTACCACTCCTCCCCTGCCCTGCCCCTCACACAAAGCTGCATAAGTAGGAGAAAATAAAATTATAATAACGTGAGTTATTATCATTTTATTTTCCCTTTGTTTCACTACAAAAAAGCAGAGGGGTGATGCTCCTCCGACTTAGCGGAGAAGTCGCCACTGTATGTCATTGAGCACAAAAGTGAACATGTAATAAAAGTAGGCTTCCCCCCTGTTCCAAAAGAGGACAGCAATTCATAGAGAAGACAATCCTTTAGGGAATAGACAATGAGCATCCGGCTCACAATTTATAGGCAGTCACCGCAGAGAGAAACAATGGCTATATTGGCCTTCCCAAATATACTTTAGTCTTATCAAACATTTTAGGGCCCCTTGAATTAACAACCAGTGATGTTACCAGCATATGTGGGGAGCCCAAGGATAAGCTTTGAAAATTACGTTTCTCCCCCAGAGGTAATTAATGCAGAGAGAGTTCAATAGATGAATGAAGCTGTATGGGCTGAACTTTTCTCTAACCTCAAGAGGTAATTCCACTACTAAGAGGCAAAGGACGGAACATGTATTAAAACAACATTCCATTGTCATCAAAATAGAATCTCTAATATCTGTTGTGAATTGGTATGGCCAGACATGACTGATACTCACACATCTCTCCTCCACCCCTCTTGCAACATTTTTTCAGGCCCCTAGGAGAGGAGCCTTCTGCTGGGTGTACCATTTGCCCTACTTATTTAGCGTCTGATGATTTCTCTCACAAACCTGCAGTAGGTAGGCACAGGCGCAGAGCAGGCAGTCTAAGGGTTTCAGGAACCGTACATGTGTGGTCATTCTAGCTCCATCTGGTTTTCTAGTCTCCAGCGACTCTACCACTTCTGATTTCTTGATACTTGAAGCTCAACAGCAGTTACACAAGTCACAGGAGTATACTTAGCACTCTGTTACCGAAGGAGCGAAATCAAGGAGCTGTCGTCACGGTCTCATTTTGGCAAGTTCAGTAAAAGGAGAAACCTGGTGCAAGTGAAAATACCCAATCAGTGTTCTGGGTTTTTTAATTAAAAAATGATCCAGAGATCAGCACTACATCGCTTTATAAGCAAAAGCTTCCACTACTTTCCCTGCTGGAACAAATAAAGGTAAGCTGTCAGAGGCAAGAGAGGTAATAATCATTGGGTTTGGAGCCAGTGGTCTGAGCTACTCCTGTTGAGACCCATACTGATGCCATCTTGACAAATTACCACCTACATGCAAACACCTTATGTGGCACTCAAAGCACAGCAAGTTCATTAACATTTATATTAAAATATTCTGCACTATTTCAGTTGGGGGAATGCTTATTCACTTGGATGCAAGAAATAAAATAAAAAAGTTTAATCTCGGAAGAAATGTACTTTTGGAACAGTTTCAATTTATAGGGAATAGTTTTGAATTAAAATCTACTATCTTTCCGAAGAAATTGTATGTCGATGCTGCTACCACTGAGATCACAATATATACTGTTATTCTTTTTTAGATTGAGCTTGGGCAGCGCTTGCGCTGTCTCTTTGAAACTTGCTGTATTCACTTTGTGGTCTAACCTCCCACCCATTGCCTTTTTATTCGTCCATTCGATTGTCGTTCAAAAATGCGTGCTTGCTAGTGGTTAATACTTCCTATTTGTCACTCCTTTTTGTGTTTGTTTCCTCCCACAGAGCACCACCCAATTACTGTTAACATTAAGCTTCTGTGTTTATGTGTACATTTGGGAGATTATTTTTTTCTTTGATTCCTGCTCAAGTCACTGTTTGCTTGTCTTCGATGGTTCAACTTCGGAGCCCGTTCAAATACAGAGATGAAATGCCACACGCTTCAGACGCTGTTTTCGAGATCGCTTGTTTAATTTTCACGGACTTCAAAATGCGAGATTTCCCCAACCCCCTCCCGCTTTACTGCTTGTTGCTTTAGCAAGCTTAGGTCACCGGACCTTCAGCAGCACAGTTGAGGGCAAGGCTTGGGTAACTCCCGTCACATTTTCTCTGACGCTTGCTTATATAATATGAACTCGAGCGACCTGAAGGTGTTGGAGCACTTTAAATGAGAGCTAGATACATTACACAATGTCAGAATAATTTGGGGGGGCATTTTTATAGAGCACGAATTAGAATGACCCAAAGGTTTTGAAGAGCTTTACAAAAGCACCAGTTACATTACACAAGGTCAGGTAAAATGTTTTGTTTTCAGGTGCGCAGTGATCCAGTTATGCCAACGCAGAAATGTTTCCTGAGGCGATGTATGTATTCTTAAATCACACTGCATGACCCAGTGTGAAGTAATTGTATTGCTCTTCAATCTCTGGAGGCACAGCACCCAGGATAAGGTGCTGCATGGCTAAACACGTATAAGGTCCCAAAGGCGAGACCAATTGGCTATGCTAATGCTTGTTAGTGATTGAATTCCACAGTGTTCACAATGTGCTACAAGCCCAAAGTCGGATAGGGCATTGGAGAGAAAGATGCATTTAACACAAGGCCTACTTTATAACTAGAACGGTGTTTTACAATTTTCTTTATTCACATGCACAGGGAACACTTTCCCTTTTTATTAAGAATAAAAACAGACAGAACGTGTTTATAACATGCAAGGCTGCACTGAATGTGGTGAAAGCTTTGAAAACACTTGTCTCAGTCTTTAATGGAGTTCGAAAAAAGAAGCAGAAAAGCAATCGTTTTGTGGGCTCACACTGAGCAGTTGGTATCCACAAGCCTCCCACCTCCAAACATTTCATTTTTTTCTGATACCAGCTGCATATTTTTTCCTTTAATTATATGCTTTTAATGTTTCCATTCTCTAACTGCATTTAAAGTACCATCTGAAATGAGAGGCAATAAACACCTGCTTGGAGGGACTTGTGTATTCATTTACAAACGTAATGGAATAAGCTTCTAGGCTTCTCTCTCTCTCCAGATCAATTTCTGTTTATTCTTCCCACCTCTGAAGTGTTGCTCTATCTGAATGTTTGCTTAAAAAAATAAAACTGATTTCCGGAGGCAATCGAACTCCCTTTACTTTCTGTAGTTTTCTCTTCTTTCCACTTCCCCAAGTTATTGAACACAAGCTAGGAGGCTGTGGTAAGTATTGGATCGGTATGCATGCCTCTCACTCATCCCAGTGTGTTTTTGAACTGAATAACAACATATTTTTTGGAGCAACACAATCCCAGTACATGACAAAGATATGTGTCCCCAGTAAGCCATTTCCCAGTCAGTGCTATAGCTGTGTGTGGTACCAGTGGCGAGAGCTCGTAGGTCTGACAGCATACATTTTGACCAAATGATGTTCCTTGTCATCTTGAAAAACCAGGGGGTCATTTGCAGTTTTAGTCTTTGGCTCATTCCTATGACTAGCGTGAGTGTTCCGTTTGCCTCGCAGGGTTGTTAAGCTACAGAGAATGGCTTCCCCTGCAGGTGGCGTGCAAGAGCAGAGTCTCAGACATCAACAAGCAGGCGATAGAGGCACCTCTCCATTGTATGAGGATTTCAAGATGGTGGCAGCCAGCTTGTGTATGTCATGAAAGTCGGAACCAGCAAGCTGGGCGGGATAAACAGACGTGGCAATTTTCTTCCTAGGGTGGGAGCGATCTTGCTAGGAGGAATTCTCACGTAACAACTTGGACGTAGATAGAACTAGGCATTCAAGCTGGGGAATAGCAGGGCCTCCCACCACCCTCTTTCACACAGTGCAAGACAGGAACACTCCCACATTGCCATGATCAAGTTAGGTAAATCCAGAGTTTCAGGCTATAAAACATTATAGAGCGCCTGGGAGGCACCACAAGACCCAGGACTCATCTGGGCTACGTGTAAAGGCACTGGCAATGATAGGGAAACTGTAGGAGAGCAGAGCCATGAGGCTGACTGTGGTGAAGAAGGTAAAGGTACCACTCTGGATGACTTTCAGCCGGTAGGCATGCGCTCTGCTTCACGAAAGCAGACTGGGAGAGGAGGGGGGTGCACGAGTGACAGTGGCAGGGATTTCAGTGTGAAGACGCATGCCTGAAATAGCTGCACAAAAATGTGTGTGTCAGGTCTGTGGAGGTGGAGGGCAGGCT
This sequence comes from Calotriton arnoldi, assembly GCA_963921515.1. Lineage (NCBI taxonomy): Eukaryota > Metazoa > Chordata > Amphibia > Caudata > Salamandridae > Calotriton > Calotriton arnoldi. The sequence continues at coordinate 88,400 of CAWUFW010006728.1, read as the reverse complement.
GTATGGCATGTTTTTTCGAGACTCTCACACCTCAGTTTAGTCCTTGGAATAAAGGATGTGAGCCACCAAAAAGTTCATAACCCACAAGATGGAAACAATTACTACATTGGTCTAATTTCAGTTCTATGAATGTAGCATTTGTATTTTCTCCTGAAGACAGATTGGAAAGGTTAGAAAGTGATTCAAGTGGTGCTACCTTCAGAGTAATCACATGGGCAGGTCCCAGTTTGAAGAGAGATAGGTGGTATCTATATAAGTTTTGGGTGAGGGAATGCCTACATCAGAGCGCCTAAAGCTGATCCAGTTTAGGAATTCCATTAGGTTAGTGATGAAAGAGAGGAAAGCTTCCGCTGAAGGCCTGGGCTGCATTACAGCATTACTGGCATAACGGCCAGAGCTCCCAACTTTGGAGCTGGGGAACCAGGTTCAAGTCTCCGCGTCGGCTCAACATCCTGTGATTCTGAGCAAATCATTTAATCTCCCCGTGTCTACCAAAAATGAATGTGCCTTGTGTAATATAACTGGTGCTCATGTAAAGCTCTCCAATAGCTTCCGGTCGAGTTCGCGCTATATAAAACTGCACAAAAAAAAGAAATTGCGAAGTCTTCCTCTGCTGGGAGACAATAGCAACGGATGATGATTACTCAGGCCATTAGATGTTTTTATTTTCCTTTTGTCAGCCCTACTATGGTCTCTAAGAAGGGTTCTCAGGTTCTGAGAAGAGATCTGGCAGCTCATGGGCTGAAGCTGATGTCCTATTTTTGTCCAGACTAACAGCCAGATTTATCTAAGTGTCACCAATGCAGCGTAGCAGCCACAAATGGTGCGAGGCATTGCATGACAGAAAGGGAACAGGAGAGTGCCATATCTACAGAGATAGGGCTCTCTTCTTCCCTCTCCCTAGCGCGGGGGGCAGAATTTTGCTGCAGTGCGCCACGCACACACCTTTGCACCATAGTGCAAAGGTGTGTGCGGGAGTCTAGTATAGGTTTCGTACTGGAAGGGTTTTCTTCCAGTATGAAATACTATGCCTAGACAACCTTTAAAACTTTTCCTACTTTGTATGTGTGTTGTACAGTGCAGCACACATGCATAGTCTGTAAAAAAAAAGTAGAAATGAAAACATTTCTCCTTTTAACGTCCGCTTTCAAATGACTCAGATTTTTGGTAGATAGGGTTTTGCATCAAAATGCTTGGGTGGTTGCATGGGAATGCCCATGTAATGCCCCCTTGATGCTAAGTAATGCAAAGCAGCACATCGTGCTACTTTACATTACTATTAGACAATTACCAGCTTAAAACAAGTTTTGCCCTTCCACTGGCCATGCACTTGGAAAGGTACTTTATGTTTTTAAGTTCCAGGGCAGCACTCCATAACAGTACATCATTTTGCAGGCCAACTATAGAGTCTGCATTCCGTTTGTGGCTTGCCGGTCCTTCCCACCACCTTACTCCCATCGCTGCATGCCCCTTCCCTGTACGTTGCTCACCTGTCCCTCCCACCACCTCACTTTGATCACGGCCTACATGGTCTCCAACTTTATCACTGAATTCAACTGATAGCACTGCTTTGGTTCCATGGACTCGGTTACTGTGTGTTGTTACACAGTGTTTGCACAATGTCGAAAAAATGGCCACTTTAAATCAGCGTTTTTCCCATTTATTCTATAATCTGTGTTTGGCTTGCCCTCATATCAAAAGAGAATTTTGGTGTAGCGCTTGCTGCTAGTCTTGTGGGTTCTAGATGCTTACACTACTACTGATCCTAACTCAAGGCTGCTCGATTTATTGGCCTCTGAAGGTGTTCTCGTCCACATGTGTGAACTTGTGATTTGCAGGTTGCATAGACTCTGCAGCAGGTGCATTACCCATTAAGTTATCCTTGTTATGTGCCTGGCATTGCTGTTGAGCCAAAAATACAGTGAGAAATATCCATGACAAATCCATGATCTGAAGTGTGATAGCGTGTACTGATTTTTTTCCCTACACTAGATAGTTCCTTTAAAATGTGAATAGCGATCTGCATGTTGTATTTCCATTGTACACACTCATGTGTAAGGGGGATGGGCCTGATTGCCTTGACGACCAGAGGGAAGGGGCTGGACGAGGACAGCCTTGCTACTGCCTCATTTGCCATCACTCTAAGCTCATTTGAGCAGAGGGGGCGGCTCCCTGTGTTGTGTCCATGCAAACATCAGCCCACGATTAGTATCCCCATATACACTCTATTAAGCCAATCCATGCCATTAGCCAGCTGAGGACTGGACTGTGCCATGTGCAGGGATATAGTGGGGGGCGCTGGAGTGGTGAATGGAAGATATTCCTGTGATTGGCAGGGACGTGGTACACCCCTTGACAGGCTACAAGGACCTCTTTTAAATTGATAATGTGGCATTTCAGCATTAGCCTCCTATGTCCCACGGTGGTACCTGTGGTCCTGCTTAGTCAAGTATAAATTCAGGACTGCAAGTACCGCAATGCATAGAGAACAATCACTTGCAAAGCCAATAGGATGGGCCTTGGCAAGCTGGTGTGATGGTTGTTTTTATCTTTTATTGAAAGGAAGTGCAAAGAAAATAAGGCACTGACAAAAACATTGACAAAGCCAATAGATTTTGCATAGGCGAAACCTATTGGCTGAGCCAATGCTTGTTTACACAGGAAGATGCTGCCCTGACTCTTCCTTGGAGGGCCTAAGGGCTGACATGCAACAAAGTTGCACTGCTTGATGCTTTGAGATCATTTGTGTATTACAATGTTTGATGTTCTGTCACTGTTTGCCTGTTTTCTGTCCCAGATATCCTGTTCCTTCCAAAAGTCCCTTCCTGCATGTTAGCTCTGTATATTTTAGAGAAGTCTTGAGTGACTGTTTCAGCTTACTCTCAAGTGTTTCTATATTTTGGGTGCCCTTGTTATCCTCTGAGTGGTTCACCCTTCTGGTGGTTCTTTTATTAGCAGATACTGAAGTTCTTTGTGGCAGCGTTTATTACATTTGGGGTACCTTCCTGCTCTAAGACGTGTATTGTTGTAATTAACCTGCTAATATAATGCATCATCACCGCTGTTGCTCTCTGACTTCATGCTCAGCCAGTGGTGAGGTCATAAGAATGCTGAGAGTGTTTGTGCTTGAAGAAGGATCAGTTGGAGAGTATTGGCTGACCAGCAAGGAGGCTGTTCTTGGTGGGGCATTACATGGAACTTACCACCTTCCTGTAACTGAAGATGCAACTTGAAGAATAAACATATAACCTTTTTCTACATGACCTATCTACGTGTGATAAAATGCACTAACAACACATCCAATAAATTTATCAAAACCACACACCCTTGTCCAACTAGGAAGGACACTCATATAAAAGCTTCAACCCTTACACAGTGGGTATCTCACCCCACCTCGCCTCACACTCAGGGCAACTACTCATAAGGTATCTTTCAACCCTTACACAGTGGGTATCACATAACCCACCTCACCTCAGGGCAACTACTCACAGGGTATCTTTCAACCCTTGCACAGTGGGTATCACATAACCCACCTTGTCTCACATCAGGGCAACTACTCACAAAGTATCTTTCAACCCTTACACAGTATATATCTCACCCAACCTCGCCTCACACTGAGGGCAACTACTCACAAGGTATCTTTCAACCCTTACACAATGGGTATCTCACCCCACCCCACCTCACCTCACACTCAGGGCAACAACTCACAAGGTATCTTTCAACCTTACACAATGGGTATCTCACCCCACCTCACCTCACACTCAGGGCAACTACTCACAGGGTATCTTTCAACCCTTACACAGTGGGTATCACATAACCCAACTCGCCTCACTTCAGGGCAACTACTAGCAGGGTATCTTTCAACCCTGAAACAGTGGGTATCACATAGATGTGTTGATTTGCAGAACTCGATTTTAATGCTCAAACACTATACACACACCTTTCTAGTGTCTTTGCTGTTTTAAAAGAAAACACACTCAATACACATTTTTCTAAAAGAAAAACAACAACAGAGAAGTCAAAGTAGATTTGTGAGCTCTGTTGCCATGTGTCACTCTGTCTTAAGCAATGACAAGAGAAATGTGCATTGCAGATTACAGAATGAAAAAGTATTTATTTATTATTTCAGTTTTATATAGAAAGAACGTGGCCCAAGTACATTGGAGCTGTTCACACAATCTCAAGCTACATTACGTGCCCAACAAAAAAAAACAAAAAAAATGAATGTGTACTCATGTAACGCAAGTGATGCTATGTAAAGCGCTCTGATACCTGATACCTTCGGGTCAAGTTTGCGCTATATAAAACTCCGTAAAAAAAAAAAAGGTCAGATTTTTTTTTTTGGGTACATTGAATGATTTGTCCAAAATCAAAGGATTGAGCCAGCGCCTTAACTCCAACCTGGTTTCCTAGTTCCACAGTTGGCAGCTCTGGCCATAACACCACGTCCTCTCCAGAAGAGGATGTGGTGGATCAACTACTCTCTCATGGAGCTTGATATCTCTGTGCAGTGCATGTAAGAAATCTCTTCTTCCAAATGAATGTTGTCTAGTTCATTCTTTAAAACCGGGCTTTGTATATTCCTTGTCGCAGCACCATGCCAAAGAAGCAGATGACTTTTGGCACGCTTTCCAATTGTCACACTTTCTCCATTACATTCATGCAAAAGCAATTATAACAAGTCCACCCTGGATTCACACCGTTGTTTCTGCAAATTGTAATTACTGAATTAGACTCTAAAAGTGTTGAAAGCAGAAACCTTGAGTGAAATAACTAGAAAGAATAAAGAGACTCCATTCTGGGAAAGAGTAACATATACCAATGGGAAGACAAAGCATCAGCCCCCTCGTTATCATATCTTAAAGCCTACCATGTGGGAGAAAACAGCGGTGATTATGGAGTTATTGTTATATCATTGATAAATTGCATTATTCATGTCACATGATGATGATTCTTCAGCCAATCCTGCCCGAGGAACCTGTGATTCTCAGAATTCCATATGTGCACTGAGTGCCACAGGGAGCTGTTTAGGCAGCTTTTCTCCCATCACCTGCTCCATGTTGGCGACAAGATGGGAGACAACAATGAAGAGAGCAAAGTTAAGTTGGAATCAAGACAGGCATTTCTAAGAGTGAATGAAGGGACAACCATAGTCGTCTAGTTGCTAATTAGCAGGTATCTTTCCTAGATGTCAAATTTGGTTTTATTTTAAAACAGGCACATACTCAATATTTAGAACTTCTGAACCTGGCCATCTCTACAGCATTAAACAGATGTTTGCCTTCCTCTGCTTTTGCTTGCTAAAACCATTTTTGTTGGCTTTTAGGATTCTCTGCACTTTTCCCTGCTAACCAGTACTAAAGTTCTTGTGCTCTCTCCTTCAAACATGGTAAAATTGGCCTACACTTGATTGGTATGTTTAATTGACCTGTAAGTCCCCAGTATATGGTACTACATTTATCCAGGGCTTGTAAATTAAATGCTACTAGTCAGCGACAGTAGTCATTATACCACCCACTAATGTAGCATGTAATACATATCTCAGGCCTTCCACTGCAGCCTGGAGTGCAGTTTTAAACTGCCATTTCGACCTGGCATAATAAACCTTTTGCCAGGCCTGAAACATTCCTTTCTAATACTTATAAGTCACCATGAAGGTAGGCCCTAAAGGTTCATAGGGCAGGGTGAAAGGTATTTAAAACATAGGACATGTGGGTTTAAGATTTAGATGACCTGGCAGTGATAAACAACTAAAGTCACTTTTAACAGCTGGAAGTCTATCTCTTCCATACACTAACACTGGATTACTTTATTACACTTAATAAGTGAAAACTTCAGTTTGGCCCTAGATAGAGAAGTGTTCATTACACTGAAATGAATTGTAATTTAAAATAGTTTTTAATGATGAATTTCGATTTAAGTTACTATTTTAGAAAGTTGGCATTTATCTGCCCTAAACCAAATGTGTCTTTCTCCCTAGGTTCAGGGTCACATGACTGTGAATGGCGCTCCTGTGGTTTTATTTTTGTATTGCTTCAAGACAGAGAAACAAAAGAGGCCTAGGTGTGGAGGGAGAGGGTCTTCCTGTTAGGATGGCTGTGGAGGAGTAGTGCTTTTCTCTGATTTCAAAGGGCCCACCCTGTCTGCAGCACATAAAAAGGAATCTGACACCAGGCTTGCCCTTGCCTTCGTCACCCTTGAAAATTTAGAGCCAGGACCAGGGAAAAGGGGAAGAACTGGCCTGAACCAATTTTGAGGTAGGTCAAACAATTCCCACACTTAAAGGCTGACAGCAGGTATAACCTCTCATCAGAACACTCCTGGACCTGTGGAAGATTCATAAGGAAGGAATGCCCTGCTGTCTGAAGAAGGAAGATTGGACTTGCTTGTCTTGAACCAAGGCTCTACCAGAAGTGACTCCAAGGGTCAGACGGCTGACCTCATGGTTGAGCTACAAGAACACAGCAAGCTTCCAGATGCATCCCTGCAACTTCCCTGCTGACCATCACCAACTGTACCTGCTTGTACTGGCCTGAGCCCTGATGCTGACCTCTGCTGGAGAAAGTTCTGATCCGCAAGAGGTTCTTCTCAAGGCATTGCCCCTTGGCTGGTATCAGAATGTAGTTCTCCATCAAAATAAGCCCAAGATCAAGAAAATCAGCCCAACGGGTCCGAAGTTATGCTCCATTGAAGTTCTGCTTATTTTAAGGTGCCTAGCAACAAAAGCAGAGTGCATGCAGCTCTGCCTCTACTATCTCATTTACTCCCGGGGTGGGCCAGTGCCCAGGGGTCAGTGTAACGATTCACTTCTTTTTTTTCAATCTGCCCAGTGTTTAGGCTTGCATGGACCCCACCCTTCAGACTCACTCTTGTCGCAGTCAGGATGCCTCCAGGGACCCCATCCTGCGGAGGCCACCAGAGAAACCCATCGCTCGTATACAGCAGGAGCAGAAGTCAAGGCAGGAGCACCTACCCACAGGTGGCAGTATTAGAGGAAACACAGAGCAAGTGCTGGTAGCACCAAGCAGCCCCAGACAACTGGGGCTGCATGTGGGAGCTGGCTAGGCAACGTGGTTGAGGGCTCCCCATTCTACCCCAACATGATATGAGGCTGCAGGTACCTCAGGCTAGACTGGGGCACCCATAAAATAAAGTAATCAAGGAGGCAGGAGCTGCTAATCAAATATTTGCATGGCTTGGAGTGCCCCTCAATTGGCCTTTTTGCATATGTGCCAGCTTTATGATTCCCCAAGGAGGGGCAGAGGCGCCACCAATGGTTCTAAGAGGGACTGGGGTGGCGGGCTTCAGGAGGTGTAGCAGCCTTCCAGGATGGATTTAAGAAAATTAACCCTATGTCTCCCAGGTCATAAGATACATGACATGGGGAAACTTTTCAGCTTTTTTTAGGTTAAAGCCTATCGGACAGTGCAAATATATGGTTTGCTAAAGACATTCTTGGGGACATTCAGAAAGCTTTTGTGGAAATGCATTCTGGCATTTGCTTACCATTAGCTTTGTAACTCACATTTTCTGGCTTTCTGTTTGCCGACTTTATTTGTTTTAGGCTGTCCAGATTCAGTTTGTCCCTCCCAAGGGGCAAAGCCTTTTCACACTACCTAGCCTTGTATTCGTCCATGAGTGCTCCTTTCTGTAAACAGGCTTGTAAAGCATGTTCTTATCTTTTCACATTTGCTGTGCTGAAAGACAGAGGTCAAAAGTCAGGCTGTCTTCCAAGGGAGCTTGGTGTTTACTTTTCTATCTCTGACTTCAAAGTGAGAGGATTTATGTGACAATCTTCCTGGATACTGAGGTAGAGGAAAGGATTTATTTCCAGCACACAACAACATTTAAATGAACAGTGCAAGTGTTTTAGAATATATCAGAATTAGCAATGCACAAAGGAAGCACAATGTTTGTTAATTTTAAAGTGTGTTGGAAACAAATACATTAATATGATTGAAACAAATCAATACTCTAGGTGATGCCATGTCCACACATTTTCCTTTGTCTGCTGTATGGTTTTATTAGCAAAACTGTATGTATGTGCATATGTAATGGTAATTTCAATTGAAAATGTGTTGTCTGTAATGACAGTGCACTACCACATCATGCATACTTCACTCTACACCACTCCACTCTACTATGCACCACTCCACTACACACTTCACTCTACTCTGCACCATTCCACTTTACACCATGCCACTGCACTCTGTGCCACTGCACTCCACGCCACTACAGTCTACGCCTCTGTACTCTACTCTGCACCTCTCTAGTCTATGCCAATGCACTCTTTGCCACTCTGCTCTCCAACGTTGCACTCTGCACCACTCTGTAACACTTCACTCTATTCCACAGCACTCTGTGCCAATTATACTCTACGCCAATGCACTCTACTCTGTACCACTCCACTCTATGCCACTGCACGCTATGCCAGTCCCCAATAAGCCTCTCTAATCTACTCTGCACCACTGAACTGTATGCCACGGTACTCTAAATCACTTTATGCCATTACTCTATACTTCTCTACTCAAATGCACTCTACCCTGCACACTCCACTGTACGCCACTTCACTTTACCCTGCACCACTCCATGCCACTTCACTCTACTCTGAACCAATCTACTCTATGCCACTGCAATCTACGCCAATGTACTCCACTCTGTGCTACGCCACACTACTCTATGCCACTGCACTCTCTGCTGCACCATGGGAGTCTTTTCCACTGCTCTCTATGCCACTCTACTCTATGCCCCTGCACTCTATGCCAATGCTCTCTACACCACTTCACTCTACAACACTCTAGTCTGCAACACTGCACTCTCTACTCTGCATCACTGCACTCTTCATCACTGCAGTGTACAGCACTCCACTCCATGCCACTATACTCTACTCTGCACCACTGTATGCCACTGCACTCTACACCACTCTAATCTGCAGCACTCTATGCCATTCTACTCTACGCCACTCCACTCTACGGCACTGTTTTCTATTCCACTGCAAGCTAAGCCACTCTTCTCTGCACCAGTCCACTCTGCACCATTGTGTCTCTATTGTGCACCACTCTAATTAACTCGACTGCATTCTACGATGCTGCTTTCTGCGCCTCTGAATTTTTTGCCACTGCATTCCACACCACTTTACTCTGCAACACTTTACACCAATACACTCTACACCAATCCACTCTACTCTACACTACACTACTCTACTCTATGCCACTCCACTCCATGCCACTGCACTTTACTCTTCTCTGCATCGCTCTACGCCACTGCACTCTATGCCACTGCACTCTACACCTCTGCCCTCTACTCTGCACCACTGTACTCAATGCCACTTTATGCTACACCACTCTACTCTACACCCCTATACTCTAAGCCACTGCACTCTATGCCAATGTACTCTATGTCACTCTACTTTGCGTACTGCATTGTATGCCAATGCACTCCATGCCACGCCACGCCACTCTACCCTGCATCACACCACTCTACGTCACTGCACTCTACAGCACTCCACTCTACGCTACTGCATTCTCTGTTACTGCACTCTACGGCAACATAATCTTCTCTGCGTCACTCTACACCACTCTACTCTGCACTACTCTACGCCACTCTACTCTGCACCACTCTATGCCACTCTGCACCACTATATGCCACTCTACTCTGCACGACTGCACTCTAAGCCACTGCACTCTATGCCACTGCACTCTAACCTACACTACTCTGTACCACTCCACTCTGCACCATTGCACTCTACTATGCACAACTCCAATCAGTGCCACTGCATTCTATGACGCTGCATTGTATCGTCACTGAATTCTATACCGCTGCACTTTATGCCTCTGTACTCTAATCCACAATATACTCTGCAACACTCTACACCAATGCAATCTACACCAGTCCACTCTACTCTATGCCACTTCACTGTACACCACTCTACGCGACTCCACTCTATGCCACTCCACTGCACGACACTCATGCCACTCCACTCCACGACACTCTACTCCACTCTTTGCCATACCACTCTATGACACTCCATGCCACTCTCCTCTGTACCACTAACTTTTAGCCATGCTAAACAGCAACCACACTGGTGTACAATATGGCTAAAACACATTGGCAAAGCCAATAGCTCTTGCATAGGTGAGACCTATTGGCTTTGCCAATGCTTATTGAAGCACTCTAAAAGCTGGAGCTCTTCAACTCAGGAGTGCAGGGACCTCTAGTGGTTGGTCCTATGGATGCATTGTGTGGACTGAAGTAGTTAAAAAAACGATTCTAACACGTTTAATGTTGTTTTCAATACAAATGTTTTATTGACAACTTTTGTTGATGATCAATGTAATACTCATTGATAGTTAATGCTTTTGAACAAGTTAACTGAATACATTGGTTTTAATGGTGAATCCTAGTATGTGATAATTCCATTTATTATAATAAGGTGACCATCTGATGAAGCCAGTAGGCTTGGCTTGTCTTTAGATGGTGACCCCTTGACAAAGCCAATAGGCCTGATTTATTAAAATGACACCCTTAGTTTGTGAAGTTGTATCTGGTATGGGGGGATGTTGTGATTATGGGGGAAATTACCCACTAGGGATGAAATATTATTTCAGAAGGTGAAGAAAAGGTATTTTCATCTACCTGATGTATAGATTTGTAAATGAATGCATAGTATTTAATAGTGTGTGTGTAATAAACAACGAAAAAGCACTGCCTGCACAATGATTTACTGAGTGTTGTTGTTGCATGCCACTGAATTGGGATTGATAGCCCAAACCCTCTGCCCTGAGTAGGCCTTGTCCTGCTCTGCTTCGCTACCCTGAGAGAGTCAAGTTGTACAGTGGGGTACTTGTTTTCCCAATAAGAAGACAATTGTGGACCTGTTACTTGTGCAGGCCTCACATCCTGCACAGCTAAGAACCCAATTTCTTACACCCTTTCTACCCTTACATGTAAGACCTAGATGTCTAATATTGTTATGGCTGAATCCTTGCAAGCTTTTTAGGATAACCACTAAATAGGTAAAACATCCCATTTACTTTTTTTGCATAAAATATGTATCCTACATGATCATTTTGGAATCCTTATCTGGTCATGGTCGGCTAAAGTGTCCTACTCTACCTTAAGTGGTGTGGAACAAAGTTTGTGTTATGCACAATCTATTTTGGTATTTACAAAGCAACATAAATGTTGATTTGCGCTACTTTGTAAAAAAAAAAAAAGCCTTGGGTTACTTTGCATCTGGGAGGCATTGTAGGGGTGGCGCATAGGTGTTGCAGTTCATACACCCATGTTTTGATGCAAACCCATATTTACAAAAAAGTATAGACATAGTTTAGCACTAAAATTATGTGCCTGCCTGAGGCTTGCATAATGACAAGAAATATCTTTATTTCCCCTCTTTATTTTCTCTTTGCATCTGTTCTACATTCTGCAGCACACATACAAAGGGCTAAAAGCTTCCGAGGATAGTTTTTGTGCCGGAACGTAACCCTTTCTAACTCAAAACTATCCTTACCTTAACACAGACACCATTGCAATTACACTATTTTTTTAAACTCTTTTTATTTAACATTTGCATCATTATATTCAGAACATAACAGCATAGTTACTTGGGTCTTAATCGCAATACCACATAAATCCCAAAGAGGAACATCAGTTACAGAAGTCTATTAGCAGTTTGCATTGTGAATATCTTGTCACCAGTTTCTAATGTAATCTTGCCTTGGTCATCGTACATATTTCTACTCAGCGTTGGTGCCTCAAGTACCCCTGTGGGATTTCCCACTTCTGTGGGCATCCTCTCCCTTTATATATTACTTGCTCCTCATTCTGACACCAATCTAGGTCTGTCTTCAACTGTCGTATCGTTGGGGGGTCTGACTTTCCCAATGACCTGGCTATATTTCTCTTTGCTACCCCCAGGGCTAGGGTGACCCATATCTGTTGATACTTTGGTCGGGGGTCATCTCCTGAGATATTCAGCAGTATTTCTTTTGGGTTCACTTGAACTGTGTGAGAAATGACTTGGGGCATTATTGTAGTGATTTGGCACCAGAAGGTTTGGATAGACGGGCAGTCCCATAGTATATGAAAGATACTGGCTTTTTGGCCACAGTTGCATAGGCACAGTGGGGTGGGTGTTTTCCCTATCCTAGAGAGAACGGTTCAGGAGTAATAGGAGCGATTACAAAATTATGAGAGTGACTTTAAATTCTATAGAGCTGAGTCTCCTGTTCAAAATTAGTCAATTACGTCTTAAATCTAAGTTTCCTTTTAAACGTTAATGCCGATGTGCACTAAAACTGCATAATAATAAAGTTATCGTCAAAAAGAAATCAGGAACTGTGACTGCTTTAGCCAGAATATGTGTGGCTAGGGCAGAAAGCGGGACATATGACTGTGCCTGCTGCTGGATTGAAGCACCTATCTTGTCTGCACCACACATCGTCTTCAATGGAACCTTGAAGGTATAACAACTAAAAAGAGTTCATAGAGAGCAATCTGTAATTGCTCAAAGGACTCTCAGCTGCAGTGCTCCAGCTGACGTGTTAGAAGACCAGTAGGGGGTGGTCAGAATGGAGCTTTATTAAATAAAAATATTTGTAGAATGCCATGTGATATGAGCAACAGCACCCGCTCTCATTGCAGTACACGACCCTCCTAATTTGTCCTTTCATTCAAATCCCATTCTCCATTTTGCATCTTTTTTGCTCCATGTTGTTACATCCTCCTGACTCCCCCTTTTATTAGTAATCCTGCCTCTTTCCCTTCCTTTGTTGCCACTGATTTTAATCTCACGTTCTCTGAATCCTCTCCACCTCTTCCTGAATTGAAAATTAACTTTTGATTCATTTCTCACTATTGTTCTTTCGGAATGTCTAAATGCACCTAGTGTGATATGATAGCAGCTTCCTTAAACGCTGTGCTGATTATCCCCAGAGTAGAGTTAGATGGCTGGATTACGAGGATGTGCTAGTAAGAGTCTGCACTACAGCACATCTAGTCAGTCCATATATGTTTCTAGTTGTCAATGCACCATCAAATCACCTATGTGACCCTGATCTAATACATTTAAATTGAAGATTCAAGATGTAAATTTATAGAAATGTGGGGGTCATTGTGAGAGTGGCAGGGAATTCTCATGGTCTGGTCATGTTAATAGCGTTGTGGTTTCACATGATCACACAATTTTGGGAACTTGCACCTCAAAGTTGCAAATTATGCCACTCTGCCACATGAGTGACTCTCCTTTACTGGTCCCACAAATAAATAGCTAATGCTAAATCGAAGACTTCAAGATTGAATGCACTAGTTAGAAAACCCTTCAAAAATCTTCATATTGACAGGCTAAATTTGCGGTGTTTTGTAATTTTTAAGAGCTTCCACGATGGTAATGAATTGCTGTAAAATATACAGTAATTTTAGAAGGGCAGTTTAGCAACAATACCCTTAATAAAGTCTCATTGATTAAAATAGCAACTTGTGTCTCCCATTTTGCTTTCCGTGACAATGTGCTAATCGGCAATGAATGTTAATCTACCTGAAGTACTTTATTTAGGTCTCATCTAAGACAGCACATGTGCTGTCTGTTACTAGAAATGTTCTCTTACAGTGGACTTAGAGGATGCCCATTGCTTACCATTGGTTTGTTTGATTGTGACTCTAATTTGCTTGTTTCTTATTGGTTAGCCGTTTGGACTTTCCATTCTCTTCTGGTGTTTGATATTCCCTTGTTGCATGAACTCATTACTATGTCCTACCACTGCTCACTATTTATGGCTCTACATTTTTTTGTTTAAGCACTCTATGAAAGTGCATGTATTTTCCCCTGTTTCCCTCATGTTCCTCTCTTTCCCCCTCCTTGCTCTATGTTCTTCTCTCTCATCCGTGTTTTTCTCCCCAGTTCCTCACATTGCCTTTTCGCCCCTGTGCTTTCTCCTTGCTAGCTCTATGTTGCTGTCTTTCGCTTGTTTGATCCCATCCATCTGTGCCAGTATTACTTTACCCCAAATGCAGCAATGTTTTTGCTCCACCACTCATCTCTATGTGAAAAGATTGGCAGCGTCCCAAAAAAAAAAAAAAAACATCTTTAGCCATGCACCACAGCATTGAGGATTTATTTATGCGTTTTTATATAGTGCGTACTTTACCAGAAGGTGTCAGAGCGCTTTGCATCGGTGCCAGCTACATTACATAAGAACTTCAGAGTACATGAATTACATAAAAGATACGAAACAGATACATGCGTCTAAACACAGAAAGAAAACGATTGACGGGAAGTGAGCGCAAAGAATATAGAAAATGCATAATGATATTATTATATAGCATAACATTATGATATTGACAGGTTGGTCAGATCCTACGTCCCCCAAAAAAATCAGAGGGCTTTATTTCCCAGAGTAGTGCGCCGCATAGTGTGGTTACCGTTTCTTCAAGGCAGAATCTGTGTGAAGGTCAGTGACCACTGAGCTAAAATGGTTGCAGGGGCAGTTTTAATTCAGCAGGATCCGGAACCAAAGCTTCCTCCACCGATACGATCAAGACCCGCTTTCTGCTCAGTCTCTTGATTTTTCCATTTTTCCAAGCCATAAAGCCTGGACGCACAATCTCCCAGTCTCCAGGTGCGGTAAGTCGGGCGTTTGTAGTGGATCAATTGCCAACCTGTAGCCAGGGATGAGGCTGCAAGGGTGGATCAGGTCTGGCGGTTATTGGAGGCAGGGTGGCCAGCACTTGACCCCTGGGTCCACAGTGGCCGGCGGTGCAGTCTGAGACGAGGCTTTGGAGAGCCTTTGGTGCCTGGCATGATCCACAGGGACAGGGGCCCCCCCTGCTTTACCACTGGGAGCGGGGTAGGAGGTCTCCTCATCCGAGGCTGTGCTTTCTCTGCTATCAAGGAAAATCTCCCAGACTTTTTCCTCTGCTACAATGTCCTCGATCCTCACCGTGTCACCCCGATGTTGTTCTGGACCCTGTTGTCAGCTGTTATCAGCTGTGCAAGATCGCCTCCTTTGGTTCCAGATGGGTGGCGGTTCGAAATGGGGTGCTTTTCTGGGGATTTACGCCAAAAGGCGACCCCTTGCCTGGAGAGCTCCCGGCCGGGAGCTCCTTACCAGTCAGCCATCGAAGATGCTGTGCCATATGGCTTTAACCACTGGCAAAGTCAATAAGTGCCAAAGGAGAAACCTATTGGCTTTTCCATTCCATACTGCCCTTCCTGAGTACAGCCCTTCCACTGTCTGGCCAAAAACTCAAGTCTCTAAAAGTGATCGGAGACAAGGTGGAATGTTTAGGCCAAGCCAACCAGACAGCACAGCTGACTGGTTGAAAAAGACATATTTTAGGCTCAACAAAAACTTACAGTGGGCTTAAAGTGTGTCCATTGCTTGCCATTGGTTTGCTTTATTGTCATTCTGATTTCCTTGCTTCTCATTTGATGGCTTGCCCTATCTATCTTGTTCCAACTTGTGTTTGCCCTTCCCCTGGAGAGTAGCCTTTTCCCCATCCTCTTGATTTGACAGACTTGTGTCCTTCCACTGCTCACTTTGTGGGAAGTACTATTTCAATATTGATTAAGCAATTGATGAGACTGCATTTGCTTTTCAGCTCATTCCCCCTCCCTTGTATGCTCCCACCAAATGCCCCTTTGTGCTTCGTGTTTTTCTCTCAACTCCAAGTTGGACTCTCCTTCATGTCCTTCTCTCCAGATGCCCTGTATTGGGGTCACCCTTGTATGCTTCTCGCTCTCTTAGGTGCTTCTTCCCCACCCCTTGCTCTCCATGTTCTTCTCCAACCACTTACAACTAAATGGAAGTAAGACAGAGGTCATCCTCTTTGGCAAGGCGGGTGAATATTGGTCCAGTGACTGGTGGCCGCAGAAGCTGGGCCCGTGTCCATCCCCCAAATCTGCGGTGCGGAATCTCGGAGTGACCATTGACAATCAGCTGTCGATGAAAAGCCATATTAGCCATGTAATCGGTATTTGTTACGGCATACTGCGTAAAGTACGCAAAATCTTTCAATGGATTCCCATTGAATCCAGGAAACCGTTGGTCCAGGGCCTTATTATGAGTCACATCGGCCCTGTTGGCCTCTATAAACGAGGAGCTCTATTCTAAGCTTCAAGTTTTGCAGAATACTGCGGCTAGATTGATATTAAATCTCCCAGCAAGAGCTCCATCTGTGCCAAGTCTGAAGTCCCTTCACTGGCTTCCTATTAAGAAACAATGCCATTTTAAAATTCTTTGTCTTGTGCATAAGAGTATGTACGGAATTGGGCCAAGTCACTTGGCTAAGAAACTTAGCTGGTATCAACCAAGTAGGACGCTCAGATCCAGTTCTAAATGTCTCCTCACCCCCCGCAGAGTCCGCACCGCTAGAAACGGCGGTCGATCCTTCTCCTTTCTTGCTCCTGCTTGCTGGAACAAGCTGCCGCCTCCTCTTCTTTCCATCGCGGACCATAAGTCCTTTCGTAAGTGATGGAGCAAGGTTTCATAAATGAAACTTGCTTGTATTCAATCCTCCTCACAGTATTAATTTATTAAACTTGTATTGTTAATACTAACCTTTGCATTCACGACACGACAGAAAAGGAAGCTTGCCTATGTGTTTTACTAATGAATAACGCTTGTTTGTAATTCAAAATGGCCGCTATGCGCGGGAAAGCTCAATGCGCATGTCGCAACCATATCACATGGTGTGATGTCTGTGAGAAGTTGGCCTGGTATATGCTGTCCACTAATTATAGTGGGCACCTTGCACCAGTCCAAACAACCCCTTATTGGAGATAGGTTAAAGACAACCTTATTGAAAGCTATCCTAGTGGTAGCTATGGAGAGCAGCCTTCAGGCTAAGTCTGAGGCTAGAGTTCGAAGTACATAAGTTAGAAGTTATTTAAACACAGTAATAGCACAAATACACGTTTGGGCCCTAGGGGCGTACCAAACCATATACCAATAAAGTGGTATAAGAACCACGACTGAACTAGACACTAGGCCTAGAGCCTCTAGAAGTGCTTGGACCACAAGGAACCACCCAAGGTAGTGACACAGGGGACCCACGGGGGACGCGTGCAGTGTAAATACACAACCGCGATACGCCGTTGACTTCTATGGAGAAAGTCGTGATCAGGAAATTAGAGAAAAGGGACACTTAAAGGAGGACTTGGAGCAAACCCTTTGAGAACTAGTACTTTGAAGAGTCTCTACCCACGGGAGCACCGGAGTACTCGTGTTACCTCACCCAGGGAAGCCGGGTGCATAGGTGCCTTTCGGGGTCGGGTTTCGTCGTCGATTTGAATGGCGATCTGCTGCAAAGTGCTGCTGGCGACCAAGTGGAAAGTGTCCGGGTGGATCCAAGAGTGGATCGGAGATCTGAAGAACCTGAAAGCAGAGGGGACAGAGTCTGGGTCACTAGCCAGTGACCAGGAAGGCGATGGACAGATGCCCACCGATGTCGAGTGCTTCAGGTGCGTTGACGGTTGTCTTGACTCTTCAGCCACGAGGTTCAAGAGGCGTTGTCGGCAACCAGGAGCAGGATTCGGGCTGGTACACGATGTCTGTCGAGTGCTGAGGTGTCGGCGTCCGGATTGGACCCAACAAGCCTTGGCAACGGCAAGTCTCGATGAAGATGTAGATTGTCGATGGTGCAGACCAGCAAGGTCTGGAGAACTCACCCAGCAAGGGTAAGTGAGGGCAGGCCTAGAGCAACCAGGATGCTAAGTAAGAAAAAGATTGGCCTTCGTTAAGGGCTACTAGCCAACGGGCTAGCGACCGCGAAGGAGCCTCAAGACGTTGCACGTGGATCTGGCTCACAGGACACTCGTGGAGAGGAGGCCAGTGATCTTTGGTGCAGTTGGTGCTGGAGGCTAGGGCTACTCGGAGCCCAAAGCACGACTTCGTGGGAGACCGAGAAGAGGATGCACTTGCAAAAGTACTCGGTGTCCAGGGGTCACGGTCTCAAGTCACCCACGATAGCTACGGGCCTCAGCTTTGCTGGGGACTCAGGGTAGCCTCGGGGAAGTCTGAGAATCCACCTCTGGTGATGCGATGACTTCGGTGTCTGACGGGAGCTTCAGAAATGCGAACCGGACAGATGCTTCTTTGGTGCCTGCCAAGCAGGGGAGTCACTCCTTGACCCCAAGGGAGATTCTTCTGTCCTCTAATCGTGAGTAGAGCGTCGAAGGTCCAGGATTCTGTTTCAGAGTTTCGTCCAGGGATAATCTAAAGTCCTAAGGACTGGGTTCCTATACTTATACCAAGTTTAGGGGTTGGACTACTCTGTGGCCCCACCTATGGGTGGGTCAGGGCAGAGGGGTGGCTACACCCCTTTCCCTTTGTCCAGTTCGCGCCAAAGCAGGGGCTGCAAGCCCCTGATCCGGTTTGAACTGGGGTATGCACAGGGACACCAAGTGTGCCCCCAGTGCAGGACTTCAAAGCACCCGAAAGTGCTCCCGCCCAGCCCCAATACACATTATCCTGTCTGGGGAGGTGGTCACACCTCCCTGGGACAGGAAACTTATTGTCCAGGCCTCCCTGCCGGAGTTTCGTCCAGCAGCAGGAGGCCAGACTCGTGTCTGTGGCAGCAGCATCCATTTTGTGATGCCAGGGCTTTGGAAAGAAGTTACCGGGCTAGCCAGAGTTAACATGTCTTTCCCTCTAGAAGGGTGGAATGCTACCCCCGCCGCCAGAATTGGCGGGGGGTAGTATTCCAAGATGTTTGACACCAAACACGACATGTTTAGGTGCAGCCATTCCAAAGTTAGCATTTAACGCGAGGTTATAATGCGCTTAAGAGTATATGGTCAGGCTGCACTACAAACAGCATCAGAGAAGGGTCTCCGAACGCTGCAGAGGGGCCCTGCTCATGCAGGGGCACCCTCTCACACAGGAACCATGCACTCTGCCTTTAGGATTGATAAGGCCTGCCTTAGGAGTGACTTATAGGTTTATATGTGTGTATGTATTTAGTGATATAGGTAGCCTATATCACAGTAAGGGGTGCATGCACCACCTTACCCAGGCTGCAGTAGCAGACCTGTGGTGTCAGTTTTGATGGCCTTCCAGGGGTGGCATAATACATGCTGCAGCCCCTGGTAGGCCTCTGAGGTACCTATGCCCTTGGTACATAGTATACCATATACTAGGGACTTATAAGGGCACTCCAGATTCCAATCAGAGATGTGCCTAAGGCACATGGAAACCCTTTTTACAGAGAAAGCAGATAGACTGGGGCCCTGAATAGCAGGATCCCAGTCCAACTAAGTCATAAACCAGCAAAACACCATAAAAAAAATGGGGGCAACCATATAGTCAGATTCCACCTTCCTACATAACCCCCCCAAACGAAAGGAGATAAGGCTAACCTTGACCAGTTGAGCCTTCATTGACTAAGTGGTCATATAAGGAAGCACCTGCACTAGCATGGTTGCCCCCTGTCTTATGGTCCACTAAGCAATCCCTCACCCTAAGGGTATGAGAGGGTCTCCACCATGGGGAATCACTACCTGTGGTGTGCTTAGGTAAAGTACAAGGCTGGTGAGGTGTCTGAGTAGGGAAGTGAGGCCCTAGGAATGTTGGCCTCAGCTTCCTCAGATCACTGGTCACCATGCATGCCTGTCTTTCCATGACTGAGTTGCACTTTGCTCTAAGGGTCAACCTGTGGCTGCCTACAGCTGGGGGTTGGGTCCCTTTGGATGGATTACTGGAGGGACATGGCAGGTTTGGAACCTTCAGGTCCCAGGTTTGCCCTTGCCTACCAGAGTCCTTCTGGGGGAGGTCCCTACATAAAGGCATGGGGGATCCCTCAGTGTGTAGAGGAGTTTTCACCTGGCTAGGGCTACTAGACTGGGTGCCCCTAATCTGCTGATGGGGGGTTCCTCTGGACAGGGGGCCCGGGGGGGTCCACTGACCTCCCTGACCTCTGCAGCCCTGGGCTGACTGAGGCAGGGTAGAGAGGGGCAGGTTACCTGCTCCAGACTGGGTACCACCTTGGAAGCGTCCTCTGCCATCAGGGGTGTGGCCAGGCCAGGCCTGACTACCTCTGGGGCAGTTCCTTCACTAGGGGTAGGGTCAGTTCCCTGAGGAGGCTGACCCTTACCTACTGTCTGGAGGGAAGAAGACTTTTCTTCAACCCTTGTGCTCTCTTTGGGGGAGAGTGGGCCATTCTTTCAGGCTCCATCTCTCCAAATTCTTGGGCTGGGGCTGTGGCCATCACAGCCCCACTAACCTTTACAGGGACGCCCAACATCCTAAGGTGGGTTTGGTGTTCAACTTCAGCCCAGGCTGAAATCTCCAGATCATTGCCCATCAGGCAATCTACAGGTAAGGTGGGGGACACTGCCACTCTCTTTGGGCCTGTGACCCCCTCCCAGCTGAGATTGACTATGGCCATGGGGTGATCTGTTCTGACACCATCAATGTTGGTCACCTGGTATTTAAACTCAGGTAAAAGCTGGTGAGGGGGGACTAGTTTCCCTGCCACCATGGTGACACTAGCCCCTGTGTCCCTAAATGCCACAGCTTTCTGACCATTAATCATTGGCTCCAGTCTGTACCTGCCCATTGCTGTGGGACCCATGGTAAAGGTGGCAAATCCTACACCACCATCAGAGTCAGAGGAGTCTGTTGAGGGGTCCCTGTCTGAACCAGGGCCCACCTCTGTTCCTGTTGCAAAAGCACCTAACTTTTTGGGTGCACTACTCCCAACTGGAGGATTACTACTGGTAGTACCAGGAGGGGGTAGTAGTTGCTGGGGGAACATTTTCTTTATTGCCAATCCTGGGGCAACTGGGATCAGATTTCCAGTGCCCAGGCTTTTTACAGACATGGCAATATGGTTTCTTTTCAGGAGAGGAAGGAGTTTGGGACCCACCCCCAGAAGAGGAATTTTGGGGCCCTGTAGTGGACTTATCCTTAGATTTATCCCCACCTTTCTCTTGGGACTTAGTAGAATCTTTCTTCTGGTCACCACCCTGATTTCTAGTTTTTACTCTGGTTCTGACCCATTTGTCTGCCTTCTTTCCCAATTCTTGGGGAGAGGTCAGATCAGAGTCCACCAGATACTGGTGCAAAAGCTGGTTTTGACAATTATTAAGGATCTGCTCCCTCATAATCAAATTGTACAATCCTAAAAAGTCATGCACTTTGTTGCCATGTATCCAACCTTCCAGAGCCTTTGTAGCACAGTCTACAAAATCAACCCAGTCTTGAGTCTGAGCTTTTTGGGTGTCTCTGAACTTCAACCTATACTGTTCAGTGGTTAGGCCAAACCCATCTAACAGAGCACTCTTCAAGACTGTGTAATTGTCAGCATCCTCTTCTCTTACAGTGAGGAGCTTGCCTCTACCTTTGTCTGCAAAGGAGAGCCACAAGATTGCTGCCCACTTCTGCTGGGGGACCTTCTGAACTTTACAGGCCCTCTCCAGTGCAGTTATCCATTTGTGGATGTCATCCCCACTCTGGTAGGGAGGGACAATCTTGTTTAGGTTTCTATGGTCATAAGACTTTTCCCTATCTTTAGGGATATTGCTGCCACCATGGGACTCTAGTCCCAACTTTTTCTCTCTCTAAAGAGATCTAGGGACTCCCTGTCTAAGGCTACTTGCTTCCTTCTGAGTTCAAGCTGAGCTTCCTCATATTGAATCAGCCTTGTTCTCCTCTCATGAGAGGATTCCCTCCTATGAGATGAGACAGAGCTCCCTATTGAGGTGCCAGAGTGGTTAGACTCCTGAGAAGGAGATCTAGACTTTCTGGGCACACTCTTAATCCTTCCTGGGGGGACAAAGAGGGCATCATTCTGATCATCCTCTTCATCTTCCTCAGGAGGTATTGGGTTATCCAGGTCAGGGTCATTTTCACCCTCCTGGCCAGTTTCAGAGGGGGCTGGGGGTATTTCTACCCCTGGTCCCATCCTCATCTTCTGCCCCACCCTCAGCTCCTACCCCTTCAGTCCCCAAGGGCTTACTAAGGTCATAAGCCACCAACAACTCTTTAAGGTGTTGGGTGGTGGGACTTTGGCCTGTCCTTATTTTTCTCAAGTTACATAATGCTCTCAATTCCAAGAATGGGAGTGTATCATACTTGGAGGGTGGAAGCTCAGTGGCTTCCTGCAAGGATTCTTTAGATCCTACCCTTAAAGACATTACTAGTGTGGTGTGGTGTATGCACTACCTACTCTAGTGTGGCCTACTAAACTCTCTTGAGTTGTAGAAAGGGTTGTGCTATCCCTTAACACACAACTCTAAGTTCAGTAGAACTTACTGTATTCTAAGCTTAAATTATATGTACCTTAGGTACCTTTAGTGGTTTTCAGTTGATCAATTCAATTGAGATTATCTGGTAAAACAATAGCAAGCTGGAATCCCACACGCTGCACACCAATGTGGGAAGTTGGCCTGGTATATGCTGTCCACTAATTATAGTGGGCACCTTGCACCAGTCCAAACAACCCCTTATTGGAGATAGGTTAAAGACAACCTTATTGAAAGCTATCCTAGTGGTAGCTATGGAGAGCAGCCTTCAGGCTAAGTCTTTAAGGAATGTAAAGCAGCTTGTTTTACCAGTCTATAATCTCTTGAGTGACCAAATGAAAGAGCACCACACCAGGTATATATTCAAAATATATGTATTTATTGCTAAACACACCCCTCTAGTCTCTTTATGAGGCTAGAGTTCGAAGTACATAAGTTAGAAGTTATTTAAACACAGTAATAGCACAAATACAGGTTTGGGCCCTAGGGGCGTACCAAACCATATACCAAAAAAGTGGTATAAGAACCACGACTGAACTAGACACTAGGCCTAGAGCCTCTAGAAGTGCTTGGACCACAAGGAACCACCCAAGGTAGTGACACAGGGGACCCATGGGGGACGCGTGCAGTGTAAATACACAACCGCGATACGCCGTTGACTTCTATGGAGAAAGTCGCGATCAGGAAATTAAAGAAAAGGGACACTTAAAGGAGGACTTGGAGCAAACCCTTTGAGAACTAGTACTTTGAAGAGTCTCTACCCACGGGAGCACCGGAGTACTCGTGTTACCTCACCCAGGGAAGCCGGGTGCATAGGTGCCTTTCGGGGTCGGGTTTCGTCGTCGATTTGAATGGCGATCTGCTGCAAAGTGCTGCTGGCGACCAAGTGGAAAGTGTCCGGGTGGATCCAGGAGTGGATCGGAGATCTGAAGAACCTGAAAGCAGAGGGGACAGAGTCTGGGTCACTAGCCAGTGACCAGGAAGGCGATGGACAGATGCCCACCGATGTCGAGTGCTTCAGGTGCGTTGACAGTCGTCTTGACTCTTCAGCCACGAGGTCCAGGAGGTGTTGTCGGCAACCAGGAGCAGGATTCGGGCTGGTACACGATGTCTGTCGAGTGCTGAGGTGTCGGCGACCAGATTGGACCCAACAAGCCTTGGCAACGGCAAGTCTTGATGAAGATGTAGATCGTCGATGGTGCAGACCAGCAAGGTCTGGGGAACTCACCCAGCGAGAGTAAGTGAGGGCAGGCCTGGAGCAACTAGGATGCCAAGTAAGAAAAAGATTGGCATTCGTTAAGGGCTACTAGCCAACGGGCTAGCGCCCGCGAAGGAGCCTCGAGACGTTGCACGTGGATCTGGCTCACAGGACACTCGTGGAGTGGAGGCCAGTGATCTTCGGTGCAGTTAGTGCTGGAGGCTAGGGCTACTCGGAGCCCAAAGCACCACTTCGTGGGAGACCCAGAAGAGGATGCACTTGCAAATGTGCTCAGTGTCCAGGGGTCACGGTCTCAAGTCACCCACAATAGCTACGGGCCTCAGCTTTGCTGGGGACTCAGGGTAGCCTCGGGGAAGTCTGAGAATCTATCTCTGGTGATGCGATGACTTCGGCGTCCGACGGGAGCTTCAGAAATGCGAACCGGACAGATGCTTCTTTGGTGCCTGCCAAGCAGGGGAGTCACTCCTTGACCCCAAGGGAGATTCTTCTGTCCTCTAATCGTGAGTAGAGCGTTGAAGGTCCAGGATTCTGTTTCAGAGTTTCATCCAGGGATAATCTAAAGTCCTAAGGACTGGGTTCCTACCTTTATACTAAAGATAGGGGTTGGACTACTCTGTGGCCCCACCTATGGGTGGGTCAGGGCAGAGGGGTGGCTACACCCCTTTCCCATTGTCCAGTTCGCGCCAAAGCAGGGGCTGCAAGCCCCTGATCCGGTTTGAACTGGGGTATGCACAGGGACACCAAGTGTGCCCCCAGTGCAGGACTTCAAAGCACCCGAAAGTGCTCCCGCCCAGCCCCAATACACATTATCCTGTCTGGGGAGGTGGTCACACCTCCCTGGGACAGGAAACTTATTGTCCAGGCCTCCCCTGCCGGAGTTTTGTCCAGCAGCAGGAGGCCAGACTTGTGTCTGTGGCAGCAGCATCCATTTTGTGATGCCAGGGCTTTGGAAAGAAGTTACCGGGCTAGCCAGAGTTAACATGTCTTTCCCTCTAGAAGGGTGGAATGCTACCCCCGCTGCCAGAATTGGCGGGGGGGTAGTATTCCAAGATGTTTGACACCAAACACAACATGTTTAGGTGCAGCCATTCCAAAGTTAGCATTTAACGCGAGGTTATAATGCGCTTAAGAGTATATGGTCAGGCTGCACTACAAACAGCATCAGAGAAGGGTCTCCGAACGCTGTAGAGGGGCCCTGCTCATGCAGGGGCACCCTCTCACATAGGAACCATGCACTCTACCTTTAGGATTGATAAGGCCTGCCTTAGGAGTGATTTATAGGTTTATATGTGTGTATGTATTTAGTGATATAGTTAGCCTATATCACAGTAAGGGGTGCATGCACCACCTTACCCAGGCTGCAGTAGCAGACCTGTGGTGTCAGTTTTGATGGCCTTCCAGGGGTGGCATAATACATGCTGCAGCCCCTGGTAGGCCTCTGAGGTACCTATGCCCTTGGTACATAGTATACCATATACTAGGGACTTATAAGGGCACTCCAGATTCCAATCAGAGATGTGCCTAAGGCACATGGAAACCCTTTTTACAGAGAAAGCAGTTAGACTGGGGCCCTGAATAGCAGGATCCCAGTCCAACTAAGTCATAAACCAGCAAAACACCATAAAAAAAATGGGGGCAACCATATAGTCAGATTCCACCTTCCTACAATGTCTTTCTTTGCTTGGTGGGAAACTTCTGCTTCTGCGCAGTGTGCATTAAAATGGCTGTTTAATGTTTTCACATGCTTCAGCTTGCTCTCATGTCATTACTAAATTGTCGTTTCCTAACGCTACTAACGCGGGTTAGAATATATAATTAAATGGGAATAGAATAGAAAAAGTGGGCATACAGTGAAACATTTTATTTGTGATTTTAATATTTTCTTCTTGCACTTTTATTAGTTCGTAAACTTGGGCCTGGGTTGGTGACCTGAAACTCGAGAGGCAAATGGTTCTGCGCATGTGTCCTGTGTGCCTGCCAAATTAAGTCAATCTGGACGTCGTCCAAGGCCGCGACCCGATGGCCGAAGATGCTGTACTTTGGCTTTCCTGTTGCATATTGACACATTGTCTATGAAAATTGGTTTACATTTGTCATGAGACGGGTGGGAAATAAAGCGAATGTATTAATTTGAAGGGGTGGGAATGTAAAGACAATAGGCTTTACAATTTAGGCCAAATCGATATGGTGCGAGAATCCACCCCTGTCCCTGTCCAATCAGAAGTAGTGGCCCCATATTTTAGTAACATTAAGGGGAGGTACAGGGGCGTAGAAGGGTATAATAGACTATAGCATTAGTTAATTAGTCAGGGCATGTGTTCATGAAGAACAGGCGTCCATGCTGCCAGAGCGCTCTTAGCTTCGGACTGCCAAGCTGATCGATTGCAGACCAAATTGCTGTCCAGAGAGAGGTCCTGAGGAGGGGGCGGCAGAGTCCATTTGAAGGAAGGCACGGGAGAATCGAGGAGAAGTCGAGTATCAGAGAGGGGAATGACGCAGGCGTCGTTGTAGAGAGGTCACCGGTCCTGTCCTGATCCTGGAGGAGATCTTTGCTCTTCATCCTTCCTGGGTCTTATTCTTTCAACTCCTTGGCTAAGGGGTTTGGTTCTCGCACGTAGGTAAATATAATGCAACCTTTAGTTGTGCTGCTATCTCTATCCTCTCCTCTTCTTTTAACACCGTCATTGATTAGCAATAATCATTTCTATGCTTAATCTTGGGTATTGCGATTAAGTACCATGTGGCTCTGTATTTTACTCTGCTAAATCTTTAGATAAACATTTTAAAACTTCCTGACTCAGTGGTTATTTCAGGATTAAGTACTATAATGAATGTCACTCATTTTAAATTTCCCAATTAGCAAAGGATTCATTGGTAAGTCATTACTCTTCAATCAGAAGGTAATTGGTAGCAGGGATTTTGATAGAGAGTAACAACTGATAAAACCCAGCGTAAGTATTAGCGTAGTGTGAATGTATGGGCCCAAGTGAGTATCTGATGTATGAATGTTTTTTGCTGAAATCGCGCTGGATCAGTTTTCTGGTAATCAGAGGATGGTTACTCTTTGTTAATTGGGTAATGAGAATTTTTTATTTTGTATTTTTATGAACTAACATCCGTATATTCGAAGTTTTGTTTTATGTTGTCCAGAATACCCCGGGGTAAAAGGAATAGCGGATGGTAAGTGGAAGCCATACTGCAGTGAGGTTATCTGCCAGGCAGAAATAGTACTGAAAAGTTAAGCAGGACTTTCAGTACTCGTTAGGGACTCTATACGTGTGAGTAATAGCAAAAGAGTACGCTGGTGAAAATTTGATGTTATATCACCTAGAAAGGGTAACATTGGAGAAGTAACAGGTACTGCTGGAGCTTGTGTGAAGAGTAGACGGAAGTGTTTTACTCGTAGTGTATGTTTAGTAAACAGGAAAGGTTTTACTAAGTGTGAGAGAAAACTATCTTTTCGAATTTAGAAGAAACTGGCACAATAGCGAATGTTTTATGTTGTTACTGAAATTAAGAATTGTAGAGAAAATAAGTTTGCGTAAATTTTTGTAAAGGGAGGGTCAGTTGCCGGAGAGGGAGCTGACGTCACAAAACGCCGCGCTGGGATTGGTTGAATCAGCGGGTGTGGAAAAACCCTTGTAAAGGAGGGGTCAGTAGTCAGGAGTAGTACTGACGTCACAGGTGCCGCGCTGGGATTGGTTAAACCAGCAAGGACAGAAAAGAGCAGATTGTAAAGGAGGGGTTGACAGATAAACGTCACCAAAAGGCCGCGCAAGGATTGGCTCGGAAATAAAAGATAGCAGACATTTGATTGGTCAAAATTATAGAAGCGAAATTCTTAGTGGATAAGGATTGCATGTTAAAACGTGATCCGACTTTAACAGGAATTCGTCAGGATAGGAGATATTTAGGCTTTGCAGAATATAATTTTATACATCGGTACTTACCCAAGATGTACGGAGAAAGGAGAAAAATGTCATTTTTACAAAAGATCAAGAATTATTTTAAAAAGGACAAACCAATCAAAACTAGAGAAGGAATTATTATTCCAGCAGCTAAAACGCCCGCTTCATTCATGATGATGGAGAGAGGTTATCATACTTGTGTATGGATGGAGAATTGGATAGAATATACCAAAAATGATGGAATATTAGCATTTCCCGAGAATGGTACCTTCAATGGAAGGATTCTTCAAAACTTGAGATTGAGGATGAATGACTTAGAACCCAGACCTAGATTAACTCAGTACGAAGCTCTAGAAGAATGGGAAACCGAGGCATTTGAGCGGGACCGATCTAGAAGTAATAGGAGTTATCCAGGATTTTTCCCCAGATACCTACATGAGTCTAGGAATGGTCAGATGAAACAATGGAGAAGGGCAATGATTACAGAAGGATTATATCCATTGTTCTCAGCAGAGGAGAAAGTAGGAAGTAAGTGCACAGAAAAGACAAAACATTTCATGAGAAATGAGGAGTCTGAAGACGAATTTATGGAGGAAATGTTAAGAAATCCCCCACCATATCAGGAAGGGACAAGTGGATGCACCCCAAGTGCACCACCAAAAACTCCATTAGTGCCACAGGTAATGCATGAATTCACCCCGAGTAGAATACTTCATGACAAAGAAAAGGAAGCTCTAGAAAAGACCAGAGCAGAATTAATACAGAAAATAACCCAGATAAATGTACATCCTGATTCGTTGACCATACCTGTAACAATTGGTCCAGTAGTTCCATTATATGGTACTCAGGGAAGCTGTCCTCCACCGATACTTACACCTACTCCTGCGAATAATCCAAAACCTGAAGCTCCAGTTATAATTGAGGATCAATTTAGTGACTGTGAATCCACAATATCACTCATGGACTTGCCTATTCGAGGTTCTGTAAATAGTACTCCCAGGAAAGATGTACCTGGATGTTCAAAAGATGTAAGTTTAATAACTTCATCGGGAGCAAAAAGTGCCACCATAGTAACACCTGAAGATCTAGAAAAATGGGTGCAAGGGTCAGTTAAACAGTGCACACCTCCGAAAATAATGGACATTCATAAATTGAAAGTCGAATTAGAAGAAATAATAGCAGGAAATGTAGGACTAGAACGCTTAAATACCTATGATGAAGAAGAATTATTGTTCCTGTGTAGGAGTATCACCAGAAATGTAAGGATATTCCATGAAAAATTATCCAATTTAGCACTACAGATGGGAATAGAAATAGGGAGATCAAAGGTACTACAGAAACCCTATAGAGCAGAATTTTCAGACAAAGATTTAGAAAATATGAATGCCTCTGGAAGAAGATTACAAATAAGAGAATTAATGTTAGTTTTGCAAAAATGGGGAGACCTAGATAAATGGAAAACTAGGTGGGCCAAGAAAAAGGAAGAAGCACGAACAAGTAGAACAGCATCAGAATATGTGATGAAGGAAACAGGGAAAGCAGATCAAATGTATCCCATGCGAGAAGTTGCGGGAGGAGGATATGTACATGTCCCATGGAGCAGACAGGATATTTTGTCATTTACGAATGATTTTCCAAAATTGAGAGAAAAACCAATTGAATGGTACAAGCAGGTTGACAGGTTTGTGAAGGTGTCAAAGGTATTGTTGAAGGATTTGGATGGTTTGTTTGACATAGTGGTACCTGCCGATTTGTGGACAGATTGTAAAATTACAGTTGATTGGCCTAGTGATGAATATCCTAGAGATCCGAAAACAGGTGCCCCGTCAAATGATGTGATGAAAAAGTATCAGCAAGTGATAACTTACCTGAAAGGGAAAATACCACCGAAAGAAACAGATTGGGTAAAAATAGATCGAACTACCCAAGAAGCTAATGAATCAGTACATTCCTACTATGAGCGTCTATTGCAGGTATTTAAACAGTATAGTGGATTTGAGGACATTGGAGACAAAAACATGAGTCAGTTTGTGTACCGGTTTGTTTACGGTTTGAAGCCAGAAATTTGCCAGATGATTAAACAGCATATGCTGTGTTGGCAGGGAAAGCCCATTGACGAAATTTTGAAGTATGCAAAATATTGTGGAGACGATATTGAGGATAGACACAAGAAATTGCAGGAAAAAGTAATGTGGGCTCAGGTGAAAATGGCTGAGAAACAGGGAATTAATTTGGAAAATCCCAGTGAAAATCCAGGAAAAGATTCTGGAACGAATGGTGATGCTGGGAATGGTGGGAAATTTAGAGGACGAATGAGTAGAGAAGAAGCTAAAAGAAATTTCCTTGTCATGGATGCGGAAAATTGGGGCATTGGAAGGATGAATGTAAAAAGATCCGGAATAATAATGGCCCAAATCAAAATTTAAATCCACAGACGCAGAATGACTCACAGCAGGGTGCAAATCCTCAGAGTCAGTTGCCACCTGCACCTATTCAGGGTAATGTAAGCAGAGCAAAGCATGGTACAGACATCGGATATCAGGGAGGAAGTGGTAAGAATGATTATATGACATCACAATTTCTTTTGCAGGACGATTTCTGTCAATACAGTCCATGACGGTGCCTAGGAGAGGGGAAGAAGGAGTGCATACTTGGCGCATCCTTACAGGTAGATCAGTCAGATCCATATGTTGAAGGGAATGTGAAAGGTAATAATATTACTTTCCTTTTGGACATTGGTGCTACCCAGTCTACTGTGAGAACAGCAGACATTCCAGACCTTCCTCTCTCTGGTGAAAATATGCAAGTAGTGGGGGTAGCTAATCAGTGGATTAGAACACCTCGTACCGAACCAATGGAAGTTAAAATTGGAAACTTCAGAGAAATGCATCAATTTGTAGTGTGTGATTCTAGTCCAGTAAACTTATTAGGTAGGGATTTGTTGTGCAAGATGAATTGTACCATTTTCTGCACACCGGATGGTGTGGCAGTTCAGACACCAGATAAAGATCATGTATATAAAATTATGATTGCAAAACAAGGTACAGAAGTGGATGAGATGTTTTCATTAATAACAAAAGATGAGTTGCCAGAAGAATGAAAAGGGACAGTAAACCCCATAGTATGGAATTTCACCGGAAAAGAAGTAGGATTTATGGCTAAAATAGATCCAGTTAAAATTACTGTAAAGGAAGGTGCAATTTTCCCAAATACCAGACAGTACAAAATGAGTGCAGAAGTAAAAGCAGGAGTCATTGAAGAAATAAATCGAATGGTAGAACAAAACATACTAAAAGAAGTAATGAGTAGCCCATGTAATTCACCAATAATGGGATTAAAGAAACCTAGTGGAAAATATAGGATTGTTCAGGACCTGAGGAAAATAAATAAGATTGTAGAACCATGTTGTCCCATAGTACCAAATCCTGCAGTAATTCTATACCAGATTCCGTGGAGTGCAGGATGGTTCACAGTAATTGATTTGTGTCAAGCATTCTTTTCAATACCATTACATCCAGACAGCCAGTATCTTTTCTCATTTAAATTTGAAAACAAGGTTTATGTGTGGAATCGTGTTCCTCAGGGGTACACAGAAAGTCCTTCTATTTTCAACCAGATACTGAAAAAGTGCCTTGAAAAACTAGTGATGCCAGGAAGCTCAGTCTTAGTCCAATATATCGACGACTTATTGGTGGCATCGAACACCAGAGAGGACTGTGTTGTTGATTCCATAGCATTATTAAATCTTTTGGCAGAAGAAGGACATAAAGTCTCACCTGAAAAGTTGCAGTTCTGTACAACAGCTGTTAAGTATCTGGGACACCAAATTGAGAGAGGAAAAAGAAGAGTAACAGCTGAAAGAGTAGCTTTAATAAAGAAAATGCAAATGCCTGTAACACAAAGACAAGTGAGAATGTTCCTAGGAATAGTAGGTTACTGTCGACAATGGATACCAGGATTTTCCATGTTAGCTAAGCCCTTAATTAACATGACAAAAAAGAAAGCAAAGGACCCTGTGGAGTGGGAGGATGAAAGTGTAGAAGCTTTTGTAAAATTGAGAAATGCCCTATGTTCAGCACCTGCCTTAGGCATGCCTGATTATAAAAGAGAATTTGCATTGTTCTGTCATGAGAGAGAAAATTGTGCACTTTCTGTCCTAACTCAAAGACATGGACTAGAAAGACGTCCTATAGCATATTTTTCTGCTACATTGGACCCAGTAGCAGCCGCATTGCCAGGATGCTTAAAAGCAGTGGCGGCTACTTGTTTGAGCATTGAACAAAGTGAGTCAATTGTGATGGGACACCCTGTAAAAGTGTATGTTCCACATGCAGTTGTCATTTTGTTGACAAGAACCCGAACTCAACATCTTACTCCTAGTCGGCTGACTAAATACGAAAGAATCATAATGGGTGCTGAAAATGTGAATATGGTAAGGTGTACTATAATAAATCCAGCAACCTTACTACCAGACCCATATCATGAGAGAATTAAAGATGATGAAGACGATGAACATGATTGTATACAAATTACAGAATTATGCACAAAACCACGCCCAGATATAGAGGAACAGCCTCTTAAAAAGCCAGACAGGGAGCTATTTGTTGATGGTTCATGTCAAAGACATGAAGATGGTAAACTAACTGCTGCCTATGCGGTATGTGAATTAACTGGAATAGTTGAAGCATCCTATTTACCAGGAGTCAAATCTGCACAAGTAGCTGAATTGATTGCGTTGATAAAAGCATGCAAAATTGGGAGGAATCAGAGAGTAACCATATTTACACATAGCCAATATGGTTACGGGGTTGTGCACGATTTTGGCCAACTATGGATGCAGAGGGATTTCATGACTTCTTCAGGATCCCGCATTAAAAATGGACAATTTGTAAGGGAATTGCTAGAAGCAATACAATCACCAAAAGAATTGGCTGTGGTGAAATGTGCAGCACACCAGTCAGGAGATGACTGGGTGGTAGTCGGCAACAGATATGCAGATCTGGTGGCTCAACATTGTGCCAAAACCAGAATGTAAGTCAATAAGAGGGTGGAAAGAATGGGAATCAGCTGCCAACTTATGTTGTATATGCCACCTGAAACTTGGAATGACGTCAAGAAATTGCAAGATGAGGTTGATGAAAGTGAGAAGAATTTGTGGATCAAAGTGGGTTGTTCCCAAAGAGGAGATGATGAAGTGTGGATCAGTGCTGATGGTAGACCAGTCATGCCAGACTGTTTACTCTCACAAATGGCTAGAATGCATCATGGAGACACACACATAGGAAGAGATGCAATGATTAGGCTGTTCAGACAAAATTGGTACAATCCCAAATTCAGGGCTGTTGCAGAGAGTCTTTGCCAGAGATGTCTAACTTGCCAGATGCATAATCCGGGAGGAAGACAGTAATTGGATTTGGAAAAATTGGAAAGGCAGAGGGTCCATTTATGAGACTTCAGTTTGATTTCATACAGTTACCACCATGTAGAGGGCTGAAATATGTACTAGTCATAGTGTGTCTGTTTTCAAAGTGGGTGGAGGCTTACCCTACTAGGAGAAATGACAGCATTACAGTTGCAAAACTGTTGCTACGAGAGCTCATTCCTAGGTTTGGTTTTCCAGTAACTTTGGAATCAGATAGAGGAAAACATTTTAACAGCGAAGTGATTCAAATAATCTGTGAAGCATTTCAAATAAAACAGAAACTGCACTGTGCATATCGTCCAGAAGCTTCTGGAGTGGTTGAACAATTGAATGGCACTATAAAGTCAAGACTGGGAAAAATGTGTGCATCAACATCATTAGAGTGGCCAGATGCATTACCACTCGTTTTAA
Organism: Calotriton arnoldi; assembly: GCA_963921515.1. Taxonomy (NCBI): domain Eukaryota; kingdom Metazoa; phylum Chordata; class Amphibia; order Caudata; family Salamandridae; genus Calotriton; species Calotriton arnoldi. Next base: position 55,197 of record CAWUFW010006728.1, on the reverse strand, counting down.
TGGGACTCAGAAGTATACCTGACAGAACCACAGGATTGAGCCCACATGAAATAATGATGGGAAGAGCAATGAGACAAACACATGTTCCCACAAACAAACTGGTGAATATATCTGATGATATGGTTCTGGACTATTGCAAAGGATTGGCTGACCTAGTGCGTTCTGTCTCTCATCAGGTTGGAGAAGACGCAGTTTCCAGGCAGCCCGAGCAAGAACATGATCTGAATCCTGGTGACTGGGTGGTAGTGAAGAATCACACCAGAGAAACGTGTCTATCACCTAGATGGGGCAGACCGTGTCAAGTCATACTGACAACGAATACAGCAGTGAAGTGTGCCGGATTTCCTAATTGGATTCATGTAAGTCACACCAAGAGAGTACCAGATCCCGAGGAAGAGAATCCTCAGACAACGCCAATCACTGAAGAGGCTGAAGGTTGCCCAGCTGTAGGATCTCAAGTTCGAGATTCCAGAGAAGCTGAAGAAGAACAACCGAGCACAAGTCAGGATTGGATACCAGTGGTAGAAGTTCCTGAAGTATACCACAGAACAAGAAGTCAAGCGAAATTGGAAGAAATTGAAGAAGATCAGATAGGTGAAGAAGAAGCAGTTCAGGAAAAAGAAGAAAAGACATTAAGAAATCCTGAACAAGGTCAGATAGGGAAAGAAAACTGGACTCAAAACAGTAAAGACCTAATAGACTTTGAACAGGGACAGACAGGTCTAGAAGAATCCGGTCAGGCTGCAGAAGTTCACAGTGCAATAAGCCCTGATCAGAACAAGTTAGATCAAGAAGAGTGCACAGAAGAAAACCTTGAAAAACATGAACTTGAAGAAATAAATAAAGAACAAGGTCAGTTATTGAAAACTCACAGCGGAGCTGTTACAGAGAAACCAATCAGACCTGAAAAAGACAAAGCAGAAGAAAAGGTAATCAAAGAAGACGAAGCAGTATTAAGCAGTGAAATTAACGAGATCTCTGAAGACGAAAACAAAGAAACAGTGCCAACAAAGAAAACAAGAAAAGGAGATCATTGGCCGAGTGTCATTAAAAGAGTAAAGTACCACATAACAACCAGAAGTGAAGATCCAGATCAAGTGAATGAAGTAACAAGTCAAACTGAACAAGAAAATAAAACTGCGAAAAGAAGAAGCAAAAGACTGAAACTTGTGAATAATAAATTCAAGGGTCCTGATTGGACTTATATCATCCTTGAAGATTTTGAAAGCTCAGAGTCAAGTGACAGTGGTGGCGAAGGAACAAGTGCAGAATTGACGTACGAAGAAGAAACAAGACCACCCTGACTAAGCAAAAGAATAAGCTAAAGAAAAGACGAAAAGATAAGAAGAGCAATCTTCCTTGTCGAAAAATGCCTGACGATAGAGTTACTGGGAGACCAAAACAGAAATGTTGTAGAAGATGCTGTGCAATATGCATATGTAGTCTAGTAATGGTGCTTATAGTATGGTTAGTCCTGATTGTAGCAGTTCCTTACCTTATGATAATAGATAAAAAGATTAATAATGAAACTAAGGAGAGGACAGCAAACATGAAGGGCAATAGAGTAGAACTAATGGCAGAAAGGGAACCAGAAATTCATCATGAAGTAGCTGACAACGACACTAGTTTAAACGTTTTCACAAAGTTATTGTTTCAATATGTAGACACAATGGAAGTTAGTAATTGTTATGTCTGTATGAAGTTACCTGAATCAGTAGCAGAAGGATTAACATATCATCACTTACCACTGACATATGGCATATCATGTAGTGTTTTGTCTAGTTTATTTTATAGAACAGGGAAACTTCAGTATTATTATTCAAACTTAGATGTGATATTTTCTGAGGTTCCGATTCGAAAGAGTATGAACCCAGTGCTTAGTAGTCAAGACGCACAGTTTATGGGAGAATTTTTCTTAACAATGAAATCAATAGACATAACACATGCACATAGACACAATCTAACATGTTCTTTACTTGAAGAAGAGAAGATATTTTTGAATTTAGTAGAAGATAGAAGACAAGATTTTCAAAAGAAAGCTTCTGAGCATAAGGCTCATTTACCACCTGGGGCTGAGAAAGAAGGGAGTTACACACCTGGCAAGGCTCAAGCTGCTATGGCTCTGGATTTTGTAAAGACAGGAAAAATTTGTCTTCATAGGTTAAAGACTGATTATAACAATGTTTTCATCGGTACCAGTGAATGCGAACACAATTTTTTAATTCTTGGAGGTTGGGGACTCAAAGGAGGAACAGATTCAGTTTTTCCTGGAATCTATTATGTGTGTGGGAATAAGGCTTACTTTAGGCTTCCTGCACGGTGGTATGGAAGTTGTTATTTTGGAATAGTATTTCCAAAGATATACCATGTAAAAAGAAACACTGAGAGCAATGAAAACAATAGCGAATTAATACGTAGTAAAAGAGCTAGTTTTTCAGAAATTGTAGGTGATATATTTGGTGCATTGATACCTTCAGTGGGAATAATTCTGAACTCAAGGAAAATATGTAAATTGTCTACAGTGGTTGATCGTTTATCAACGGATACTGCTGGAGGTTTTCTAATGATTAATGCGGAAATGGTTGCGATTAGATCTATGGTGATGCAAAATCGACTTGCTCTTGATATTATATTGGCAAAAGAGGGCGGAGTCTGTAAATTATTGAAGACGAAACATTGTTGCACTTATATTCCTGATAAGAGTGCAGAAATTGGAACGTACATACAGAATATAACTAAACTTGAGAAAGAACTTAAACCACTGGAAGTTGATAGTGTATGGGAAAGATTGACAAATAGTATCTCGTCAATTGGAACCTGGTTTGCTAATATAGGAAAAGGACTTATAGGTCAAATATTAGTACCCTTAGCAGGGATAGCAATAATAATATTGGTAATAACAATATGGTGCAAATGCTGTAAAAAGAATGGAACATATAAGGTGACAGGAAGAGGAAAGAAACGAAAGGTAGATGAAATCGAACTTGAAGAATGGAGAAGTGAATTATACAAGAAATTAAAAGGAGATTGTAAAAATAGAAAGTGTAAAGATGAGAATGAAGTAATTTGCTAGAAGTTGGCATCTGATTGAGGGTAGTGTTTTGATGGCTCAGAAACGCCATCAGAGAGGGGATTGATGGAGCAAGGTTTCATAAATGAAACTTGCTTGTATTCAATCCTCCTCACAGTATTAATTTATTAAACTTGTTTTGTTCATACTAACCTTTGCATTCACGACACGACAGAAAAGGAAGCTTGCCTATGTGTTTTACTAATGAATAACGCTTGTTTGTAATTCAAAATGGCCGCTATGCGCGGGAAAGCTCAATGCGCATGTCGCAACCATATCACATGGTGTGACGTCTTTCTTTGCTTGGTGGGAAACTTCTGCTTCTGCGCAGTGTGCATTAAAATGGCTGTTTAATGTTTTCACATGCTTCAGCTTGCTCTCATGTCATTACTAAATTGTCGTTTCCTAACGCTACTAACGCGGGTTAGAATATATAATTAAATGGGAATAGAATAGAAAAAGTGGGCATACAGTGAAACATTTTATTTGTGATTTTAATATTTTCTTCTTGCACTTTTATTAGTTCGTAAACTTGGGCCTGGGTTGGTGACCTGAAACTCGAGCGGCAAATGGTTCTGCGCATGTGTCCTGTGTGCCTGCCAAATGAAGTCAATCTGGACGTCGTCCAAGGCTGCGACCCGATGGCCGAAGATGCTGTACTTTGGCTTTCCTGTTGCATATTGACACATTGTCTATGAAAATTGGTTTACATTTGTCATGAGACGGGTGGGAAATAAAGCAAATGTATTAATTTGAAGGGGTGGGAATGTAAAGACAATAGGCTTTACAATTTAGGCCAAATCGATATGGTGCGAGAATCCACCCCCTGTCCCTGTCCAATCAGAAGTAGTGGCCCCATATTTTAGTAACATTAAGGGGAGGTACAGGGGCGTAGAAGGGTATAATAGAATATAGCATTAGTTAATTAGTCAGGGCATGTGTTCATGAAGAACAGGCGTCCATGCTGCCAGAGCGCTCTTAGCTCCAGACTGCCAAGCTGATCGATTGCAGACCAAATTGCTGTCCAGAGAGAGGTCCTGAAGAGGGGGCAGCGGCAGAGTCCATTAGAAGGAAGGCACGGGAGAATCGAGGAGAAGTCGAGTATCAGAGAGGTGAACGACGCAGGCGTCGTTGTAGAGAGGTCACCGGTCCTGTCCTGATCCTGGAGGAGGTCTTTGCTCTTCATCCTTCCTGAGTCTTATTCTTTCAACTCCTTGGCTAAGGGGTTTGGTTCTCGCACTTAGGTAAATATAATGCAACCTTTAGTTGCGCTGCTATCTCTATCCTCTCCTCTTCTTTAAACACCGTCATTGATTAGCAATAATCATTTCTATGCTTAATCTTGGGTATTGCGATTAAGTACCATGTGGCTCTGTATTTTACTGTGCTAAATCTTTAGATAAACATTTTAAAACTTCCTGACTCAGTGGTTATTTCAGGATTAAGTACTATAATGAATGTCACTCATTTTAAATTTCCCAATTAGCAAAGGATTCATTGGTAAGTCATTACTCTTCAATCAGAAGGTAATTGGTAGCAGGGATTTTGATAGAGAGTAACAACTGATAAAACCCAGCGTAGGTATTAGCGTAGTGTGAATGTATGGGCCCAAGTGAGTATCTGGTGTATAAATGTTGTTTGCTGATATCGCGCTGGATCATAAGGAACTGAAAATCTGGCTATTTGACCATCCATAACCCTGCATACCTGATTGTCAGTCTCTACGGAGTCCTCGCTAGCGCCATGAGACCCTATGGTGATATGTGCGCTTAACAAGTTCCTCTGACTTGACTTGACTTCCATCTACCCCAGTCCATTCTGTGCTTCTCCCCTGCGTTGCTCTTTCCCTTGTTTGCTGCGCCCCCTCAACCTCTACCCCCCGCTGCCACCATCTTCTCCACCTTTGTTCACATGCCCCATAGTCCTAAATGGGCTTTCATGCAAAACCAACATCATTTTTTTTTTTGCTTATCCAAGTGGTGTCCACCTTCTTGAAGCGGGAAATAAAAAAACAATAAAAATGGCGACCGTGTCATTCTGCTGGTGCATCCATGCTCTATGATGCATGCACCTGCCAGCTTAATGACAAACCTGTCTGGCAATCGTGCCTTTTTTCAATTTTTTTTTTTTTTACCAATGTTGCACATCAAGAGAACACAGTTTCCTTTTCCCTCGGATTCTGTGTAGCAGTGTGAAAATACATTGGCAAAGGTGATAGGTCCCAAAGGCGAGACCTATTAGTTTTGCAAATGCTTGTTTACTTAGCAAGTGCTTCCTTCATAGATGAACATGTATTGCGTGTATACACCTGTGCATTAAGGTGTTGCCAATAATTAGGCAGAGTTCTTCATTGGTGAATAGTATTCCTCTTTACAACTTGTTTTCTCTGCATTCTTGCAGACTTTTTTGATTACCAAAGGAAATGCCATTATTTAGAGAAGTGGAAATCTAAAAAGAAAATACGACAATCATGTAACTCAATTGTTAGATGAATAATTCAAATTGAATCCCGTCATATATTTTTTTCTTAGCAAAGTAAAACCCTGACCTTTGAAAAAGTGTTAAAGACTTAATAAATGAGCACTTCAAACTTCATGGGAGCAGAACAAATAAACATAACACTCTTCAGAACACTTTTGCACTTCCAAGTTAAATGCAAGTCTAATCTGGAATATTAAAGTTATTAGAACCTGCCATTTTCTATTCATGCCCTTCTTGAGAGACTCTAAAAACAAAATATTGTTGATTTGGATTCCGAAGGCCATGCTAGTTGGTGCTTATAAAAAGTGACCACGTTGACACATTTATGTGATAACAGTATTAACGACCTTGGAGCCAACCAATGAAACGTGTTTGTATTCTTCTGCTGCCCAGAGGGAGGGCCAATGACTACTGTTCCTGTCTGATTCTGCAGTTAATAATACTATATTTGACAGATTTCTCGTGCGCTGCTTGATGAACAGCATTGAAATATCGTTGGCTATATTTCATTTCCAGGACTCTTTGGAGTGGAAATGGTTGTACCCGTGTGCAGCAATCCAGAGTCCATTTAAGAGTCGCGAGAGTGCAACCCACCAGAGACTCTCGGGTTGGTGATTTGGCTTGAAGATACAAGTGCATTATTATGTGTTACTTAAATGTGCCATATTTTGACATCAATTGCTACCTGCATTGGTTGTCTAGGTACAACGTGAGTGGTTGCCAGACTAAATAAATTAGCTTTGGATCCCATCCCACCTTTTATTTCCAAGTCATATTCTTTTTGATTCTACAGAGTTCAGAATAACTCCGATGCAAATGTTTTGCTCAGAAGGCCAGTGCTATCAAATGCCGGGGATGCTGAATACAAAAGGATTTAGCCTTGATTCCACCTAATGCCTCCTTAATCCATCACCATACACCCCCTGCCCCTTTGTGCTACTCCTGCAAGTTCCTTTTCATCCCTGCCTTGTGATTGTTTTCCTTCTTTCTTCGTCCTTCTTTCCCTGCGTGTGTGTGTCCTTCTGCCTCTTTCTCCAGGTCAAAATCTTACAAGGGAAAATAAGTGCTGGTCTCCAAAAATTAGGGCCGATGGGCCCCACCTGCAGTCATGGACTCAAATTAAGCACTGGAACAGTCACATCTTGTGGTCCTTTAAAGTCACCACTTTCGTTCTTTCTCTTTCTTTCACCAGTCTCTTTTAGCTATTAGCTTGAGACTTTTTCAATCACATCTTAGCCCAGCAGAGTATTCAACTCTCACCTAATGCTATTGACTGTTTTCGTGTATTTCTCTTTAGTGCTTCCATTCTCTTTAGTGCTTGCGTTGGAGTGAATGAATGGCTATTTTACAACTATAGGCTACTTTTTTGGAAATAGAAACAAAAGCAGGACTATATTGAAGGAATGGGAGTGTTAAATTCAGTCCATATTAAGCTTCTTCTCTGACTTTAATGTGCTTAAACTGTATACAATAGCACAATAAACCCAGACCTATTGGGTTTGTCAAAGCTTGTTCTAGAAATAGACCTTACATTAACATTAGTGCTCCTTAGTCAAACCAGATCTCTGTACTTACAAAAGGAGAAAATTAGCTAGTGGAATGCTAATCGTTGGTAGAATTAGAATGTTCTACTTTTTCATTATAGGTTTATTGTGCCCATTGCTATTTCCCAAGCACAAGCACCAAGCCAAATATCTCACCTTCAAGTTAAGCCAGACACTGTTTTCACAGTCCACAGCAGGGTGAAATGAATGCAGCAGTCGTTCAATACAGCAAATCTGGAAGGCTTACCTTTTTCAAAAAAGGCTCTAAAATGAATATAATTTATGCCATTTAAATTCAGCCTTTAATGAATTGTTCACCCAGGTATCATGAAACTAGTAAATTGTACAGTTTATACTTGCCTCTGGGTTGCACCACAACTTTATGATTGACCATGTTTTATTGCACTTGTGGGTGAACTTGGCCTATTGAATCTTCCTGAATATGCAGAAGATGAGCCTTTCTGCTCGCTTACCTGAAATTTTGGTAGCAATCCGTGTGGTGATCGGAGGACCAAAACCCTTCGAAGTGCTGGCTTTGAGAGTGAAAGTGTAGGTGGTGCCTGGGTACAAACCCACAAAGAGGTGGTGAGTTTCATTCCGGTATTTAAAGACTCTACCCCTCTGGCTGGTCAGGTCAGCTGTGGGGTCCAGGGAGCCCACGGCTTTGTAGGTAATCTGAAAGAGAGTGTACAATGGTAAGAACACCAAGCAGCAGACAGCCTACAATGCACAAAAAAGCTGAGATGTAACACAACGGAAGTAAATTAATCACAATAGACACCTATTTACAATAGATTTTGTGCTTCTAAATTAATCTTAGGTGCACAAAGTGAGCACTTTATGACCATAAATGCTCAATCCTTGTTCACTGAATTGGGATTAGGTTGAAATTTACTTTTTAGAAGTGTATGGTGAATTCACAAATTCCACCAAAATGTCAGAATATCTCCATTCTTAAGTTCTGGGTGAGGAGTTTGGAAGCATTTATAGTTGGGCCACTAGACCACATTAAGAGAAGAGCCACAAACTCATTCTGCAGCACACACAGAAAGAGGAAATCGCCATATGCCAGAAGGTGTCCCATCCTGCACATAAACAATCATTAGATAATGACGAGTTGCAACTTCTATATGTGCTGCCTTCTGCAGCACACATAGAAGTTACAAATCGCCATTAGTAATTGTTTATGTGCAGGAAGGGACACCTTCCTGGACATGAACAATCATGCCCTGCAAAGCAGGCACCCTTGCACTATGGATAGGCAGCTAAATCAAGCGCCAGTGCTAGGGGAAATGCAGGGGTGTGCCGTATTATTGTAAATATGGTGCAACCCTGCGTTTTCAGATTGTCGAGCCAATTGTGTACCAATTGGGTACCAATTGTGCTGGAATACCATTGTGTTGTGAATATGCCCCTCTATGTGAATTCCAGAAAAGTTAAATTTTGCTTCAAATGCAGTTGTAATCCTAAGGAAACAAATTTCTGATTTTTACAAAAGGCAATGCCTGAATCAGACCAATTGTATTTTGCTAGTGCTGTTCCTAGTCAAAAGCATCATCTGCAATGTGTTTTGAGCCAAAATCCATCTCCTATTTCTTGTCATCTTTGCGCTTGTTATATATTGATTGTTATTGTTAAAAAAAGTAAGTGTTCAGGTTTGCCCAGGGCCACACAATTTTGCGAAATAGGAGAGCCGGGATTACAATTCAGGCCTTCTATTGACATTGTTGGCATATTAGCAACATGTTTCTGGAATATATTTATGTGTTGTCAGGTTTTCCCAGATCTCTGTACTGGGGTGAATGTATGACATTGTTCTGCATTCTGTCCATCAACTGTTGTTTTTGCACAGGTTTTCCCATTAGCCATGGGAAATGGCCAAAACAGGCATTTAGACTCAATGAGACGTGTAAGAATATTGATTGCTGACCCTACCTGTGGTGTGTTAGAGAAAAGATTGCACAGTTTTCCTGTTTTTCTAAAAACACTCAGAATTCACTAGTGAGGATTAGTTTAGGCCTGTCATGTCCAGCATAGCTGCAGGAGAGATGATGTTCAGGATTACCTTTATCAATGTAAAGTAGTTCCGTTTAGAATGAACGTATTTACATTTATTTATCATGGATATTCAGAACATGTGGCATTGTTCTGTACCTACTAGAGCTAAGTTGGACACCACTGCTTGAGCTCTCTGTATTATGTTATGTTAGAGAATCTTATAAAGCGCTTGTATACCCAAAAGGGCGTCAATGCACTAGCTGAGTAAACAGAAGCTGGAGAGAAGCCAAGAAAGAAAGTTTACCGGGAAGAGAAGAGCAATGTTTATAATGCCTTCCTGAAGGCCAACAGATTGGGCAGGGTTTTAATGTGTAATGGAAGAGCATTCAATGCTCTAGATTCTCCGAGCACAAAACTACGGCCTCCTCAATTTGCATATCAGAATCTAGGAATTTCCAGCAAATTGGCCAAAGCAGAGTGCAAGGTCCGACTGGCAGAGTTACAAATGAAACTCCTCCTCGGGAAGCCAGGGCCTGTCCTGTGCAGTGCCTTAAACATGGTGCACAAAGCCTTAAATGCAATCCGCTGTCTAACTGGGAGCCAATGGAGTTTAGACATATGTTTGGTGACAGACTGATGTCTTGGAATTTTACCCAGCACCCAAGCAGCAGCATTCTGAACAGATTACAATTTATTAAGGATCTGCTGATGGACATCAAGAAAAGTCCATTACAATAATCAATCTTTGCAAGGATCAGAGAGGTGACAACTGTTTTTTGCAAAGGATCCTGTATAAACGGAAGAATTTTCTTAATCATTTTTAATACAGAGAAAGCAGCCGAGGATACAGCATTGGCTTGGTCCATGTACGAGAGTTTGTTGTTTATAAGAACTCTCAGGTTCTTAACACATCTAACCAGAGAAGGCAAAGAGCCAAACTCAGAAGGCCACAGTCTGAGGTCCAGAAAGATGGCCGGGCGCCTAACACAACACCTCAGTCTTTGCTGCATTCAATTTGAGGCAGTTTGTTGCCATCCAATGGCCCACAGCTCCCATGCAGTCGCAAAACCTAGCACCACACCCCTGTCCTCAGTCGCCAACGACACAACAATTTGTGTATCATCAGCATATGATGTAAGCGTGAGCCTGAATTAACTAGTGGGGGGTGACATAGATGTTGAAAAGAAGAGGGCTGATTAAGGACCCTTGAGGCACCCCACAAGGAAGGGGGAAGGAAGGTGAAGAAAAACCACCTAGTCTGACTGATTGCTCTCGGCCTGAGATGAAGGAGTTTAAAAGCTCCCAGGCTGTCCCGGTCACACCAATCCCACTCAGCCACTCCATCAGCAGCATATGATTCACTGTATCAAAGGCCACTGATAGATCGAGCAGGATCAGTGCGGCCCATCCTCTCTGATCGAGAGTCATCCTAATCTTCTCTTTGGCCTTAATGATGGCGGTCTCTGTGCTGTGACCAGCACAAAAGCCAAATTGAGTGGTGTTCAAGAGGGAATTGGTGTTAACATATTCCTCCAATTGTAAGTTCAGCACCTTTTCAAAAATCTTGGCCAGCAAGGGGAGGCAAGATATAGCCCTCTAACTGTTTGGGTCATTGGGGTCCAGTGACGGTTTCTTAATGAGGGGCAGTACTACAGCATTGTTCCAGACCGAGAGGAAGGAATCTGATAGACACATCAACTTGAAAATATTGGCCAGCTTGGACCCAATTATCTCAGCCGCTAAGAGAGCTACAGAGGGGGGCAAGGGTCATCTGGTAAGCCTGAAGTAGAGGTCTTGAGTAAGCTGATAACCTCCTCTGTAGTAGACGGGGAGAAAACACTGAAAGTAGTATCGGTCACAGTTGATGACAGAAGAAGCTTCTCCACCCGAGTGACAGAGGCAAGTGAAGAGAATTGATTGAAAACATCCTCTACCTTGTGACGGAAGGCATCAGCTACTGAATTACAGAAAGATTTACTTCAATCTTTAAGCAGAGGCACAGTGACAGATGCAAGTTTTTTTTTACTGTAGAAGCAGTTCCTTAGTCAAATTAGCTGCAGAGTAAATTTTTCTACCAAACTATAGAGATTTACCCCTATGAATCGTGGCCTTGTAACTTGATAAACAAGCTTTGTATATGATTTTTTCATAAATACAGTAGTTGAGTCTCTGGCATCTTTTCTGCCTCCTACATGCCTGTTTCAAAGTCCTTAACTCCTCGGAAAACCAAGGGGCAAATGTACAAAACCTCTTTTCACAGGGGCTAGAGAGGTGGCAGCGGCATCAAGCCAGTGTGAATAACTCTCTGCTGCTGAGTCGATGTTGTTAGAAAGACTTGGTAGAGAATTTGTAAGCAGTTGCGAGAGCTCGTCTACTTGAATCCTATGCCAGGCGAGGGAGAAGGTACACAAAGGACTGAGCGAGAGAACCTGGCAGGATTATCTGTGAAGGATTCAAATGACAGCACTATGGTCAGACCAGGGAAGCGGAAGTACACTCACATTTCCCAAAGATGAATTGTTGGAAAATATGCCGTCCAGGGTGTGCCCCACTTGATGCATGCGACAATCCACCCGTTGAGACAGACCAAGAGAAGACATAGTTTGCAGCAAGGAGGCAGTGTCAGGGTCATCATAAACATTAAGGTGAAAATTAAAATTACCAAGCACCGTGAATTCGTTCCGTAATATGTCGTCCTCTAATAAACAACCAAACTCCAGAGCAAAATTAGCACGGGGGGATGGGTGGTCAATATAGCAAGATGTCCCAGAAAGACTGGATTGCCAAAATCGGGGCATTACAGGAAATAGCTACACAAGATGAAGAACTAAGGGGGGTGCAACTGACCGCGAGCTCAGACCTGAAAATAATGGCGATGCCTCCCCCACGTCTCCCCACCCGGTCCAGTCTGTGTATCATAATAAACCAGTCACATTGCAGTATTGATTGCAATCATTGCCGCCTAACATTAAGGCAATCTCAGATATAGGCCCTGAACCACAACTAACAACCATACTCGGGCTACGGGTTGTGCTCAATAGGGCTTTCATGCCTCTGAATGAAGCCCAAGCTGCTTTGGATCATCTATTGATTATAAGAGTAGAGCAAATGAGAAACACAGCCAATCAAAGGCCATTTGTAATTGATAAATTTCAAGTTTAACTGAAATTTTGCAACAACAAATAATGGTGTATTTACTGTATGGTGAGGAACCACATTCTTCAACATCTCGGCCTGCTGTTGTACGTACTCCGGATCTTTGTTTCGCATAGGCTGCCCAGTGAATTACCGCAGTACTCTAGAACCATGTGCTTAACAAACTATGTACTCATTTTTAGTATCACCTCGCGAACGCTCACTTTAGAGAGCTATAATCTGACTGGACACCTGTGCATAAGGTAGGCCACTCAGGGATTCGATATTTAAACAAATGCAACAGTTACCAGAATAAAAGCAGTGATACAAGAGGAACTAGCCTCTGGTCATTACAATTTCATAGAAAAGGTTGTTTAATAATTAAGGTTTCCAGGCGGCTCCACTACGTTGTGGAAAACGTGTCCAATCCGGATCCTGTAAATGGATTTCAGGAGATCTAGCCTTGGTTCAGTTCAAATGAACCAAGAGGAATAGAGATAAACATTACAATCGTTTTAGGAAACAAGTCTTGAACTGGAAACTTTGAATCCCTTGTGACACGAGGGTCTACGGTGACAATATTCAGAACTGATTTAGGTTTGTACTACATCATTTATATTGATGAATAATACAATGTTACATAAAGATTAACGTGCAGACATTTTGAGTTGCGATCCTCTTCACAAACTGTAATCTAACTATAAGACCGAAAAAGATATTTTATTTGTGAGTAGGTTCTTCAATCAACATTGCATGCTGTAGTGAGTAACATTTTCCACAGTCATGCGAGGGGAATAGAGACCACAAGCTAATCCCAGGGTGATGCTGGCTTATACACATCAGGGTTAAAATGAGTTTAAAGGTAAACATACATAACCCAATATAAAGTAGATTTTCCAATCGACTTTACAAACTTGCGAGCCTGCATGCAGTATCTATGTTTTTTAACATAGAGTGGCACAGAAACCAAATGATACTCAATGCTGGGCATTGCCAACTCACGATTCACTGAGGATAAAAAGACCTCCATGCATATTCATGAGTCTGGCATGCATTATTGTAAAGTGTGTCAGATTTGACTCTTAGCTGCAACGACCACCCTACTCACACATAGCAACAGTAAACAGTATAGTTCAGAGGAGATACTTAGCAATATGATTGTTTTATTTATTTATTAAATTTATGTGTCACGTATCATGCACACATGTTGACTCATGGCCTTTTTGTAATGCCCTGGTAAGTGGAACATTGGAGCGAAGAGAGATCACTGTATTAATGGACCATTGGGTTTGCTTTTAACTTTGCCGCCATTTGACGAATCTTCGCCAAATTTTCCCAAAAAAAGTCTCATCCACCTCAGCTCCTTTCTGGAAAGCTTCAGGGTGATCCACCAGCAGGGGCTGAGAGAAATGGGGGTGTCTGAAAACATGTTTTCCCATTTATTTTTTATAGGAAAATCAAACAGCGATACTGCAAAAACTGCTGAACAGAAATACACCAAATTTGGTAGAAAGCTAGATCTTGGTCCAGAGAGTGTGTGTTTTGTGATTTGATGTAAATCCATTAAGTAGTTTTTTGAGAACTTGAGGCTCAAAATGTATATATATTTCACCCATCGGAGGATTCGCAGAGAGAACAGATCTTGAGACAAGATCTGATTGGCTGACACACCAATTAAAAAAGATGTGGCAAAGCCATTTTAGGACACAGGACTCAGTCCTTTGTCCTGGAAAAAAAAGGTTAAAAAAACATATGGGGGCAGGGCACAGATACCCTGCCTCCATAGCCAGGGAGCTGCATTGCTAACTACCGCCCATAATACATCACTTATGACATGTTATATGACATCACTGATAACCACAGCAACATCTAATCTGACATTATTCATGGCAACACTGTGTATGGCAGGGGCACGAGTTATAGTTACTTTGGGGCAGAGTTACAGTTATTCAAGATAAATATAACTGGTGAATTCCAGTGTTTTTTTTTCATTTAAAACAGTATTTTTAACTGACATTGTCACCAAACTATAACATCCCTTTAACGTTTGTTTTTTCAGTGAATATAGTCCCGTTATGGTTGTCCCAAGAAACTATTCCTTGCACCATCATCATACACAGTGTTGTCATCAATGATGCAATTTCAGAAGTCATTAGGGATGTTTTCTGTTGCACAATGTAGGATACTATGACACTACCCTGTGACCCCTGCAAACAGGTGCAGACCAGTTATGGTTATGGTATTAAGAATAAAAAAAGGAAAAAAATGTATATTATTTGTTTGTTTTTTGCCTCTTACCATATGCCAATAAATCTGCACTAATTGTGTTCATATGGAATACCCGAAAATGCTAAACTTTACTATATGGCACTCAAAGCATCTAGAAGTGTTACATTGTTTCTGAACAACAATAATTATCATATGTACAATGATATCAGTGTATACCATTGTTACTGTTTGTACATCATGATATAAAAGATTGTGCACAAAAAAATGCTTAATAAAAAAGAGTTAGAAAAAATCAATACATTCACTGAACATGTCATGAGTGATGTATTATTTGAGGGTACATGAGTTATAGTTACTTGAGAGTATGAGTTATAGTTGCCTGATATAATTATAACTGGTGAATTTCAATGGGGTTGTCAGTTTAAAACAATGTTTTAACTGACACTTTCTTGTAAATATAATGTCCCTTTAACCTTTGTCTTTTTAGTGAATTTCCATGTAATTATTTTTAACGTAAAGTAACATATTATTACAATTTCTTCCCATAACGTCACTTTGACCTCTGCTTTTTTCAGTGAAATTCTATGCTTTTTTTTTTAACATAAAATTAGATATCCATTGCTGTACATGGTGTGTGGTTGGGCGCAGGGCCTGGCCTATGCCCTTCCCCCGCACCTAACCCCTCGTCGGCATACAATCCTACTTTTTTTGTTGTTGCTCCAGAGATTCGCGGAACCACAGTATTTCTCCCAGGTGCCTTGCTGGGGCTCATGCTAGAATCATGGTTCACAGAACCACCCTAATGACACATCTTTTTTTATTTGGCTGCAGGGCAGGTCCCTCTAGGACCCCTCCATAATGTAGGTTTGGGGGTCAGGTTTGGGGGTCAGGTTTGGGGGGTCAGGGTATCCTTAGGGTTAAGACCAGCCAAACACAATGTGTGCTTGAGTTCACAGATCCATTGATCTGCAGTGGAATCACGACCTGAAATATACATACATTTTAAACTGTAATTTCTCAGAAACTTCTGAACGGATTTAGACCAAATCACAAAAAACACACTTTCTGCATCAAGATCTAGCTTTCTGCCAAACGTTCAGCCATTTTTGCTGTATCACTAGTCAATTTATCTTTGGAAAACTGCATGGGTGTAAAGGTGGTTTTGGAACCCCTTTTTCTCGGCCCCCACTGGTCAGAACACCCTGAAATTTTCAGGTAAAGAAAAGGTGGACGGGACTTTTTTGGGAAAGTTTCATATAAACTTGTCAAAAGGCGGCAAAGTTATTGGCAAACCAAAAAATCCATTCCCTATGGAAACGTGGTCCTATCCTAACTAGGATAACATACTAACTGGGTAACATACTAACTATATATATATATATATATATATATATATATATATATATATATATATATATATATATATATATATATATATATATATATTCACTGAAAAAACCATAGGTTTCAGGCACGTTATAGTTAGAAATTTGCATTTAAAAAAAACCTTAAAAATCACTGAAAAAACCATAAGGTTTTAGGGACAGTTATAGTTAGTTGGACATTGCACTCGTACAAAACCCGTGAAATTCCCCCGTTATAGTTAGTTCAGGTAACTATAACTCACGCCCCGCAATGCACTGCTGATGACGTCACATATTACATCACTCATGACATGGTCAGTGACATCACTGATGACATCACTGATGACATCTCAAATGACATCACTGATGACATCACTGATGACATCATCCAGTGACTGTGTGTTTGTGTAAAGTTTAAATATGTTTAATATATATAGGGAAAGGCGTATTGAAGAATGAGTGGGTGTATAAGTGTCTGAATGGATGATTTAGTAGGTGCGTGACTGAGTCTATAAGTGAGTGATTAAACGTATCTTACTGGATGCATGGGTGAGTGACTAAACTGTGTGAATGTCTGTATCCGTCTGTCTGTTGTTGTGTAAGCAGCTGCATGGGTTTCTGACTAGCTAAATGAGTGTCTATATGGGTTATGGATTGGTTCTCTGAGTATCTGTATGGGTGCCTCAGTGTTTGTGTGGGTGGGGTGAGTGTGACTCTGTGCATAGATGTGTGAGTGGGTGATTCACTGGGTGCATGGTTTCAAGAGTGCGTCTGTGATGGACTGTATGGGTGGGTGAGTGTGTGTATGGGTGTGTTAGTGATTGAATGTATATCTCAGTGGTACATGTGTGAGTAACTACATATGTGAAAGGCAGTATATATGTGTGTTGGAGTATATAAATGGCTATAAGTGAGAGTGTGTGATTGTGAGAGTGGCTATATGGATGAGTGTGTGCTTGCATCAGTGATTGCATAGGAGCGTAAGAATGTGCTAGTATTTTTATGAGTAAGTGAGCTGGTGTGTATAACTGTATAGGTGAGTAAATTGGAGTGTGATTAATTATTTGCATGACTGACTAGGTGTGTGAGTACCTCTATGGATGAGTTGCGTTGTGTGAGTGTTTATATAGGTGTATGAGTGCATATGATAGTCCTGTACTGAGTGACTGTAAGTATGAGTGACTGTACGGGTGAGTGAGTAGATGTGTGTGTGTAGACCTAAGAATCAGTGAGTGGGTATGTACTTATTGGTATTGGAGTGTGTATGGTTTTGAGAATGGCAGTCTGTAATTTAGAGTGGGTGTTTCAAAACTTATATTAGGGTGTGAGAAGATGCATTAAATTCTCACATGGATGATGTCATAAGTGATGTCATCAGTGATGTCATTTGAGATGTCATCAGTGATGTCATCAGTGATGTCACTGACCATGTCATGAGTGATGTAATATGTGACGTCATCAGCAGTGCATTGCGGGGGCGCGAGTTATAGTTACCTGAACTAACTATAACGGGGGAATTTCACGGGTTTTGTATGAGTGCAATGTCCAACTAACTATAACTGTCCCTAAAACCTTATGGTTTTTTCAGTGATTTTTTTAAGGTTTTTTAAATGCAAATTTCTAACTATAACGTGCCTGAAACCTATAGTTTTTTCAGTGAATTTCAAAGGTTTTTTAAATGCTAATTCCTAACTATAACATGTCTGAAACCTACGGTTTTTTCAGTGAATTTCAAAGGTTTTGTAAATGACAATTTTTAAATGTATTAATTGTTATATTTATTTTTTTAATACTGATTTACTACATTTTTCGAAACAATTTTTTTTACATATTTTATTTTTTAAATTACATTGTAATTACATTATACATTACAAAAAATACTTTCTCAGAATGAATTACTTTAGTTTAAATACTTTGCACATAGGCAATAGACTTTTAAGTACAGTAGTTACAGTTGTTGCAATGGGCAACACATTTTCAAACACAATGCAACATTCAGCTCAATGTGAATTTCTAGTTAAATGCAATTAGTTACTTTATGGATTACTTTTCTAACCACAGGACTGGATCC
The DNA here is from genome assembly GCA_963921515.1 of Calotriton arnoldi. Lineage (NCBI taxonomy): Eukaryota > Metazoa > Chordata > Amphibia > Caudata > Salamandridae > Calotriton > Calotriton arnoldi. The sequence continues at coordinate 37,305 of CAWUFW010006728.1, read as the reverse complement.
TAGATTCAGTCCTGGGACATCTCCTGTAAACAGTTGAGTAAAAGCGTTTTGGTTACATTAGTGATTTTTAAGGAATATTATTGTATTTTAAAAGTTGACACTTTGAAACTTTTTCTCATAGAATCACCAATGTTATCCTATGGAAGGAAATTCACTTAGCAGGTAAAAACTGTTATCATTACTTTTTCTTACTCAGTGTTGGATCCTGGATCCAGCACTGGTGCATCTCCTGTAAACAGTTGACAGAATGCGTTTGAGTCATACAGGCGATTTTTAAGGAATATTTGTAGTTTGTGAAAATCGACACTTTGAAACTTTTCTGCTGAAAACCAGACAATGAGATCCTATGGAAAGAAATTCAAGTTACTGGTAAGTACGGTTAAAATTACTTTTGAGGATCAGTACTGGGCTGAAAGATGCAGCACTGAGGTCTCTCCTGATAACAGGTGAGTAAATCAGAATTCGTATTTCGGCTGATTTTAGAGGAATATTTTAAAGTTCCAAAACTCCACACTTAGAAGAATTTCCAAGTGAAACCAGTCAATGTTAGCCTATGGAAGGAAATTCAAGTTACTGGTAAGTACGGTTAAAATTACTTTTCAGGACCAGTACTGGGCTGAAAGATACAGCACTGAGGTCTCTCCTGATAACAGGTGAGTAAATCGGAATTCGTATTTCGGCTGATTTTAGAGGAATATTTGTATGTTTCAAAAATCAACACTTAGAAACTTTTTCAGCAAAAAGCAGGCAATGATATCCTATGGAAGGAAATTCAAGTTACTGGTAAGTACGGTTAAAATTACTTTTCAGGATTAGTACTGGGCTGAAAGATGCAGCACTGAGGTCTCTCCTGATAACAGGTGAGTAAATCCGAATTCGTAGTTCGGCAGATTTTAGAGGAATATTTGCACAATGGTGAAGGTAGGGGCGGGGCCTGAGGTGACATCTGTGCAAACGCGCTCCGTGGCACGTTTTAAGTTGGGGGATTAAGTCCCCTTGAATCATGAGGGTCCCTAGGGGCCAACTAGCCCACCAGGAACCTCCAGTATGCGCCAGGGGGCTGCGTTGCAGAGACGTGTAGAGGGGCCACACCCCGTTTTACACCTCTCTGCAACGCAGCTCTGTGGCACTTTCTGGATGTACCTGTTGGGCTAGTTGGCCCCCAGGGACCCTCAGGATTGAAGGGGATTTAATTCCCCATCTTAAAACGCGCCATGGGGCCTGTTTGTACACATGTCACCTGAAGCCCCGCCCCCTCCCTTCACCACTTTGCAAACGCGCCCCGTGGCGCGTTTTAAGTTGGGGGATTAAGTCCCCTTGAATCCTGAGGGTTCCTGGGGGCCAACTAGCCCACCATGTACCTCCAAAAGCGCCACAGAGCTGCGTTGCAGAGAGGTGTATAAAGGGGCGTGGCCTCTGTACACCTCTCTGCAACGCAGCTCTGGCGCATACTGGAGGTTCCTGGTGGGCTAGTTGGCCCCCAGGACCCCCAGTATTCAAAGGGAATTACTTCCCCAACTGCAAACGCGCCAGGGGCGCGTTTGCAGAGTGGTGAAGGAAGGGGCGGGGCCTGCGGGCCGATTGTTTTTTTGTTTTTTTCCTGAAGGGGGCTGTGTGGCCCCCTTCCTTTTCTTATTTTTGGGCCCTGGGGACCCCATCCCCCAGGGCCTTACCCCTTTTTTTTTTTTAATTTTTAAAAAAATTATTTCTGGGGAGGGGGCTGCATGGCCCCCCTCCCGGGCCACTACTTGCCCCGGGGACCCCATCCCCCGGGGCCTGGCCTCTGGTTGGGGACTGTGGGGGTCCCCAAACCCCCACAGTCCCGCCGGCTCCCCGTGTCCTACGGGAGCCGGCATTGCTTTACACATGGGGAGCAGCTAACATGCTGCTCCCCGTGTGGAAAAGCAATTGTCTTTGGATATTGGAGCGAGAGCAGGTTTCCCTGCTCTCTCTTCCAATATCCAAAGCAGTTTGCAATGACAGGACGGGAGCCGCGAGGCTCCCGTCCTGTCATTGCAAACAGCAGTGTCCCGGGGGTAGGCACCCCGGGACACTGCAGGAGCTGGCCCTGGGGGTGGCGGTCCCCAGGGCCACCACAGGCTCCAGGAGGGGGCCGCGCGGCCCCCCTCCCACATCAGCACAGCCCCGGGAGGTGGTGGTCCCCGGGGCTTCGGGGTCCAAACGGACCCCCATTTTAATTTGTTAGTGCCCCGGAGAGGTGGCGGTCCCAGGGGCGTGTGGGGGGCTCGAGCCCCCACACAGGAAAAAAAAATAAAAAGAAGCCCCGGGAGGTGGTGGTCCTCGGGGCTGCGGGAGGGCTCAGAGCCCTCCCGCACCATTTTAAAAGAAAGCCCCGGGGGTGGCGGTCCCCGGGGCTTGGGGGCCCTTAGAGGCCCCCCATACATAAAATAAACACCCCCCAGCATGCCCCCGGGACTTGGCCCACCCGGGGCAAGTGACATCGAAGCGCGGGAGACCGCGCTCGATTTTTATCGGCAGGATCCGCGCACCCTGAGCGCATCCTGCCGATTTTTAAAGAAAAAAAAATGCTTTTTCTGCCCAGGGGGTCCTTATGGGACCCCTGAGCAGACCTAGGGGTCAGGGTGTTTCTACCCTGCTCCCTTTGTGCGCTTTGCGCACTTGTTTCTGTCCCTCAGTTCTACCGAGGGACAAAATGGCTGCCAACATTTCCTGAATCGGAATGTTGACAGCCAGCTGACAGCCAATTAACATGCAGCTCGTGATCGGGACGGTGCGCGCAGGGTGCGCTCAGGGTGCGCGGATCCTCCGTGCCCATAGATATATATGTACTTTTACTTTTGATTTTCTCAGCAACTACTGAACGGATTTACACCATTTAACAAAAGGGTTCTTTCTGAACCAAGAACTACCTCTTTGCCAAATTTGGTGTAATTCCGTTCAGCAGTTCGGGCTGTAGCCGTGTCTAAAGTTTCCTATGGAAAAATGAATGGGGAAAACGCGTTTTGGGACTCCCCTTTTTTCTCGGCCCCCGCTTGACGAATCACCACGAGACTTTCAGGGTAGGAGCGGACCGGAGCGCCCCACAAAGTTTGAAAATTTTGCGAAGATACGTCAACCAGCAAGAGAGTTATTTCAAATAGAATGTCGCGGATTTCCTATGGAAAATAGGTTCTAACTATAACTATCTACTGGCGACCGCCAGTAGATAATATATATATATATATTTTTTTTTTTTTCGGCAGGGTTCGCGCTCCCTGAGCGCATCCTGCCGATTTAAAAAAAATATATATATATTTTTGCCCAGGGGTCCTTGTGGGACCCCTGAGCAGACCTAGGGGGTCAGGGTGTTTCTACCCTGCCCCCTTTGTGCGCTTTGCGCACTTGTTTCTGTCCCTCGGTTCTACCGAGGGACAAAATGGCTGCCAACACTTCCTGATTTGGAGTGTTGACAGCCAATTAACATAAAGCTCGTGCTCGGGAGGATCCGCGGCCCTAGATATATCTATCTTTTTTACTTTTCATTTTCTCAGCAACTACTGAACGGATTTACACCATTTAACAAAAGGGTTCTTTCTGAACCAAGAACTACCTCTTTGCCAAATTTGGTGTAATTCCGTTCAGCAGTTCGGGCTGTAGCCGTGTCTAAAGTTTCCTATGGAAAATTGCATGGGGAAAACGCGTTTTGGGACCCCCCTTTTTCTCGGCCCCCGCTTGACGAATCCCCCGAGACTTTCAGGGTAGGAGCGGACCGGAGCGGGCCACAAAGTTTGAAAATTTTGCGAAGATACGTCAACCGGCAAGAGAGTTATTTCAAATAGAATGTCGCGGATTTCCTATGGATAATAGGTTGTAACTATAACTATCTACTGGCGACCGCCAGTAGATAATATATATATATATATATATATATATATATATATATATATATATATATATTCACTGAAAAAACCATAGGTTTTAGGGACAGTTATAGTTAGTTGGACATTGCACTCGTACAAAACCCGTGAAATTCCCCTGTTATAGTTAGTTCAGCTAACTATAACTCGCGCCCCGCAATGCACTGCTGATGACGTCACATATTACATCACTCATGACATGGTCAGTGACATCACTGATGACATCACTGATGACATCTCAAATGACATCACTGATGACATCACTGATGACATCATCCAGTGACTGTGTGTTTCTGTAAAGTTTAAATATGTTTAATATATATAGGGAAAGGCGTATTGAAGAATGAGTGGGTGTATAAGTGTCTGAATGGATGATTTAGTACGTGAGTGACTGACTCTACAAGTGAGTGATTAAACGTATCTTACTGAATGCATGGGTTAGTGACTAAACTGTGTGAATGTCTGTATCCGTCTGTTTGTTGGTGTGTAAGTGGATGCATGGATTTGCGAATAGCTACATGAGTGTCTATATGGGTTATTGATTGGTTCTCTGAGTATCTGTATGGCTGCCTGAGTGTTTGTGTGGGTGGGGTTTGTGTGACTCTATACATAGATGTGTGAGTGGGTGATTCACTGGGTGCATGATTTCAAGAGTGCATCTGTGATGGACTGCTTGGGTGGGTGAGTGTGTGTATGGGTGTGTTAGTGAGTGAATGTATATCTCAGTGGTACATGTGCGAGTAACTACATATGTAAAAGGCAGTATATATGTGTGTTAGAGTATTTACATGGCTATAAGTGAGAGTGTGTTATTGTGAGAGTGGCTGTATGGATGCGTGTGTGCTTGTATCAGTTATTGTATAAGAGCGTAAGAATGTGCTAGTATTTGTATGAGTAAGTGAGCTGGTGTGTGTATAACTGTATAGGTGAGTAAATGGGTGTGTGATAAATTTTTTACATGACTGACTAGGTGTGTGAGTACCTCTATGGATGAGTGGTGGTGTGTGAGTGTTTATATAGGTGTATGAGTGCATATGATAGTCCTGTACTGAGTGACTGTAAGTATGAGTGACTGTACAGGTGAGTGAGTGGATGTGTGTGTAGACCTAAGAATCAGTGAGTGGGTATGTAGTTTTTGGTGTTGGAGTGTCTATGGTTTTGAGAATGGCAGTCTGTAATTTAGAGTGGGTGTATCAAAAGTTATATTAGGGTGTGAGAAGATGCATGAAATTATCACACCCTAATATAACTTTGATACACCCACTCTAAATTACAGACTGCCATTCTCAAAACCATAGACACTCCAACACCAAAAACTACATACCCACTGTGAGAAGATGCATGAAATTATCACATGGATGATGTCATCAGTAATGTCATTTGAGATGTCATCAGTGATGTCATCAGTGATGTCACTGACCATGTCATGAGTGATGTAATATGTGACGTCATCAGCAGTGCATTGCGGGGGCACGAGTTATAGTTAGCTGAACTAACTATAACAGGGGAATTTCACGGGTTTTGTACGAGTGCAATGTCCAACTAACTATAACTGTCCCTAAAACCTATGGTTTTTTCAGTGAATTTCAAAGGTTTTTTAAATGCTAATTTGTAACTATAACGTGTCTGAAACCTATGGTTTTTTCAGTGAATTTCAAAGGTTTTTTAAATGCTAATTTCTAACTATAACGTGCCTGAAACCTATGGTTTTTTCAGTGAATTTCAAAGGTTTTTTAAATGCTAATTTCTAACTATAACGTGCCTGAAAACTATGATTTTTTAAGTGAATTTCAAAGGTTTTTTAAATGCTAGTTTCTAACTATGCCAACAGAGGTAGGACATGTGAAGAAAGAAGAAAAAACGCACAGAAAGAAGCAAAAGATGTGCAGAAAGAAGCAACAGAGGAGCAGAAAGAGGCCTTGTTGCAAAATCATCCTGTGCCCACAACTTTTTCAGACGGGTACTGGTGGTAACTGACTCTGACTAACCAGAGCCAGTGCACGTTTGCACAGTGGTGAAGGGAGGGGGCCTGAGGTGACATGTGTGCAAACGCGCCCCGTGGCGCATTTTAAGTTGCGGGATTAAGTCCCCTTGAATCCTGAGGGTCCCTGGGGTCCAACTAGCCCCCAGGTACCTACAGTTAGGACCACAGAGCTGAGTTGCAGAGAGGCGTTCCGAGGCCACGCACCTTTTTTCACCTCTCTGCAACGCACCTCTGTTGTGCTTACTGAAGGTACCTGGTGGGCTAGTTGGGCCCCAGGATTCAAAGGGAATTAACTCCCCAACTTAAAACGCACCACAGGGTGTGTTTGCGCACATGTCACCTGAGGCCCCGCCCCCTCCCTTCACCACTGTGCAAACGCGCCCCGTGGCGCGTTTTAAGTTGGGGGATTAGGTCACCTTGAATCCTGAGAGTCCCTGGGGCCCAACCAGCCCACCAGGTACTTCCAGTAAGCACCACAGGCCTGCGTTGCAACGCCTGTAACAAATTGTGCAGTTGTGTTTAGGTAGTGAAGAGGGTCGTGGTGGGGGTAGTGTTTTAGGGTTTAGGGTAGTGCAGTGGTGTTTGTGTAGTGTAGGGGGTCATGCTGGGGGTAGATTTAGGGTTTAGGGTAGTGCAGTGGTGTTTGGGTAGTGTAGGGAGTCATGCTGGGGGAGTGTTTTAGGGTTTAGGGTAGTACAGTGGTGTTTGGGTAGTGTAGGGGGTCGTGCTGGGGTTAGTGTTTTAGGGTTTTAGGGTTTAGGGTAGTGCAGTGGTGTTTGGGTAGTGTAGGGGATACTGCTGGGGGTAGTGTTTTAGGGTTTAGGGTAGTGCAATGGTGTTTGGGTAGTGTAGGGGTACTGCTGGGGGTAGTGTTTTAGGGTTTAGGGTAGTGCAGTGGAGTTTGGGTAGCTTAGGGGGTACTGCTGGGGGTAGTGTTTTATGGTTTAGGGTAGTGCAGTGGTGTTTGGGTAGTGTAGGGGTTCGTGCTGGGGGTAGTTTTTAGGGTTTAGGGTAGTGCAGTGGTGTTTGTGTAGTGTAGGAGGTCGTGTTTTAGGGTTTAGGGTAGTGCAGTGGTCTTTGGGTAGTGTAGGGAGTCGTGCGGGGGTATTATTTTAGAGTTTAGGGTAGTGCAGTGGTCTTTGGGGTAGTGTAGGGGGTTGTGCGGGGGGTATTGTTTTAGGGATTAGGGTAGTGCATTGGTATTTGGGTAGTGTAGGGAGTCGTGCGGGGGGTATTGTTTTAGAGTTTAGGGTAGTGCAGTGGTCTTTGGGGTAGTGTAGGGGGTTGTGCGGGGGTAGTGTTTTAGGGATTAGGGTAGTGCATTGGTATTTGGGTAGTGTAGGGGTCATGCGGGGGTAGTGTTTTAGGGTTTAGGGCAGTGCAGTGGTGTTTAGGTAGTGTAGGGGGTCGTGCTGGGGAGTGTTTTAGGGTTTAGGGCAGTGCAGTGGTGTTCGGGTAGTGTAGGGGGTCGTGCTGGGGGAGTGTTTTAGGGTTTAGGGCAGTGCAGTCGTGTTCGGGTAGTGTAGGGGGTCGTGCTGGGGGGAGTATTTTAGGGTTTAGGGTAGTGCAGTGGTGTTCGGGTAGTGTAGGGGTCATGCGGGGGATAGTGTTCTAGGGTTTAGGGCAGTGCAGTGGTGTTCGGGCAGTGTAGGGGGTCTTGCTGGGGGTGGTGTTTCAGGGTTTAGGGCAGTGCAGTGGTGTTCGGGCAGTGTAGGGGGTCGTGCAGGGGTGGTGTTTCAGGGTTTAGGGCAGTGCAGTGGTGTTCGGGCAGTGTAGGGGGTTGTGCAGGGGTGGTGTTTCAGGGTTTAGGGCAGTGGTGTTCGGGCAGTGTAGGGGGTCATGCTGGGGGTGGTGTTTCAGGGTTTGGGGCAGTGCACTGGTGTTCGAGCAGTAAAGGGGTCATGCTGGGGGTGGTGTTTCAGGGTTTAGGGCAGTGCAGTGGTGTTCGGGCAGTGTAGGGGGCGGTGCAGGGGGTGGTGTTTCAGGGTTTAGGGCAGTGCAGTGGTGTTCAGGCAGTGAAGGGGGTGGTGCAGGGGGTGGTGTTTCAGGGTTTAGGGCAGTGCAGTGGTGTTCGGGCAGTGTAGGGGGTCGTGCAGGGGGTGGTGTTTCAGGGTTTAGGGCAGGGCAGTGGTGTTCAGGCAGTGTAGGGGGCGGTGCAGGGGGTGTGTTTCAGGGTTTAGGGCAGTACAGTGGTGTCCGGGCATTGTAGGGGGTGGTGCTGGGCTGGTGTTTCAGGGTTTAGGGCAGTGCAGTGGTGTTCGGGCAGTGTAGGGGGTCGTGCTGGGGCTGGTGTTTCAGGGTTTAGGGCAGTGCAGTGGTGTTCGGGCAGTGTAGGAGGTTGTGCTGCGGCTGGTGTTTCAGGGTTTAGGGCAGTGCAGTGGTGTTCTGGCAGTGTAGGGGGTCTTGCTGGGGCTGGTGTTTCAGAGTCTAGGGCAATGCAATGGTGTTCGGGCAGTGTAGGTGGTCTTGCTGGGGCTGGTGTTTCAGGGTTTAGGGCAGTGCAGTGGTGTTCGGGCAGTGTAGGGGGTCGTGCTGGGGCTAGTGTTTCAGGGTTTAGGGCAGAGCAATGGTGCTCAGGCAGTGTAGGGGGTTGTGCTGGGGGTGATGTTTCAGGGTTTAGGGCAGTGCAGTGGTGTTAGGGCAGTGTAGGGGGTCGTGCTGGGGGTTGTGTTTCAGGGTTTAGGGCAGTGCAGTGGTGTTCCGGCAGTGTAGGGGGTCGTGCAGGGGTTGGTGTTTCAGGGTTTAGTGCAGTGGTGTTCGGGCAGTGTAGGGGGTCGTGCTGGGGTGGTGTTTCAGGGTTTAGGGCAGTGCAGTGGTGTTCGGGCAGTGTAGGGTGTCGTGCTGAGGGGTGGTCTTTCAGGGTTTAGGGCAGTGTAGTAGTGTTTGGGCAGTGTAGGGGGTCGTGCAGGGGGTGGTGTTTCAGGGTTTAGGGCAGTGCAGTGGTGTTCGGACAGTGTAGGTAGTCTTGCTGGGGGTGGTGTTTCAGGGTTTAGGGCAGTGCAGTAGTTTTCGGGCAGTGTAGGCGGTCGTGCTGGGGCTGGTGTTTCAGGGTTTAGTGCAGTGCATTGGTGTTCGGGCAGTGTACGGGGTTGTGCTGGGGCTGGTGTTTCAGGGTTTAGGGCAGTGCAGTGGTGTGCGGGCAGTGTACGGGGTCGTGCTGGGGCTGGTGTTTCAGGGTTTAGGGCAGTGCAGTGGTTTTCGGGCAGTGTAGGGGGTCATGCTGAGGGTGGTGTTTCAGGGTTTAGGGCAGTGCAGTGGTGTTCGGGCAGTGTAGGGGGTCGTGCTGGGGCTGGTGTTTCAGGGTTTAGGGCAGTGCAGTGGTGTTCGGGCAGTGTAGGGGGTCGTGCTGGGGCTGGTGTTTCAGGGTTTAGGGCAGTGCAGTGGTGTTCGGGCAGTGTAGGGGGTCGTGCTGGGGGTGGTGTTTCAGGGTTTAGGGCAGTGCAGTGGTGTTCGGGCAGTGTAGGGGGTGTGAGAAGTTGGCCTGGCATATGCTGTCCACTAATTATAGTGGGCACCTTGCACCAGTCCAAATCGACTCTTATGGTAGGTAGGTTAAAGACAACCTTATTGAAAGCTATCCTAGTGGTAGCTGTGGAGAGCAGCCTTCAGGCTAAGTCTTGAAGGAATGTAAAGCAGCTTGTTTTACCAGTCTATAATCTCTTGAGTGACCAAATGAAAGAGCACCACACCAGGTATATATTCAAAATATATGTATTTATTACTAAACACACCCCTCTAGTCTCTTTATGAGGCTAGAGTTCGAAGTACATAGGTTATAAGATCTTAAATCACAGTAATAGCACAAATACACGTTTGGGCCCTAGGGGCGTACCAAACCATATACCAATAAAGTGGTATGCGAACCACGACTGAACTAGACACTAGGCCTAGAGCCTCTAGAAGTGCTTGGACCACAAGGAACCACCCAAGGTAGTGACACAGGGGACCCACGGGAGACGCGTGCAGTGTAAATACACAACCGCGATACGCCGTTAACTTCTATGGAGAAAGTCGGGATCGGGAAAATAGAGGAAAGGGACACTTTAAAGAGGACTAGGACAAAACCCTTTGAGATCTAGGACTTTGAAGAGTCTCTACCCACGGGAGCACCGGAGTACTCGTGTTACCTCACCCAGGGAAGCCGAGTGCATAGGTGCCTTTCGGGGTCGGGTTTCGTCGTCGGTTCTTATGGCGATCTGCTGCAAAGTGCTGCTGGCGACCAGGAGAAAAGTGTCCGGGTGGATCCAAGAGTGGATCGGAGTTCTGAAGAACCTGAAAGCAGAGGGGACAGAGTCTGGGTCACTAGCCAGTGACCAGGGCGGTGATGGACAGATGCCCACCGATGTTGAGTGCTTCAGGTTTGATGACGGTCATCTTGACTCTTCAGCCACGAGGTCCGGGAGGCGTTGTCGGCAACCAGGAGCAGGATTCGGGCTGTTGCTCGATATCTGTCGAGTGCAGAGGTGTTGGCGACCAGATTGGACCCAACAAGCCTTGGCAACGGCAAGTCTCGAGTAAGATGTAGATCGTCGATGATGCAGACCAGCAAGGTCTGGGGAACTCACCCAGCGAGGGTAAGTGAGGGCAGGCCTGGAGCAACCAGACTGCCAAGTAAAGAAAAGATTGGCCTTCGTTAAGGGCTACTAGCCAACGGGCTAGCGACCGCGAAGGAGCCTCGTGACGCCGCACATGGAGCTAGCTTACAGGACACTCGTGGAGTGGGGGCCAATGATCTTCGGTGCAGGTGGTGCTGGAGGCTAGGGCTACTCAGAGCCCAAAGCACGACTTCTTGGGAGACCCAGAAGATGGTGCACTTGCAAATGTGCTCGGTGTCCAGGGGTCACGGTCTCAAGTCACCCACGATAGCCACGGGCCTCAGCTTTGCTGGGGACTCAGGGTAGCCTCGGGGAAGTCTGAGAATCCACCTCTGGTGATGCGATGACTTCGGCGTCCGACGGGAGCTTCAGTGATGCGAACCGGACAGATGCTTCTTTGGTGCCTGCCAAGCAGGGAGTCACTCCTTGACCCCAAGGAGATTCTTCAGTCCTCTAATCGTGAGTAGAGCGTCGAAGGTCCAGGATTCTGTTTCAGAGTTTCGTCCAGGTATAATCTAAAGTCCTAGGGACTGGGTTCCTACCTTTATTCTAAAAATAGGAGATGGACTACTCTGTGGCCCCACCTATGGGTGGGTCAGGGCAGAGGGGTGGCTACACCCCTTTCCCTTTGTCCAGTTCGCGCCAAAGCAGGGGCTGCAAGCCCCTGATCCGGTTTGAACTGGGGTATGCACAGGGACACCAAATGTGCCCCCAGTGCAGGACTTCAAAGCACCCGAAAGTGCTCCCGCCCAGCCCCAATACACATTGTCCTGTCTGGGGAGGTGGTCACACCTCCCTGGGACAGGAAACCTATTGTCCAGGCCTCCCCTGCCGGAGTTTCGTCCAGCAGCAGGAGGCCAGACTCGTGTCTGTGGCAGCAGCATCCATTCTGTGATGCCAGGGCTCTGGAAAGAAGTTACCGGACTCGTCAGAGTTAACATGCCTTTCCCTCTAGAAGGGTGGAATGCTACCCCCGCCGCCAGGATTGGCGGGGGGTAGTATTCCAAGATGTTTGACACCAAACACGACATGTTTAGGTGCAGCCATTCCATAGTTAGCATTTTACCGCGAGGATATAATGCGTTTAAGAGTATATGGTCAGGCTGCACTACAAACAGCATCAGAGATGGTCTCCGAACGCTGCAGAGGGGCCCTGCTCATGCAGGGGCACCCTCTCACATAGGAACCATGCACTCTGCCTTTAGGATTGATAAGGCCTGCCTTAGGAGTGACTTATAGGTTTATATGTGTGTATGCATTTAGTGATATAGGTAACCTATACCACAGCAAGGGGTGCATGCACCACCTTACCCAGGCTGCAGTAGCAGACCTGTGGTGTCAGTTTGGATGGCCTACCAGGGGTGGCATAATACATGCTGCAGCCCCTGGCAGGCCTCTGAGGTACCTATGCCCTTGGTACATAGTATACCATATACTAGGGACTTACAAGGGCACTCCAGATCCCAATCAGTGATGTGCCTAAGGCACATGGAGACCCTTTTAAAGAGGAAACAGCTAGGCTGGGGTTCTGAATAGCAGGGCCCCAGCCAGACTAATGTCGAAAACCAGTGAAGCATCAGCAAAAAGTGGGGGTACCCATGTGAAGCAGATCCTACTCTCCTACACAACCCCCCAAACGTAGGGACATTAAACTAACCTTGCCCAGTTAAGTCTTCATGTTCTAAGTGGAAATACCTAGAGAGTCCATCTGCATTCGCATGGTTACTCCCAGGCCTAGGTTCCACTGTAAAGTCCATCCCCTGTAGGGAAATGGACCACCTAAGCAGTTTGGGGTTTTCACCCTTCATTTGTTTTAGCCACAAGAGGGGCTTATGGTCTGTCTGAACCAGGAAGTGTGTACCAAACAAGTATGGCCTCAACTTCTTCAGAGCCCAGACCACAGCAAAGGCCTCCCTCTCTATGGCTGACCAACGTTTCTCTCTAGGGGTCAGCCTTCTGCTAATAAAAGCTACTGGCTGATCCTGACCTTCTTCATTCAATTGTGACAGTACAGCCCCTACCCCCAATTCAGATGCATCTGTTTGAACAATGAACTTCTTGGAGTAATCAGGACTCTGCAGAACTGGAGCAGTGCACATGGCCTGCTTGAGGTCATCAAATGCCTTTTGACAGCTAGCTGTCCACTGAACCTTTTGGGCATTTTCTTAGAAGTTAAGTCATTCAAGGGTGTCACTATTGATCCATACCCCTTGACAAATCTCCTATAGTACCCAGTCAGGCCTAAGAAGGCTCTCACCTGAGTCTGGGTAGTGGGAGCAGTCCAGTCCATGATGGTCTGGATCTTGCTCTGCAAAGGTTGAACCTGGCCTCCACCCACAAGGTGGCCCAGGTACACAACCTGACTCTGCCCTATCTGGCACTTAGTGGCCTTGATAGTCAGGCCTGCCTTTTGCAGGGCCTGTAAAACATTCCTGAGGTGGACCAGGTGATCCTCCCAGGTGGAGCTAAAGACAGCAATATCATCTAGATAAGCTGCACTATAGGCCTCCAGTCCTGTGAGAACTGTGTTCACCAACCTCTGAAATTGGCAGGTGCATTTTTCAGACCAAAGGGCATTACCACAAATTGATAATGCCCACTAGGGGTTGAAAATGCTGTTTTGGGCTTTGCAGTATCATCTAGTCTGATCTGCCAGTAGCCAGCTGTTAGGTCAAATGTGCTGAGATACTTGGCAGAGGCCAAAGTATCTATGAGCTCATCTGCCCTGGGTATTGGATGGGCATCAGTCCTAGTGACTGCATTGAGGCCCCTGTAGTCTACACAAAACCTCATCTCTCTTTTCCCACCACTGGTGTGAGGTTTAGGTACTAGGACTACTGGACTAGCCCAAGGGCTATCTGAGGGCTCAATCACTCCCAATTCCAACATCTTCTGGACTTCAGTCCTGATACAGTCCCTGACATGGTCAGGTTGCCTATAAATCTTGTTTTTAATAGGCAGACTGTCCCCAGTGTCCACTTCATGAGTGCACCAGGTGGTCTGACTGGGTGTCAGTGAAAACATATGCCTAAACTGATTGAGGACTTGCCTGCAATCAGTTTGTTGCTGGGTAGTGAGGCTGCCTGCCAAGGCTACACCATCAACTAACCCATCGTCAGGGTTCTGTGAGAGCAGGTCAGGGAGTGGGTCACTCTCTTCCTCCTGCCCTTCATCAGTAGCCATGAGCAAGCCCATGTCTGCCCTGTCCACATATGGCTTAAGTCTGTTGACATGGAGAACCCTTTGGGGACTCCTGGGTGTTCCCAGGTCCACTAAGTAAGTGACCTCACCCTTCTGCTCAACAATAGTGTGGGGTCCACTCCATTTGTCTTGGAGAGCTGCTGGGGCCACTGGCTCCAACACCCACACCTTCTGTCCTGGCTGGTAAACAGTCAGAACAGCCTTTTGGTCATGCCAGGCCTTCTGAAGTTCCTGGCTAGCCTCAAGGTTTTTGGTTGCCTTTTTCATGTACTCAGCCATCCTGGAGCGGAGACCAAGTACATAGTCCACTATATCTTGCTTTGGGGGCTTGAGAGGTAACTCCCATCCTTCCTTCACCAAGCACAGTGGACCCCTCACAGGGTGGCCAAACAGAAGTTCAAAAGGGCTGTACCCAACCCCTTCTGAGGCACCTCCCTATATGCGAATAAAAGGCAGGGCAAGAGTATGTCCCATCTACGCCTAAGCTTTTCTGGGAGCCCTTTAATCATGCCCTTCAAGGTTTTGTTGAATCTCTCAACTAAACCATTGCATTGTGGGTGATAGGGTGTGGTGAACTTATAAGTAACTCCACACTCCTTCCACATTGCCTTTAAGTACCCAGACATGAAGTTTGCACCCCTGTCTGATACCACCTCCTTAGGAAAGCCCACTCTTGAGAAAATTCCCAGGAGGGCCCTTGCCACCACAGGTGCTGTAGTGGTCCTAAGGGGTATAGCCTCTGGGTACCTGGTGGCATGATCCACTACCACCAGTATAAATCTGTGCCCAGATGCTGTTTGGGGATCCATGGGACCAACAATGTCAATCCCTACCCTCTCAAAGGGCACCCCCACCACAGGTAGTGGTATCAGGGGGCCTTTGTAGTGCCACCTGCTTTGCCACTGGCTTGGCAGGTTACACAGGAGCGACAAAACTCCTTACTGTCTTCAGACATGTGGGGCCAGTGAAAGTGAGGGACAATTCTGTCCCAAGTCTTGTTCTGGCCCAGGTGTCCTGCTAAGGGAATATCATGGGCTAGGGTCAATAGGAAGCCCCTGAACTTCAAAGGTATTACCAACCTCCTGGTAGCACCAGGCTTGGGGTCTCTACTCTCTGAGTACAGGAGTCCATCATCCCAATACACTGTATGTGGACCACTAGCTTTCCCAGCAGCATCAGCAGCAGCTTGCTGTCTGAGGGGTTCAAGGGAGGGGCAGCTCTGCTGCTCCTGGCTCAGATCTGCCCTAGAAGGTCCCCCTGTCCCCAAGAACTCAACCTGGTCAGGTTCAAGTTCCTCTGGGACAGTTCCTTCTTCAGGGCTGAGATCATCCCCCTCAAGGGACTGATCTTCCTCCTGAGCCAAGGGGAAGGCACTGCCTTAACCCTACTACTCCTCCTCTTGGAAGGCACTTGGTCCATTCTTCCAGAATCCAAGGCCTGTTCAGTTTTAGACAGTTTAGCTTGTGACCTGGTCACAGCAAGCACATCTGCAGGGATCCCCAGCATTTCTGCATGGGTCCTGAGCTCCACTTCTGCCCAAGCAGAAGTCTCTAAGTCATTGCCAAGCAAGCATTCGACTGGTAGGTTTGCACTTACCACAACCTTCTTAAGGCCAGTTACCCCTCCCCAGGAGAAGTTAACAACTGCCAGAGTATGGTCTGTTCTGACATTGCTAGCATTGGTCACTTGGTACATCTCACCAAGAATAACTTGCCCAGGTAGCACAAGGTCTTGTGTCACCATTGTGACACTTGCCCCTGTGTCCCTAAATGCCAAAGCCTCTCGTCCATTGATTAAAGGCTGTTGTCTGTACTTGCCCAGATTACTGGGACTCATAGAGGAGGGCACATCCATGCCTCCATCACAGACTAACACAGCCTGAGTCAGTTCTCTAACTAGGTCAGAGCCCAACTCAGTTCCCAGGGTGAACCCTACTAAACCCTTTGCTGGAGCACTTCCACCAACTGTACTAGGGGGAACAGGTGCCTTAGGGGCATTGGTGGGTGCTGGACTGGAGTCTTTGGACTTGGTGCAATCACTGGTCCAGTGGGTCTTTTGCTTACAGACCTTGCACCATGGTTTTCTTTGGCCTTTACCCTTGGTAGACTGGGAATCCCCACCAGAAGAAGATTTTGGGGGCCTGATGAAGACTTTTGATCTTTACCCTTCTCCCCACCCTTGTCAGAGTTCTTAGCATCTTGCTTCTTGGTTTCCCCACCTTGGTTCTGTACCTTCTGCTTCACCCTGGTTCTGACCCATTTGTCTGCCTTCTTTCCCAATTCTTGGGGAGAGGTCAGATCAGAGTCAACCAGGTACTGATGCAACAGCTGGTTTTGACAGTTATTAAGAATCTGCTCCCTCATTATCAGATTATACAATCCTGAGAAGTCACACACCTTACTGCCCATCAACCAGCCTTCCAGAGCCTTGGCAGAACAATCCACATAGTCTACCCAGTCTTGAGTCTGTGCTTTTTGGGTGTCTCTGAACTTCAACCTGTACTATTCAGTGGTTAGGCCAAACCCATCAATAAGAGCACTCTTCAAGACCTTGTAATTGTCAGCATCCTCCTCTCTAACAGTGAGGAGCTTGTCTCTACCTTTGTCAGCAAAGGAGAGCCACAAGATTGCTGCCCACTGCTCCTGAGGGACCTTCTGTACTTTACAGGCCCTCTCTAAAGCAGTTATCCATTTGTGGATATCATCCCCACTCTGGTAGGGAGGGACAATCTTGCTCAGGTTCCTATGGTCATAGGACCTTTCCCTATCTCTAGGGACATGGCTGCCACCATGGGACTCTAGTCCCAACTTTCTTCAAGGAGATCTAGGGATTCTCTATCTAAAGCCAATTGCTTCTTCCTGATCTCCAGTTGAGTTTCCTCATACTGGACCAGTCTCTTTCTTCTCTCATGAGAGGATTCCCTCCTGTGAGAAGAAACAGAGCTCCCTATGGAGGTGCCAGAGTGGTTAGACTCCTGAGAAGGAGACCTAGACTTTCTGAGCACACTCATAATCCTTCCTGGGGGACAAAGGTGTGGTTCTCCAGATCCTCATCTTCATCTTCCCCAGAAGGGATTGGGTTTTCCAGGTCAGGGTCATTGTCACCCTCCTGGTCAGTTTCAGAGGGGGCTGGGGGTAGTAGTACCCCTGGCCCCTTCCTCATCTGCTGGCCCACCCTCTGCTCCTACCCCTTCAGTCTCTGAAGACTTACTAAGATCATAAGCCACCAACAACTCCTGGAGGTGTTGGGTGGTGGGACTTTGGCCTGTCCTTAATTTCCTCACGTTACACAAAGCTCTCAGTTCCAAGAATGGGAGTGTGTCATACTTGGAGGGGGAAGCTCCATGGCTTCCTGCAGGGCATCTTTGGATCCTGCTTTTAAAGACATTACTAGTGTGGTGTGGTGTATGCACTACCTACTCTAGTGTGGCCTACTAAACTCTCTTGAGTTGTAGAAAGGGTTGTGCTATCCCTTAACACACAACTCTAAGTTCAGTAGAACTTACTGATATTCTAAGCTTAAATTATATGTACCTTAGGTACCTTTAGTGGTTTTCAGTTGATCAATTCAATTGAGATTATCTGGTAAAACAATAGCAAGCTGGAATCCCACACGCTGCACACCAATGTGAGAAGTTGGCCTGGCATATGCTGTCCACTAATTATAGTGGGCACCTTGCACCAGTCCAAATCGACTCTTATGGTAGGTAGGTTAAAGACAACCTTATTGAAAGCTATCCTAGTGGTAGCTGTGGAGAGCAGCCTTCAGGCTAAGTCTTGAAGGAATGTAAAGCAGCTTGTTTTACCAGTCTATAATCTCTTGAGTGACCAAATGAAAGAGCACCACACCAGGTATATATTCAAAATATATGTATTTATTACTAAACACACCCCTCTAGTCTCTTTATGAGGCTAGAGTTCGAAGTACATAGGTTATAAGATCTTAAATCACAGTAATAGCACAAATACACGTTTGGGCCCTAGGGCGTACCAAACCATATACCAATAAAGTGGTATGCGAACCACGACTGAACTAGACACTAGGCCTAGAGCCTCTAGAAGTGCTTGGACCACAAGGAACCACCCAAGGTAGTGACACAGGGGACCCACGGGAGACGCGTGCAGTGTAAATACACAACCGCGATACGCCGTTAACTTCTATGGAGAAAGTCGGGATCGGGAAAATAGAGGAAAGGGACACTTTAAAGAGGACTAGGACAAAACCCTTTGAGATCTAGGACTTTGAAGAGTCTCTACCCACGGGAGCACCGGAGTACTCGTGTTACCTCACCCAGGGAAGCCGGGTGCATAGGTGCCTTTCGGGGTCGGGTTTCGTCGTCGGTTCTTATGGCGATCTGCTGCAAAGTGCTGCTGGCGACCAGGAGAAAAGTGTCCGGGTGGATCCAAGAGTGGATCGGAGTTCTGAAGAACCTGAAAGCAGAGGGGACAGAGTCTGGGTCACTAGCCAGTGACCAGGGCGGTGATGGACAGATGCCCACCGATGTTGAGTGCTTCAGGTTCGATGACGGTCGTCTTGACTCTTCAGCCACGAGATCTGGGAGGCGTTGTCGGCGACCAGGAGCAGGATTCGGGCTGTTGCTCGATGTCTGTCGAGTGCAGAGGTGTCGGCGACCAGATTGGACCCAACAAGCCTTGGCAACGGCAAGTCTCGAGTAAGATGTAGATCGTCGATGATGCAGACCAGCAAGGTCTGGGGAACTCACCCAGCGAGGGTAAGTGAGGGCAGACCTGGAGAAACCAGACTGCCAAGTAAAGAAAAGATTGGCCTTCGTTAAGGGCTACTAGCCAACGGGCTAGTGACCGCGAAGGAGCCTCGTGACGCCGCACGTGGAGCTGGCTTACAGGACACTCGTGGAGTGGGGGCCAGTGATCTTCGGTGCAGGTGGTGCTGGAGGCTAGGGCTACTCGGAGCCCAAAGCACGACTTCTTGGGAGACCCAGAAGATGGTGCACTTGCAAATGTGCTCGGTGTCCAGGGGTCACGGTCTCAAGTCACCCACGATAGCCACGGGCCTCAGCTTTGCTGGGGACTCAGGGTAGCCTCGGCGAAGTCTGAGAATCTACCTCTGGTGATGCGATGACTTCGGCGTCCGACGGAGCTTCAGTGATGCGAACCGGACAGATGCTTCTTTGGTGCCTGCCAAGCAGGGAGTCACTCCTTGACCCCAAGGGAGATTCTTCAGTCCTCTAATCGTGAGTAGAGCGTCGAAGGTCCAGGATTCTGTTTCAGAGTTTCGTCCAGGTATAATCTAAAGTCCTAGGGACTGGGTTCCTACCTTTTTCTAAAAATAGGGGATGGACTACTCTGTGGCCCCACCTATGGGTGGGTCAGGGCAGATGGGTGGCTACACCCCTTTCCCTTTGTCCAGTTCGCGCCAAAGCAGGGGCTGCAAGCCCCTGATCCGGTTTGAACTGGGGTATGCACAGGGACACCAAATGTGCCCCCAGTGCAGGACTTCAAAGCACCCGAAAGTGCTCCCGCCCAGCCCCAATACACATTGTCCTGTCTGGGGAGGTGGTCACACCTCCCTGGGACAGGAAACCTATTGTCCAGGCCTCCCCTGCCGGAGTTTCGTCCAGCAGCAGGAGGCCAGACTCGTGTCTGTGGCAGCAGCATCCATTCTGTGATGCCAGGGCTCTGGAAAGAAGTTACCGGACTCGTCAGAGTTAACATGCCTTTCCCTCTAGAAGGGTGGAATGCTACCCCCGCCGCCAGGATTGGCGGGGGGTAGTATTCCAAGATGTTTGACACCAAACACGACATGTTTAGGTGCAGCCATTCCATAGTTAGCATTTTACCGCGAGGATATAATGCGTTTAAGAGTATATGGTCAGGCTGCACTACAAACAGCATCAGAGATGGTCTCCGAACGCTGCAGAGGGGCCCTGCTCATGCAGGGGCACCCTCTCACATAGGAACCATGCACTCTGCCTTTAGGATTGATAAGGCCTGCCTTAGGAGTGACTTATAGGTTTATATGTGTGTATGCATTTAGTGATATAGGTAACCTATACCACAGCAAGGGGTGCATGCACCACCTTACCCAGGCTGCAGTAGCAGACCTGTGGTGTCAGTTTGGATGGCCTACCAGGGGTGGCATAATACATGCTGCAGCCCCTGGCAGGCCTCTGAGGTACCTATGCCCTTGGTACATAGTATACCATATACTAGGGACTTACCAGGGCACTCCAGATCCCAATCAGTGATGTGCCTAAGGCACATGGAGACCCTTTTAAAGAGGAAACAGCTAGGCTGGGGTTCTGAATAGCAGGGCCCCAGCCAGACTAATGTCGAAAACCAGTGAAGCATCAGCAAAAAGTGGGGGTACCCATGTGAAGCAGATCCTACTCTCCTACAGGGGGTCTTGCTGGGGGTGGTGTTTCAGGGTTTAGGGCAGTGCAGTGGTGTTCGGGCAGTGTAGGGGGTCTTGCTGGGGGTGGTGTTTCAGGGTTTAGGGCAGTGGTGTTCGGGCAGTGTAGGGGTCTTGCTGGGGGTGATGTTTCAGGGTTTAGGGCAGTGCAGTGGTGTTCGGGCAGTGTAGGGGGTCTTGCTGGGGGTAGTGTGTCAGGGTTTAGGGCGGTGCAGTGGTGTTCGTGCAGTGTAGGGGGTCGTGCTGGGGGTGGTGTTTCAGGGTTTAGGGCAGTGCAGTAGTGTTCGGGCAGTGTAGGGGGTCATGCAGGGGTGGTGTTTCAGGGTTTAGGGCAGTGCAGTGGTGTTCTGGCAGTGTAGGGGGTCATGCTGGGGGTGGGGTTTCAGGGTTTAGGGCAGTACAGTGGTGTTCGGGCAGTGTAGGGGGTCGTGCAGGGGGTGGTGTTTCAGGGTTTAGGGCACTGCAGTGGTGTTCGGGCAGTGTAGGGGGTCATGCTGGGGCTGGTGTTTCAGGGTTTAGGGCAGTGCAGTGGTGTTCGGGCAGTGTAGGGGGTCTTGCTGGGGGGGTGTTTCAGGGTTTAGGGCAGTGGTGTTCGGGCAGTGTAGGGGGCCTTGCTGGGGGTGATGTTTCAGGGTTTAGGGCAGTGCAGTGGTGTTCGGGCAGTGTAGGGGGTCTTGCTGGGGGTAGTGTTTTAGGGTTTAGGGCAGTGCAGTGGTGTTCGTGCAGTATAGGGGGTCGTGCTGGGGATGGTGTTTCTGGGTTTAGGGCAGTGCAGTAGTGTTCAAGCAGTTTAGGGGGTTGTGCAGAGGGTGGTGTTTCAAGGTTTAGTGCAGTGGTGTTCGGGCAGTGTAGGGGTTGCGCTGGGTGTGGTGTTTCAGGGTTTTAGTCAGTGCAGTGGTGTTCAGGCAGTGTAGGGGGTCATACACGGGGTGTTGTTTCAGGGTTTAGGGCAGTGCAGTGGTGTTCGGGCAGTGTAGGGTGTTGTGCTGGGGCTGGTGTTTCAGGGTTCAGGGCAGTGCAGTGGTGTTCAGGCAGTGTAGGGGTCGTGCTGAGGCTGGTGTTTCATGGTTTAGGGCAGTGCAGTGGTGTTCGGGCAGTGTAGGGGGTCGTGCTGGGGCTGGTGTTTCAGGGTTTAGGGCAGTGCAGTGGTGTTCGGGCAGTGTAGGCGGTCGTGCTGGGGCTGGTGTTTCAGGGTTTAGGGCAGTGCAGTGGTGTTCGGGCAGTGTAGGGGGTCATGCTGGGGCTGGTGTTTCAGGGTTTAGGGCAGTGCAGTGGTGCTCGGGCAGTGTAGGGGGTCGTGCTGGGGGTGATGTTTCAGGGTTTAGGGTAGTGCAGTGGTGTTCGGGCAGTGTAGGGGTCGTGCAGGGGCTGGTGTTTCAAGGTTTAGGGCAGTGCAGTGGTGTTCGGGCAGTGTAGGGGGTCGTGCTGGGGCTGGTGTTTCAGGGTTTTGGGCAGAGCAGTGGTGTTCGGGCAGTGTAGGGGGTCATGCTGGGGGTAGTGTTTCAGGGTTTAGGGCAGTGCAGTTGTGTTCGGGCAGTGTAGGGGGTCGTGCTGGGGGTGGTGTTTCAGGGTTTAGGTCAGTGGTGTTCGGGCAGTGTAGGGGGTCTTGCTGGGGGTGATGTTTCAGGGTTTAGGGCAGTGCAGTGGTGTTCGGGCAGTGTAGGGGGTCTTGCTGGGGGTAGTGTTTCAGGGTTTAGGGCAGTGCAGTGGTGTTCGTGCAGTGTAGGGGGTCATGCTGGGGGTGGTGTTTCAGGGTTTAGGGCAGTGCAGTGGTGTTCGGGCAGTGTCGGGGGTCGTGAAGGGGGTGGTGTTTCAGGGTTTAGGGCAGTGCAGTGGTGTTCGGGCAGTGTAGGGGGTCGTGCTAGGGGTGGTGTTTCAGGGTTTAGGGCAGTGCAGTGGTGTTCGGGCAGTGTAGGGGTCATGCAGGGGCTGGTGTTTCAGGGTTTAGGGCAGTGCAGGGGTGTTCGGGCAGTGTAGGGGGTCATGCTGGGGGTAGTGTTTTAGGGTTTAGGGTAGTGCAGTGGTGCTTGTGTAGTGTAGGGGGTCGTGCTGGAGGTAGTGTTTTAGGGTTTAGGGTAGTGCAGTGGTGTTTGTGTAGTGTAGGGGGTCATGTTTTAGGGTAGTGCAGTGGTGTTTGGGTAGTGTAGGGGTCGTGCTGGGGGTAGTGTTTTAGGATTTAGAGTTAGTGCAGTGGTGTTTGGGTAGTGTAGGGGGTCGTGCTGGGGGTAGTGTTTTAGGGTTTAGGGTAGTGCAGTGGTGTTTGTGTAGTGTAGGGGGTCATGCTGGGGGTAATGTTTTAGGGTTTAGGGTAGTGCAGTGGTGCTTGTGTAGTGTAGGAGGTCGTGCTGGGGGTAGTGTTTTAGGGTTTAGGGTAGTGCAGTGGTGTTTGTGTAGTGTAGGGGTCATGTTTTAGGGTAGTGCAGTGGTGTTTGGGTAGTGTAGGGGGTCGTGCTGGTGGTAGTGTTTTAGGATTTAGGTTAGTGCAGTGGTGTTTGGGTAGTGTAGGGGGTCGTGCTGGGGGTAGTGTTTTAGGGTTTAGGATAGTGCAGTGGTGCTTGTGTAGTGTAGGGGTCGTGCTGGGGGTAGTGTTTTAGGGTTTAAGGTAGTGCAGTGGTGTTTTTGTAGTGTAGGGGGTCATGTTTTAAGATGCAATGCTCCAATACCTGACCAGTCTGCACTACATAAAACTGCAAAAAACTAAAAATAAAAGTGTTTTGCACACTTTTGTCATTGGGCTATATGTGGGCTACATCTGGGTAATATTTGTGCTACATTTGGGCTCTTTTTTCACTGGTGGCCATCTTGGAAGACTTCTTTGTTATGAAGTTTCCTAATTTCTTCATTTACTGCAGTCTCCTCAGTAGGAAATGCTTTCAGTTTTTACTTTGATTCCATCAAGAAGGCATTCAGATGTCTCACATCTGCCATAAATTCAGAATGTTAGCACTCTAGTTGCTCATTAGATCACTGGAGTAAAGCTACTGCTCACCAGGGAGTTAACTGGTAGTCTGCTGCTGGAATTGAAAGTGATTGTTTCAGTCTGCATGTCAGAATTTTCTAATGAAATAGAAGAGGATTTGAGATCTCACTTAAAACATGCCCTAATTTTTCTTTCTGCAGCACTAACCATAATTTCTATTTCAAAAAGAACCCCTCATTTTGTTCCTTTTTAAATTAAATGTTTTAAGTGTTACTGGTTTATTCCAATCAAGATGGCTTCAGGTGTGCCATACTTTTGTCATAAGTAAGGCTGTTAGCGCTCTAGTTGTTCTTTAGAACACTCTGGGAAGCTGCAGTAGAACACAAAGGCATCAACTGGCAGGCTGCTCCTGTTGAAATATAACAGGAAGATATTTGAGATCACACTTGAAATATGTCCTAATTTTTCTTTCTACAGCACTAACCATAATTTCTATGACATAATGAACCCCATCATTTTGTTCCTTTTAAATTAAATGTTTTAAGTGTTACCAGTTTATTCCAATCAAGATGGCTTCAGGTGTGCCATACTTTTGTCATAAGTAAGGCTGTTAGCGCTCTAGTTGTTCTTTAGAACACTCTGGGAAGCTGCAGTAGAACACAAAGGCATCAACTGGCAGGCTGCTCCTGTTGAAATATAACAGGAAGATATTTGAGATCACACTTGAAACATGTCCTAATTTTTCTTTCTACAGCACTAACCATAATTTCTATGACAAAATGAACCCCATCATTTTGTTCCTTTTAAATTAAATTGTTTAAGTGTTACCAGTTTATTCCAATCAAGATGGCTTCAGGTGTGCCATACTTTTGTCATAAGTAAGGCTGTTAGCACTCTAGTTGTTCTTTAGAACACTCTGGGAAGCTGCAGTAGAACACAAAGGAATCAACTGACAGTCTCTGCCCTTGTTGGATGTACATGTTTTACTGAGAATGTCAGACTTCATTCTCACATGAGTGAGAAAGATAATGTGAATTTACAGAAAATATGCTCTCATTTTAGCTTCTGGAGCACCTTTCAAACCTCCATGGGACAAGCATGAGAAAATAGTGTTCTCTCAAACATGATTCATGATATCCCAGCAGAAGGTTTTTCACATGGTAAAATCACCTTAGAATACACCACAATTCCTAAAATTAGTATGGTACCATCAACAAATAAATTCTAATGTAACTAAAGCCTGTTATCACCCTTTATAGTTCTCCTTTTGGTGACCCTCAAAATCTTCTATTCACTACAATGCATTTCAATGAGGTACTATCATTTATATTGGTCCCAAGATGGCTGCCAGCAATTCCAGGATGAAGTGCTGACAGCCAATCAGATCTCACGATGACATGTGTGGTTAGGCTCCGCCCAGATATATATGTGACTTTACTTTTGATTTTCTCAGGAACTACTGAACGGATTTACACCATTTAAGCAAAAGGCACGACACTGAACCAAGGGCTACCTCTTTGCCAAATTTGGTGTAATTCCGTTCAGCAGTTCGGGCTGTAGCTGCGACTAAAGGTTCCTATGGAAAAATGAATGGGGAAAACGCGTTTTGGGACCCCCCTTTTTCTCGGCCCCCGCTTGACGTATCACCCCGAGACTTTCAGGATAGGAGCGGACCGGAGCGCCCCAACAAGTTGGAAACTTTTGCGAAGATTCGTCAAGCGGCGCCAACGTTATTTCAAATAGAATGTCGCGGATTTCCTATGGATAATAGGTTTTAACTATAACTATCTACTGGCGACCGCCAGTAGATAATATATATATATATATATATTATCTACTGGCGATCGCCAGTAGATAGTTATAGTTAGGACCTATTTTCCATAGGAAATCCGCGACATTCTATTTGAAATAACTCTTGCGTCGGTTGACGAATCTTCATAAACTTTTCAAACTTTAAAAATAAGAGTCAAAAATCAATTTCCCATAGGAAACTTTATGCAAGGCTACAGCCCGAACTGCTGAACGGAATTACTGCTGAGAAAATCAAAAGTAAAAACACATATATATCTGGGCGGAGCCTAACCACACATGTCATCGTGAGATCTGATTGGCTGTCAGCACTTCATCCTGGAATTGCTGGCAGCCATCTTGGGACCAATATAAATGATAGTACCCCTTTGAAATGCATTGTAGTGAATCGAAGATTTTGAGGGTTACCAAAAGGAGAACTTTAAAGGGTGATAACAGACTTTAGTTACATTAGAATTCATTTGTTGATGGTACCATACTAATTTCAGGAATTGTGGTGTGTTCTAAGGTGATTTTACCCTGTGAAAAACCTTCTGCTGGGATATCATGAATCATGTTTGAGAGAAAACTATTTTCACATGCTTGTCCCATACAGTTTTGGAAGGTGCCCCAGAAGCTAAAATGAGAGCATATTTTCTGTAAATTCACATTATCTTTCTCAGTCATGTGAGAATGAAGTCTGACATTCTCAGTAAAACATGTACATCCAACAAGAGCAGAGACTGTCAGTTGATTCCTTTGTGTTCTACTGCAGCTTCCCAGAGTGTTCTAAAGAACAACTAGAGTGCTAACAGCCTTACTTATGACAAAAGTATGGCACACCTGAAGCCATCTTGATTGGAATAAACTGGTAACACTTAAAACATTTAATTTAAAAAGGAACAAAATGATGGGGTTCATCTTGTCATAGAAATTATGGTTAGTGCTCTGGAAAGAAAAATTAGGACATGTTTCAAGTGTGATCTCAAATATCTTCCTGTTATATTTCAACAGGAGCAGCCTGTCAGTTGATGCCTTTGTGTTCTACTGCAACTTCCCAGAGTGTTCTAAAGAACAACTAGAGCGCTAACAGTCTTACTTATGACAAAAGTATGGCACACCTGAAGCCATCTTGATTGGAATAAACTGGTAACACTTAAAACATTTAATTTAAAAAGGAACAAAATGAGGGGTTCATTTTGCCATAGAAATTATGGTTAGTGCTGTAGAAAGAAAAATTAGGACATGTTTTAAGTGAGATCTCAAATATCTTCCTGTTATATTTCAACAGGAGCAGCCTGTCAGTTGATGCCTTTGTGTTCTACTGCAGCTTCCCAGAGTGTTCTAAAGAACAACTAGAGTGCTAACAGCCTTACTTATGACAAAAGTATGGCACACCTGAAGCCATCTTGATTGGAATAAACTGGTAACACTTAAAACATTTAATTTAAAAAGGAAAAAAATGAGGGGTTCATTTTGCCATAGAAATTATGGTTAGTGCTGCAAAAAGAAAATTTAGTGCATGTTTTAAGTGAGATCTCAAATCCTCTTCTATTTCATTAGAAAATTCTGACATGCAGACTGAAACAATCACTTTCAATACCAGCAGTAGACTTCCAGTTAACTCCTTGGTGAGCAGTAGCTTTACTACAGTGATCTAATGAACAACTAGAGTAATAACATTCTGAATTTATGGCAAATGTGTGACACATCTGAATGCCTTCTTGATGGAATCAAAGTAAAAAACTGAAAGCATTTCCTACTGAGGAGACTGCAGTAAATGAGGAAATTAGGAAACTTCATAACAAAGAAGTCTTCCAAGATGGCCACCAGTGAAAAAAGAGCCCAAATGTAGCATAAATATTACCCAGATGTAGCACACATATAGCCCAATGACAAAAGTGTGCAAAACACTTTTTATTTTTAGTTTTTTGCAGTTTTATGTAGTGCAGACTGGTCAGGTATTGGAGCGTTGCATCTTAAAACATGACCCTCCTACACTACAAAAACACCACTGCACTACCCTAAACCCTAAAACACTACCCCAGCACGACCCCCTACACTACACAAGCACCACTGCACTATCCTAAACCCTAAAACACTACCCCCAGCATGACCCCTACACTACACAAACACCACTGCACTACCCTAAACCCTAAAACACTACCCCAACACCACTGCACTAACCTAAATCCTAAAACACTACCCCAGCACGACCCCCTACACTACCCAAACACCACTGCACTACCCTAAAACATGACCCCCTACACTACACAAACACCACTGCCCTACCCTAAACCCTAAAACACTACCCCCAGCACGACCCCTACACTACACAAGCACCACTGCACTACCCTAAACCCTAAAACACTACCCCCAGCACGACCCCCTACACTACACAAACACCACTTCAATACCTTAAACCCTAAAACACTACCCCCAGCACGACCCCCTACACTACCCAAACACCACTGCACTAACCTAAATCCTAAAACACTACCCCAGCACGACCCCTACACTACCCAAACACCACTGCACTACCCTAAAACATGACCCCTACACTACACAAACACCACTGCACTACCCTAAACTCTAAAACACTACCCCCAGCACGACCCCCTACACTACACAAGCACCACTGCACTACCCTAAACCCTAAAACACTACCCCCAGCACGACCCCCTACACTGCCCGAACACCACTGCACTGCCCTAAACCCTGAAACACCAGCCCCTGCACGACCCCCTACACTGCCTGAACACCACTGCACTGCCCTAAACCCTGAAACACATACCCTAGCACGACCCCCTACACTGCCCGAACACCACTGCACTGCCCTAAACCAGGAAACACCACCCCCTTCACGACCCCCTACACTGCCCGAACACCACTGCACTGCCCTAAACCCTGAAACACCACCCCCAGCATGACCCCTACACTGCCCGAACACCACTGCACTGCCCTAAACCCTGAAACACTACCCCCAGCAAGACCTCCTACACTGCCCGAACACCACTGCACTGCCCTAAACCCTGAAACATCACCCCCAGCAAGACCCCCTACACTGCCCGAACACCACTGCCCTAAACCCTGAAACACCACCCCCAGCACGACCCCTACATTGCCCGAACACCACTGCACTGCCCTAAACCCTGAAACACCACCCCCAGCACGACCCCTACACTGCCCGAACACCACTGCACTGCCCTAAACCCTGAAACACCACCCCCTGCAAGACCCCCTACACTGCTCGAACACTACTGCACTGCCCTAAACCCTGAAACACCATCCCCAGCACGACCCCTACACTGCACGAACACCACTGCACTGCCCTAAACCCTGAAACACTACCCCCAGCAAGACCCCCTACACTGCCCGAACACCACTGCACTGCCCTAAACCCTGAAACACCACCCCCAGCAAGACCCCCTACACTGCCCGAACACCACTGCCCTAAACCCTGAAACACCACCCCCAGCAAGACCCCCTACACTGCCCGAACACCACTGCACTGCCCTAAACCCTGAAACACCAGCCCCAGCACGACCCCTACACTGCCCGAACACCACTGCACTGCCCTAAACCCTGAAACACCACCCCTGCACGACCCCCTACACTGCGTGAACACCACTGCACTGCCCTAAACCCTGAAACACCACCCCCAGCATGACCCCCTACACTGCCCGAACACCACTGCACTGCCCTAAACCCTGAAACACCACCCCTGCACGATCCCCTACACTGCCCGAACACTACTGCACTGCCCTAAACCCTGAAACACCACCCCCAGTACGACCCCTACACTGCACGAACACCACTGCACTGCCCTAAACCCCGAAACACTACCCCCAGCAAGACCCCCTACACTGCCCGAACACCACTGCCCTAAACCCTGAAACACCACCCCCAGCAAGACCCCTACACTGCCCGTACACCACTGCACTGCCCTAAACCCTGAAACACCACCCCCAGCATGACCCCCTACACTGCCCGAACACCACTGCACTGCCCTAAACCCTGAAACACCACCCCCAGCATGACCCCCTACACTGCCCGAACACCACTGCACTGCCCTAATCCATGAAACACCAGCCCCAGCACGACCCCCTACACTGCCCGAACACCACTGCACTGCCCTAAACCCTGAAACACAACCCCCAGCACGACCCCCTACACTGCCCGAACACCACTGCACTGCCCTAAACCCTGAAACACCAGCCCCAGCACAACCCGTACACTGCCCGAACACCACTGCACTGCCCTAAACCCTGAAACACCAGCCCCAGCACGACTGCCTACACTGCCCGAAAACCACTGCACTGCCCTAAACCCTGAAACACCAGCCCCAGCACGACCCCCTACACTGCCCGAACACCACTGCACTACCCTAAACCCTCAAACACCAGCCCCAGCACGACCCCTACACTGCCCGAACACCACTGCACTGCCCTAAACCCTGAAACACCAGCCCCAGCAAGACCCCTACACTGCCCGAACACCACTGCACTGCCCTAAACCCTGAAACACCACCCCCAGCAAGACGCCCTACACTGCCCGAACACCACTGCACTAAAGCCTGAAACACCACCCCCAGCAAGACCACCTACACTGGCCGAACACCATTGCACTGCCCTAAACCCTGAAACACCACCCCCTGCACGACCCCCACCACTGCCCAAACACCACTGCACTGACCTAAACCTTGAAACACCACCCCCTGCACGACGCCCTACACTGCCCGAACACCACTGCACTGCCCTAAACCCTGAAACACCACCCCTCAGCACGACACCCTACACTGCCCAAACACCACTGCACTGCCCTAAACCCTGAAACACCACCCCCAGCATGACCCCCTACACTGCCCGAACACCACTGCACTGCCCTAAACCCTGAAACACCACCCCCTGCACGACCTCCTACACTGCCGGAACACCACTGCACTGCCCTAAACCCTGAAACACCACCCCTGCACGACCCCCTACACTGCCCGAACACCACTGCACTGCCCTAAACCCTGAAACATCAACCCCAGCAAGACCCCTACACTGCCTGAACACCACTGCCCTAAACCCTGAAACACCACCCCTACACTGCACGAACACCACTGCACTGCCCTAAACCCTGAAACACCACCTCCAGCAAAACCCCCTACACTGCCTGAACACCATTGCTCTGCCCTAAATCCTGAAACACTAGCCCCAGCATGACCCCTACACTGCCCAAACACCACTGCACTGCCCTAAACCCTGAAACACCACCCCAGCACGACCCCCTACACTGACCGAACACCACTGCACTGCCCTAAACCCTGAAACACCAGCCCCAGCAAGACCCCCTACACTGCCCGAACACCACTGCACTGCCCTAAACCCTGAAACACCAGCCCCAGCATGACCCCCTACACTGCCCGAACACAACTGCACTGCCCTAAACCCTGAAACACCAGCCCCAGCACGACCACCTACACTGCCCGAACACCACTGCACTGCCCTAAACCCTGAAACACCAGCCCCAGCATGACCCCCTACACTGCCCAAACACCACTGCACTGCCCTAAACCCTGAAACACCAGCCCCAGCACGACCCCCTACACTGCCCGAAAACCACTATACTGCCCTAAACCCTGAAACACCAGCCCCAGCACGACCCCCTACACTGCCCGAACACCACTGCACTGACCTAAACCCTGAAACACCACCCCCTACACTGCCCGAACACCACTGCACTGCCCTAAACCCTGAAACACCACCCCCAGCACGACCCCCTTTACTGCTCGAACACCACTGCACTGCCCCAAACCCTGAAACACCACCCCCAGCATGACCCCTACACTGCCGAACACCACTGCCCTAAACCCTGAAACACCACCCCTGCACGACCCCCTACACTGCCCGAACACCACTGCACTGCCCTAAACCCTGAAACACCACCCCCTACACTGCCCGAACACCACTGCACTGCCCAAAACCCTGAAACACCACCCCCTGCACCGCCCCTACACTGCCCGAACACCACTGCACTGCCCTAAACCCTGAAACACCACCCCCAGCACGACCCCCTTTACTGCTCGAACACCACTGCACTGCCCCAAACCCTGAAACACCACCCCCAGCACGACCCCCTACACTGCCCAAACACCACTGCCCTAAACCCTGAAACACCACCCCCTGCACGACCCCCTACACTGCCCGAACACCACTGCACTGCCCTAAACCCTGAAACACCACACCCTACACTGCCCGAACACCACT
Source organism: Calotriton arnoldi (assembly GCA_963921515.1). Classification (NCBI taxonomy): domain Eukaryota; kingdom Metazoa; phylum Chordata; class Amphibia; order Caudata; family Salamandridae; genus Calotriton; species Calotriton arnoldi. Next base: position 6,295 of record CAWUFW010006728.1, on the reverse strand, counting down.
GCACTGCCCTAAACCCTGAAACACCACCCCCAGCACGACCCCTACACTGCCCGAACACCACTGCACTGCCCTAAACCCTAAAACTCCACCCCCAGCATTACCCCCTACACTGCCCAAACACCACTGCACTGCCCTAAACCCTAAAATACTACCCCCAGCACAACCCCCTACACTACCCGAACACGACTGCACTGCCCTAAACCCTCAAACACTACCCCCAGCACGACCCCCTACACTACCCGAACACCTCTGCACTGCCCTAAACCTAAAACACCCCCCCAGCACGACCCCCTACACTACCCGAACACCACTGCACTGCCCTAAACCCTAAAACACTCCCCCAGCACGACCCCCTACACTACCCAAACACCACTGCACTGCCCTAAACCCTAAAACACTACCCCGCATGACCCCCTACACTACCCAAACACCAATGCACTACCCTAATCCCTAAAACACTACCCCCGCATGACCCCCTACACTACCCTAAACCCTAAAACACTACCCCCGCACGACTCCCTACACTACCCAAAGACCACTGCACTACCTAAACCCTAAAACATGACCTCCTACACTACACAAACACCACTGCACTACCCTAAACCCTAAAACACTACCCCTACACTACACAAACACCACTGCACTACCCTAAACCCTAAAACACTACCCCCAGCAGTACCCCTACACTACCCAAACACCACTGCACTAACCTAAACCCTAAAACACTACCCCCAGCAGTACCCCCTACACTACCCAAACACCACTGCACTACCCTAAATCACTACCCCCAGCACGACCCCCTACACTACCCAAACACCACTGCACTACCCTAAACCCTAAAACACTACCCCCAGCACGACCCCTACACTACCCAAACACCACTGCACTACCCTAAACCCTAAAACACTCCCCCAGCACGACTCCCTACACTACCCAAACACCACTGCACTACCCTAAACCCTAAATCTACCCCCAGCATGACCCCCTACACTACACAAGCACCACTGCACTACCCTAAACCCTAAAACACTACCCCCAGCACGACCCTCTTCACTACCTAAACACAACTGCACAATTTGTTACAGGCGTTGCAACGCAGGCCTGTGGTGCTTACTGGAAGTACCTAGTGGGCTAGTTGGGCCCTCAGGGACCCTCAGGATTCAAGGTGACCTAATCCCCCAACTTAAAACGCACCACGGGGCGCGTTTGCACAGTGGTGAAGGGAGGGGCGGGGCCTCAGGTGACATGTGCGCAAACACGCCCTGTGGTGCGTTTTAAGTTGGGGAATTAATTCCCTTTGAATCCTGAGGGACCCTGGGGGCCAACTAGCCCACCAGGTACCTTCAGTAAGCACAACAGAGTTGCGTTGCAGAGAGGTGAAAAAAGGTGCGTGGCCTCAGAACGCCTCTCTGCAACTCAGCTCTGTGGTCCTAACTGTAGGTACCTGGGGGCTAGTTGGGCCCCAGGGACCCTCAGAATTCAAGGGGACTTAATCCTGCAACTTAAAACGAGGCCATGGGGTGCGTTTGCACACATGTCACCTCAGGCCCCCTCCCTTCACCACTGTGCAAACGCGCCCTGTAGCGCGTTTTAAGAGGTAGTTTTAATCCCCCTGCCCTATTATGTACTAGGGACTTGCAGAGGAGGTCATGCTAATCACAGGGGTACCCCAACGCATAGTGTTCCCTAGTGTATGTAGGTGTTTTCACTGTATTCTAAGTGTCTTTTAGCATAGCACTGGCTCTGGTTAGTCAGAGTCAGTTACCACCAGTACCCGTCTGCAAAAGTTGTGGGCACAGGATGATTTTGCAACAAGGCATCTTTCTGCTCCTCTGTTGGTTCTTTCTGCACATCTTTTGCTTCTTTCTGTGCGTTTTTTCTTCTTTCTTCACATGTCCTACCTCTGTAGGCATAGTTAGAAACTAGCATTTAAAAAAACCTTTGAAATTCACTTAAAAAATCATAGGTTTCAGGCACGTTATATTTAGAAATTAGCATTTAAAAAACCTTTGAAATTCACTGAAAAAACCATAGGTTTCAGACACGTTATAGTTAGAAATTAGCATTTAAAAAACCTTTGAAATTCACTGAAAAAACCATAGGTTTTAGGGACAGTTATAGTTAGTTGGACATTTCACTCGTACAAAACCATAGAAATTCCCCGTTATAGTTAGTTCAGCTAACTATAACTCGCGCCCCGCAATGCACTGCTGATGACGTCACATATTACATCACTCATAACATGGTCAGTGACATCACTGATGACATCACTGATGACATCTCAAATGACATCACTGATGACATCATCCATGTGATAATTTCATGCATCTTCTCACACCCTAATATAACTTTTGATACACCCACTCTAAATTACAGACTGCCATTCTCAAAACCATAGACACTCCAACACCAAAAACTACATACCCACTCACTGATTCTTAGGTCTACACACACATCCACTCACTCACCCGTACAGTCACTCATACTTAGTCACTCAGTACAGGACTATCATATGCACTCATACACCTATGTAAACACTCACACACCGCCACTCATCCATAGAGGTACTCACACACCTAGTCAGTCATGCAAAAAACTTAATCACACACCCATTTACTCACCTATACAGTTATACACACACCAGCTCACTTACTCATACAAATACTAGCACATTCTTACGCTCTTATACAATCACTGATACAAGTACACACTCATCCATACAGCCACTCTCACAATCACACACTCTCACTTATAGCCATTTATATACTCCAACACACATATATACTGCCTTTCACATATGTAGTTACTCACACATGTACCACTGAGATATACATTCAATCACTAACACACCCATACACACACTCACCCACCCATACAGTCCATCACAGATGCACTCTTGAAACCATGCACCCAGTGAATCACCAACTCACACATCTATGCACAGAGTCACACACACCCCACCCACACAAACACTCAGGCACCCATACAGATACTCAGACAATCAATCAATAACCCATGTAGACACTCATGTAGCTATTCAGAAAGTCATGCAGCCGCTTACAAACCAACAGACAGACGGATACAGACATTCACACAGTTTAGTCACTAACCCATGCATTCAGTAAGATACATTTAATCACTCACTTGTAGAGTCAGTCACTCACGTACTTAATCATCCATTCAGACACTTATACACCCACTCATTCTTCAATACACCTTTCCCTATATATATTAAACATATTTAAACTTTACAGAAACACACAGTCACTGGATGATGTCATCAGTGATGTCATCAGTGATGTCATTTGAGATGTCATCAGTGATGTCATCAGTGATGTCACTGACCATGTCATGAGTGATGTAATATGTGACGTCATCAGCAGTGCATTGTGGGCGCGAGTTATAGTTAGCTGAACTAACTATAACGGGGGAATTTCTATGGTTTTGTACGAGTGAAATGTCCAACTAACTATAACTGTCCCTAAAACCTATGGTTTTTTCAGTGAATATATATATATATATATATATTCACTGAAAAAAACCATAGGTTTTAGGGACAGTTATAGTTACTTGGACATTGCACTCAGTACAAAATCCGTGAAATTCCCCGTTATAGTTAGTTCAGCTAACTATAACTCGCGCCCGCAATGCACTGCTGATGACGTCACATATTACATCACTCATGACATGGTCAGTGACATCACTGATGACATCACTGATGACATCTCAAATGACATCACTGATGACATCATCCAGTGACTGTGTGTTTCTGTAAAGTTTAAATATTTTTAATATATATAGGAAAAGACGTATTGAAGAATGAGTGGGTGTGTAAGTGTCTGTATGGATGATTTAGTAGGTGCGTGACTGACTCTATAAGTGAGTGATATAACGTATCTTACTGAATGCATGGGTTAGTGACTAATCTGGGTGAATGTCTGTATCCGTCTGTCTGTTGCTGTGTAAGTGGCTGCATGTGTTTGTGAATAGCTAAATGAGTGTCTATATGAGTTATTGAATGCTTGTCTGAGTATCTGTATGGGTGCCTGAGTGTTTGTGTGGGAGGGGTGTGTGCAACTCTGTGCATAGATGTGTGAGTGGGTAATTCACTGGGTGGATGGTTTCAAGAGTGCATCTGTGATAGACTGTATGGGTGGGTAAGTGTGTGTAAGAGTGTGTTAGTGAGTGAATGTATGTCCCAGTGGTACATGTGTCAGTAACTACATATGTGAAAGGCAGTATATATGTGTGTTGGAGTATATAAATAGCTATAAGCAAGAGTGAGTGATTGTGATAGTGGCTGTATGGATGAGTGTGTGCTTGTATCAGTGATTGTATAAGAGCGTAACAATGTGCTACTATTTGTATGAGTAAGTGAGCTGGTGTGTGTATAACTGTATAGGTGAGTAAATGGCAGTGTGTTTAATTATTTGCATGACTGACTAGGTGTCTGAGTATCTCTATGGATGAGTGACGTTGTTTGAGTGTCTATATAAGTGTAAGAGTGCATATGATAGTCCTGTACTGAGTGACCGTAAGTATGAGTTACTGTACGGGTGAGTGAGTGGATGTGTGTGTGTAGACCTAAGAATCAGTGAGTCGGTATGTAGTTATTGGTGTTGGAGTGTCTATGGTTTTGCGAATGGCAGTCTGTAATTTAGAGTGGGTGTATCAAAGATTATATTAGGGTGTGAGGAGGTGCATCAGATTATCACGTGGATGATGTCATCAGTGATGTCATTTGAGATGTCATCAGTGATGTCATCAGTGATGTCACTGACCATGTCATGAGTGATGTAATATGTGACGTCATCAGCAGTGCATTGCGGGGCGCGAGTTATAGTTAGCTGAACTAACTATAACGGGGAATTTCACGGATTTTGTACGAGTGCAATGTCCAAGTAACTATAACTGATCCCTAAAACCTATGGTTTTTTCAGTGAATTTCAAAGGTTTTTTAAATGCTAATTTGTAACTATAACGTGTCTGAAACCTATGGTTTTTCAGTGAATTTCAAAGGTTTTTTAAATGCTAATTTGCTAACTATAACGTGTCTGAAACCTATGGTTTTTCAGTGAATTTCAAAGTTTTTAAATGCTAATTTCTAACTATAACGTGCCTGATACCTACGGTTTTTCAGTGAATTTCAAAGGTTTTGTAAATGACAATTTTTAAATGTATTAATTGTTATATTAATTTTTTTCATACTGATTTACTACATTTTTAGAAACAATTTTTTTACATATTTTATTTTTTAAATTACATTGTAATTACATTATACATTACATTACAAAAATACTTTCTCAGAATGAATTACTTTAGTTTAAATACTTTGCACATAGGCAATAGACTTTTAAGTACAGTAGTTACAGTTGTTGCAATGGGCAACACATTTTCAAACACAATGCAACATTCAGCTCAATGTGAATTTCTAGTTAAATGCAACTAGTTACTTTATGGATTACTTTTTCTAACCACAGGACTGGATCCTAGATTCAGTCCTGGTACATCTCCTGTAAACAGTTGAGTAAAAGCGTTTTGGTTACAGTCGTGATTTTTAAGGAATATTATTGTATTTTAAAAGTTGACACTTAGAAACTTTTTCTCATAGAATCACCAATGTTATCCTATGGAAGGAAATTCACTTAGCAGGTAAAAACTGTTATCGTTACTTTTTTTACTCAGTGTTGGATCCTGGATCCAGCACTGGTGCATCTCCTGTAAACAGTTGAAAGAATGCGTTTAAGTCATACAGGTGATTTTTAAGGAATATTTGTAGTTTGTAAAAATCAACACTTTGAAACTTTTTTGCTGAAAACCAGACAATGGATTCCTATGGAAGAAAATATAAGTTACTGGTAAGTACGGTTAAAATTACTTTTCAGGGTCAGTGCTGGGCTAAAAGATGCAGCACTGGGTTCTCTCCTGATAACAGGTGAGTAAATTGGTATTCGTACTTTGGTTGATTTTAGAGGAATATTATAAAGTTCAAAAACTCCACACTTAGAAGAATTTCCAAGTGAACCAGTCAATGTTAGCCTATGAAGGTAATTCAAGTTACCGGTAAGTACGGTTAAAATTACTTTTCAGGACCAGTACTGGGCTGAAAGATACAGCACTGAGGTCTCTCCTTATAACAGGTGAGTAAATCGGAATTCGTATTTCGGCTGATTTTAGAGGAATATTTGTATGTTTCCAAAATCAACACTTAGAAGAATTTCCAAGTGAAACCAGTCAATGTTAGCCTATGAAGGAAATTCAAGTTACTGGTAAGTACGGTTAAAATTACTTTTCC